>JAFIDM010000001.1:15592157-15643244 GCA_023159025.1 Thereuonema tuberculata
GCAACAATAAATGATGTGCAAATTGGCGGTGACCTCCACTTAAGTACATTCATTAACAAAAAAAAAGACGCACCTAGAAGGAGTTGTCCGATTGTAATGAAATTTCGTATGCAAAGACATTGGGACCACCCATGCAAATGATTAAACTTTGAAGTCCAATGAATGAATAGCGAGAGCTACAGCGCATCGGAACTGCGGCACTCAGCAGGTGTATATAAGAAGCGATTCTCAATCTGATAGTCAAAATTTCTGTTGCATTGCGAGTTAGGATACCTTCCAACGACTGAAAAAATGCCTCGCCGCAGGATTCGAGCTCATTACATGCAACTGTCAGAGTTTGAAAGAGGTCGTATTATTGGATTGAAAGAGGCAGGTTGGGCAAATCGGAGAATCGCTCGTCATATGGGTCGAAGTGATGCAGCGATTAGAAAATGCTGGCAGGAATGGGTGGACAATGGCAGATTTCAGCGTCATGAAGGTAGCGGTCGCCCTAGGGCCAGAGCAGAGCGGGAAGATAGAGTGATTGTCAGATCAGCTGTCACAGCGCCTGAATCATCGTTATCAACCATCAGACGTGCGACCCGCACACGAATGTCCACCATGACCATTCACAGACGGCTGAGAGAGCAACATCTACGCTCGTACCAACCGCTATGCCACCTGCCACTCACGTCTGCACACTTTCGGGCCAGATTACAGTGGTACTTGGCTCGATCCGGTTGGAATGATGCTGACTGCGGACGTATAGTCTTTAGCGACGAATCACGCTTCCAACTGTGTCCTGACGATCGTCGCAGACGTGTCTGGAGACGCCCAGGGCAGCGTGCCGATCCTGCTTTCATTATTGCACGCCACACAGGCCCTCAACCAGGAGTTATGGTCTAGGATGCCATTTCCCTTAATAGCCATACCCCTTTGGTCGTCATTAGCGGCATACTTACAGCACAGGGGTACGTCGACGACATTCTGAGACCTGTTTTGCTACCCTTCCTTTTGCAGTACCCTGGCCTTATTTTTCTGGAAGATAATGCCAGACAACATACGGCACGTGTTTGTATGACCTGTCTTGCAGCTTGTGAAACACTTCCTTGGCCAGCCAGATCCCCAGATCTCTCTCCAATCAAGCATGTCTAGGATATGTTGGGAAGGCGACTGCATCCACCAGGGATTGTGGATGACCTAGCCCGACAATTGGAGCAAATTTGGCGGAGATCAGGCTGATGAGTCCCATGTAGGGCAAAACGGCTATTCCCGATATTGAACCAGAAAGGCAATTTGGTTAGATTTGTGCTAAATTCATTTCTTGTTTTATTTAATTGAAATTATTTTGCAGCACGTTAAACTCTTAATTCAGAGGAGTGTTTTTACTGTTCCATTAACATAGACAGCAAGATATTGTCCAACAATATGTAGCCCTGCAAATCCCTTTCTTTTTTTTTTTCTCATGCGAAGAAAGACTTAATTGTGGAATGAACTAAAAACAAATAATGGAAATTCGTTTAGTAATTAAATTAATTTTTTGTATTAAATGTACTAATTATTTTAACGAGTTTTTGAGGGATATCCATAATACATACAAATTGTGTAATTTTCATGATTTTTCTATTTTTTTCAGGTTGCCACATGGTTAGACGAGACTCTTGTTTTAATATCTTCTAAATTAGAGCATCCTGCCCAAGCATATCCTGAATTTCAGACTGACAAAATCTGTTCGTTACATGTTTGCACTTTGTATTCATTGGTGAGATTAGAATCGGGTGCCTTGTATTGGTGGTAAGGAACATTTATAATTAAAAATATATTAAATGAAGTATGTTTTAGCGTATTTTGTCTTAGTATTAAGTTTTAATAATTTATTTGTTTATTTATTTATTTGTAGGGGTGTATTGCCTTTATCTCAAAGAAAAAAATTATGGGAAAAATCCCGAGCAAAAACAAAAAAGCAGCGGCCTACCCCATCAACAGGTGAAATTACAGCAGGAGCTCAGGTAAGTTCTGAATGAATTGAATCATCATCTTTAACCATTTGAATTTTATGTAATGGCAATAACAGCCTTACAGGGTTTGATTTGATAGTTAGAACATTCTTCACAATTGAAGTTCATTGAGAGTAAACTGGAATCAGCACTAAGTAGCTGTAATGATAAGTATCTTGTAGTCAAATGATAATGCCCTTGTCTACTTGATGCAGGAGCTTGGTCTAATCTCTGAAGAGTAGTCGGGGATTTTTCCTTGATTCTTTCTCCTCCAAACAGGTCGTGGTATTTACCCAAACCTTTGTTGAATGTACTGTAATTCGTTTCAGAGATTAAGGTAGACAAACGTCAGACTGGCCCTCTGATCTTCACTTTGCAGGACACGTGTCTCTTGTGCTGCCCATGATATGCTTTCCTTTTCTTTAACCTTAAATAATAATAATAACTGATCACATTTTTCATTTTAAGCGATTTTGTTACATAATTTCAAGCTTCAGATTGAAGATATTTCAAACAAGTTAGGCCTGCAATTAAAAGGTTTTGATCTTTTTCAGATAATGCAAAAAACTCTTGAATGAACTTATTTCAGGTACTACTATATATTCAGACAAATGTAACTATTAATTACTATTGATTCATGTTCAGCAACAAGTTTTCTGTTAATGATTTTCATCAAAGAAAAAATTTGATGTTTTATTCATTTTGTTATGTAATTTATTTATACAGTGTACTCGATATCTCGGAAACCTTGATATGTCGAAAAATTATTTCTTCCCTTGATATTACATATACATGTAATCTCGACCTTGTTATCTCGAAAACTCGCTATCTCGAATTTTTTTTAGCGTCCCTTTGACTTCGAGATATTAAGAGTCTACTGTATTACATTATTTCACAGCCTTTACTTTTTTTTTCTTAGAAGCTTATTTCTTTCAGAATTTGCTGTTATCATTTTATGTTTCTTCAGTTATCTTATATTTTTTATTATATAATTTTGTACTATTCTTTAAAGTAATTGAGGAGCATAGTTGCAAAGCATGGTATCTTCTCCATAACCATATTTTGAGAAAACATGAAAAACTCCTGATAGCTGTAAAATTTGTAACTGCTTTAAATGCACAAACACAAATTTAAAAAAAGGAAGTAATAGGTCAAATTGTAGAATAAAAATTTAAAGATATCATCATTTGCAACACAACTGCCAAGATACCAAGGTTTGCAATCACAAGATACAAAGATATAACTAATCTACTGCCTGAGAAAGAGGCATTTATGGTGGTTTAGTGACATCATATTCAAAACCATACACCACTTTTTGACTAATGTGCCACAGTTTTATTATCGTCATGATGATAAAGGATTTAATAATAATTTTAAACAAACTCATCAGAATCATCATGTACACAGTTAAACACATCTTCATCCTGACCCAAAAACCTATATTGATGTTAAACATGTTAACTTATAAAATATAACTTTGATTTATATTAAGAATTAAAGCAGAACTTAAGCCTATTCATATTTGTTTTATTTTAAATACTTTTAACCTGATTTCAGGTGTGGTCTAACTATAAGTATATAAAGTTTTTTATTATTATTATTATTTTACTTTTTTATTGGTTAGCAGTTAATTCTGCTTAATAGTCCTTGTTCTTAATTCTTCAATATGTATATGATCCATGTGTTTCCTTGCAGGTATGTATGAGAAATAGCCCAATGTATCACCCTGGAGCAGTTGGATTTACAACACTAGGTGGCATTCCCAAAGTAGGACAGCTTCTCTCCGCAGCTTGGAATTTGACCGATACTTGCCGGTTTAAGATTTTGCAACTTCCTCCTCCGTAAGTTTTACTCTTATTATAAATCCCTCAGATTTATAATGAAAACAGCCCCTATATTATCAAGAATTTTTATCCTTCTGTTTAGTTATTTAAAAGCATTTTTTCTGTAACAGTTGGTTTGCAAATTAAATTTGAGTTGCATTAATTCCTTAAAAATCCTTGATGATTAGGTAATGATTCACGAATAAAGACAATGCTATTGAACAATGTACATTTAACCCAGTATAAAGCATTTCACAAAAATAGTTTTTGTAATGAAATTACAATTAACAATTGTATGGATACCTTATAAAATAACTATAATTCGTTTAGATTCTTCTTCAGTTATTCACTTTGCAACATCTGAGAGGAATTCCTCAACCCATCCTTAGTTATCAGTATAGCACAGATTTTAAAAAAAAAAAAAAAAAAAGCTTTGAGCATATTTGAAAGAAAGTAAAAAAACTATTAATGATAGAATTATAATCTAAATTAATAGTCAAGCCATCCTCTTTACCTTTGATTATTAAACTGCTAGACCATGAAAAATTTATGATAATAATAATTTTGGTGATTTTACGGAAATGAAGTTCAGAATAGTGTAAAGGTATGATGAAGATGAAATCCAGAAATGTCAGAAAAAAATCTTATATGTAAAGAACTGCAGTAATAATGGACTGTCCTAGTATTTTATATCTTAACTGAATTTGTTTCCTCATTTGTATTAAAAGTCGACTCAATAGGAATAGTGAGCTGTAATGATAATGACAACTGAATTTATGAACATTTTCTAATAGTGTTGCTTTATGCTACAGAAAAAACATTCATGAAAGAAAAGAGTTTATCCAATGATAAGCCATTGATAAGAAAATATTTTTATTTGAAAGAATAAAGTAAGCATTCTTTGAAAATTTGGAAATTCATATTTAATTTTATTCAGGTATGAGGAACTTCTTAAACTCATGTTGTACTTTAGTCTCAAGATTGAATGTCAGGCATTAAAGATTATCATTTGGAAGATACAGGTTTAGATTTTCATTTCTTTTGTAAGTTATTATTTTTATAGACTTTATAAATAGGCAGTTATGGGAATCTGATTATTTCAAATAACATTCTTTACTAAAAAAAAACAAACCAGATTTGTAATAGTCATCAAAAACTCCATGAAAAGATGCTTCTGCGTCATTAGCAAGAATGTAATTATTCATAATCATAAAATTGTCCTATCATTTCTAGTTATGTACAATTACATTTTAATGTTATTTCTGTTGTTTTCCTATTTTTACTTTTTTGACGCTGAGATTCTTGATTATAACAAACTTTTCTTTTTTATTTGAAATTAGGGAAAAGAAAGTGGAAGTGAAAGTGGAATCAAAGCCAGTAGAAAATAAATCAGATAAAACTGATATGCCACCTCCTCCATCACCTGCATCTTCTACCTGTAGTGATACAGGATCTATCACCAGTCCAGCCACTCACAGTAAGTTTATAGCAATTCTTTTGTATACTGTAATCTTGTACTTCAAAATAGAATATCCTGATAATTCTAACGATTTATCTTCATAATGTGAATAATTCAGAAATGTGAAATCCAAATTTCATCGCTTCTATCTGATCATTTATTTCCAGCTTCAGAGGTGCAACAATTTTTATTTTGGTGTTTAAACTCATTTCTTCACCCATTGTATAGCATTTGTTTAGTTCCAGTGTTTCTTTAAAGCTCTTTTCATTGTTTTGTTTATATTCCCTTTTATTATTGGCAAACACTGGAGCTTAATAAGAATAGGAAAAACATTTTCTGCAATTGTCAATGAAGAGTAGAAATTAGATACCATGTTACCTTGTTTTTATGTTTTCCAGGGGAAGATGAAAATGCTGTAAAATGAAGGAAAATGTAAATTAAAGGAAAAGCAATTTATACAAAAGATCCTGAATGAATTAAATTTCAACTGCTATTTATTTTTAAAAAAAATTGGATATTTTTTTTACGTTTTAGAATTTTTTATTTTGTTTTTGTAAATACTATTCGAAGTTTCAACTCCTTGATTGTATCTTTCAAATTTTTTTCTAATACCATTTCAAGTTAAAGCAGATAGTCCAAGTTCTGTTGTTGTTAAATGAATCTAATTTTTATTTTTAAATAGAAACTTTAGTTCTGAGAGACAAAGCTTTTCTTTCTTACTTTTCTGCCATTTTTATGCATAAGTCTTAAAGCAAAAAAGCCAAAAATAAAGTTATTTGAAAGCAGTTAGTTAATGCAGTACATAAGAAAAAGTGCAAATGCAAGAACAGGAGAAACAGTAATGGCTTCTGGATTTTTTACCCAGATTACTGTGCTGTCTGATTCACTTTATGCATGTGCAGATTCATGCATTCACGGTTCATTTGGAACTGTTCATCTTCAGGGAAAAAAAAAGAAAATATTTGGACTGGATTACATTTACATTAAAAATTAGCATTCTCAAGGTCATTGTAAATTAGAAAGCCTTACTCCAGGAATCAAAATAAAGAAGGAAATGAAATAATTTAATAAATATTTTTTTTCTTTTGCGACTCTCAGCTTCTCTATACGCCCAAACCATTAAAGACAGTGATTTGGTAGATATAAGAAATTTCTGTATCTTCTTATGGCTTCATACAATTATTATTTATTTGGATTATTTTTTGCCCTTTCAGAATATACAATAGCTTTGAATTGCTACAGTGAATGATTGTTTCTCACCTGCATGACAAAATGTATGTGAACAATTGCATTGGTAGTAATGGAGAATAAATTTAATATTGTAGAATAAATTTTCTATTTGAAGTCCATTAATTTAGTATTTCGTGAATAGGTTTAAGAATGGGCTTCATCTAATTCTCTTATTTATTGTACATATAGGGAACATCTATATCTCTTTAAAAATATGATTAAATGCAGGTGAATTTGTAGCAAACAATGCGTTATTGCTTAAAAACGATGCATTTCTTAAAATTAATATTAATAAATAATTATATATTTCTCTAAGATAACTGATATTAACTACACTCTTTGATGGTATCAATATGTTATTTTGTCAAAGCACAGTTGTACAAATTAATAACATTTAGCAGGTGTTATTATTATTATTATTATTACTATTATTATTATTCCTTTTGTGTTCTAAAATTCAATTTCTAAATTTTCCTTAGAGCGACATAAGAAGCCTCCTCCAAAAGAGGATAATGATAAAAAAGATGAAGAAGATTGGCCTCTAAAAGATGTGATTTTTGTTGAAGATGTTAGAAATATTCCCTTAGGACGTGTTTTGAAAGTAGATGGTGCATATGCTGCAGTCCGCTTTTCTCCCAAAGATTCAAATAATGCTCCAACTAATGAAGACTTAACAACTCTGCTGCAAGATTGTAGACTTTTGCGTAAAGATGAACTACAGGTAAGATTTTTTGTTATTAACTGAAAGCGGTATTTTTCCAAATCAGGAACTGTCACAAAATTTATATTGTCTTTTTCTTAAAAGGCTATTTATGTACAGAGTATTAACAACTGCAGTATTAACAATTTAAACTTTGATTAAATAAATAAATAAAAAATAACTGAAAGAAAATCATTAAAAAAAAGGTTATACTCTACATAAATTCTCATCCAGTTTTAATTGTTGTAGTTACTGTATGTGTTCTTTTGATAACAATTTTAATCATTCAACTGTATTTCATTTTCCAGATTATTACTATGTTTTTATGTATTGCTTTTTTCGAATTTACAGGTCGTCAAATCTGGTAGTTTACCTAGAGTCCCTGACTGTTTTCAGAAGTATCCCAAGAAAATTAATATCACTGATTCTGGTCAAAGATTGGCAATAACAGTTGATGGACAAGGTTAGTTCTGTTCTCTAAAATTAAAAGTTAATTACCTTTTTTGTATGATATTTCTCCTGCTGTTTTTTTCTTATTAATAGTAGTATTTATACTGAATGATTTCTTTTTTTTTTTTTTTTTTTAAATCTTATAAGGTGTACAGACAAAAGAATTAAAATCTATTGATTAACAAAAAAACGTATAACACATTTTATATTTTTAATTAATTGTGAACATTATTTTTCTTTCCCTTTTCAGGTGTTCATGCTGTTGTTAAAAATGGTACAAAGTTGAATTACATAATCTATAACCTAAGCACAGGAAAGCCTGAACAAGATAGTGCATTTCCCACCGTTACAAATTCATTCCTTGGATTAGAATCAAATAATGTTACCTTAAGTAACATTGGAGAGGTTTGTTTCCCTTTCTTTTGTTCTATTTAGTTACAATAATTATGCAGACATTGTGAGTTCTGACTGTAAAACTGCCTAGTTTTCAAGTACGTAAATAACATACAACAAGAGCTAAATAGTTGGTGACATTTTAAGTAGCAGGTGACCCTGCAGTTACACTAGAGAATGATCGATAATCTTCCATTTGTAATTTTAGGGGCAATTTCTCTCAATTGATTCTCACAATTTATTTAAGGATCTAAAATCTTTTATTTCTTCTGTTATTGAAATCACCTACAACTTATTATATCTTAAATACAAATGTAGTGAAAAATCTGGAACTTTTGCAAAGTAAATGTGAAAGTGTTGTAGTTTCAATTTTTAAAATGAATTTCGATTTATAATTAACAGTTTTTATAATAATAATTCCAAATTTTGTGACAAATAAAATATAATAAAACTAATTAAAAGCTGTCCAAATAAGATTAAATATCAATATTTATTTTCTCAATAGTAATTTCTCAAAAATTAAAAATTGCAAAAACAGAGTAATAAACAATGGTCTTCCTGAATCATCTCATAACTTTCAGTTGCGAAAATTCTATGTAGTTTTTTTGCAAAATATGAAAGGAAAATAACATTTTTGTCCAACTCTGGGAACCATTGTTAGTAAACTACCAATTAAGAATCAAAAGATATTTAAAAAATTAAAATTACAGTGATTTAGCTTCTATTTTACAAAATTGCAGATTTTAAACTACATTAGTATTTAATAAAAATTGTAGATGACTAACATAGCACAAGGAAAATAAGCACAGGGAGCATTAGCTCCACCTTAACAGCTAATTTACTTAACAATTTACTTGGCATTGCTTAGATGCAAATCATTAGTGCACTTAAAAAAAAAAATCCATATGAATCTCTTGCCATACTACCTTCACATTAAATTTTTGTACTGTCTCATAACTAGTGTTTCAGCCCTTGATTACTCTCTTCAAATCCATAGCTTTGATTTTTTAATATCTCTTACCTGCATCTTTCCAAATAGGGCTTTTTTGGCCTTTTTGCTATTGCTTTGTGTGGTTTAATCTGTTAAAGCAATCACATCAAGCTTATGGCTCTCTAAAGAGATTTGTGCAGTTCACCACATTTATTATAATTAATAAATTTAAGTCCATCATTACATTCATTTTTCAAGTTGTGGTCTGTTTCATTTTTTATCATTCAGCCCAGCAAATGCAGTTAAATCTAATAGAAATGAAAATTATATATATAAAATTATCTGTATCTTTGTTTAGTTTTTATTTGTTTATTTATTTTGAAATTGTTGTAGACTTATAATTCTAATTGACTGTTTTATATTTGAGGTAGAAATTTACATGTATTCGTTGTGTGTATAAGGTATTAATATGCATATTCATCTCATTATAGAATGAAGGAATAGCCGTTTTAAGAGATGGAAACAGTACTGTCTATCCACTTGGTAAAGATTGTGCTGATTGCATACGGGATCCTGTTTGGCTTGATTTACCACCTGCTCGCTGTATAGGTCTCGGAGTTCATACATTGCCAAATATGGCACCAAATCAGAAGAATAAAGTTGCCATTATTGTGCTTTCATTAGAGGTATGAGTTGTAGTGTTTAAGAATCAAGGTTTACATTTTAATTGTTTAGTTGCACTTTCGTAGATAAAATTCGGTTTCCCTATTATTAAAATTTCATGGATATATATTTAGGAATTTGATGTAAGATATTATGTAAGTAAGTCGTATAATTAACGCTTTTTGTTTTTCAATTAATAATCCATTCTATTCTGTCTACAAACAGTGGCATTTTAACAATGAAATATTTTTGTAATTGTAAATATTTCTTCAGTCGTATACAATAATAATTCTGTATTTCAGCATCAAACATTAATGCCAAGAATACTGCGCTGTGATGTAGAAGGCATACGACAGATATTCACAGCCTTGGAACAAGATATTAGTGAGTGTTTTTATTTGTTCTATATGTACCGTTGCTAATACATCAACTTAATGTAATCAAGTGTTTCTCATTTTGTGTAGCATCAAAAAAAAAAAATGTAAAATTTACTATTTAATGCTTTATTTTGTGTGTCTAATTTCCTATTTCTAAGCATAAAGTAATCGTTCTTGAAAGTTCTAAGATTTAATTGTAATATGTAAAACCACATGATGATATAATTAATATCGTCAAAAAAAATAATTCTAGGATTACTGATAAAGTCATTTTATACATGATCTATACATTACTTTGTTAAAAGTAATTTGTTCATTTTGTAGAGCATTTTCGGTATTATAATAATGTGATTAAATCTTTATAGAATCGCCAACAAACCAAAATACTTTGCAACGTATTTTGTTAGAAAGATGCGATGGAAATCGTAACATACTACATGCCTGCGTCACTGCTTGTATACCAACATCAAATAAAGATTCTGATATGGGTAACGTATTAGGTTATTATTTGTTTACTATTATATTTTTATTTATTTTTATTATAACTGTTTGTTGTCGTAGTGCCTTTAACATGTAATTGATTATTGTGCAAGATTGAAATGTTAGGGAATGTGAGTGATCCATGTCTCTGTATCTCTGTGGCTTCAACTTTTTTTTTTTATTTATTTATTTATTTCATTGATAGTTTTGACTTGATGGAATTGTGCAGCAGCAGACAGTATTTCTTGAGTTTTAATTGATTACCTAATGTTATTTCCCCTAACAACTTAACACCCCCAATTTTATCTTAATTCTTTTGATAATTCTGTCATTTTTTTCGTCCTTCTTTCCATATATTTAAATGAAGTTTATTTACCGCTGTTTATCGTTGATTATTTTTTTAAACTAGGGTAATTTACAATATTTGTTAAAATTATTTCTGTTTTCTAGTTTTTATTTGCTAGACCTTTGATTTATAGTTGCTAATATTTTGTTGGGATAATATCATTTAGTATTTTTAAGTTAATTGGTCCATTTCAGTCTGCCCTACCTTCCATTATTCACCTAATTCAGTGCATTGCTAAGTCTAGTTAGGTGATTGGTTTGGCTTTTTTCATTTAGCAATCCCGTTAAAATTCTTATTCATTGAATGCTGTTTCATTAATCAGGATTCTTCATTTATTTTATTTTTTTATCCTCCAATTGAATTTATTTTTAGAAATCCTTTGAAATAATTCCGGAAATAGTGTGATCCAGGCAAATTATTTATTCTTTTTATTTGTTTGAGAGTTTGGTTTAGCCTAAGGCAAGAAATCTATTAATTCATCTTAGATTACCCTAAATGACGTATAATCATTTTAAGATTAGCATGTTTAAAGAAGATAAAATGTCTTATTTAAAACAGAAATAAACTTGGCGAGAACTGTTTATAGCTAAATCAAGATGTATTGTAATGTAACAAGTTGGTGTGATTAGTTATTGTATCTGTCTACTCCCTCTTTAAGAGTTGATGCACCATTCCTTTGGGGGGGAAAAAAAAAAATTTTTTTTTTCCTTTGATGGATTCTGTTGAAAAAAAATATCTCTTTTAACAAAAAAGAAATTGCTGATTCCTAGTCTTATTTCATTCCTTTTCTTTCAAATTTTTTTTCTGCTTAAAGTGTGTATGGAATAAATTGCATATATTTCTAAAATTATGTTTAGTTTTCGTATTTTATTTTTTATGTCTTCATATGCCTCCATAAATTTTTGTTATTGCCTATAGTCGTATCTTAAGTTTGTGCTACTTTAATTTGTAAAAAAAAAAAAAAAAAATAGAGCAATTATTTCCAAATGCTGTAAAGATTCTGAATTTTAAGAGCTGCACTTAGATTTTATTTTATAGTACATGTTTTGTTTTCCTTTTGCAGAGGCACATTTTATTTTATATTTCTTTTTTTTCTTTTTCTGGATTGCCTATTCTATAAATCTTCTAGAAGTGTACATTGTAATCTAATCCATCTGAAAATTATTGTTACTCTTCCTGTCATCTGTGATTTGGTAGTTGAAAGAATGTGGAAGTTTAATTTATCACACAGATATACATAGAAAAGTGTTAGATGTAAAATTGTGTAAATGTTGTTGTTGAATGTTGCATGTTGTAAATAAAGTTCTAAATATTAGTTGTTTTACTTTGTTGTAAATATTAAGTGGATAAATTTACTTATATTATTAATTGAATGGGATAAAAGGGATAGCTTAATTTCATTACTCCAATTTTGAAATTAATCAAAATTAAATTTTTCTAATATATAATAGCACGTTTAATTTAACTACAAATTGGGATATTTTATTTTTTTGATAGTTATTAATCAAACTATACGTGATAAATTATAAATAAGTTTCTGTTATTTAACATGTAGATCTTGCCACAAGTAATTCAACTGGTTTGGATACAATTGATGCCCTAACTAATGCTATAAATTCAACTGGTACAACTATAGCATCTCGAAGGTAAGACATTGAAATTTTGAGTGTCTCTTCTTAGGGTCGTCTCTCCTTCTACTAAGACTCTGAGTTAATTAATCGTTAGATCTTTCCTCAGGATATAGTACAAAGATCCAAATCCAACACTTCAAATCTTCAAAATGGAAGGTTGATCATGACTTAAAATTAAGTCTGTCAGTCTCTTGTAAATTTGTTTAGAAGTATGCCTTTTAATTTTAAATAAGTTTAATTTCAAAGTATGCTGTATTAACATACAATTTCAAGCTAAATCAGGGTGTCTACAGAATCAGGGAAATCAGGGAATTTTGTTATTCTGGAAAAAATCAGGGAATTATCAGGGAATTTTGCAATTATTACTTAAAATCAGGGAATTTTTTGGTTGAACAGATTGTTTTTTTTTTGGTTGGTTGGACAGATCAGGGAATTTTAAAAGAAATTGTTCATGAAATCAGGGAATTTTTTTATTCAGATTTTGTAGACACCCTGTAAATTATTAAATAAATAAATTAATAAAAATGCTGTTTTGTTCTGAATGCAGTGACCTAATTAAATTGTATTGCAGAGTGTTTGCAAAGCCTGGGGATTTTTTTTTCCCTTTAGATAAAATTGTATTGAGGCAAAGTGCATTGTGTAATTAGCTATTGTTTAGTTCCATGCAAACACATAAGTTGTAATAGTATATATATTTGTCAAATAACTACATTAAAAGATTTATATATATTTGAAACTTTTAATTTCTAAAATTTCAGTGTGGCTGGAATTGGACTCTGTACTATATATGTATAGTTCTGTTTTAATATCAGTTAAATTAAAAAAAGAGAGAACAGTTCAGAACATAAAATAATTTTATCTTAATTTTCAGTGGGCCACTCACAAGTCAGTAATGTCTCCAAATGTATAATATTCAAGATAATCCTTTACGAGTTGCAGAGTGCTCATAATTATTAGATTTGATTTTATATTCTAAAAAGCTATTATTGAAATTTTCTTTTTAAGATTGAATGAAGTAGATGATGATTCATAATATTTTACCTTTATTTCCCGCCAGTTAATATAAACTTCTTTATTTTCATGTTCAATTTCATTCTTTTCATTTGAGTATTTTCTATTATATTGATGCTAGTCATTCCAAGGAGAATTAGATATATATATATCTTGCCTACGAAACTAATTAATAGTTTCATGATATTTGATTAGTCTTATAAAATATCACAGTAGAAGATATAATGGAATATTTGTAATCAACCATAAAAGCAATATTAATAATAATCTACTTAGATTAGCTTTTTTATTTGCTGTTGGAAGTGTATCAAGTTTTACATTGATACAATTTGATATATTGACATTTTATTTTTATCCTATTGCATACTTTCTGAAGTACTTGATGTTATTCTTAATCAGTTATCAGTAGAGCTAATCGCATTGAATTTAGAAAGAAAAGAAAAAAGTTATTTTCATCAGCAGTTAGCAAGTTGGAGTTAGCAAGACAGAGGGTTGGATTAAAAATACTAATTTTGCTTAAAATTCGGTCAACAGAAGCAAATTTTAAAAAAATCAAAGTTTGCTTTAGTTCAAAATTTAAATTCCTCTGCTGTGCTGGTCCATGTTATGCCACGATGCATTTCCTTTCAGAATTTGGGCAATCATGATGGCATGACACCTTGTCTTACACTTACTTTTTTCTAGTATTGTATAAAAAGAAGTTGAAAATTGAATGAGTCTTGATATAGATGAAATACTAATTAACATGTTTCTACAAATGTACTATATTTTGATTCTAAATAGTGATTGTGAGATAGAAGACACCAAATACTGCACATTTTTTATATAAGAAATATTACTAGCTGGTTAAAGGAGGAATAGTTTCTGTCTGATAGAATTATATCTACATAAGAATTAATATGTTCGGGTAGTAGTTACCTATGTAACTATGCTGAACTGAATGAATACTATTTAAGAAATTGTGGAACATGATATCTGGACATAAGTTTACCAACTTAGCCAAGTTTACTTCTGAATTGATTCTGACAAAGGATAAGAATTATTCAGGAGCATATGAAATGTTACTGAAGGACATAATATGTTTTCCTGTGGGGATATTTATCAATGATTGCTGCTACAGAATGTCCAGAGAAAATTGGACTATTACTGACAGGCAGGGCAGTATGAAGAGTAGTGTTGTCACTAGAAAACATGACACTTTGTCCAGTAAAAGTTCTGTTTCACTGTTATATATAACCTTATAACTAAATAGAGATGGCTACTTATTGAAGAGCATGCCATTGAAATCGAGATAGAAAATATAATAAATGACAAACCATGAAATAATCTTTGGGAAAGCTAAGGTTTGCTTCCTTACAAAAAAAAATTTCAAGGTTTATCATTTGTTATTCTAGGCTGCCAGGAGACAATCGATGTATATAAGTTTTAGCAGTAAGTTGAAAGCTGATGGCTGAATATAAGGTTTTTTGTAATATTGTTATGCCAATTCACATATAATGATCATGAAGTGATTGGATAAGAATGTTGAAGCATCTAGAGTCCTAATCTAGAGCATGCTCTAAGAAATGAAATGCTCTTGGAAAGATCGAGAAGCTCAACTTAATAATTGAAACAAGTGAGTACGTATACCAAGAGAACTGCAATAATTATGAATTTAAATTGAATGGACAGCCTCATTAGAGGAATACTATTTTTGATGAGCCTTATAAAGGAATCCTGTAATAGACAATATATATTATTTCCTAGGGATAAAAAAATGAAGAAATTTTGGATAAATATACATAAACTGGCAAATTGATGTATATTGCACATGTTTGAAAAATAGGTCTGGAAGCAAGCAATAAAAGAAAATAATCTTTACTAACAGATTTCATTAAGAAAAATGGAATGAAGTAGCTTAATAGGCAAGGAAAAAGATTTGTAAGTGCACTTTGGTTGGGATCTAACCTTAGATTTATAAGCACAATCCAATGTGAGATCCTGACCAAAGTGCACTTCTTGATATCATAAGATTTCAGCAGATGATGAACAGCCTTTAATACAATCAGGAGTTTGCTTGAAGGAGAAGTAACTCATAATGGTGGAAATAGCAAGAATTGTGAACGACAGAACCATTTAGTGTGGAACAGTGAGAAGCAGGGATCAATTATGTGGTGTTAAGATTGATAGCATTGTATCTAAAAGATTTCGTAGATAAATTGTCTAACTAAAATATAGATTGCTACTAAAACAGTTTGAGAAATCCTTTAACTTTGCTGAGATGTTAGTGAAGATCTATATGTCTGTAAATTATGAGTGGAGGATAAAGAAGATACTTGTGTGCTTGTATCAGAAGAATTAGTCCTAGAGAAAGATGAACAAAATTAACCTTTAGAAGATATATGAAACTAAACTAACTATTGGCTGTGATGAATCATGCCATTGCAGATTATATAACACATAGCATCTTCTATAGAGAATTCTTTTTGGGTGAAAACATCCTTCCTTGCAGAGGTATAAACAGCATTAGAAACAATAAGACAGGATGTTATATCATCATAAATATATTGCCATCCCCAAGGTTAGATGTCATAGCTCAGAGGAAAGAGAAAATTAATTTTGAAATTGATGAAACTTTCGTGGGGCCTTTGCTTTAGTAAATTTGAAAATGGAAATATTTTAGGCACATATAATTTTACTTAATCTAAAAAAAAAAAAAAAATTATAACTTTCTTTTTATTTAAACTTAAAAAATTGGTTTGACTAGCATTAAATATAAACCCCAGCAAATAATAAATATATATTCATGCACAATTTCCCCAATCTGGATGTAACAATGCCATACAACTAGCAGAGAATATTTTTCCAACAGTTCCCGTCGTTTCAGCGTGAGTCTACGTGAGATGATGCGCAGAGCTACTTCTGCAGCACGGTCATCATCTGTCAGTGGTCTAGAAGGAAGAGATACTGATCGTGATTCTGACGTTACAATTCCAACACTTACTTGGCCACCAGAACCTGCTGATCCACAGTCAGGTAAAGACTTTCTTTCCAAATTTTTTCATATCTTAATATTGAGTTTAATATTTACTTTATTTTGTTTTTCTGTTGCTTATTTCTTAACTATATTTCTGATCTACATTATTTCTGAAATTAATCAATTTACTTAGCAACATTTTAACCTACCTAATAGGTAGGTTAGGAAAAAACAGCTGTTGAAATCAAGTTTTTTTTTTTGTGGTTAAAGGAAACAAAAACAGCAATTTATACAGTCTGCCAAAAAAATGTATGCACACTTTAACTTTCTTTTGATGAAATGTGTATACATTTTTTTGGTGGTCTCTGTATTATAGAATCAGAAAATCATCACTTACAGTATTATGTAAAATATTTTACATAACGAATTTTATCCCATTCTCAAGATATAAGTTTACACTTAGAAAAATTTATCAAAAAGTCATCTTAGATATACCGGGTGGCCGAGAAGTTCCTGTACCCCCTATTATGTTATTATTATATTAAGGGGTATGCGAACTTCCCAACCATCCTACATATTTAGATTATGATGCTTCTCTTTATATAGTAAATGTCCTGTATATCACTTGAATACATCTGCATGGGAAAGCTTGACTCTTGGTAGGGTGCATCCAATACATGTACGAACCACTTTTTCTTCCAAGAAATCCCTTCCCATACTTTCTTTACTTCAAATCTTAAAAAGTTTTTATTTCCATAAAGATTTGTCTTTAAAAATCAAAAGCTAACAGAAAACAAGTTATCATCGTCGCATTCTTAAAGCAATTGTAACATAGGCTGTCATCATCAGAAAGTGCGTCTGGACTCAACAAGAGATAAATTCATCTGTTTACATCTGGATTCTGTTTTAATCTCAATCTAAATGTCGTTCGTGATAAGAATAAAGAGTTTTAAGAGATTCATTATCAACAGTTACTTACTGATAGTATTTGTATTTTTTCCTTAATATAATAAAAACATAATAGTAGGTCCAGGAACTTCCTGGCCACCCTGTAGAGTGAGGGAGACGATAATTATTTAATTATTCTTAAAGATAAGAAACTTCAACTTCTGCCTTTTATGTTGATTTCTCATTATAAATACCGTATATGCTCCAATAGAGGCCCCCGGCGTTTATTTACAAAACTAGCCTCGGCTCCCAGCACTTAATAGAGGCCGGCCATTATTAACAAAAACCTTCGGAACGCAATATTTTTACACATAAATACCGGCTAATATTACAAACAGCTACGAATTTCATATGCTACATAAGACTGTTAAAGATAAATGGCAATGTCTTTCTGTACCTTTCGCTGCTATTCGTCGTCCGAATCCGCAATGACGGCTTCGTTGTTGACGAGCGGCCGCCTCACCGGAAGTTTCTTTCGAATATTCCACCGCGCGAATCTTAAAGGCAATGTCAAATGACCGTTTCGGCGGCATTTTGTAAGGCAATGTACCATAAAGTATTACGCACGACTATAAAGATATGGACGCTTACACTAGTACCGGTAGGCAAATATCAAGGACCCGGCTACTGTTAGAGACCGGCTACTATTTGGCTGTGTCCTCTCTGCAGCCCGGCGCTTATTAGAGACCGGCGACAATAAGAGCCTCGGCGTTTATTGGAGCATATACGGTACTATAATTAATAAATCAGCTTTATCCCCCCCCCCCCCCCCCCCAAAAAAAAAAAACAACATTTTTTTGCTTATTTATTTAAGAGATATCTTACATGGTTTATTTTGACGGTTCTTTTTTTAAATTCAATTGAAGAGTTTATTTCAATATACTAAATTTATAAGAATGAATAATGAGAGGCATTCATTGAATAAGTTTTTTTTATGTACATATTTCATGAATGTTAGTTTTTTATGAGAAATTTAAATACATAAATCAACTTATTATTTATTTAGCTATTTAATTTTTCATCTGTTAAATGTGTTGTTTTATCACCAAATGGGGGTTTATTATCTTTAGATTATTATTTTTTATTATTTTTTTTAAATCAAACTTATAACCAGATGGTTATGTGCGAACAAGCTAAGCAATAAATTGAATATTATCTGATGTTACATTTAATGTTTTATAGATGCTTAAAATGTTTCAAGCAGAATATTGCATGAGCAAAACGACTAAGAATGCATCTGATAGTTAAAAAAAGATTCATGGTCAGTTTTCTGACTTCAAACTCGGCTGGTTGAGGAATGCATGTTACTTCTCTTAGGATTCCGTAATTATTTGTTTTTTTAAACAGTGTATTTCAGATCTTATGATTGAATCTGGGTTTCTTTGCTGATAAAAAGAAATTAACATTGCTGTTGTCTCGTAAAATTATTTAAGATTTGTAAGAGTCTTAAGTGAACCTTTGAATGACATATGAAAATGTATATCTTAAAAATACAGAACTTCATACATAGATAATGTTTGTATGTTGACAAGAGTTTTCCTGTAATAATTTCTCTTTCTTTACATAAAAAGCCATATTTCACCCAAAATGTAGATTAATAGTAACAGGAGTGCATTTACATAAATTGTAATGAATATTAAGCTCTGACAAACAAAAATGGTAATGTTAGTGGTGTTTGTTAAGTTGTCCTATTAATAAGTCCATTTTCTTTGTCTTCTTTCTGAGGAAAATGAGGCTTCTAATGTCAGTCTCTTTTTAATTTTTTAATTGCTAATCATCTAAAAACTTGGGGATGGATGACTGGAAATTTAAGATTTGTGTTTGAAAGTTTTTTCCATGCGGATCTTTACAAAGAAATTAGCTCTTGAAAGTGACAAACTTTTCTTACAACCTAAAGATTGTATTCTGTGATGTCTTAACAGTGCATATTAGTAATCCCCTAATTTGTTAGGGCTTGCTTTGATGAGGTTAAAATTAACTGATTTAGACAGCTTTAGTATGTAATGTGAACTAAATTATCTTTTTTTTTTTCTTCATAAAATGGAAATCTATACTGTAGCAAATATTATTTATTTTTTTAAAAGAGAGACTTTTCATTGGTATTATTTTGATAATTTTATAAAAACAAAGAAAAAGAAATATATATGAAGTAGGATTCATATTCTTTCAGTAGCTCTTTTTTTTTTTTCCTAATAATTTCATTGTGATGACATTTTTATCACTTCCGCGTTCAAAATTTTATTTGAGAGAAGTGCCCCTTGCAGTACATTTCCATAACTTAATATAGAATTTCAAAAATAGATAATCAGAATTACTTAATAAAAATTAATTAGGGATTGTTGCCTAATGTCTAACAAAAAGAAAGAAAGAAAAAGCATTGCAAATAAATACTTCATTGAGCCTGAATAGGAACATTAATTTGCCTGAATTATACCGCGGTTGATCTCTCTTTTTGATTAAATTTTAGGAGATAAAAGTGCTAAAGAATTGGTGGCAGGCTATAAATCGGAATAAATTTTAGGAATCACTTTTGACATTGCTTTGCTTTTGTATTTGAAAGAAAAAGGTTTCTTTTGATACATTCCATTCATTTTTAAATTGTTTGGTGATTTTCAGTGGGAATCAACTATACTTGATTACTATATCAGTTACAATTTATTCTCTAAAATCCACAGAATATCAGCATTAAATTATTTGTAAGCTTCATATTAGATAAAGAAGGGTTTTAAATTATATAAATAATTAAAAGTTCATTATGAATACTTATGAACATCAAATGGCTATTTTAATGAAAATGGCTCATTCTGTTTGAAGAACAGGATCTCTAGAATATAAAAACAAGCATTGTAAAATGTTTGTTTTTGCACTGATATTTGGTTGTAGGCCTTTTTTTCGTGCATTGATGTCCTTAAATTAAGGGATCTTGCAAAATGAACTGTTCTGGTTGTCTGGTACCAGACTTGGTGGGGTGGGGGTGCAGAAGGTCTTCCCAATACCATCCCCACACAAAAAGTAAAAATGGCAGTACTGCCTCTAACAGAAGAAATAAAATGTCCGAAACCTCATTGAGATAGAAGCACCTGGAGTACTTTCTGGGTGTTTGCGGAAGGCATAAAGAGCGTTCAGTAGGCTGTATGGTATTCCCCCCCCCTCCCGTACAGCTACGCAGGCAATGCAATATTCTGGCATACTGCACACCACAGTATCAAGCAGACTTTGGTGGATTGCATTCCATTCTTCAACCAGTGTTCTCAGCTCGGGAAGCGTTCGTGATGGTGAAATGTGTCCAGCAGCACATCTTCCGAGAGCATCCCATGCATGTTTGATTGGATCCAGGTGCGGGGAACATGCAAGCCACTCCAAACAATGGATGTCCTCATATTGGAGGTACTCGTCCACCAGATGAGCCTGATGCAGAAGGGCGTTTCAATCCATGAACAGAAACTCTGAACCAGCAGCACCCCTGAAAAGTCGCCCATTTTGGTGAAGGACATTGTCCCGGTACAACTGGGCAGTTACGGATCCTCTGTCGAAGATGTGCAGGGGTGTATGAGAGCCCAGCATAATGCCTGTCCACACCATCCCATACCATGTTGACAAGATTGGCCCTCGTTCCTTGCTCCCTCCAGTCATGAACCACAGTCTAGACTGTACTGGGACTTGTCAGAAAACATGAGATGGCTCCATTGTACCTATGTGTGTTCAGTGCACCCAACAAGCGTCCTGTCCGGTGAGCTTGGCTCAAGGGGATGCATCTCATGGGTTTCCTGGCATACAAACCAACTGCATGGAGTCGCCTGTATGCTGGATGCATGGTCTGTGTTGTTGCTGCCAGCTGCCTGGCAAGGTGGCGTGCTGTGCTTCGGGGGTTCCGTATGGTCGTTAGCGACAGACAGTGGTCTTCTGGGGTGTGGTGACATGCTACAGCGTCGGACAGTATTTCCTTCCTCCTGGAAACTTTTCGATAAATGAGAGATGACGCTGGTTGACATGTTCAGTGCACGAGGCACTTCCACTTGTGACTGGCCTGCCTCAAGACATCCTATCACTCTGTCTCTTTGGCAGGTGCAAAAAGACACAGTGGGCCATGGCTAACAATTGAATACTGTACAATCAGTGACCAAAACTATCTCAAATAATTAAAAATATAATTATTTGATGTTTACTGCAATTTTTTTTTTGAAATGTCAATTAACAATTAGCTCCTGTGGCTAATGATAATTGTCAAATTCATATTATATTATTACCATTGGGAATATTTTGAACTCATTTGCTAACTATAAATGTTCTAAATTTTGTATCAATTTCAATACTTAGGAGAAGTGAATGTTTAAAAAAAGAAGTGGGCAAAGTATTCTAATTATTCAGTAATCTTTTATATCAGATTTTTTTGATATTAGCCCTCCTGATACACTTGAATGATTGTGGCATTTGTTTGCATTAATGAGGCATTTACGTCTTCATTTCTAGCAATGTTACTTTTAGATATTGCTAGTGAAGATTAGAATGCCTTAAGTCTGCTGCGAGTCAGTTAGCAAGAATAACAATAAAACAAGAATAAAAATATTTTTTTTCAAATTATGGAAATAGCGAACATATTCCCAATATTCTTTCCCTACCTTTTCTAGTTCATTTTCCAACTCAATATATCAAGATCTATTGCTAGACTCATTTCACTTCTTGAAATAATAATAACCGATATACGTCAAAAGATTTTTTTTATTTATTGTGCAAGGAAGTGCAAAATGAGAACAAAAGCAACGAAATCTACGGCGTATTTTGAGGGAAGTTTTTGGTAAGTAATGTAAATTTCTCTTACGGCTAAAAAAATGGCAATTCTACTACAGTTTTTAGTAAGAGCAATTTCTTTTTCTTTTTTCTTTCTTTTTTTTTTTTTTTTTTTTTTTTTTTGTTTTTTTTAGCAAAGTTAGTTTTCAAGTAGATTTGAATGTTTCTTGTATTGGTTTGATTCTTTTGAATTATTATTATTTATATTTATTTTTTTTATTTAGTTTATTATTATTATTATTTTTTGTTTGCATTTATTTTTAATTTTGTTTATCGTCCAGAAGTTTCTAGAAACCACTGTATGGAAAGTCCATATATATTAACCATGTCTAAATAAGTATTTTGTGTGATTTACCTTTAAAGTAGATGTTGTGAAATTGTAGAACTAATACTGAAATAAATCTCAGTTCATTTAAGACTTTTATTAAAACCACTGCAAGGTTATGATATCAATATCAGATAATAAGATAACAGATGTCATGATGAAGCCAGCTCTATGGTTATTTCAAAAGTTTTGACTGGCATCAAAACTTGATCAGAAAAGCTATTTTATTGGAATTGTAACCCTTTCTGCTTAGTATTTTTTTTTAAATGCAGTGCTACTAGCAGTAAATGGCTACAAAAAAAAAACAAACCTTAAATCACTTGTCAGTCCTTATTGATGCCATGTCGTCTTCGTAAAATTATGTTAATGAAACTAGTCTGATGGTTTTGAGAATGACCCAGTACTCATTCTACTGTTGAAAAACATATTTGGAACCATTCTTCAGAACTCTGTTGATGCTATAAGGAATCGTTCTGCAATTGCAAGTGCTCACCTATGAAATTGATTCCTATATTTTCTGGCAGGCTCAGGCTGGTTGATAGCTGGTTGGTCGTTGATGGGAAGCTAAAGGCAAGTCTGATTTGTGGTAAATTACTCAAGAATCAATTTAGAAATGATTGCTTGCAAATACCGTGCTGGTTTTTCCCTTGCCTCTGAAGCATAATCTCTTCATTCTATAATTATATCTCTGGACCCAGTAGTTGAAGTGGTAACACTTGACTGTGGGCTGAAGAAGCTGGGTTCGATCTCCAACAGAAAATCTTTTCTTGTCTGTCTTTCCCCGTGCAGCTCCTAGAGTGCATCCAGTGCTGTCTAAAATGGATACCCAGTTTCTTTCCCGGCAAGTAAAGGCAGGTGGGCGACAGGCTGACCATCTGACTTCAACACAGTCCCCTTGGTTTCAGAACCCTGGGAACCTTACCACCTAAGTAATCCCAAGGGCAGTTCATGCCTGTTGTGGGATCCTTTAACTCAACTGTAAATGATTTCATTGTGGTTTGAATCATGCTTTAGATTTTGATAAGTCAAAAAGTATTAAAATACAAAAAGCAATTCAATTTAATGAAAATTACAGAAATTAAACAAAATTATTATTAATTGTTTACGTGAACTGATAAATCAAAAAGGGAACAAACTATGACATATGCACACAGTGGGTAGTTTTCACCATGAAAAACTTTTTTTGCTTGTTAGCAGTCATCAGTCACAGTTATTCATTAATCAGCAGCTCAAAGGATGTTGATGCTCTATGGTCAGCACAGCTGGATATGACAGTGGCACCTAAAAAAAAGACTAACAAAAAAGATTAATTCACTGATTGGTAAAAATGCATTTAATTAAAGTACTAATTAAGAAATTGTTAACTAAAGAGCTTTTAGATGCATTGATAAGTCAAGAAAAAACTGGATTATTATAGAAGATGAATCTGCAATTTTCAGGTTATTAGTTATGGTTACAGTCTCTAGAAACTTCTGGCAAGGCAATTTAAATAAGTCTAATTTAAAACATAAAATGGCTTTCTATTTTATTTTTTTTATTTTTTTTTGTAGTATATTATTTAATTTTTGATGAAAGTGCAGAATTACATAAAATATTGAATGAAAACCTGATTATTATCTACTTCAAAATTTATGTCATATCTGCAGACTCATTCAACAACAGCCATTGTATTTTGTTGTTGTTGATTTTTATTTTTTTATTTTTCTTGTCTTCATACTGGAGCAACAATTCTAAAACATTCTCACATTGCATTCCATCACTGACATCTTAATCTCTATTTGCCCAACATTTATTTGTATTTTATCTAATAATTGTTTTTTAAAACATTGCATCAACATTTTCGCAACTATTTACCTGAAGAGTGACCTTGACAATGTAAAATAATTGGTTTATTTTATTATTTTGTTTTATCTATTTTGATAGATCTAATATTGCCTCTTCAGAAATTAAACATGATTAAATAATTTAGTTGATGTTTTCGTCACTGTATTGAGCATTGACTTTTAATATAATCTTTGTTATTTTTCTTACTTCATTATATTTACAATGAATTTTTGTAAATTCCTTTTCACTGCCTTTTCATGAATTAAACTGGAAAACCAGCTTTCTCAACCAGAAATCCAGGGAAACTCAATTTGAGGTGTAGAGACTTCAGTTTTTAAACTACTGTTGCCATTACTCAGCCAGAAAAAAGAAATGTTATTGAGGTGCTGAGGCTTCAAAAGCATGGAAATCTGATAACATGAATACAAAAGGCGACAGTGTATAAAATTTTAGTGAGATGTGAATGTATGCTTTGCAATTGAAAAGTAGTCCATTATATGTTTGAGATTGTCAAACTTGTTTGGAAGGAATGGTAAGATGAACTGTGAGTTTCATAGAAAACCATGAAGCAAAATTGTCAACCTACCTTTTTTGAACTTCGAAATTTTAAAGGATTTTGTAGAATCTGCCTTTTAAGTAAGAGCTAGAGATGTGAGTGCCCTTTACATCTACTTGATAGTCAGAGTTTACTCCAGTAATAATGACTTTAATGTAAACAGTTGTCCACTGTTACTTTTAAGGATGATAATAAAATTCAGCCTTTGATGATCTGATTCTGTGAAGTTTGCCGAATGTAAATTAGGCTTTATGCATAAAGTAGAAAAAAAATCAGCCCTCTGTAATATAGGTACCAGGTTTCTTTCCTGGGCTTACAGACAGGCAGCGAGTGTTTGGGCTGACCACCTGACCTCATCTCAGGCCCGAGATCAATGAAACGTTGGGAGCCTTACTACCAGCATCCCCATGGGCCACAGTTGGTCCCAGTGGGATGTACCTACCTATCCTACATAAAGTATAAACTATAATTAAAATGTTAGCTCCTATTAATCTTCACACTTATAGATTACCTACTAAAATTTCTGATGGGAAGATTTCTTCTTTAAATATTTATGTAAAAAATAGTCAAACTCGACAGAGAAATGAAATTAAAGATAAGAAAGTCCAGTTCAGACATGACAAAATTTTCAGATATTTTAACTAAATTTAAAATAAATGACAATGGCAAATTGAAAAGGATATCAGTTATTACTGATTTCTCCTTTCTCTGCTGTCGACTTTATCAACATGCATTCTCTCCTCATTTGTTATTGCTTTCATTTCATACAAAGATATGTAGTCAGGGGTCTTATTCTAGACCAGTGAAACAGATTATCCCAATAAAGTCACAATTCTGCTGAAATTGCACGTTGAATTTGAGAATTTTGAAGTATAAGGCTTACTCCATATTTGAAAAATGAATTACTTCCTAGTCTTGGTAGAACTTGGCAATTACTTACAATCATCAAATTTGTATTGATTCACCACCAGCTCTTGGAGGTTTTTGTTCTGAACCATGTGAGTTCTGAAGCACAAATGATATCAAAGAAAGGGTCTGCTACAAAATATTAGAATGTAAAGTAAACAGATGATTTGTTATTAGAATTGTTGCACTCTTCCAAGACAAGATATGAGATGATTTTTTTTTTTTAACTTTTGAAACTACATTTTCATAATTTGAATAAGTTTGTTTATTTTATTGATTTTTATTTTCAATAAAGAAAATTGACCATTCCCAAAAAAAAATTTTTAATGATTTTGTTTTTCTTTTTGTTTTCTTTTTTTTTTTTTTTATTCCCCTTTCGTCCTCGGTTTGTTTTTCGTCTCCCCTGGGATTCGCTTTTCATCAGGTGATGAGGAAAGTTTGATTGGCCCGTCTACCTCCAGCCTGTTACCGACCAGGGCTACTGCAGGTGGAGTGACTGTTTCATCTTCCAGTAGTTTAACGCTTGCTCGTCTAGCCGCTTCCTTTATTCATCCGCAGCTTGGTAAAATTCTTTAATGAAAATGATTTTTGGGTGGGGTCAATTTTCTTTTTTTGAAATTCTCCTATGAGTAGAGGGAGTCACATTGACACCCTATATTCTTAAACGTTAGAGCTGTAGCTATGTTTTAGTTGCCATCATTTTTAAAAGGGAAAAGAAATACTCTATTCCTTACTAAATTATTTCCTTTAATGCTTTTCAATTTGGGTTCAATTATATTTCTCTGTCTTAAGAACTTGGGGGTTGAATTAAGACGTTTTATTAGAGTATTCTGTCTACAGTTTCATTTGTGCTTTAATGATTGAATTACATAGAATTCCCCACCTAAATGCCAGTTAGCAATTTCTTTAAATTTTGAGAGTATTGTCATCTGAATTTGTAAAATACCAAATATCAGGAAATATTCTTGCTTAAAATAGGTCTTAGACCTAATGTATCTAGGAATAGTTTCATTATCTTTAGCATCAGTAAAACAATATTTAAAAATCTTCATGTCAACACATTATCATCTCTAAAAAACTTTAATATCCGTGATATTTTGTACTCTTAAATCAAGAGCACTTCTTCAGAGAGTTAGGGATAAGCTTCATAAACCTATTCCCTAATACAGAGAATTCATTACTATAAATTAATGCGTGCTCATAAATTTATCCTTCATTTTTATTTAAGTAATGAATTCTCTGTATTAGGGAATAGGTTTACAAAGCTTATCCCTAACTCTCTGAAGAAGTGCTCTTGATTAAAGAGTATGAAATATCACGAATATTAAAGTTTTTTAGAGATGATAATGTGTTGATGTGAAGATTTTTAGAACATTTACGTGAAATTCAATTTTGAAAAAAAAAAAACAGTATTTAGTTAACAACCACTTGAAAAGCATTACAAATCTTGCTCTTGTTTAGTTTTTGTTTCTCTTCCTATTTTGTTTTTAATTATTTAATTTATTTATATTTTAAGTATCTTGGTTTTTAACGAATTAATAAATAAAGTAGTGAAATAATACGTTGTAGGGAAGCTTTGTTAAGTAAATTTGAATGTAGTGAAGTTGAATTCTCTAATTTACATTTAAAAATATGAGTAGAAACAATGTAGCATCATCGTCTTCCCTCCTTAATTTTAAAAATTCTTTTTTTGCTATGTGAAATGCATTGCATAATTTTTTTGTCACTCTGAAGAAAGACGGTTAATAAAACTACCTGACCGATAGATCGTTCAATTGTAAATTATTATTTTATCCCTCAGCATCAAGAGAATAAAGGTACCAACATATATGAATAGCTACAAACTATATTAAAAATTAGACATAATCTTTAATAACTTCTAATTACATCTTCTCGGCGCAATATTTCGTCTTTACACGATGTAAAGACTTTATCAAGCCAATTATAAAAATTCCAAGGAAAAGAGGAAACATCTCTCTTTCCTAAAATTCAAACTAATAATAATACACACCAAGGAACTAACAATGAAGAATGTGGTAGGAAGTTGTTTCACGCGTTGGATTCTTGTTATTAGTTGAATTTTAGGAAAGAGAGATGTTTCCTCTTTTCCTTAGGAATTTCGTAATTCGCTTGATAAAGTCTTTACATCATATAAAGACGAAATATTGCGCCGAGAAGATGTAATTAGAAGTTATTAAAGATTGTCTAATATTTAGTCGTAAGAAGATTTATTTATATTAAAAATTATTTATAGTTTCTGCTGAAATTGTAATAATTTTTATGTGTCCTGTGAGTACAGAATAATTGTATTCACATGCCACACAAAACATACGAAATGATAATTGTAAATATTTTTCATATATTTATATTTTATCTTATTTTATTTTGTCTATTCATACATGTATTGATATTTTGATTTTCTTGGATTCAAACATAAAACACATTTTAATCATGTTTATTGTTTCAGTCTCTTAAACTATTAGATGGTGGGAAAGTGTTAACATTAAAGCAAACAAAAAATATTGATAAGTAAAATTAATATTTAAACTTTGTATATGCAAGCATTTGATTGTGACTTACAAGGATTCAGAAATTACTGTGGATTTGCTCCTGTTCGACCTTATGTAAAACCTCAAATCACTGTTTGGTGTGTTTCTAACAAAATCACGCTAAACTGAATAGTTGCTAACTCTGTATATAATGTTCACCTCTTTTTACCCAGAAAAAATGGAAGTTTATAAATAATTATCCCTTATTAATTTCACTAATTAATGCTTCCATTAAGTACTAGAGAACTGAAACTGTTGGTTGATGTAGATCTCTAGATATGAAATTTAGAAAAAATATGCTTGCTTAGAAAATCATAGCTGATCAAAGAAGAGTGGTAGAGCTATAAAGAACCCAAGGCAACCTATAAAGATCATTTCCAGAGAGTCAGCGTTCAGAAAAATAGCATCTGAAGAAAGTGATCAAAAGTTAAGGAAGATGTCAGTTAAAAAACCTTGCTGACTTCGACCAAAAATAGTGATAATGAATCTTGACAATGTAGAACAAGTGGTGGTATAATGTTCCATTTGACAAATGGTGGATAAGTATATTACCTAAACAGCTGTTTTCCTGCTGAAAGGAAACCAGAAAGCATCTGGATGCTGAAATTCAAATGGAGTGATCTTTTTGTGCTTATGAAAGCATGTGTTGCTTGTGGATGATGTTGTATGATGGAAATAAGAAGACGGCGGCTTTTGAAAAAACTGACCAAGAGAGAATTCTTAAAAGGTGGAAGAAAGAGAAATAAACAATCTGTGCCAAACAACAACATTGCTTTACAGGTGAATGAAAAACAAGTACAGTTGAAATGGCAAAACAGGTTATAACTTACGTAACAGTTATAGAAACTGCTCAGTTGGATATCCAGTGATCTGTAGTTAGTCTGTTTGAGATGATATGGCTGAATGAAGAATTACTTGATATCTAAGAAAGCCTTAAGCATCTTGGCAAGCCTCATTTGAATGCTAGTATATACAAAATCTCTACAACTAAAATTCAGATTATTATTATTATTTTTTTTTAATTATATCATTAAGTTTGAATATATTATGTATTTATTTGTTTTTTTTGTTCTTTTGTTTTTTGTTTTTGTTTTTCTTTCTTTCTTTTGTATTTTTGCTTTTGTTTTGTTTAGGTTACTTTTAATCTTCTGATAAGGATCAGAAGACTAATATTCCCGTTTTGTCTGTCTGTGGACAAGTATCATTAAAATATCATTAGCAACAATCACAACAATCGCAGTAATTGTGTCTTTTGCACATGCAACAATCACATTTATAATAATAAGTAAATTAAAGCAATATCAATTATATTATACGTCGCAGAAGATGTTGCGCAGCATTGTGATTGGTTTACTAATTGCTATCCTACCTTGTTTAAAGTATGTGATTAAATATTTTAACAAATAATAATAATAAAAATAAATCATTATTAAAGTAAAACTTTAATATAATTAATGCAGTCTTATTGATTATAGCCGATAGCCTTTTTAATATATGATTTTTATGAACTGAAGATGTGAGTTTGTAATAACTGACAACTTACTTTTTCCAGTGTATTAAATTTGACATTGGGTTTGAAATATTATACAAATGGATTCTCAAAACTCCATAATCTCTATTCAGGCTGAATACACGATGCTTTAAACTTATCCTTATAGCTTGTCCTTAAATTTTAATGGGTATGCAGATGTTTTTGTTTTTTGATATTTGGTCATTGAGATCCAGAAGTCCTTTTAGAGTATCAGTTTTTGATCATTTCTTTTCTGATAGGATACTCCATAGTTAGTTTTGGTATTAAATCATTATTGTTCTGATTAAATCAGTAGCTTTTACAATTTATCAAAGGAAATTCATTAAGAATGAATTTCTCTTGCCAATTTGTACATTACGGTTCATCAATAGTGCTCTGATTTTGCAGTGACAACATGATTTATTTCAAGAATAAAATCCATTGAAATTAAAATGTCATACATTGAATCCTACTTCTTAATTGACAGGGTAATAGACCTAGCAAATATGTGTGGGAAATTATTAAAGTGCTCGCACTGAGAGTTGAAACTCCCAGAATGCAAAGCAGATTATAGATTGTCCTTTCCTGACCATTCGCTACAATTCAAATAGAAGAGAAGCGACCTCTTCTATTTGAATGTTAGCGAACGGCCAGGAAAGGACAATCTATAATCTGCTTTGCATTCCGGGAGTTTCAACTCTCAGCGCGAGCACTTTAACTATATTTAACTCTCAGAAAATCCTTAAAGAAAGATTTTGATATGCAAGTGAAAACTCTTCGACACAAGAATTTGTGCATGTTATTGATTTTTCTTCCCTTTTCATATTACATTATGCACGTTAAACCTTCTGTTTAAATTAACATTAGATGAATATGTAATATCAAGGGGAAAAATAATTTTTCGAGATATCGAGAGTATACTGTACATTGAATTTAATTTTAAGTATCATGTGAATCCAGCAAGCAATTAAGGCAGTCTCTAACAGTAAATAAATCCTAAGATATAAAGATCGGTGATATTGCGATTCCATGGGTGTGCACCACACACTTTGTATAACCTGAATGTATGCCCCTGATGAATTTATCTTTGATTAAAAATAAAAATAGTACTGTTCAGTTAATTCATTAATATCATAAATAAATTCAGATTGGAGCTTTTTTCAGTATTTGAAAGTCTCAAATTCTGAGAAGACGTTATTTATCACTGCTACTATTTAGACTTTGAAATTATGAATCCCAATACGGAAGTAATCAAATATTAAACTAACTCCATGGCACTGTAGCCCATGAAGGGCCTTGGCCTCCTTAACAATATGAGCCCACTCTTTTCTATCTTGAGCCTTTTTCCTCCATCCTCGTACCTGGAGCTTTTTCAAATCGCGTTTACATCATCAAGCCATGTCGTGGTCTTCCTTTTAATCTTCTACCACCAGGGTTTCCATTGGTAGTAGAAACTAGACTCTGCAGTCACCTGCAGTTGGAAAATAGTGGTCCCTCTCCGAGTCGCCCGGCAGCTCTTCTTTCGCGGTTGTGAGAAGGACGGCTTTAGTATCCTCAATTACAACAAAAGCCTGCCATCCCTATTGTAAATTCAAGGCCGGTGGCTGTAAGGGGTGGAGAGGGCTGTAATTGAGGCCAGCGCCGCCCGACTTATGCAGAACCCAATAGAATCCTACCTTTAGTTAACTTAATTGTAACATTTCCACTTCTAACTTCGTTTTTCATTTGAGCCCAGATTAACTCAATAGGATTAAAATCACAGTGGTAGAGGGGTAATCTAATAACAATAAGTCCATTTGCAGTAGCCAAATCATCAATAATGAACCTTTTTACCATTGCATTATGATGTACAAATGAGAGTAGTTGAGGCATTGACATAGAATGTGAATTGCCTCTTTGGTTTAACCATGCCATGACATTGGCCTTGGGAGTTGCATTTGTAGGCTCCCTTTCAGTTTCTACAGAATTAGGCGAGGTATTATCCATAAGAATAACCGAATTAGTATATTTCTCAGCAGCTAGTCCTTAAACCACTGCATGAAGCAATCATATCATCATGGTAATCTGCCGACTCTGTTTTTGAACGACGCAAATCCACTTGCTGTTCAAAGCGGAAGTACGTGGAGTAACTAATGCTCAATCGTTCACCTTATATGAAGTTGTCACATGTCTTCACAGATATAATAAACGGAGTATAACGTTACGTTAAATAATGATAAAAAAATGTACATTTTCACAATCATACCATGTTAACAACAAGAATCTGGGATGTTGTTTCGTGTTTATTAAGACTCATCATACCCCCCCCTGTTGATGAAAATCTTAACAGGTTGTGAGAAGTTGTGAATCTTGCTTTTGTACACCCCTGTATTTACCATAAAAAGTAAATGATAAGAAAATTTACTGCAGTTAGTGCAACCATGTGAATTGGTTCAACTGGATAGATTTGCATGATGAAAATTAAAAAGAATGAAATAACTATTCCAAAGCTCACGGTTTGCTTATACAAATAAGCTTTTTCTTTTTCTTTTCTTTTTTTCCACGTATTATGTAAATAGCTTTTATTCCTTTATGAAATTTTTCATATTAATCACCCACCAAATTAAGGGACAGTCTGTCCATTTTAGTTTGTTCAAATATCTTCTAAGACAAAATCTTTGCTTTATAAGAATGTAAAATGTTTGTGGTGTAAATAATTGAGAAAGATTATGTGAGGAGAATGGGTTGCCATAGCCAAGGATAACAAGTTATCCATTAAGATTTTTTTTTTAACAATTATGTCTTGCCATATCGTCATTATTCTAAGATTCTTGCTTGGTAATGGGTTTGGTTCAAATTTGCTGAATATAACTAGTAATATTTTGGTTGTCAACTGTAATCTTTTTTAATCAGAATACTAAAAATTTGCTTTTTTATTATTATTATTTTTCTTTCTAATTAAAAATAATAATATGAAGTTTTGAGTTCAAAAGTTATTTGAATGTTTTTAAATTTGAAAAAAAAAAATCTTATTTTCCCACATAATGGTAGTAAATGTGATTGTTTGGATGAATATTTATAAAAGATAATTTTTTTTCCTTCTTATGCTAGTATTCTTTTCAGAAATATATTAATGATAGAAACTTCAGAATAAACCTTTTAAAATAGTCGTTTTTATTCCTTTAAACACTGTGCCTCAACTTTCATTTTAATACAGAATTTATTGTATCCCTTCCCCCAACAGTTATGATGCACACTTTTATTAAAAAAAAAAAAAAACTTAATTTCAGTACATATTTGTGGAGTTCATTTAAGATGAGTGATAATTTTTTGTACATTTAATTAATTAGTAATTAATTTGATTAATTAGGCTTTTTTTCATGCAAGATTTCCCTGAGATTAAGTCTTAATTCAGACACTGATAAGAATTAAAATTCAGTTTTGAAGAACAAGTATATTATTTTCAAAGCTTCTGAGTTAATTGCTTCAGTAGAGCACAAAATGTGTATGTTCCTGTTTATTCGAATTATTTTTGAGTTAAACAGAGTAAAAGTGCCTCAAAAGATAGCTATGTACAATTGTAAATCTTTGTTGCAGGTTGGTGTCAACTTGTGAAGTATTTAAGAATTGTTTCAGGTCGCTTGTTATTCACCATGCTTGTCTTTATTTGCTTCTCTCTGTTATCTTACGTAAATAACTCTATGTCATTTAATGTGTTGTTGTAGTAATATTTATTACCAAAATCACTGCAAATAATTACATTGCCTTTATTTATTTATTTTCCTAGGATCCCATTCATCACTGAATTCTTTTGCATCTAACCACTCAGTGCCAGCAGTTGTTCTTGATCCAGGAGAACGCCGTGTAAATGCTATGACAATATTGAAATATTTATTAGAAGTGCCCATTCTTAATGGAAATCTTAAAGATTTACTCTCATCTAAGTAAGTCTGCATTTTATTAAATATTTTTAATATACTTGTTATTAATTCTATCTTTTACAGGATTTATAGCTCTTCTGTCTCAGCTCACCAGTGAAACTTACTAGTTGTCGAGAAATTTGTCAGATATGATCGAAGTGGCATTTAAAAAACAAAGTTTTTTTTTTATTACATTCCTATAATTCACTTATTATTGATTTCACTTCCCTTTTCCCTTTGCTTTACTTTTTCAAGTATAGACCACTATGGTTCAGTGCTTAATCAACTATTTGACTTGCACCATGATTTCTCTCATTTGTTGCAGCCTTGTTAAGTATTTAACCTCATAACAAACAAAGTTATTTTCAAGAGAATTGCCAATTATTATTTTTTTTAACATTCTGTTGCCATTTTTATTGTTTCTTCCGATTATTTTTCTGACTTTTAATGGGAAAGAAAGCTGAGGCAGTGTAGAGCAACCTTTCATTACTTTCAGAGTAGACGTCTTATTGATTACATTCGTGTCTGGAAATCTTACTTTATAGAGACAGAAATTTCAAATTAAAAATCATTTGGGTAAATTTTCTCCAAATTTTCTTCTGCAAAACAAATAGCAATCCACCCACAGACTGAGACCACTTTCAGTTGGGTTGTTGCCATGTAGTGTTTAGCAAAAACCTGAACTCTGATGAATGTTTGTAGTCTTTTTGCATCAAAGACCTCCAGGATATTAAGAAAAGTAAAAAAATAAATCATATTTTAACACTTTTATTTTCAGAAGTAGTTCAGTACTTTTGCTGGTATTGCCATGAGTAATATTTAATTTCTAAAGCTTGGTTAGCTTGCCTTTTTTTTTTTTTTTTTTAATCTTTTTAATATTATTGCTAATTTCTAAGTTATAATAATAGTTAATAATCACAACTTAATAAAAAAAAAAAAATATTAAACATAAAGTAGCTTAATTTCAAAGATAAAACTTAATTTCTAAAGCAAGTATTGTTTTTCAAACAAAGATTTATTCTTGAACAATTTAATTATTTTTATAAGATAAAAAAAAAGACATCCAATATTATATACGAAATCATTAAAAACACTTTAAATTAATGAAAATCAAAAACTTCTTTTATTTCCTCAAACATCATCCGTGCGATATTTCGATTGTCATTTATTTTCTGGTTTTTGGGAGAAGAAGGAAGCTGTTCCTTTTCTCTTAATGTATTTCATTTAAAGCTTGAGAAAGATAATCCGATCAGGATTATCGAAATATCGCACGGATGATGTATGAGGAAATAAAAGAAGTTTTTGACATCCAATATTGTAATATCTAAAGAAAAATTATGGTTTAAAAAGTTTTATTTTTTATTCCACTTTAATAAAAACGTAGATGTTGGTAGACCTATTTGTTTAATAGGTTAATAGCATTGTTACAATAAATGTACTTATCAGTATATTTAAATAAATATACGAGTATTCAAAAAATAGTATCATTTTCATTTTTCAATTTGATCTGAGCATTATATTTTATTTCAGAGATGCGCAAGGATGTACCCCTTTTATGTCTGCAGTCTGTGGTCGTGCTTACCCAGCAGCTTTGTTACTCTTGGATGCCGCTCAACAAATATCACGAGAGTTTGGTGGCTCTGCCGATCCAGAAACTCAAAAACGCCTTTTGATCTCCATGTTGTATCCCCGAGGCAGCAGTCCTGATGATTCACCCCTACATGTCATTTGCTGTAATGACACCTGCAGTTTTACTTGGACTGGTGCAGAACATATCAATCAAGTTAGTAAAGTGGAATTCATTGCCTTTCTAAACTGTCTTTTATTTGCATTAACTGTTATCTGGAAATATTTTTAAAGTCATATTCTAGTTGATATTTGTGACAAATACTTTTTAAGGGTTCAACAGAGCAATATCTCAAATGCAAAATAGCATAGGTTTTTATATACCTTTAATATTGAAAACCTAAAAATAATCGATTCATAATGTCTAAAGAATGAGAATCTTGATGAAGTGGATCATGTTCTCTGTTGATTATCCGTTCCACAATCAAAATGAGACAACAAATTGCTATCATTCAAAAATGGTTTGGGTTTTGTTTAAAAATATGGATTCTTAGAAATACAGTTATCTCATAATTTCTGAACTACATTCTACAACACCCTATGACAGTTGACTTCAGCACACTAACCCCTTGATGAGCCATAGATTGGAAATGGTAGGGATTGGTTGATGTCAAATAAAACAGTGGATAGGCTGGTGTATTACCTTGATGGTCTCTAGAACGCTGAATCTAGAATCTAGTCATAACCTGCCTTCATCAGATCTGGATTCACAAAATATGAATGAAAATTTTTGGCAAATTAGCATATTTTACAAATTGTTTTATCTCCAATCTTTTCTATCTAAGCTTATAAACATTTTACTTTCTTTTAATACCTTCTTATAACTTGAATTTATAAACATTAATTATTTATTTTTCTTTTTTAAGATTTTCTTTCAACAGTTCTTCTTAGCACTCACTTATAAAGAGAATTACTCAAATTTACTTTCTTTAGATTTTTTTTTTTATATTATTATTATAGTTAAGATGTTGATCACGGGTTTTTATCTTTCTATATTGATTCTGTGTTAATAAGAAGATGCAAATCGCCTGTTAGTCTTTTGTAACATCAAAAATAACATTTCACCTCAGTCTGCCTGTATATAACGTAACTGATCACTGTTCATGCCTTCATTTAAAAAAAAAAAAAATGCCCATTTTAAAAACAAGGCAGTGCTATTGATGTCGTAACATTCAGATGCTTAATACAAATCCATGTCTTTACAAATTGTTAGTTTCTGATGTTTCTTTTCTTTTTCTTATTTGTATGTTTTGCTCTTTGTTTTCTGTTCTTATGATATTCAACTTTTAGTTCAGTAGCTGAATTCTGCTCATTATATCTTTATACTAAATAAGTAAATATAATATCAGTCATCTTAAAGCAAATTATTCATATCATTAAAAAGATTAGGAAAAGTGTTATATGTTTTCGTGTTTATAATTCATATTGTCTTTTGCTTTCGTATATAAGTATTCTGTTAGGGTTAATTTTTGGCTCTTTTGTGTTTCTTTCAGGATATTTTTGAATGTCGAACTTGTGGATTAACTGGATCTTTGTGCTGTTGCACTGAATGTGCACGGGTTTGCCATAAAGGCCATGACTGCAAGCTAAAACGAACTTCTCCAACTGCCTACTGTGACTGTTGGGAAAAATGTCGATGCAAAGCCTTGATTTCTGGTCAACAGAGCACACGATATGAATTGCTTAATCGACTCATCACTGAAACGGACTTGGTTACCCTTCCCAATAGCAGGTGAGAGAATCAAAAAACAAAAAAAAAAATAGCAGAAAGTTTTTAAAATAAAAAAATAATAAATAAAATGACGGCTTTTAAGATTTGTAAGCAATAAATGTAATAATAACCATAAATAATTGTTAATTCATTGTTTTTATTTTTGAAATATATTTTAAGAAATTTTTAGTGTTAGGATGGATAACAGCTTACGTTTCAGCTTGATTTGTTATTTGAGTCCCTGAGTTATATCTGATTCTATCTAAAGAAAAGCCAAAAGTTTGGTTTTTGTGTAGGACATAAAAAAACTTCTCTGCATAATACCTGTGGAGAGATATTGGTTTAATTCTGCTGAATTATTTTCACCTCCCGGAAATCAGTAGAATTTGAAAGTCAGATTTGAGACTTTATGAAACATACTTTTGTCAGACTGTTGTATATACTAGGCATATACTATAAACAATGAATTACATTATTGAATCTGTTACATTCAGATTCAAAATTTTCAATAGATTCTATTGATGTTATTCCTTTTAAAGATATATATATCTTTAAAAATGTGGAAAGTGGAAATGATGAAAGTGCTTGATCTCTTTGCGCTCTTTAAGTTTAAATTATTTTATAATTGTGCTTTTTTTTTTTTTATAATTTAGAGTGGAGAATATTCTGTTATTCTTAGTCCAAACTGTTGGCCGTCAACTTATAGAACAACGCCAGTATCGACCTTCTCGTCCTCGTAGTACCCCTGGTTCAAGAAAAACTCCTGTTTCTGATTTAGGAACTCTAATTTCTTATGTAAAAGTGAAAGATGGTAATTATAGTTAACGTTTATCTGCTTTATCTGTTTTTCCACTACTCCCAAGACATTTATAACATTTAAAGCTAATATAGGGTTAAAGTGTCAGTATTCTAAGTATTTAATTGAGATCTAATATTACAGTATATTAGATAAAACATTGCAGATATAAAAAGAAAAAAAACATTTTGTTATAGAAAAGATTTTTGAAGTTCTTTATCTAGAACACTTCTTTTTTAGATTTGAACAAGTATTCTACTCTCTTCATTACATCTTTTTATAATTAAAAATACTTACATGCTAACTTAGTATATATTTTCATTACATAAATGTGGAGAAAAGTACACATTTTTGATAGTTAAATGCAATATCAGCTTGTTTTTGTTTTCTTTACCAAAAAGCAGTATCAGATGTTCAAGAAAATGCATAGTAGCAGAAAATTATAAAAATTTGAGAATTTGATACTTTTCCAAAAAGAAGTGTTCCTAAATACAGAAGCTCAAAATTGTTGAATATACTAACTTCAAAATGACATGCTGTGGCATTAAATGTATCAACTTAATCTTCGTTTTCATGTTCTATAAAATACACCTGTTTTCATTTCCAAAACAGCACAAACATTGCAAAATTTATAGTAAGTATTATATGTAGGAATAAATTATTTTTGTGATATTACTATTGAAAAGTTTCTATTATTGATAAACTGTGTTTTGTTGAGAGAAAACTTGTTTAGGATTCAGTATAGTTTGTTTTACTTAAAGCAGCTGTTCGTTAAAAGATTGTCTTTCTATTGAATGTTTTGTGATCTTTTTGTCTTTTTTTAAATAGAAACTGATATGCCAGAGCATGACTTAGAACCACCACGTTTCAGTCGGAGAGCCCTTGAACGTCTGTTGAATGACTGGAATGCAGTGAAAGCCATGATTACATCTGGATTGAGAGAAGGCACTACCAACTCCACTGCACAGCCTGTGTATGAAGAACAGGCTTATCTGAATAGCCAGAGTGGGACTACCTTATTGGACAAATTCACCCATTGCCTACTTGTTAAATGTAGTGTTGAGGTAATAAATTTCACTCATTACAGCTCTGATTAATTTTCAGAATAAAAAATTTTAAAAAGCGCTTTTACCTATTGAAATGTGATTACTCAATAATTTTAATTGAAAATAATAATTATTAATTGTACTCAGAAATACATTAAAAACAAAACAAAAAAAGTATTTTTAAATCAATTTTAGTTTTTATTCCACCAAATTGGCTGATAGTATTTGTTTAGTTACTTGGCGATGACTCAGGTTTGTAATAATAAAGACGAAATCCAGTTATTTGTATCTTGAAAATAACATAAACGCCTACCTTGTTTGACCATTGTTTGTGGAGCTGTTTTGTCAACTGTAATCTTAAGATTAAATCATCTGAAGATTATTATTCTGTCAGGATTATTTATATTGAATAGGAATAGCAGATACACTGGCCTTAATTGACTATTTCCCAGTTCCATAAGTTTCAAAAAATTTACTAGATATGAATACAACCATCTTCGGAATTTCACATAACCATTTCATTAAACTACTTCAGTTCTTCACTTTCTGAAACTCCTGTGATTTGTCTTTCCATTTGCAGAGAAATTGCTATACTTCAATATGAGCAACCAAAAAATCGCTCATTCTCATCTGTCTTGTATATGAGGACTTCAACAATGTGTTAATACTACAACAAATGTTTATCAGTAGTCACAGCAGCTTTAGGAGAATGTTTTTTGATATTGAGTATATATTCTTGTTAAAGGATTACATTTAAACCTTTTTGAGTATTGCCTGAAATACTTAGTATTTCAGGCAATAAATTTCAATTAATTTACTAATTGAATTTTGTAAATTCAAACAAAATTCTTCGTTGTCTCTAATTCCAACTTTTTTAGCTTTTTTTTTTTTTTTTTTTTGCAATGATCAGAATTTAATCTCCCTTTTTTTTTCCTCAATGTTGTTGTGTATACTTATAGATACCTGACATAGTTTCTAAGTTAGAGTCCCATCTATAAGCTGAAGAATTAATTTGTCTGAAGAATTTTTTGAACTTTACCACTTTTTACAGATTCCTTTTAATGCCCATTGATCTTCTGAGCACTATTTCAGATCATCATAGAAACACTTCCAAAAATCATGAAAGGAGCAACAACTTACATTTATCCTGCATAATTGTAGAAGTTTCAATCAGACAAAAAATTTTTAAACTACTTCTAGAAGGAATAATCCATTTTAAACTATCAGTGAATTGAGTGAAGGTAGCAGTTGGCTGTTTGTATATAGGCTCTTTACACTTCCACTTTGCCATCATGTGATAGAACTGGAATTTAGACATCAGGGATTAATGTTCTAGCCTTTTGTGTATCCATCACAACACATTTTGAAATTTTGACTTTTTTATTAGGATTTGAGACACAATAAACAACCAAATGAATTGTATGGCGAGTTTCTGTGGATAAACAATAGCTACATTCAAAACATATAATATTCTGTACCTGTGTGATAAATAAAAGCAAAAAAAAGTTTGCGTTTTTACAACCACTCCATGAGTGATAACAGAAATCTGGCTCGTTTTATCATTGTTAGGACTCATCAGCCACACTCACACAGCTAATAAATAGCCAAGAAGTTGTAGAAACAAGATAATAAGATAAGATCCTCAATTCTCAGATTCGCATTGATAACAACTCATGGTGTGGTTACAAAATCTGATTTTATTTAATTTTTTTTCTTTTTATTCATATTTCGTCAATGCACATTGAATCGTCTTTACTAATGCATGATAAAAACAGTAGAATGTAATCATTATATTAAAATTAATATTGAATTACTGTACTTTTTCAGATGTTAGATACTTTGTTGACCACCCTAATACGGGAGATGCAAAATGATTCTGTATCAGGGAGAAAAGTTGAAGCAAAAAGTGTTGCTTGTCGATTTGTGAGATCAGTGGCTAGGATCTTTGTAATTTTTAATGTGGAGATGGCTCCAAATACGAACAAAAAGAAAAGGTAAGTAAATCAAGAAATTTAATACATATTTAAATAGAACAATCTAGATTCTTTGCCTATTCTTTTAATAATTTATGCCAGGCTCTTATAATTTAGGGGCATGCTTACATCTTTATGATTGGGGTACTGAGAAGAAAGTTAGCCAATTATGGGTACCTAACTTTAGATATATTTACCCAAGAGTTTAGGCTTCTGTGGGTTGATAAATTGAAATGTGCATCCCTTGTCAAGTCTGCACTGATGTTTATTAAATACAATATTATTTATCTGTCAGTCATTTTTAAAACATTACTGGTGAATTTCCAACAAGGTGTGTAAGTATTTTTAATTTTCTAAAACAATTCAAAACCAACAATATCATACTCTGTCAAAACCTTTCCAAGGCTTACTATTACTGACAGTAAATAAGATGGAACTTACTTCTGTAAGTTTATCTTTAGCGGCCCCTAGGTTACAGCTTGCCTGTAAAACATAGGGGACCACTCTTGCTTTTATGCTTGCTGGATGTCACTCTTTGTAGTTGCCACTCTTTGTCGGTTAAGAGATATTAAAATGAAACCTTCACCATTGTGTTCAGCAACAAAAAGTAGGTGACCACGTCCAAAAATCAGACCTCTAGAACCACTCCCTCACCACAACTGTTTGTCTGGCAAAAACGTGACCACCACCAATGTGTTCAGAAGGGTCGATATTGGGGGAACATCTATCGCCGTTTTCCTCTTTATCGGAAGCGACCACTTTTCACCCCCACCCCCCAATTTCCGGTTTGCTGAAAAGCTTCCATTAGGTTCATTGTAAACGCTGGTTAGGTTCACTCTACGTTTGTTTATAAAATTGTGCATATTATGGACCCGCTTTGCTTTTGACATTGTCTAAAAGCATTAATTATCTTGTTTATATTCTGATAATCACAATATTATAGTAATTTTTCTTTTATAATTGTAATATAGTATTTTTAATTTGACATTTTATTTCTTATCTGAACTTTAAATTTTGAATTAAAAAAGATATATTTTAAATTTCCTCAGCGTTTATTAATATAGTACAGAGGTCTTGAATTCTGTTAAGAAGGTTTTCATTCATGGCTTTTATTAATTTCAGCACAAGCAGCATTTCTCAGCCACAAATGAAATGCAAACGAGTGTTCCAAGCTCTGATCAACATTGCTGTGGAAGAATTATGTGAAATAGCTGATTCACTGATTGCACCTGTGAGACTAGGGGTTGCCCGCCCTACGGCCCCATTCACTCTTGTGAGCTCTAGCATAGATGCTGTACATGTAAGTCCACGTTTCATTAATTACATTAGCTTATTTTCTACATCATTATTTGAACATGTTTTGAAACATTACAGCTGCGCCTTTATTTATTTTTTTAAATTTCTTCTTTGAACATTTAGTCATTCTTCAAAAATCTTTCTCCATTTCGTCTTTGAATATAATTACATAAGATATAAATGACTTCTACTGTTAGTATCTAAAAATATTTATTTTAAAATACATGTAGCTACTAATGTCAATCCTATTACTACTTCTTGGATCAAAGATTTAATTAAAATAAATATATCAAAAACTGATTTATTTGATGTATTAAATTATTAATTATCTTGATTATTAAGTAATAGAGATCCTTTTATAACAAAAAAGTTTGTTAAATTATCATGGCTTTACATTTTGTTAATGGCTAAACCATTATTGACGATTTGTTTGCAAACTAATTCTAATCCTTTTGTTATAAATGCTGACATGGTTTATGTTTGTAACAACAATAAGTTTGTTTACTTACCATGTCTTTATATTTGTTGATGGCTAAACCATTATTGTTGATTGTTTGTAAATTAATTCTAATTCCCATTTATTCATGGCTTGAGAAAGGGAAAGCGAAAATTCCTGAAAATTTGCTACATGTATTTTTAAATGAATATTTTTAAATACTAATGGAAGAGTAGAAGCCGTTTATATTTAGTCATTCTACTAAATTTTATATGTAATCTTAAATTTCTGTTACTATGGATTGATACACAGAACCATAATTTATCTTTGATGTCTTCGGCTTTACTAATAATTTTTTTAAAAGTCAATTTTTGTAGTTGTGATTTTGTTCAAAATTGACATATTTCAGGTTGACATTGCTTCGTTTCAAAAAAAGATCTCATTATTTTGGCAAATTTATAATGGCCGCTATTAAAATAAGAAATGGAGATTAGATCAAACTTGATTGTTTCAATTCGTCACACTGACTGTGAATTCTTTTTATTATTTAGCAGTGATAATAATAATAATAAAGAAGCAAATAATATAAATAATATAGAATTGTATGAAATGTCAAAAAAAAAAAAATTTTTTTTTTCATTTGAGGAATTGATTTTATATCAAATGAATGTTGTTTGCCAGTTTCAGAAATATCATTTACAGGGAAAAGAATTCGTTTCTTTAGCATACATTTTTCATTACTGGTCAGTCAAGACATCTTTATAAACAAAAAAAGCTATGTTATTATGAGTGGAATATTATTTATTTATTTATCCCTTTTTTTTTTTTTTTTTTTCATTAGGGAAGTGAAGAATTATTTGCTGTAGAACCATTGCTTTCTCACGTTATGTCAAGTGAATCCAATGGAAGTGGTTCATCATCACGTTCTGATTATTCTTCTGATAATCAAAGAAATACAATAAGAACTAATCCATCAGAAAGTGTTCCAGACAGAGAAGATGATGATGCAGAGGTAAAATACGTTTGTTCAATAATAATACCTAGTATTAAATTTTGTATCTGAGAAGCAAGAACATTTATAAAATAATCCACATTTTATGATGAAAAAATAATCATTTATGAATATTGTTCATCACTAGTTTTAAATATCTGAAAGTTGGACAGTTCCCATTGACTCATTCTGTGATTTACCATCTCAGTATGATTTGCTTATTAACGAATTATGATGTTGCTGTTGTTATTTACAATAAATCTTTAAAGGTAAAGCATAAAATCATTTTTTATAATTGCATAGTAAAAATTCATATGACAGATTGTGTAATTACTATATATAGGTTACCAAACCTAAGTTATTATACCTTATTTATATAAATAGTATTTGTTTCAGACTAATGTAGACATGTTAAGACTACAAACATGAATCCAAAATATTTATTAAATAAGAATTATTGAGGTCTATTAAATTTTGGACTTTGATTTTAACTTAAATTGTCATTGAATAACATATATAGATAGAAACCAAAGACAAAGTGTGTTGACCATGCTTTTATAGATACGTATGATATTATTTAAGCAATAGGTGTACACTTGTTAACAGACTAAAGTAGCCACATTCTAAGATGGGTTAGGGTTTTTTTTTTTTTTTTCCCAGATTGTTCTTCTCCAGATGAACTAGAGGTTTCATTCAGACTTCTGCTAAATGACAATCGTGTGTCTTTTTCTGTTTTTGTTTATTTTTGTAAAGGTGATAGAGCAGTGTTTCCCAACCTTTTTTCTGCTATGCCCCACCAAATTATGTATCTCGTGATGGTCGGACAATACTATCGACGACCACCCTAGCATCTAATAGTGAAATCACGGCAGAATATGGCAGACAGAAGATACCTACACTGGACGTTTACCCAGCTCGAGTAGCGACTGAGAGTCGCCATACAGTTCACCTAAACTCTGGACGAGTACATTTTCGAATTGCCCCTCTCAACAATTAAACTGCCCCCTGTGGGATGTGGGCCCCACATTGGGAAACACTGTGATAGAGGGAACGGTTGACAATATATTGTGGAGACTCTGGGTAGCAGTAAGTGTCAGTGGCCACTACATGACTATTGTAAGCAATTCAACAAATGCTTGAAGTTAAAGTGCCCCACGATAAGCCTACACAGGCTTTTGGGGGTCGCAGGAGGTCAGGCTCCCAGCGTTTAGGACCAAGGGGACGAAGTTGAGGCCGGGCGGTCAGCCCGACGCCCGCCCGCCTTTAACTCCCGGGAAAGAAACTCGGTACCCATTTTACAGAGGGCTGGGTAGACCCTAGGACCCGTTTGGAGATGAAAGGAGCGAGGAAAAATCCCTGCCCTTCGCCGAGGCCGGGAATCGAACCCGTCACCTCCAACCCGCAGCCAAGCGCCCTGACCACTTGGCTACCAGGCCCACCAATAAATGCTTACAATGACCAATTGATAAGTTAAATCTATTTGACATTTAGAGAAGATTTTAAATGGGACAACTATTTCATGGAAAAAAAGGTTGCACGTCTTGAACTAAGGCAAAAAAAAAAAATCACTATAAAAGTAATTCATTAATCATTCATCCAACCTTGCTTAAGAAATGATTATTTATTAAATGAAATTATTACTTAAGAATAGTTTTATTCTTCTCTTTGGTTTTGAAATTGTACATGCTGTTTCTGATTCCTTTGCTGTTTTTTTAAACTATTGTTAGTGTCTTGTTTGAAATAACCTGTATTGTTCTATTTAGGTTGAAGTAGTTGAAGGAATTGTTGGAGAAGACCAGGATCATGAAGAAAGCGAGAGGGATGATCGAACTGAACAGTCTGAACATGATAATGTTCCACCCGAGCAAGATGATGAAGGTAAGTAGAGGAAAACAAAGGAAGACGACAATGTTCTGTATTGTTTCACATTGAAGTACAAAGATGCGTACATATTTAAACAGTTGTACAATAGTTTTTGAATTTCAAAATTCTTCCCTATTCAAAAAAAAAAAGACTTTATTATTATGAATTTTATTCTTGTTAAGTCATAGTTTTTCTCAAATTAAGCTATATTGCAATTTAAGGAGATTATTTCTTTGTACAAGAATTCAGGGCTTTATAAAGATCAGAACTTTTCAACTGATGTACCAGTTGTGTGCTGTAACAAAATTCTCAGAATATCTTCATATATAGCTAAATTGCTAATTGATCCTTAATTCCAGTTATCAGATATCTCAGCAAAACAGAAATTTAAAGAATGAAGGGTAATAAATTTTAAGTCCGATTCAGCTCAGTTTAAAAGATGTTTAAGATGTTTTTAAACGCTTAATAATTAATCTGTAAATAATCCTGAGGCATTTCAAAGGATTCTATTATACATTGTAAAGCAATGAAAAAGCTTGGTGGTTCTTGAATCAAAAAAAGGCTGAGAAGCACTGGCTTAGATGACAGAGGCAGTTATTCCATTGGTAGGAGGTTTGGATTTGATTCATACTAAGTAGTGGGGATTCTTTGACTTCCTTCTCTGCCAGAAGGATCTCAGGTTCCACCAATTCTGCAGTACTAGGACAAGATACTGGTATCCCAAAGTATGCCTCTTACTACGTTTGGATGGTAATCTATGAAGTCTCTATCTCCGATTTCTTCTTATAGAGATGAGCTTGATTTTAATTATTTTATTTCTAATATTTTTAAGATGCTTACTGTTATCAATTATTCCAGTTATTCTGTTTTTATTAGTAAACTAGATTTCTTGCTTTCATTTCTTCTTTTTTTTTTACATTCTCTGTTAGTTTTTGTTTATTTATTTAATTTCCTTTTTATTATTAAAGCTGCTAACGAGAGTGATATGGAACTCGATCTGTTAGCTGAAAGTGAGAGCGATAGTGATAGCAATCACAGCAATCCTGATAATGCTGGTGCACAGAGGAGTGCCACCACAGGTGCGACTGCTGGTTCTGATGCAGGTAAATAAAATATGCGTTTATCTCTTAATTTCCAAGTTTGATTTAATGAATGTATTATTGAACGAATCAGATTAAGACTAACTGACTTTTAAGTTCAGAAGATTTTGTAGGTTTCCTCCATGATCAATGGTGAAATAATTTCCTATATGTAATGTTTTTAAGATTTTTATTATGATAAGTGTTACTTCCTTCAATTCCTGCTTTTGACTTGATGTTTTCATAACATATGATAGTTAGGAATTGATAATTCAACTAATTTCTTAAATAATATAATAGTAAATTGCTTACTAATTTTGTTAAAAATTGTCCTGGGGGAAAAAAAGTAATGTTTAAATGTCTGTGTTTCTTTTCACAATACAGATCGGAACAGTTGAAAAATTTGATCATACTTCAAAAACGGAAAACAGAAGGAAAGGGTTTTACTTAATTGTTATTATTTTACAAAATAATGGCACTTGTAAATTGGCTTTTCTTTAAGCAATATTAGATGTCTACTCACTTGGCTTCATTTTCATCTGATCCACTGTAAATCCAAATATTATATTCAGTGTGAATTTAATGTCTTATTGTTAGAGTGTAGAAGGAAAAAAGTTTGAAACTACTATTGTACAGGATGTGTCGAAAAAAAGACGACATCTTTAAAATTTGTATTAACAATACAATTTCCATGCAAATTAAAGGATTGCAATTTTTATTATAATTTTTAACAAGATGGTAAGTTTAGTAATTAATAGTAACATTTTGGAACAGGCATCTGTTGTTCGTTTTATCATTCGTATCAGTTTGATAAAAGAATAATAAAAACTATGTTCTAAAATATTGTGTTCTCATTAAATCTATATTGTAGTTAAAGTTTTTGCATTTTAAAAATTGCCTTCCTTATATAAGCACGAGAGATGTGTGGATTAGAAACAACAAGTTAAACACAATGTTTCTGACCATCTACTATATAAGGTCCATTTTCAAGTGTAAAATAAAAAACAAAAAACTAAAAAACTTATTTTACACTTGAAAATGGACCTTATATAGTAGATGATCAGAAACGTTGTGTTTTAACTTGTTGTTTCTAATCCACACATCTCTCGTGCTTATATAAGGTAGGCAATTTTTAATTTGTATTCAGCACGGTTTTCAGCAAATTTTTGCATTTTATTTTGTAAAAAGCTGAACATTTATTTCCCAAAGGAGAAAATTTCATTTATCTTTTCTTTTTTTCTTTTTTCGGTGAAATATGTATTCTTTCCTCTACAGATTTGACATGATTGATGAAAATGTTGAATTAAAAATGAACATTCAAAAATATAAACTATCTTTTGTTTTTCCCTCTAGGTGTAGCTAGTTTGGCCTACTTTTCTGAAGATAATTCTGCCGAATCATCTAATCAGGAAGAAGATGATGACGAAAGTGAAGCAGCTGAAACTGATGAACCTGATACAGAAGAACTTGCTTTTCTAGATGAACAACTGGAACGTCGAGGAACAAGTACAGCCCATGGGCCTCGCACCAGTCTAGCCCCTCAAGGAATGCAGTGGGCATTAAGGCAACGTGACACAGCCGTACGTACAACTACAACCACAGCCACAACTGGAACATCTGCAGGTAATTTTTGCAGATCTGCTTGTTATTTTTATTTTAAGAGACTCCAAGCCATTTCAAATGCTTATCTCTTGAAAAATCAAATTTGATCTTCCTATAAAAAAGTAACGATTGAACTCGTCTAAGCTTTATCCATTAGATAAAATCATCAGTGTACGTATTTTATAATGGCAGTCATTAAAGACAAATCTCTATAATCTCTCAGAACTAACATATGGTTTATATTCTTTACCAATGAATATATATATATATATATATATATATATATATATATATATAAAGACGGACAGTGATGTGGAATTTGAAAACAAAAAAAACCATATCACTGTTTCTGTGAAAATATGGCCAATTTATCCTCACGTCATCAGCAGCATTGTGGAATTTAAAATAACTCAAATTTAGAAACAATTTGGAAATCAAAAATGCAGTATTCTAAGATTTTGCTCTTTTTTATTTATTAAGGTATTTATTTATTTTTCTTTTGTAATTTATAAATAACTCAATATTGTAGATTTTGCTCTTTTTAAATTTTTTAAAAACTAAAAGAATAAAAAAGAGCAAAGTCTTAGAAAAATTGCGTTTTTGTTTTCTAAATTGTTTCTAAATTTCAGTTATTTTAATTTCCACTATGTCGCAGATGACGTGAGGATGAATTGGATGTTTTTTCAAAAAAAAAATGTTTTGTTTTTTTTTTTGTTTTTTTTTTTTTTTTTTTTTTTTTTTTCAAATTCCACATCACTGTCTGACTTTATATAGTTTAGTAATAGAAGTTAATTTTATTCTTATATTCTATACTATTCTAAATTGCAAAAGATTGATTGAAATCTTTGCTTTGCAAAACTCGAAGACCTAGCTTTGAGTTTTGCCTGTTCAATATATATATATATATATATATATATAGCCGGACAGTGATATGAAATTTGAAACCAATGTAAAGAACAAATCACTGCCTGAAAATGCCAATGGGGATGTTTAACGTGACGTCACGATCACGTGATGAAGGGTAACCCTCCAATGCCGTCTAGTAGAAACTTCGTGACATCGGTCGCTTTATTTTCAAATTCCTCCAAAATAACTTTGCTATTTAATTAAAAATAAGATGTAATTTCATGATTTCCTAAGTAAAGATAAAAGTAACTGATTTAATGTAAAATCTGACTTCTGAAGCTAAAAGAAATGATTTGAACGCACAGTTTGCTCTAACATCAGCTGATCCCTTTCAAGCACCAGTTTACTTATTCGAGGTTTAATAAAAATGTATTACTTAAACCAAATTCGTTTTTATTATTACTATTCCTTACAAAGCATAAAAAAAAATTGTGCAACATTATTATAAGTCTTACTTATGTATTACTAAAAGTCTCGTACATTGAATATTTTAATTATTATGATTAGAATAATAAGCTTCCCTCTTTTAATTTTTTTTAAAATATTAATAATAATTAATAATAGTAATTTGTTAATATTAATAATGATTCCTTTTTTTTTAAACTGCTAAAACTGTTCCATTTGGTAAATTGTTTATATATTATGTTTTTATTTTCAATGTCGATTACAAGTGATATCGTTTACTTACATTTGTTTTTAAATATCAGAACATAGGAAGAAAAAAATTCGTAAATGTTCAAACAATTTATGTCATATTTATCATTGTCATTCGTATTATTTAATAATTTCCATTTAAGAACATATCCCAATGGCGGGACCGGTAATGCTTATAATGCGATTGGAAAAAGTATATCTTAATTTACTGCAGTAATGAGAAAATTAAAAGCAAAGGCTTTGAATAAATTTTTATTTCCCTTCTGAGGTATTAAAATTATGCTAAAATTACATCCTCTTTTATAAGTTCTAATGAAGCGTCTATAAACCATTATTTTACCTGCAAATTACTTCAAAAATTGCATAATTACTTAATTTTGAAATTTCAACTTAAATAAAGCTTAAATATTTATTTATTTATTTATTATATAATCCGTTGATTTTCTTCACAATGACCTTGAAAGTGATTCGACAGAAAACTTCTGAAATTCGATTTGCATTTTTTCAATTTGAATGTTTATTTTTTTGCGATTTTATTTCAAAAACTGAGTTTCTTTATTTCTGTTAATGTTATCTTTGCTAATCGTATATTACATAATTAGTTAAAGAGCACTGAAAACTAGAATCTTCTTGAATAAAGATACGAAATTCAGCAGTCTTTAGGAAGGAGTTAAAACGTGAGTCCCTTCATCACGTGACTTTTCCAGCCTCGAACCCAAACACCTTAAACATCCCCATTTAAAAAAAAAAAAAAAAAATATTCAGTTAAAAAATTTTGTTTTTAGGTTTAGATAATTTATTTAATTTGGTTTGTTTTTGGTAGTTTAGTTTTAATTTTAAATATAAATTTGAATAATTTAGTTACTTTAGTTAATTTGTTAAATTATTCCATAAGTAAAAAAGAGGATCTACACCACTCTTTTTTGCTTCATTTTAAATATTAAATAATTCTTAACTTTAATATAAATATTTAGGTAATTTTTAACTTTTAGATAGTTTCAGATAAATATTTTTTTAGGTTTAACTTTAATATAAATATTTAGGTAATTTTTTAAATTTTAGATAATTATAGTTAAAAAATTTAAATTTAAGGAGAGCAAAGTCTTAATATATTGCGTTCTTGCTTAATTAGTTCTAAATTATGCCGCTGAAGACGTGGTGGTAAACTTCTGTTTTATCACCATAGAAACGGTAATCTGAAATTTGAATTGGCATTTTCAGGCAGTGATTTGTTCTTTACATTGGTTTCAAATTTCATATCACTGTCCGGCTATAATAGTTTAGTAATATAAGTTAATTTTTTATTCTTATATTCTTTACGTTCTGAATTTAAATTGCAAATGATTGATTGAAATCTTTGCATTTCTAAACTCGAAG
>JAFIDM010000001.1:15643644-15705545 GCA_023159025.1 Thereuonema tuberculata
TAAATTGCAAATGATTGATTGAAATCTTTGCATTTCTAAACTCGAAGAATGAGCTTCAAGTTTGGACATTAGATATTATATATATATATATTGCTCCTTTTTACTAAAGTTCTTCTGACTTACATGAATGAAACTTTAAAAAAATAAAAATCTAATTTGAAATTTATCTTTATTTTTTTAAATATTTTGTTTTCATGTAAGCTTGAGAAAGCTTTATCTTATTAGGGAAGAAATTTAAAATGATCAGTAAAGAAGAATGAAAAGTTAACATGTAATGGTTAGTTACAAGATTCTCAGTAGTCGTCTTCTATAACTAGGGTTTGAGATCATGAATTACAAACCTTTCAGATGATTCCTCTTGAGTGTATGGGTTATATATTACACATACTTTTAAGTTTGCTACATCTGATAAGTAGTTATGCAGCTAACAAATGATAAAAATCCCAGGGAAATGATGTAGGTTTGGAATTGGAGAAGTCACTTGGAGACCATTCAATTGAAACTTGCTTTGTTTAGATATTATCACTTAGAAGTTACTATTAATAAAGATCTTAAGGAAGCATCTAAAGATGTTGATGATATGAGTATCACAGGATTAACTAAAAGGATTATTATTATTATTATTACTCAGAAGAGTAAAACAAATTGAAAAAAGATGAGTCAATTCCAATGCAATTACTAACAGTTATGATATAAACTAAAACCAACACACATTGTTTACTTTGGTTATTTACTTATTTATTTGAAATAATATTACAGTTTTCTGCAGTAATCTAGCAGTTATACAATATATTGACTATATAATTAATAACGTAAGAGTTAATGATTTTTTTTTTTTTTTCCTTTTTAGGATCTAGTGGCTTGATTTACATTGATCCTTCTTCTCTCCGCCGTACAACACCCACCAATGCTAGTGTAGCTGCTGCCACAGCCCAGGAGCCTGTAACGATGGCTACCACAGCCAGCTGCCTAGCCAGAGCATTTGGTATTGTAATTCGTCAAATAGCTGATCTTTTGACAATGCTTCAGGATTATAATGCTCTTGCTCCAAGTCTTCCGCGAATTCTTGATATTTCATATCAAGAGTCCATAAATCTACAGGTAATAGAAATTGCTTTTTAATTCTTTCTATATACATAATCAAAACACAGTAACATAAAATGTGACATCAAACACACTTCGAAATTCTATAAATTAAAAAGAATCAGAAATTCTTAACTAAAGTAAGCTTTTGAGTAAGAAACCAAAGCTATTTGTTAGGTTATTCTTTGTTGCATCTAATTTATTTATTTTAATTTAATAATTTTTATTTCAGCTGTGAAAAAATATTAACTATTTTATCTACATATCACTAATAACTGAGATACTATTCACTTTAAATTGAAATATATATCTACCTTATTTAGTTAGAAAATTCTCCTATTGAATTATTTTTGTAGAAATTTGACCTTATTTCCAGACAAGTATTTGTGTAATGTTCTACATACATAACCTTTAAATCAGCTGTTGGCAACCTTTTGTTGTAAGAGGGCCAAATATTTTACGTGAGGATTAGTGCGGGCCGCACTTGAGCCATATGTCATTACAGTATAGTATACTGAGTAAACCTACAATATTTGTGTACAAATATTTTAGTTTTAAAAATAAAACTCTAATTATATATTTTTACGACATTTATTGTACACAGTTCAAATGAAATAAAACAAATAAAATATCAACGATCCAAGATGCCTCCTGGGCCATGGGTTGCCGACCAGTACTTTAAATGATTGAAAATGGATTACTCTGAACCTGTTATGGTTGTTTTTGTATAAGGATAACTCGACATTTAATTTTATTGAGAACCTGCTTAACATATGATTTGTGGATGGTATTAAAAATAAGTAATAGCAATATATAAAGGATAAACTAATTATTTATAAAGTAAGTAAAACAATGTAACAAGGGAAGAATCCCAACAAATCTGGTTTTGTTGTTGAAGGAATTATATTTAAATAAGAGTAACTACTGTACTTTTTGGCATATAATACCCACTCTAATTTTAAGAAGTAATTTTCAGTAAAAAATATATTTATAGCACTTGAAAGTAGTATACACATACAGCATATATAAATTTTAGGGAAAAAGGTGCATGATATTACCCTATAAATGTGGTAAATGACATCTCTAACATACTTTTTTATTGAAGTATTTGTAATAGTAAGCTATGTTTAGCATTATTACTATATGCAAAATCATAATTACAGTTTGGACTTGTAATATTTATCAAATAATCATTGTATTTGATTTTTTTTTTCTAAATAACACATGTTTCTCCTGAAATGTAATTGTTACATTGGGTTTCTGTTATTTTCTTGTATTATTTCATTCCAAATATTGAAAGGAATTCTTTGGCAACATTTTATTTGGATTTAATTAAATATGCATGATGGCACTCCTTGTGTGTGGATGTTTATGTCTTAAGTTATGTGTATATATTTTACTTTATAAAAATGATTTTAAAAAAAGAAAGAAAGAAAAACTTTAAATGATAATGATGGGTTGTTGATAGATATGGTAGATTTTGATTACAATACAAGAGGAGAATTACATTTTCCACACATTGGAAAGTCGTCTTAACAAGTTTCAATAACGTAGAAGGGATCTAAAAAGTTTTAAGAATTGTAATTGTATTGACAGTGATTTTGCACATTAGATGGAATATTCCAAAGACAGTTTTAGTATTAGCATAACCAATTTTTTTTTAAACTTATTAGATTGAGGGTTCATGAGCTTGTCTGCATCACTGTCTAATACATATTGGATTTTTCTTACAGTGCTCAACTGATTGAAATGAGAGAAACTTTTCTTTGTGCCATAAAATGCTGAACATTTCCCTCAGACTTCTCTTTAGCTTTGAGCATTTAAACCTTCTAGAATATCGCTTTCTACATGTCTCTTATTGTTTTTGACTGAATCAATAATAATTTATTTTCTTTAAATCTATTTAGCTATATTTGGAATATCACCTGAAACAAACTTGGGATTGGTTAGTGACTGTCATGGATTCTACTGAAGCTCAGTTGCGTTTTGGTTCAGCATTAAGTAATGCTTCTGACCCTTCCCACCCCGCCCACCCATTACATGCTCAACATGTGCGTAGTCTTCGCGAGCGTGGACGGGACGGACAGAGCCAACTTTTAGAAAACAGACGGCGAGGACGGATTACTTCTCCAGGTAATTTTTGTGGATTTTTTTATTTGTTTGTTTGTTTTATGGGTTTTTTTATTTTTCTTTCATTATTATTATTTTCAAGATTTTTTTTTAATTGTTTGTATCATCTACACAAACTATACCTAATGTAGACTAAAATACCCAAACCGCACTATGTATTAAGTACACTTTATTAAGTAATGATAGTTTACTTGTAATTTTTTTGAGTACACAATTTTCATTTTCTATTGGTTAATAAACTACGTGGAAAATTGGAAATCTCCAGAAATTACTTTTATCTTTTTATATGATGAATCAAGCGTAGAAAGCTCGTGGAGCTTAACAGTCTTTTTTCCTTAGACACCATTCATTATATTTCCATAAATTCAGTAAATAGTTGTTTATTACTATCTGCTGATTCATTCAACAACTTTTCATTCGTTGAATTTTTCAAGCATAATTTTTTTGTTTTAATATTGATTAAAACACTTCTCACACAACAGTAAAGATAACAAAAAATGATTGGTTTATGTCTTATTAAATATAAATATATACAAACTGATAATAATTTATATAACAAAATATTCTTCTCATAAAACACCAACATTTTTAATTACAGGAAAACAAATGAAGGGGGGGGCATTGATCACATTAGCAGCATTAGTCATTAATGTATCTTGCTTTAATTTTGAAAATTTTTTTTTTTTTTTTTGATTGAAAAAGATTGAATTTTTTAGTAGAAAATTCAAACATTAATATTGATTTAAAATTTTTGGAGTTTCTATATTTCCTGTGTAAAACGATTGCATTATGTAAGAGTTTTTCTTTAAATATATTGCTGATGGCTTAAAATTTGTTTGTGAAGGTATTAAATTATCTGGCACTTTTTTTATTTAGTAAGAGTCATTGTTAATTATTCCCTTTGCCTCTGCTATAGAAGTGTGCTTTAAGCAATAAAAAAAAAAAAAGAATAATTTTTTTTTTTTGTAAGTAAAATTATTTTTTTTTCCTTAGGTTCTGACAGCATGTCTGCTCGTCGAGACTTTTTGTCTTATTGCCTCTCTCTGATGCGAGCTCACAATAATGAACATTCAGATTCCTTGCCTGTGATTGACGTCTCCTCTTTGAAGCACATAGCGTATGTATTTGATGCACTCATTTACTATATGCGATCAGGAACAGATGTTGCCGATGCTGATACACTTAGAGACGGATTGTCACTTGATCCTTGGAATGATCAGGTAAATAAATACGTTAAATAAGAATAATAATAAAAAATATATTATTATGTTTTTTTAAATGCTAATTAGAATTATCAAAACTTTGGTAATAATAGTGTAAGAAAGATCAACTTTGTAATATCTGTGCTTTCATATTGTTGTTCATTTCCACTGATTGTATTTAACAGAATGAAATTTCTTCTTTACTTTAACAACACCATGGTTATAATATCATTTGTATTATCTGGTGAATTAATTTTGATCTGTTTTTGATTTAACCTGTTCCCAAATTCATACTTGTAGATTTTACAATTCCCAAGATTGAAATTTGCCTATTGTTTTGGGTATCCTCAAAAGGCTTCTTGAGTGCAGTAATCTAATTCAAGATAACTGGCATCTGATCGATCAGAGACCAAAATCTTACTAAGAAAAAAAAAAATCTTCCTAATTTCTTAATGACCAATAGCAGATATTGACTTGTAAGCATAATTAGAATATAAATGTGAAGATTTTTCAAATCATTTGATCCCAAATCTGCTAGACCACCTATTTTCAAAATGTTATTCATTAGTAAAAACAAAAACATGTTATTTATTGACTATAAAGAGTGTGAGACCTTCTAAAAGAAGATAATTCTAATCCAACATTTACATTACTATGATACTTGGTCAGAATGTGTCATCAGTAATGGTACTTACTTGAAATTTGCTGTTCAGTAAAAATGTTTTCTTTGCAAAATTGTTGTAAAGAAAATTGTTGTAATATATCAGTGACAACAAACATTGAACAGTTAAATCCTGTTTTGTCAATGACAGAATTGTTTCTTTTGTTATTGGATATCTCACTGGCTGTGTCATATGTGTAAAGAAGTAAAATTGGTTAACATATTGATATTAACATTTTGATAAAAAGTAATTTTGGCATAAGTAAGTTTAATCTAAAGCAAGAGTAAATAATTTCAATGAAAGATCAAAATTTAGACTTTATTGTGGCTGTACTTTGATCATTGACTAGGAACTTGATCCAACAGCTGAGGTAAATTTTAATTTCTACTAAACAAACATTCTAAGAATATGATTAAAATATTGGAAATACTTTTTTTTTGATAAACCTAGAAAACATCAATGTCATCAATATTGTTTTTTCTTTGTTAGATATATAACTTTATTTATTTATTTTTTCTTCATAGGATGAAAATGATAATGAAGAGCAGGATGAAGACATCAATCACAGTGTTGCCATGGAAACAGACAGTATTGAGGAAGAGTCTCATTTGAGCACCTCTAGCACCAAAGGACGCAAGCATGCCTTCTTCCAGCGTTCTGATTCCACTCTTTTCATTGGATGTCCTCCTCCTGATCCCTTTTCTCAACCTTTAGCAGAGGCTTTGCCTTTGGCTGATCAACCTCACTTGTTACAACCAACTGCAAGAAGAGAAGATCTTTTTGGAATTCCAAGACAGCCAATCACAGTCCAAATATCTGGTGAGAATTAATAACATTTTTTTGCCCCCTAAGGACTTTGACCCTTAGCCCTTAGAACATAGAGTTTAGTGATTTAGTTTAGAAACAGATAAATACATTAGATGGTTTTTTACATTCGCACATCATTGTTTTTTGTCACACCAATCCCTAAAATTTAATATCTAACATTCATTTTCTTTCCACTACAATTTTACAAACCAAAATTATTACATTTTCATTAATATTTTTACAAATTTCTATAATTATAAAGTTGTCGTAACTAGTGGAGTGTTTTGAATTGTGGGTCTTAGATTTGGCCAAGCCGAATAGAATTTCCAAAAACAAAAATATGGGCATTCAGTGGAATGTGAGTCAATTTCCAAGACTTTGTTTTTCTTTTACAGCGAGTAGTTATTACTTATGTGCTGCACATTTGATTCGTTATCAGAGCACCTGGTATCTCTATCAGACAACTGGTTATGGGATTGTATGTTTGTTTGTTTTGTTAAGATTTTCAATTTTGCTTCTTTTTTTTTTTTTTTTCTTTTTTATATAAGCACTTCAAAGTATTTACAAAGTTTTTAGAAAATATTCATTTCCAATTATAGCAGATAAAGAAGATATTTATATTAAAGCTTTAATTTTAAATTTGTGTAAACATCCCATGAAAACTGTGAATCTTGTAAAGCTTGAATTCTTGAATAAATTATAAATCAAAATTAAGTTTGCATATTATCAATGTCAATGCAAGTCATTCTGCTTTTTTGTTATGATTTTGTAGTACTAAAAGGAAGTATAATTTAGAATGATAGTTTGTGTGATTGTTAATAATATAGAATCCACAATCAACTAAAGTTAGAATCCTAATACTTTTTGTTGATCATTTCAATTTTTTTTCCCCCATAATAATTAAGTAAAAATTATATGTTTGTGTATAATTAACTTTCAGTTTGAATTTTCACTCTATATGAAATTATTACTTCATCATATTTGATTCCTAATTTATTTTGTTTTTGTAGGCAATAATCCTCCAGGCACTTTTAATCCTCTGGAAGTACTTCCCACTCGATTAGGGTTGTCAGTTCGTACAGCAGATAGCCATTCTCAGGTTCCTGGTTCTTCATCAGCAGATGCATCTCATGCACCATCTGCACCTCCACTGCCATCCATTTCTGTTGTTTCTCATCCACCAGATGATTCTCACCCAACCACTTCAAAGACTTCTGATAACCTAAATCAATCCACTGTGCATATGGATACAATGGATTCCAGCTGTAACTTGTCGCCATTGATCAATGTTCGTATTGTGAAGTCAATTCCGCAGCCTCCACCGCCTCCTCCCCCACCACCCCCACCACCTCCGACGAGCGATAGGCCTGTCATAGATGCACAAACTGCACTGAACGATTTGGAAGCTGCAGCCACTGCAGCTGCTGCTGCTGCCACAAAGGCAGATACCCCAGCTCCTGTAGCAAATTCCGAGGTTCTTCGAGCCCCTATCATTGTAAGTCCAAGCAAAAGAAGTGCTTCAGAAGAGACAGCTGTTTCTTCTTCATCTGTTCCTCCTGTGAAACCTAGTGTGATAGTAAGAGCTGGATCAGCACAAGCACATGCTGCTGCTTTACATAGCCTGGTAAGTCTTATTCTACATAGTTCAATAAATAAGCTCTTTAAGGTTCCAAATAATATCTTGAAATTGTTCGGTCATATCCTTACATAGCACTTCCAGAAGGTCACAGTAGACTAGAACGTCATCATGCATTTCTGTCATTTCCTTGAGTGCAGAAAGAATCGGAAATTGGCAAAATTCTCCACTTTTGAAGTTGCACTTAAACAAAACAAATTTTGAAACAGATGGATATATAGCATTTTGATTAAATGCAATTCATCTCCTTTCACTTTGATTAAACGCAGTTCGTCTCCTTGCAGCTGTAAATTCATTTCATGAAACTTATATAAATCTGACATACAAGCTCATAGAAAAGCGTCTTTGATTTCAAAGAATTCCAAAACTGATTTAAAAAGATTAAAAAAAGCGATTCAGACAGGTGCCCTTTGACAGTTAGCGAACTTCAGTGTGGAGTATTAAATTGTTCGTGGTTTTCTTTGCATAACTGTCCAAAGAATCTTGAGAGAATTGCTTCTTATTTTGTTAGCTGTTGTACTGACAAACGTATTGCAATGAGCAATGTAAGTGGTCACTAAAGGTTTTTGCAACTAAATGTTGTCGATGAATTACTCAATGCCAATACATTTGGGACTGACTTTTTTTAAGTAACTGTCATTATATTCATCAGAGGAAAATTCTTTTCTTTAAATTCTTTTACAAAAAGAAATGTCGATTCTCATTATCTGTTACTAAATGTCTGGCAAATAATAACTCTTGAGTTAATTTCTCTTTTTTTATAAATCGAATGTGAGCTTACAGTATGGCTTCATTCCGTACTGTAAGCTTACATTCGGTTTGCAAAAAATTGCATGTGTGTCTTCTCCATCCATGACTGTTCATTAATTCATCCTTTGAATTCTGTGTTGTTGCACAAAGGAATTTTCTAGATTGTCAGTTGCTGGTTTGTGCAACACGGGTATGTCACTAACAGCAGGCAGGATGAGTTCTTTGCCAATAGTATTTGACAGTTAATAATGAAAATGTTGTAAGAGATGCATAACACATGTTTTTCTTGCTTTGATGCAGATGAAAACATATTTGACAATGTCGGCTGTTTGCAAAATTGGATCTCTTTAAGTACTTGAAAATGAGGTAAATCTTTATTTGCCTTATCAGCATGCATTTTTTTTTTTTTTTTTGAAAGAGGTCTGTTTAGCTGGGAGCGTGCACCAAGTGATTGAAGGTTAGTTTCAGGAAAGATTATATTTATAGTATTCTGCACTAGACTTGATGGAACGTGCATTGTAACTCTTCACCAACATTGAGTGTATTTATTTATGTTAGCCATCGCAAGGGATGAAACACTGGACTTGACAGAACCTGTGCAATTGCTTGACCCAAACACGCCAACATTGTGTGTGCGTTTAGTACATGCAATTTCTAAACCTTTTTTGCATAAAGTTGTATATCTGAAAATCTGCCTTAATTGTAGAGCTGTTTGAAATTCAATGGTATCTAAGTCTTTTGCTTCAAAATAAACTTACATTGATCTTATTGATTAAATATTTATAACATATCTAATATTTATATATCTATTTATAGAATTTTTTAAATGCAGAAGTCAGTAAATATTTGAATTTCAAACAGCTTGATTGCAAAATGAACCGCCACCCCCTTGTCTTGTATCATCTCCATGAGGGCCCACTTTGGGAATCAGGGATTTACACTGTTTTTTATTTTATTTTAATTATTTTTTGATCTTGCTTTGATTCCAATGGAAAATTTACTTTCCAGCTATAATTGTTTTGTTATAAATTATTCAATGTTATTGATTTATTTGCGCTGTTGACATTAAAATCCTAAATATATATATTTTTTTTTACTTCCCTACAACAGTCCAATACTTGTTCATCTGATTCTTTTGCATCAATGCCTGTTGCCACACCTAGTTCATCTTCTGAAATTCCAGGACAGGATGTTTTAATTGTTCAGCAGGATTCCTTCAAGCAGGACGCTGAAATGATAGCTGTAGAAACCGTATCTACTGATCCAGCAGTCAATAATGAAAATGTTTCTGCAAATGTGACTGTGGAGACCTCTAAAGCTCCACCTTCGACTTCTGAACATCCAGGAAGGTAAGAAGGCTTATTTCTCTTTCTTCTACTCCTGCTCTTTTGAACTTGTTATTTTAGGATTATCATAAATATTAGAGAGAGAAAAAATAAATATGAGAATTCAGTCGAGATCATCTGTTGAATTCTAATCTTTTGCCACAGCTGGTTATTTGTTCTGTTAACAGCCTCTCCAAACTGTATTAGATATTAATACAGTTGAATGCTCTGCAGAGAGGAAAAAAAAACAACTTTTAATTATTATTATTGATAACTGTGAAAAGCCGCAGCAATGACATTATCATTACTTCCCATTTCTGCCCATACAGCATTATTATATACCCAGTCTCTCTTCTCTTAGCCTTAGCTGTATTTTCAGTAAAGAGGTTCGATAGTTCCTTCATCCTTTGATCTGCTTGGTCTCATTATTCTATATGCTGGTGCTTCCCTTTTCATGTTTTTGCTATTATTTGCTGTTCTGATGATTTTCTCAACTCTTCATTTGGTTTTGTTTTTAGTTTTTCTCATGGTGTTTGGTCACCAAAAATTTGCATGGCCTACTTGACTTTTGTTAGCATTGTTTCTCTTGTTTTAAAAGGGTCATTGTGGACTTTCATTCTTTCTGTACTACATGTTCAATTGTTTATGTCCAACATGATCATTTGATCTGTGGTGAAAGTGATTCTCTTGACTATTTCCATTGCCAGGTATTATCTTCAATGCTGCTTTCCAGTTGTGCATACCAATCAGGGAAATTGATGCCTTTCCCTGTTCCCATTTATGCTGCATTTAGTTACCCAGTCGCCATAATTACCTTTCTTCTTTTTTTGTAATTTTAACTGTGAAACTCATTTCACCAAGCTTCTGATTTCTCTTTGGCTGCAGTCTCAACAGTGGTTTATTGTTTTTTTTTCTCCCTATTCTGTTTCAGTGAGGATTCTATCCTTCAACCCTTTCACGTTTTTGTTCTTTTTTTTTTTTTTTTCCCCCTGACAAAAACTGAATATAAGAGTACAAGGAGACTGGTGAAATGAAAGTGAGAATTAATGATTGAATGCTCTCATAAATTAAACTAGAAAAGACTTGTACTGCCATCTGCTAGTATCAAGAAACATGAACAAAACTTCAGCATTTTTGGGTGGTAATTCAAATGGCAACTTTCAACCTGTTTGGGTGGTAATTCAAATGGCAACTTTCAACCTGTCAATAAAAGTGGATTCAATGTTCCATTAATCAAACATTTCAGTTTACTGCAAGAAAAGCAATTGGAAAAAAAAAATGAGATTTTCTGTGCTCATTAAAATAACAAAAAAGCTCCAAAAAATTCATAAATAACAATGGGTGAGACCAAATGTTTGCTAGGTGACATCCTAGCTGTTTCATGCTTTATTGGTGATTATCAGCTGGGAGTAGTCCCTAATAAATAAACGAGGTCTCAGTACAGAGATCAGTAAGAACAATCTCTATATTGAGACCTTGTTGTTGACTGGTGATTACTCCCAGTTGATGATTGCTAATAAAGCATGAAACAGCTTGGCCCCACCAGCACTTGGTCCAACAACACTTGTTGTTTAAACTTATTGTTCCTTTTTTGAAAAGCCTCAAAAAAAAAAAAATTCAATTTTTCATCCTCCATTCACATGTAAGGAGAGAATATTTCTGCCTTTTCACATTCCATCCCCCTACTATTTGTATATCATTGCCTTTCCTATAAATTTGTGTCGTTTGATTTCTAGTCATCATTTTGTTCAGAAACTTCGACAACTTCAGCAATGATTTTTTTTTTCCCCCCACCCTCATTGAATGCAGTGGTGACATCCTCCCAGAAGTCTCTTCGCTTGCAGTTCTGGTGCTTCTCTGAACTACTCATAGAGAAATCTGGTTTTCCTGTTTAATACTTGAATACACTTGCTGCTTATGCTTTTTACAGGTTATATTACAAAACCCATCGTCAAATTTACTATCACCCGTCTGATAAAAAAAAAAAATTGTTTTCATTTTCACAGAATCTGCATTTAAATTTAACACATTTGCTGATAGGAAAAAAATCATCAAAATATCATTTTTATTCATTATAGAGAAATAAAATTTGGTTGAGCTTTATTTAACTTGAGTTAAATTGAATCTGTTCAAAATTGTAGTGGAGTACTTCTTTGAGATTCACCAAAGAACGATAAAAGTATATTCTTCTAAATAAATCTCTATCTCAATTAATAAGTATTATTAAAAACATCTTGTATTATATAATTTTATTGTTTGTTAATTTTATTATTTAAAATTCTAACTAAATGATACTTTGTTGCTATAATTTCTGTTTTGCATTCCAATCTAATTAGTGTATTTTTTTTTTGTGTTTAGATCCCATAGCATGATTGGCCAGTTGGTGTCTCATGATATTCTTTTAGGGAGGTGGCGTCTCTCTCTTGATCTCTTTGGTCATGTGTTTGTAGATGATGTAGGTGTGGAACCTGGATCAGTTATCTCGGAATTAGGTGGATTTCCTGTCAAAGAAGCAAGATTCAGACGGGAAATGGAAAAATCGCGCAATTCTCAACAAAGGGATCTGAATTTATCAAAGGTTAGTACCAAAAGAGTTGTTTTTACATTTCTGTTATCCCGAGAGTTTCCTTTAAAGGGCTTAACTTAGGGCCTTATAACTGGAAGGGGCCTCATTCAATCATTATGTTTGCATTATTAAAGAATGTAAATATAATGAAATGAGATTCACAGATCCTTTAATAAATTTGTTAGGTTTCGGTACAATTATTGATGTTTTTCTCATCCTGAAAAGGCATTCTGATTGGGTTGAGCACTGGTTCCAAATTGTTCAATCCTTATACAAATGTACGACATTGTGTGGGAAGCAATATAATGAATTGTAAATCTTTTTCTTTTTTTTCTATAACATTTGTATTTGATCTGCTGGAAACCAAGCCTTTCATGATAATTGTTTTCTTTTCTAAGTAACGTAGGAAAACCTTTACAATTGTAATGATTTGCATATTAACAGAGCAAATATTTGAGCTTCTGTCAATTTAAAAAAGTAGTATCTCTACTTTTAATATTGTTGTTACAAAGTGATGTAAGGGCTTTGTTGATATTTTCAGTGATAGCGCAAGCTATTTTTACATTCAACAAGATACTAATTAGTTCTCCAATTTCCAGTCAATCTATAACTTGAAATTAAAAATCTTAAATGGCCACATCAGTGATATGCTTTTCTTTAGCTTAATGAAGTTTTAAAAGGACTTTTTGTAGAGGATTTCCTGATATCTAATGTTTTATCAAAGCGTATCAATTTATTAAAATGGTTGTTAAACGAATTGACAAAACTCTGAAATACTGTAATTTTGTTTTGCTATTATAATTACTGAAAAATATTTGGATTAAATAACATTCCTATTATTAATTTTTCAGTGATCCAATCATAAAATCATATTGTAATAACAATAATATATAAAATCATAACTTAATAACAACATATAAAATAACATAATTTCTCTGCTACTTTTATTCCATTGCAGTATTTCAGAATTTCCTAATTTATTTATTTTTTTCAAGCGGAATTTAGGCTGAGAATTCGAGATATTGTAATGGATATTATGGAATAAAATATTTTTCCACAATAGAATGTTATTTAATCAGTTTTCCATTGTTGGTAGATTAATTAAGATCTAGTCTTTTTATTAGTTTTGTCTTTTTTTTTTATTGAGGGAGGGGATATTTTTAATTTTGCAGTAATTTTTTATCTTTCCTAGATTGAACGTGATCGCAATTCACTAATCCAACAAACCTTCAAAGAACTAAATACACAATATAACAATTACCATCGAAGAACCAGCACGACAGGACCACCAATTGCTGTAAATCGTGTTAAAGTTACCTTTAAGGATGAGCCCGGTGAAGGCAGTGGAGTTGCTAGGAGCTTCTATACAGCCATTGCTGAAGTAAGTGTCTTTTACATCTCTATTTTTTTTTATTTTTTTTTTTAATAATCTTCAATAAAAAAAAATAGTAATAATTGCTTAAAAAATGATTAGACATGCTTATGATATTTTTTTTTTTTTTTTTTTTTTTTTAGAAGTTAAATAATAAAAAAAAAATAGAAAAGGAAAAACTCTGCTTTAAAGCTATTGATTTTAAGTAAATAAATTTGAACTTTTAACTTTTTAGGCTCTACTGTCATCTGAAAAGCTACCAAACTTGGAAGGCTGTCAAGTAGGCACAAAGACAATGCAATATAGTAAGTATTATGTTAAATGTTTTGCTTTTGGTCTGCTGAATCTGTGAAACATTTGTCTATTAGATAGATCATGTTCAGAGTGTAAAATTATTTGAAGATGCCGTTTTACTATACCTTAAGTTCATTACTACAAGGAAAAGTCATTAATTAAACGCAGTTTCGGTATAATCTTTTATTAAGTTGGCATAGACAGTACATTTGCCAACTTATTTTTCTATGTAGTCACCCTCCTTTCCAACTCAGTTAGTCCATCAAGCTTTTGGGTCCATCACAAAATAATAATTGTGGACGTGTCTGCAGCCACGATTGCACTACTTCCAATGCTTCTGCATCATTGGAAAATTTCTTGCCGTGGAGGTGCTCCTTTGATGGTCCAAAGAAATGATAATCCAAAGAAGCTAAGTCCAGATTATACGGCTGATATTTCAGCACTTTGAATTTCAGGGATGCAATTGTCAAGAGTCGTGTGAGTTGCTGTGTGAGGCCGTGCATTGTTGTGGAGTAACAGACTTTTGAGAGAAGACTTCGTCATTTTGTTCTTATGGCCATCCTGTGATAAATTTCACTCATTGTCTTACCTTCCGACAACAAAAAAAGTATAACAACTTAGTGCTCCTCGGCGATGCACTCTGCCATCTATGATACTACATTGTACATGCTCTGATAGAAGGATTATCAGCACAAGCACAAAATATGTGCTCAGCACACTATTTTGTAATCATTCAGCAAATTTCAGAGAAACATAGGTTTCATGTCCATTATACTGAAATTTAATTAATTATTTTTCCTCGTACAGTCCAGTCCTTCTGAAGAGTCAGTTTCGCTTTGATAGGATATTATTGAAAATCTTATTAGTTTTCAAATTTATATATATGTTTCACATGATTTTTATCCTGCTGTGGAAATAAAACTTACTGGTTTTATTTATTTAAATTTTACTTTTTATTTTCAGATCTTATACAACGGCTTCGCACAAGAGAGCGGGAGCGTGAACAGCAACGAAGAGCTTCTCAGAGCCAACGAAGTAAAGATAGAGAGGGACGTCGAAGTCTGTCCTATGAAGCTCGTCCCTTCTATATGCCGTCAGAAGGAAGTAGCAGTCAGGGAAGTAATGATCACTTAAGCCCAAACAGGCAACAGCTTGGGGAAAGACTCTATCCAATGGTTCAAGCTCTGAGACCTGTAAGTAAAATGAGCTGAGGTTATTGTATCATGTTTAATGATTAGTACTCAAACTACACGGCACAACAATATTACGCATTCAAAATGTAAAATTGCTGTTATAATTTAAATTGCATTCTTTTTTTTCTTTTTAGTAATTTATAGATTTATTTAAGATCTTCCTGTCTTTATTATTGTAGAATAAATAAGAAAAACTTGTCTTAACCAAGCAGTTATAGATGTCAAGTTCAGCCCATTACCATCACAGCAATTTTAATGTATTCTTATAGCTTGTATTGGATGTTTTCCCATTATTTTACTGTTTTTCTGCTTTGGGTATTTTTCCCTATAACAAACAGTAGAAGATTTCTAGTAATAAGAATATCATGGAATAAAAGTTTTGTTAGTTTCACTCTATAGTAAAGTTGCTGTTGATACAGGAAAGGTTGCAGCTTGAATTATGATAGGGCCAACATTAAAAGCATCCTTATTTCTTGACCAGATGATGATAAGTCTAAATACTACAATTTCACTGTTATTAAAGTTGAGGCATAATGAAGACTAGTGGTGTTACTATGGAGACTGGCACTTTGTAGAACTTATTTTAGAAAAGGTCAAACTTGGAAAAAGAATGTGTTGCATCTTTTAACATATACTTTGGAGTGATTGTCATTAGCAGCTCAATTTCAAATCATAAATCTCTCTGGTAATCCCTCTTTTGTTTCCCCTTAATAGTTGTTTGTGATTATCTACATCTTTGTCAACTGTATTGCATGTACAGTTTCTGCCTTAACAGACTACGGTTGATCTGTAGCCAGATAATGTTTCACTTACTTAATAATCTTTATCCACAATAAATAAGACTGTTTGCAGCAGTCTTACGAGGGATATCCTACTTAGAATATAACATTGATTACATTCTCAATATGGTTTTCCCCATTGTCTCAAGGATCATTCTGATTGCAGTACCTATTAGAAGTAAATCTAAATCCTGCTTTTAATTTTTCCATCATTGATTTTGATTTTCTGATTTTAGGTTGTTTTTTTTTGTTTTTGTTTTTTTTCACAAATTTCAGGACTCTCAGTTCTAGCCCTAAAATTCAAATGTATGCCTGCTCTCCATGGATGTAGGAAGATCGGATATAATCCATTACCATTATCTAAAGCTTTACATATTGTCATCTAAATCTGTAGCATTATTTTTCAAAGACACCATCAAGTACAGTAAACTCCCAATTATCCGCGGAATTGGATGGCGCGGCAACAGCAGATAAGGGAATTCCGCGGATAATCCGAAATAGAATGAAAAAGGACGAAAATCAATGCAAAAATGCTTTTAACATGTTTTATTTACATAAAAATGACAGTATATACATTATAAATAATTATTTTATTTTACTTTATTTTCTTATTTTTTAACAAAAAAAAATCGGTTAATTGTCTTTGTTTTTTCGTCTCAAAACACGAAAACCACCTACTTGGACATTTTTTGTTAATTCCCTAATTTATTGTACAGTAAAAAAAAAAATGGAAACAGGAGAGGTCCGTGGATAATCGGGAGTTTACTGTAGTCTTTTTTTTTTTTTTTTTTTTTGGATGTTTGCTTTTTTTAATCTGTGTCCTGTTAAGAAATAATTTGTTATGCATCCTACATCCTGTTCTAGATTTACCCTAAGCTGCTAGTTCTTGATTACTTTTCTGATGGAAATCCTTTTGATCGTAAGGTTGGTTAGGCTCTTTTCTCCTGTGAAATGTGTTCTCATTTAGATTGATCTACTTACTGTCAGATCTTGAGACTTTTTCCACAGTTAAAGGGATCAAGTGCAGGTGTCCAGTTTTTTTTTTTTTTTTTTTTTACCCTCAAACTGTCTACTAGTCGTCATTCTCACTGATGATTCTGTTTTCGCTACAAAAAATAGAAAATTATGGCTGGTAAATAGATGTTTAATATTTATGGCTGGGCCAATAATTAACAAGCAGCAGTGCCTCATCATCGATTTCACAGGAGAATATTTTTGTCATTTTGGTACCTAAGCTACAGCAGCAAAGATGTTTTCCATACAACGTTTGAAGTTCTCTTTTCACTCTGCAGCCTTTTTCAGTGATTTATCAGTTTGGGTAATTCATCTGAAATTTGAAAAAAAAGGGGGGGGGAGGGACATCGCATTCAGTGTTTTCAAAGTTTTGTTTTCAATTTAATATGTGTTATGCTTTATATATATACACTGTCCGGCCACTTTAATAGGTACAACTACCTAGTAGTGTGTTGGGCCTCCTTTAGCCCTCAAAACAGCCTGAATTCGTCGAGGCATGGATTCCACAAGATGCTAAAAACGTTGTTGAGGTATTGTGTACCATGTAGACCTGAGTGTGTCGCGCATTTCTTGAAGATTTGATGGAGGTTTAGGCCTGGAGCGAACATTTTGTTCCAGCTCAAACCACCAAATTTTCAATCAGGCTGAGATCCAGGGACTGAGCGGACCACTGCAGCAAGGAAAAGTCATCATATTTTTCCTCAAACCATCCCATAGTGATCCGGGCTTTGTGCACCGGTGCATTATCCTGCTGGAAGTAGCCATCTGCATGAGGATAAACTGTTAACATGTACGGTTGCACTTGGTCAGCTACGATGTTTAGGTATGCTTTTTAGCATCCAGACGTGTCTCCAGAAGTATCAATGGACCCAGCATGTGCCAAGAAAACATCCCCCACACCATGACACTGCCCCCACCAGCTTGAAGAGTTGTTGTGAGACACGACAGGTCCAGACATTCATGTGCACAACAGGGGTGTACCTAATAAAGTGGCCAGACAATGTGTATGTATGTGGTGTGTGCGTGTACATATATATATATATATAAATCCAGTACACAAAACTTGAAGCCCAGTCTTCGAGTTTCGTAAAGCAAAGATTTCAATCAATCATTTGCAATTTTGAATTCAGAAAGTATAGAATATAAGAATAAAAATTAACTTATATCACTAAACCTATAAAAAGAGCCGGACAGTGATATGAAATTATATGTTAACTTCTCAAGGCCAAATTGTGGGTATTGTTAGTTTCCATTGCAAAGATTAATTTCCATTTTCTGTCTTGAATAAGCTTTCCATTAATGTTATAAATGTTTTGAGCTCTATTTGTTTCTCCATTTATAGCAATTTTCCATCTCATGAAAACCGTTTGTGTTCATTAATCTCTGGCAAAGGATTCTCAATTATTCCATGTGACAACCTTTTTTTACTTCAACCAGTCCACGTACAAAATGGAATTGATTATTTGATAAAACATTATTTTTAGTTACATTCCAGTCTAGTTTTTGATTAGAATGAATGATCTTCATCCATTGCATAGAACATCACTCCTCTTGCGGCTTTTTGATTTCCAGTATTCGTACCAACATTTTTCAGGCTATCTTGTATTATTTTTTTTTTTACTGAAGAAGAAACTTTGTTCAAATTTGAAAAATAACTACTATTATATGAAAAGTTTTGTTAAGAATGAAAAATGTCAGTTTTTAATTGATAGAACCAATTTTCTTTTATAAAATGCCATATTATAATGACAAAAAACATATTAAAATAAAGTTAAATAAATTTATTTTGTGGGAAATATTTGCAACTCTTTTCACTGAGGACTTGTTAAAACTTTGTTATGAGAATGGTTTTTATTTTAAGAATTCCTTACAAAGATCATTATTACATTGTTTCTTTTTTGAATTGTGTTTAGAGCCTTGCAAGTAAAATCACAGGAATGCTTCTAGAATTGTCTCCAGCGCAATTGTTGCTACTTTTAGCATCACAGGATTCATTACGACAGAGAGTCGATGAAGCAGTTGATATCATCCTCTCACACGGAAGGTAAGATTCTTCTTGATTTCATATATGAAATAAAAGAAAAAGGGAACAAAAAATGTTTTTAGTTAGGACTTTTAAAAGTTTTTAAGTTATTGATGTAAATAGGGGGAAGGCGTTCTAATATACAAACAAAAGACTTAAAAACATTTCGTTTTAATAATTTTAATTTGTTATTTGCTTCAAATAAGAATTATGTTAATAACGTTTGTCCTGCTTTGTTATGAAACGATAGGCAATGAAGAACTTGTAAAATTCCGAAAATTCACTGTCAGTTTCAGAAATCTTGTAACTCAGTTGTAGATTTAAAGAACTGGAATTTCACCTAGTATTATATAAAAATCTCCATGACTACACATTAACTTTCAAAAATCCTTTACTTTCCAAAATCCTTTGGAACCAAACTCATTATAAGTATTTAAGATATGCAGACGACATCCTCATCCTATGGAATGGAACCCAAAGACAATTCGGCAAATTTCATCAATATGTTAACAAAATTCACCCCCAGCTAAGTTTCACCATGGAAGAAGAGAAAGACAATTCACTAACATTCCTGGACCTTAAATTAACTAACAAAAACAACAAAATAACTTACAAACACTATGAAAAAGAACTAAAAAGCAACCACGTATTAAATTTCCACTCTGAACACGACATCAAAACCAAAAGAGCATTAATCCATAATTACCTCAAAAGAATCACTGAAAACACAGAAAACAAAAAATTATGGCACAGCAAAATAAATGAGATGAGACTCAAATTTGAAATAAATTAATATCCTCCGAAATTCATCTCAAAATCCATCAAAATTTTCTTCAAATACAGACAAAACAAAAACAAACAAAACACAAACTTCAACAAAATCATTAAATTACCCCTGGGCACTCAGATACACAAATCCTTCAAAGAATTATGTAAAACCAACGATATTAAGATAATAAAATATAAAAATAATCAATTGATCAAGAAAAATAAGAACGACACCAACCACAATTTCATGCACACCATGGGTGTCATATATAAATTAAAATGTCGGGATTGTGGTTCTGTGTATTTTGGAAGTACGGGCCGCACTCTAAAAGAAAGAGTGCACGAACACGTACAAGCCTTCATTAACAACCACGAAGGAATATCAGACTGGGGAGACCACTGTCTACGAACTCAACACAATCCCGATCCCTTAGTCAGCATTCTATTCAAAATCGACGAAGAAAAAGATAGGTTCAGGATAGAATCATGTATAATCAACACCTTCCCTTGTATAAACAAAGACAAATTTCTAAAGGTTAACAGTTGCACATTACACAAATTTAAAAAAAACATTAGAAACACTGAAAAATTCCTTTAAAATATTATTGTATCTAAGTAATAAAGAAGCTATTATTTTGTAACATTTTAGATGTATTACACTTGGCTTTTTACATATTGTTGTGTATTCTGTGTAAACCAAAATTCCATAATAATATTTAATACTTAACCATAATAATGAGGTAGACTTTCCCATTGTTTTTCCTATTGTATGTTAATAATATTGTAACATTTTGGATGTATTACACTTGGCTTTATGCATATATTATACCTTTGTAAACCATATTATTATGTATTCTGTATATTAGAGAAGGAGTTTTTTAAACGTCCGAAGAAGCAAATTTGAATAAAATTTGCGAAATATCATGAGTAAAGGATTTTTGAAAGTTAATGTGTAGTCATGGAGATCAGTTGTAGATTTCTTCCCTCTTTCCAAAAAACAGATTATTGCCAGCCAGTAAAATAACAATCAATATATTTTTACAAATCAAAATAAATTGTATTGTAAATCTAGGTTTTCTCTCTACTGTCCATTTTTAACTTGAGAGAATATCTTGTTTTCAACTTATGGTTTGGAATTTGGATTGGATAATTCATTGATCCAAAAAGAAATTTATAATCTATATACTGAGCAGTAGTGATATATTTAGAGGAAGGTTTCTTAATCTGAGGTTCACGGACCCCTGTGGTCCATGGATAGATCTCAGGGGATCTGTGAACTTGGATGTAAAAAAAAATTACATCGTAATGCTAGACACACACGAGACAACTTTAGTTGGCCAACTAAGGTTAGATGCAATCATTCGCAATCAGTCTAAGGTTGGGCGCACACGAGATGACAGTGCCGCTGTGCAGACAACAACGAAGCACAGCACTTAAATGTGTGATTGATATTCAACATATGAGAAATATTGTGTGAATATTATTAGCCGGTATGTAGTCACAGTTAATGGCAATAATGCAATACAAGAATAACGAATGACCAACAGCCAATAACAGCCCGTGTCTGTGATTGGTGTCGTTGTCAATTCTTCACTAACGAGCGAGCAGCTATCCCATAATTCCATGCAAACACAGCCTGCTGTGCAAAATCCAAAAAAAATCAAGGTTTTCAAAACTGATAAATTCTGCCGCATAAACTTAATGCATTTCAGTATAAATTTTATTTATGTGTGAATAAAAACTGCAATACTCTCATATTCATTTTGTATTCGCTCTCTGCCGATCTGAAGTGGGGGAAATCTTTTTCGATGCCATGTTTTCCCATGGGTGTGATGTCATGACTAACGTGTTCCAACGCTGCCCTGTGATTGGCTAATTTCCCAACAACTCACAAAGTTGTTCCCACAGCACCAACTCCAGTTGGCCAACTAAAAGTTGGTGGAAAGTTGCCAACAACTGTTCTCAAAAGGCGCTCTAACAACTAGTTGTCTATACAACTTGGCACAAACTTGTCTCGTGTGCGCCCTGCTTAATATTCACTAACCTCCAGGTCCTGCTCAAGGTAGTAAGCAGGGGTGGAGGCTCCATTAAGATGGTTTGGTTTCATTGACTCAGGTTGGAAAAGCAACCTGTACCAAGGGCAGTGATCTGACAATTCCAAGAGTTTTTCCTTAAAAAGGAACTCGGCTGGCTTATGTTGATCATTTCCTTTGTAATCCTATGCATCTTATTTTGTGCATTTAAAAATAGTATTACAAAAATGAATCCATAGGCTTTGCCAGACTGCCAAATTGGTCCACGGCTCCTGATTAAGAAGCCCTGATTTAGAGTTTGTCAATGATAACTGTTGAGAAATCATGGAAGATTGGTACTTTTAATTTGTGAGATAAATGCAAAATAAACTGGAGGAATGGTTAAGAAATAAAAATATTGTGAAAATTCTGTTTAATAAAATGTTGACTATGATTTTAAAAATTGGTTATTATTTTTCTTTCAGAGAATACAGCACTGATGTATTGTTGGATCTGGACGTTTTCAACTTATCAGATAAAGTGAAAAAGACTAATTCTGGAAGAAGAAGTGATGCAGAAGAAGAAGATGAACTGGAAGATAATGCTGCTCTTTTTTATCAACCTGGGAAAAGAGGATTTTACAGTCCTCGAGCAGGAAAGAATACAATGGAAAGATTAAATGCATTCCGTAACGTTGGAAGGTATTGCATTAACAATATTTGTTTATTTGTTTTTAAATTAGTTATTGTCTGCGTTACATATTACTTCTAATTATATAGACAAAATAAAATGTAGACATAGTTGCTGACTTTTATTTTTTTTCTATTTACAGAATTATTGGCTTGTGCTTGCTACAAAATGAACTTTGTCCAATATTCCTTAACCGTCATGTCATAAAATTTATTCTGAATCGTCCTGTCCGCTGGCATGATTTAGCTTTCTTTGATCCTGTAATGTATGAAAGTTTAAGGCAGTTAGTACTTGATGCCGAAACTAAAGACTCATCAACCCTTTTTTCTGCATTAGATCTAACTTTCAGCATTGATCTTTGTAATGAAGAAGTAAGTACAGATGTTTTCTATATTTGAATGTAAACATTAGCTGGTAGTTAAATTGTTGTTACAGTAATACAGTGTTTACAAGTGATGTTGTTACACGTTTTTGACATTTGTTTAATTTCCACGTTAAATAACTTTAGATACCAATGAAATATGTCAGTTATGAAATGGCTTTGTGTTATGCATTAGATAATAAGCTTGGATGATGCTTACTTTGCCATAATGAAATTTAGTAGTTATATTGTGTAGTCAAATCCTGTTGCACAGAGGGTTTCTGTGCAACAATATGTGTATTTCTAAAAAAAAAAAAAAAAACTTTAGTAATGAAGAAGTTGTGCATTTGTACAGTAACAGAATTTGACTTGAAACCTTTATCGCTCTCTTGTCTTGCCCCTAAAATTGTAGGCTTACTGTTGAATAAGAATTTGTGGCTTAATATCATAAAGCACACTTCATTAAAACTCTTACTAATAGTCAGTCACTCCCTTCTTATTCACAAAGGTTTTCCTGAAGCCACAATGAATGAAATTGTCATCATGATAAGATGAGAATAACATCTAGAGTATCACTAGTAGTGAGAATCTTATCAACTTTCAAATTGGTTCAAGAACTACCTTCACAAACTAAAGGACAGAATTATTTTGGAAGGATTTTTATATATAAGAAACTATTTAATTCCATGAAGACTTAGCTCTTTTATTTATTTACTAGCCTAGTACCGTCGCTTCGCTCTGGAACCCTTGCATATATAGCATCAAAAAAAAAAAATACTTTATTTATTTAGCAAATTAATATTGAGATCGGAGAATATACGACTTCCCAGCCCGTTGTGGCCTTCTCCGCATGTTTCGATATGCTTATTTATGAAAATATGATCTATATTTGTTTTCGTATTTCCATGAAATGTACAGTTGTTTCATTTTTACGTGCCTTCACAAACTTCTCACAATAGCCAACATGAAATTTTCGCATGTGTCTTGCAAATGCAGAAACATTCGTGAATGACTGATATACTGTTCGATAGAACTTTCAAATACCAACATTTTCTCAACGTAATGTTCTCTTCCAACTTTTACTCTTTTCGTTTAAATTGAGAAAAAGTCAAAATTTGACCCTTTAAAAGGCACCATCTTGGAAATCAAAGAATTTTTTCAAAAGATTTTTGTAGCATTTTGTTTGTCTTAAAAAATCTACATTTTATCCATTTGCATGACCAATCTATCTCTTATAGTTTGGTCACAAAATTGGAAAAACTTAAAATCTTGTGACAAGACAGAATAACGTTTTTATATAATATTTATTTATTTACTTATTTATTTATTTTTGAAGGGTGGCGATACTGTAGAGCTTATTCCTGGTGGAAGAGATATTGAAGTAACAGCACAAAATGTTTATGATTATGTCCGTCGTTATGCAGAATATCGTATGGTTAAAGCACAAGAAAAAGCACTGGAAGTAAGTTACTTTGCTTTTATTTTCTTTGAAATGAATGGTTCAAGAAAAAAAAAAGCATAAAAACCCACACAAATAAAGGTTTGAAAATATTTTATGCTTTTCTTTTTTTTGTTGTTATATATATCCTTGACGCTCGTTAAATTTTACTATTAAATGAATGGTTCAAAAGTCAACAAATTTTAAAAATTTGTTGACATATAACTTAAAAATCTTTTGTCACACACTTTTATAATTGAGAGAAAAAGATACAGTAGAGATTTAGGCTTTGATTACCAGCATTTCTTCTATAACATGAGTAAAAATATCCTTATTTACAGACATGAAAGAAACTTTTGTGAATGTTTATTGCCTATTGAGAACTTCACAAATTCCTCCCTCTGGCTTTCCAACGTCCTTCCCTCCTGCTTCTCTGCTATCTCAGTGGTTGTTCATTTCTACTGCTGATATCTTAGTTCTGATATTATTCATTTTTTTTCTCTTAATTAATCTTGCATCAATTGAAAGCATGGTGGAAGAAAAAGAATTTGAGAACAATAGGCATTGGAATGAAGTTAACTGAAGAAAGGACTGTGAAAATCCACTGCATATGACTAGTTTCCAATTAAAAATTTAATTCCATTTGGAACTAGATAACTTTTTTTGAAATACTTTTCTTAGTAGTGCAAGATAAAAAATTTTATTAAAAAATAAATACATCTTGCTGAAATTCTTTACTCAATGCCATAATTTTGCTTTAGAGTTGCTAGAACACCTTTTTAAGCAACCTCCAGTCCCTTTTTAATTGAATTTAATAATAATGTTTTATTTGTTGAAATGCTGTTTTTGCGTACCATTGTCCAATGAATTTTCTTGGCTGTCCAAATTTCGTTACTGTACATGTTTATTGCGAAATTTCTGTTATCCATCTATTCGGTTAACTGTCACAGTCCTGGTCCCGAAGGTGACGGTTAATTGAGTTTCCACTGTATTTCCATATCTTCCCTTACTTGACCCTTGTTCAAAAGCAATATCTTGTAAGAATTGTAAATATATGAACAGATCTTTAGTGACTGTATTGATGTATTGGTCTATTCAAGGAACTAAACCTTTGCTTTTTTTTCTTTCTTTTTTTTAGTCTTTACGATTAGGTGTTTTAGATGTCATTCCAAGCAGTTCCCTTGAAAGTCTAACAGCAGAAGACCTTAGGCTTTTGTTAAATGGAGTTGGTGAAGTGAATGTTCAAACCCTCATCCAATATACTTCATTCAACGATGAGAGTGGTATGTACCTCGGTAAGAGATGTACCGAACAAATACTATCTTATGACTAAACAGGACAAAAAGCTTATTGAATGTAGTAAAAATATTCATTTTGTAAATAATAATTATTGCTTGTAGTTTGTCGACAAATATACAGTATGGAATTTGTTTTCTGCAAGGATTATTAAAAGGCAAATACATTTATTTATTTTTTTACAAAGGTGAACTTCTTATTTAGATAAATCACTGATTGAGGGCATTATTGATTGTCTTCACTCTGTAAAATACAAAAAACAGTTTGAAACCCTTTTTTTTTTTGTGCGTGTGTCTTTCTTGAGAAGAGAAGCTTGAAATTTAGGTTTTAACGTTTAAGAAATTATAGATGTAACTCCCAAATAATAACAGTAGTGGAGTTCTGTCTTTGGACGAGAAGCTGCTACTTGGCAGAATAATCCACTACAGAAGTAAATCCTTTCATGAGGATTAGGTTTTTCAAGTTACACTGCAGCCCTGCAGTTACCCTACTATCTGCAGGGAATTGAAGAGTGTCATTCATATCATCTTAAGTCGCTAGTCATTCTGTGTAGATTTACAACTGACAGATCCTAATTCTAGTCTGAATAGGCCTCTAATCTTTGTAAAGTTTTACTTTTACTATTTAATTGATTTAGTATTTGTATTTACTTCTGCTATTTTAAGTTAAGTTGTTTTTTTTTTTGTTTTTTGTTTTTTTTTGTTTTTTTTTACAACTAATTCTCTATTTACTTACCTTTCAAACAATTAGAAAATTTCTCTCATATTCTCTCCCTATAAGTGTTAGGAATATTTCAGGGCTGCACTTTTTCAGGGTAAACTTTTGGCAGTCGAGACAGTTGATATGATTTGAAAACATCAGGGTTTTTTTTTTGTTTTGGTTTTTTGTTTATATCATAATACGAGTGAAGATTTTTACAGAAGCATCTGATTGCATGAACTTCTGTAAAAGATGAGAAAAGATAGATTTAAGAGGAGAATCCTGACATTCCTACTGCGAGTTTTCTCATTACATAGCTTATGGTTGGGTTTTTTTCTGTTGAAAACTCACCAGGCACCAAATCAAGATGTTGGTGAGATAGTTGATCACCCTGTTACTCTTGATCCCGAAAATTTCCTGAATGTTTCTTTTCTGCAGATAAGATTGCAGGAAGGTGCCAAAAAGAAATAAAGAAAGGTTTGACCAAAAAATGAAATTTATTATTGCTTTGTTGAGAATAGATAAAAAGAATCAGTTCAGTGCTGGCAAAAAAAAAAAAAGACATTATGTCCAGTTGCTCAACATTACAAAGAAAAGTAATACAAATAATAATTGAAGACTATTGTTGACTGAGCAAGCGGAGAGACTAGAAATTAAAATATGTGCTTGATGCACACACAATCAAAGCACTATGTGATTTAGCTAGAAAGAAATTACGTATTCAGTCTTAAATTTCTTGAAGTTAAATAAAAGTATCATACGTAAAAAAAAAAACAAACCTAATATATATTTTTCCAAATCATCTTTTTATATTACTATTATCCATGTTTGAATAGATAATACGAATTCGAGAAGTCAAAGTATTGTATATGTAAGTATATTTGACAGATGTATATGTTTTGTGTAAATAAAGTCATAGGTTTCATAGATTATTTTTGCTTTTCTTTTTCTTGATTGTATTTTGCTTTACTTACATGAGTTAATTACACGAATTTAAAAAAAGAAAAAGAACTACTTTGTGAAGGAGGTCATTGGTGAACTCCAAAAATGCGTAATTATCTTCATAACCAAAATCAACTATAGGTATTTCTATATCTTTTTGTAAGATTAATAGCTATTGCATACTTACTTACTTATCAGATGAGGGTGTTTTGCAGGCGTATTGGTTAAACATATATGTTAAAATAATGGTTGTAAGTTATTTAAAACAGGCATTCATTTAAAATAATAATTTGATATAAGATAAAATATTGAAGAAAATATTGTTCTATAGAAAGCATTGCAGCTCATATTAACATTCTTAAATGTAGTTAGCATTGACCGAAAAGTAAGCATACAGAAGACAATTTTATCTTGCTTATCATTGCAAAGGAAAAATAAACAGGAGTTAATAGATTTATGATAATAATGGCTTCAGATTTGAAACACAAGTGTTTCAGCTTGTATCGAACAGTAAAAATTATATTTAGTTTTACTCTTTTCTAATAACTTTTCTTGTGTGTTTAAATCATTAGAAATTGTTTTCTAAATGTGCATAAGAATACCTACATTTGTCGAGTTTTTGTTTCAGGTGAAGGAGGAGAGAAGCTGCTCAAGTTCAAAAGATGGTTTTGGTCTATAGTGGAAAAAATGAATAATCAAGAACGACAAGATTTAGTAAGTTATTTTTGCTATTGAGATACAATAATTTTGATTATAACAGTCTTGATTATACTTCAGTTGACTAGAACCATTTTCAGAATAATTTTCTTTCTTAAACTTGTTCTTTTTGAAATATATATAGGGTATCTCAAAAAAATGTACTAACTATCGAAGTGTTAGTACATTATTTTGAGACGCCCTGTAGATTAATTAATGTTTAAAAATTTTCATTAATCAAAATGATATTCTCTATTTTGGGAAGGGATGTTTAAAGATCTTTAAGCAGGGGCAGTTTTCCATTTGAAATGTCAGGCTAAATCCCAAACTATCTTGAATTTTAAAGAATACTTTTTAAAATATTACATCAATAAAGTATCATTCTTATATAATAAAAAAAAAAAATAAAAAAAACTTTTTGTATGACCTATAAAAACAGCTAATAAATAAATATATGCTGTTGATACATTATGATACTATGAACTATTATATTAAGTTTCATTGCTTTTGTGGTGTCTTGCATGTTTTAAATCTGAATATATTACATTAATACTGCTGTGGCTAGGGTTGGACTGGTAGCTATTGATTGTTCCTATGGCACACCGTACTTCTTCATTGCTTTTATTGCTATGAAATCCTTTTAGAAACACCCCTGCGATTTGCAAACAATTATTTAAAAATACTCTGAAACATACTTTGAAAAGTGAATTAATACTGTTAATTCAAGATTTAGTAAGTTATTTTTGCTATTGATATACAATAATTTTGATTATAACAGTCTTGATTATACTTTAGTTGACTATAACCATTTTCAGAATCATTTTCTTTCTTAAACTTGTTCTTTTTGAAATATATATAGGGTGTCTCTTCAGATTAAATGAATGAAACAGAAATGCACTTTAAATTAACCCAGATGTTTTGATGCCTAGGATTTATTCAAGATTACAGGAATTGCTAAGCGTAACGATTACAGAACTTTCTTGCGGCACACACTATGACATTGCACACTGGTCGAGGAACTCTGGATTAGAGAATGTGTTTTTACTGAATTTTAAAAATGATTACTCTTAAATTATTCACTTTTGCCAAGAGGAATAGCAAATATCCAAACCACAACCAGCTCACACCATCATTTTGCAACATTTTTAAAAATTTACTCAGAAACTAACTGGTCAAAATTGTAATATTTTGTTAACTCCTGCATCCTCTCTGAAAGTAAAAGTTTACTAAGCCATTTCTTTTCAGAAAACATAGTGACACCAGTTGTTTTTAGCATTCTACACTGCATTTACTTGTTCATAAATACCAGTGTTTTAGAATGACAAGACTTCGTTGTGTTTGATGTGTGCTTATCGATTTGGTAGTGCAATTGTTGACTTTAGTTCTCTCTTAAGAGGGAATGAAGGAAACCTGGTATTTATGGAAAGTTATTTGCTATAACGTATGGTTCCAATAAGTTATTCAAATTTATAGCTGTTAGAAATCACGCAGAACATAAGATTTTTTGATTAATCCCTGAACCATCAATTTTATCCAGTAAAAAGAGTTTGTAAAATTTGAATAATGAGTGACAAAAAAAAAAGCCGAATCTGTAAGAAATTTGTAACAAATGACAGTTGTGTATAATATCAAATAAGCAATTAAGAAGACGAAGAAGGAAAAGAAAAAAAAAAGAGAGAGAGATGAAATAGCTTATGTTGGCTGCATCATCAACTAAAGAAAGCTACACAAAAACAATGGGAGGGGAATGTAATGTAAGGGGTGATTCAGGGCTTTTTAAGTTTTGTGTTTAGTACAAATTTTCCTATAAAAATATTTAAAATGTCACAATTTTTATAATGAAAAAAAAAATCCTTAACTCATATTGTACTTTTTTTTTTTCCAGGTGTATTTCTGGACTGGAAGCCCTGCATTGCCGGCTAGCGAGGAAGGATTTCAGCCAATGCCCAGCATTACCATTCGACCAGCAGACGACCAGCATCTCCCAACAGCAAACACGTGTATCTCTCGTCTGTACATACCACTCTACTCTTCCAAAGTAATTCTGAAAAGCAAGTTACTGCTGGCAATCAAGACTAAAAATTTTGGGTTTGTCTGAGGCCGCAGAAGCCGTCAATATTACGAGAGCATTCCATGTTAAGAAAACCTCTTCTTCTCTCCCCTTCCTTCTGCTCTCCACCCATTAGACTTATATTTAGGATTCAAAGTGTGATTTTCTTGAAAAACAAAACAAAAAAAATGTATCAAAGCACAGAATGGAATGAATTGCAGTGCTTTGGAGCAATTACTCTTGGGATCGACAACTGACTGTTTTTATTTATATAGCATCATCTTCATTACAGTAGAAAAGAAGAAAAATAAGGAAGGAGAATGAACTGTTTCAGTAGTAACACAGACACTTTCTTTCTTCTACAGGGTTTGGAATAAAATGTGTTTGATATTTACTAATTGAGGAAATGAAATCATATATTTTAATTAAAGACATCTATAAATTACCCAGATGGTTTGCAGTTTTCCAGTCTTCATGTTTAACTAAAGGAAGAAAACCTACAAAAGTGGTTATATTATGTAAATGAAAATATAACTTTTCACAAAAGGAACTTAAGAAGAACATTTTTATTTTCTACTGAATACTGTGAATTTGTTTCTTTTGTTTTAGTGTGTTTCGTTTGTATTATTTAGTTTAAATCGAAGTTACCTCTTTGAAATACATATCTTTTCAGATCTTAAACGATCATTTTCTTCAGTGTCCATCTTTTCCCATTTTGCATTAATTTCCTCGTTTGAGATAATAAATGTTCTTTAAAAGTTTAAATAAATTTATTTATGGCAAATTTACTAACATTTTTATTTGTGATTATCTCGACATATTAATATACACATATGCAAACAATCTTACAGCTTCATCATAGTTTTTCAAGAGCTTTCATAGAAACGAAATGTTTCTTGTAACTGTACAACACATTTCTGCATCTTAACGGATTTGAGAAAAGATTCAAAATGTCATTTACAATGAAAATTTCAAATATAAGAAGTTTTCAGTGTACTTTTAAGTGAAAATTTAGTCTGCATAATGGAAGTTTTAAAAAATCAGTGAAATCATCTAAATATGGTAGAAAAGGCAATAGGAGAATCATTATTATTACTTATTTATTTTTAATTTTTAAAGTAAATAAAACTTTGCATGTTTAATACAAAAATTGAGCATCATTTCAAGGCAGCAATAGATGGCAAGTTTGTTATATTTAGCAGGAAACTAAAATTAGTAAATAACTTATTACATATAAAGTTATAATCTCTTAATAAGAACTTGCCTCTCAAATATGTGTTATAGATTGAATCCCAGTCCTAATAAGACCTTATAACGGAAGAAAATATCTCTTAGATTCTTTCTAAATCCTTGTGGCATAGCTTACATGCTTCCAGTAAAGCAGTTGCAATGATTTCTTATGATACTTGCTAGAGGAATATAAAAAACATTTGACAATTTGTCATCATTTTCAAACAAGTATCACGTCACTACTGCAAATAACAAATATGCTTCATCTTCTCATCTTAACCCATTTGAATATTACTTAATGTAATGTTGACAACAACAACAAAAATCTCCATTTAGTAAAATAAAAAAGGTAACACAGCATTTTGTGTGGTAGTTTAGTATGTATTTTTTTTTTTAATAAAAATTGCTTCTTTAGCAATTTTATACAATAGATCACAAAAGCTGTGGTTGACTCAAATTATTTTTTAAAAAGAATAATTCTTCTCTCGAATTGCATATATTTATTTGCATTTATTTAATGCAAATTTTTGGAAAAGAATATTTACAATTTTCCTTCTTCAAACCTTTCTTACATTGAAGATTAACAATTAGTTTCTCAGCAAAATGAATGATATTAATTATAGTTGATGATATTAATTATAATAACAGATTCATATTAAAGTTTATAATTTTTCACGCTCAATAAACAAACCAGTTCTAACCTCATAACATTTAAATTCTTATTAGTAACAACAATATCTAAAAATGAGATAAGTGATGCTATTTATGAATTAATATTTTGTAGAGAAGAGATGAGGAGGAAATATGGATTAGATGTTTACACAAGTGATATTATTTAAAACTCAATAATCAAGTTTTTTAAATTCTACTGTTTTATAAGAATTTAGGTGTGTATTTATTAAACCAATATCTAAATTTATTAACCTGTTATCAACACCATCATACCTATTTAAATTATTTGTTCTTGAATTTCTCATTAACAAACTTTCAATCAATTTCCTTGTTCAATTTTCTTTTTTTATTTCTAATATTTTTACTTTAGATCTATGTCCAATACAAGTTAATTTTTGTTAAATTTGATTAAATATAAACAACCTGATCATAAATAATGAGAAAATGATGAATATAGGAAATGACAAAACAATTACAGATACCATGCCAGTGCATTATGACCTTTTTCTTATTTATTACTTGCATGTTAATAAACAGGATAGTTACTGTAGATTATTTAGCTACAGAAATCTTTCAAATTTTTTACAACCATTGTGCAATTCCCAGCAAATAAATAAAAATTATGATTGAGGCCTTTTGAGTCGCACCCTTGAATATTTAACCAACTTTTAAATTGATAAAACTAGCATTGATGGATTGGAAAATATATTACGAAAATATTGTATGTTAACATAAAGCAAAATTCAAAACTTTTTATTACTAAGCAGTTTTTGCAACAGTTATCATTAGAAAGAATTATTTAAAGGCATTCTCATTTGAATTAATTGCTTTCATTTCACCCATTAGAGGGTTTGTTATTTATTGCTTTTTTTTTTTTTTTTCTTTCCTTTCTTTGTGGTCAAATGCCTTTTGTGATAGGCTGAGTGCTGCCCAAGGATTTGAATTCCACATTTTGTTCTTGTTTTTTATTTCTTTACTTTAGTCATTGAGGGGTCACTGTCGCCATGATGTGTTATCAATACCTCCCCTCGTACGCCTTTTGAGTCTTGCACTGAGCTGATTAGCTCTGGCTGAGGAGAGCCCAATAAGCTCGAAACGGCCGTCCCAGAGTATCAGCTCGACTCAAAAGGCATTCTCATTTGAAAGAATTATTTGTATGAACAGAATTACAATTTCAAACATGTAAAAGAAATTCAGTACAGATAAATCCACATCATCACAAGCAGCACAAGGGCAGAGACGTCACTTGAAAATGGGGTTTGACTGACAAGGAACCCAGAAACATTGTGTAAGTGTTTAATGTGTTTCAACTTTTAATAGAAAATAGGTGGAAACGTGGTTGTGCTATTTTAAACAATGCATTGGTTGTTAACAACTTAAATTCATTTTAGGACAGAATTATTGATCTATTATCGAATTTTATCAAAAACAAATAATTAAAAAAAAAAAAAAAAAACTAAGTACTAAATTTGCAAAAATATTTTCAGATAAAAAAAAAAAAGCAGTTTATTCAAAATTCAAGGTTGACATGTGACCTCCTTTTTTCAGACATTTCTTTTTAAACTTAAAATACAAAAACTCAAGTTTGAATAAATATTAATTTTAGTATTATATAGTGGATTTTGATTTTTGATGCTACAAATAAATTTAGAACTGCTGCAGTAACAGGATTATTTTACATTGATAATAATTAAAAGCTATACAGTATTTATCTTTATTACTTAATAATTTAAAAAAAAAATAGAAGCCTCGTGTAAAATTTAATGCTTGAGTAGAAGTAAAGTATATTATACAAATGGAAACAGGCATCTCATTATTAAATTGATTCTTCATCCTTGATGTTCAACATTTTTTTTACAAATTATTAGATAGTTTGTGAAACCTGGTCTCACTCTGCTGTTCTGTCAGTTTCCAATTTCACAACAACAACATTATAGTTATTCAAACTTAATTGTTAATTCAGCCTCTTTTGTCTACCAAGAAATTTTATATTACAGAAACTTTCATGAAACACTTCCATTTTTACTGTTTAATTGGTCAGTTGATAGCAACTATTAACTTTAACTTTTCTTGACACACTTTTATGTATTTGATGTATAACAAATATACAAAAGGATATAAATGACCTAATATGTGTGTGTGTGTGTGGCCTCAACTGGCTTTCTTTAATTTTTTTTATTTTTTCTGGAACTGACGAGTATTTAACATAAAACACTATGTCATTTGATTCTCCATTTCTTAAGCTACAAAAAAGCTAATTGCAATAAGTAAATCCAACCCATGGTTCAAATGCTATGACCCTCCAAACACAATCTCCTCAACTCTACAAGACGGCCAGTATGAGTCACAGCGAAGAGCAAGTGCACTCGATGCAAGAATTGCTTTTTATAATTTTCTGTAAGCAGAGGTAAGTTGTCAAGAAAATACTCTTCATAATGTTAGCTTTCAAATGATACCAAGAACATTTTTATCACTGAATCGTCTGTCAAGAAAAATAATAATGCTTTTGGGGAATTGTGGGAACACTTTTCGATCATCCCTTCTGAATGGAGAAAACGTCGATTATCTCAAAAAGTATATGTTCAATCAAAAAATGTAATTAATTTTTTTGCATCATATTTAATAAGGAATCCCATTGCGTGAAGCAAATGCGATTGATCTGTGACACCCTAAATATATATAAAAGAAACTAGAAATAAATATAAAAAACAAAAGAAATAAAGAAAAGAATATGTACGATAAAAAGGAGCAAAAATCTTTGAATATTGCGTTTTTGTTTTTGTAAATTTTAATTATGATTTTTAACACTGGTGCCGCTGATGACATGATTGGTTTGTGTCTTCATAGAAACAGTAATTTCAAAGTTGTATTGGCATTTTTCAAATTTCAGATTGCTGTCCGGCTTTATTTGTTTAGTAATATAAGTTAATTTTATTTTTATATTCTATACTTTCTAAATTGCAAATGATTGATTGAAATCTTTGCATTGCGAAACTTGAAGAGGCTGCTTTGAGTTTGGCGTTTTCGATATATATATATATATATATATATATATATACATACATACATACAAGCATTCAACTATTATGTAAATTAAAGTTGAATACTTCATGTTGGTTTTTTACAGTGAAAATAGTTAATGACAGTTGGATTGTTTGAGTTAAATTAGTTCAGCGTCCCGATTATCTGTTTTCCCTACTTCGATTATATTAAGTTGTAGTGAATATAAGGAAGCCAAGCACTGCCACTTCAGATCTTCTGTACTACACCCATGGAAACAAGGAGAGAATGGCGAATGTACAGGAGAACCCACGTAAATCTGCCCGGCGTGGTTCATCCAGCACCACGAAATCCACATGAGAACTGAATCCTGTACTCAGAGGTGATTCAGAGACCAATGTTGTAGTGACAATGTCAACCTCACTGCTGTTTCCACCTCTTATCTAGTACAGTATTACTTCAGAAATAATTTGTCCCTTTATTTCAATCTGGGTTGTTCTTATTAAATAAATTGATTCGTTTATAGGTATTGATTGTGAATTGACTTTAATGGTAAAATAAAGCAATGCATACTCACTTTAAAATGTTTATTCTATAAATGTGACCAGGTAATTCTTTGAATTGTGGGCCTGTAACCAAGTAGTAATGCACTTGACTGAGGCCTGGAGGAGCCGGATGGAGGTCAGGGATTTTTTTGCAGGTGCACCCAGCCCTCGAAATGGATATCAGGTTTCCTATCCACTTCTACTTAACTTAATCCCATTGATCAGGAAACGTTGGGAACTTTTTCTCCTGCGACCCCAGGGTCTACACATCCCTATAGTGGGATACTTAGGGTGCGTCTATAAACAATAACCGCAGTTGTGGTTACTACCCTCCTTGCAACCACACCGTCTATAAAATCAACCGGTCATTCCAGCCAACCATCAACCATGTCTATAAACTCTAACCACATGCGCAGTTGTAGTAATCGCAGTTTCCTGGTTATAACGAGGCTCAGGTGGGTTAACTCATTCGAGGCAGACGATACAATGTACACATTTTACATTACAGAGTTGTTTATTACTCAATTAAATTATAAAAAATATTTTATTTCACTTCCTTGTTTCATATATATATATATATATATATATATATATACGAGGGGAACTAAAAAAAATTACGGCCATTAATTTTCTTTTCTTTTTTTTACTTGGCTGTGTTGCATGAAAGTATAGTTATATTATTTTTAGTTATTTGTCATAATGAAGCAATCACACTGCCATTGAAACCAATTTTTCTAACTTGGCTAAGTTGCTTAAAAGTCAGTCATTTTATTTTTACTTCTTTGTTGTAGTTCAAGATGGCTGGTGAACTTGATTCAATTTCTAACAACAGATTCCCTTAACAACGTCAGCCATCTTGTAACCAAAACAAAAGGAAGAGTTGGAGAATAACCAGTCACGTGACAACCATAACTGGAATGGTAGTAACCACAACTGCGGTTATCATTTATAGACACACCCTTAACTTAATTCTTTGAATTGTTTCCTTAAAAGTTAAACAAAGTTTTAGTTATTCCAATTACCATATTCCACAATTCAGATGTTACAAAACCTTTTATTTATGTGTTTATTTCGCCCCTTGGCTTCATACCAGCTGGTCCGATGTATGTCATAATCAAGAGAAGCCTTCCTTATATAGTCTTCTATTATAATGTTAGCATTGTAGGACAGCAGTTTTCAGGTTGTTTTGATGATGGACGAACGGGCATGCATATTTTGACTTAATTTTACATTCTAAAACTTAATTACATCTAACCCTTTTTTTCGAGGCAAGGGCAAAACCTATATTGCCCTGAATTGACCAAACCTATAATACCTTGTCATACGTAGCTGCTGTGCTGGTTTAAAAATCCTAGAGTGAATTAGCAAATCGTTTCCATTCAAATTTTTTGGAAAGTTGTTAATAGTAGTCAAGTTGTTTATCAGCTAATGGATTTTCGCCGTTACTAGTTTTGTAAATGTAATGTAGATTATTATTAATCAATCAGTCTGAAGATATTGCCTCTAATCAGGTTGATTCCAATTATATTTTGATTAGTATAATTTTTTTAAAGGCTATTTTGTATAAAAAAAAAAATTCTTGCCGAATCGAGTAGGCATTGCGACGTATAAGAGCTTAAAGGAAGATTTTTTCTTTTCCCTGAAAAAAACAAACCCTTTTGACATCAATAAATTTCAATTAAATGATTAGATGACTTTCGCTTTAAGTCATTCAGATGATTATCAGTTTGTAATTATATTTCAAACTAAAAGTTCTATCTCAATTTCATTAATGAAAATATCTACGGCTTTCATTAAATGAAGAGGTTAACTTTGTTTAAGCTGAATTGAGCCTGATCAATCATTTAGTTATTTTCTAGTTTTGTAAGTATAGAAAATAATAAAGTTTATCGTTTTTAATTAACCTTAACATACCCAGAACCCTTATAAGGCCTAACAATGAGATAAGGCTCCAAATGCGTAGCGAAATGACAAAAAGTGCAGATCATGGGAATTTTGCAGTTTGTGATTTTTGAAACTTATTTAATTAATAATAGTAATATTAAATAAGAATTATAATTTTCCTTGTTGTCATCGGAGTCGGATGAATGGTTATATATTGTTCGTTGTAAGTTGTTGTTTGTTTTTTTAGGAGAATAAAAAATTGTAATAGTACTAGTAAGTTTAAATTATAGGTAAGTATGTTAAAAATAATAATGATTGAAAAAATCATACAGTATCTGGATATATTCCGTGTACAGGACAACTGTAGTTCGTGCCTACCAGTTTGTCTTTGCGCAGAATGCTTTCACACTAAACATGATTAACTGGGAAAGTGCTAAAAGTAGAATAGAGCTCAAACATTTTCTTGTGGAAGCAGCACGAGATGTTATCAAAGACGGAAAGAGCTGTCTCGGCGATTTGTATTTTAAGCAGTCGGAAGAGTAAAAAGTGTCCCATTCAAGATAAAAACCCTTCGTTCAACTCCCGATCGTTACTTACAGTGCAACCTTCAGCTATCTACAACACAGATTTTACGCCTTTTTGTAGAAAGACGAAAATAGCACTAACCAAAGAGTTGTCAAAGTCAAAAGTGAACACTGCAAAGATATCTGCAGATCCTCCAGTTTCTCTCCCTTCGTCGTGAAAGGAAATGCATCAACAGTGTCGTGTAATCCCGATGTTTTATATTTGTTTATTCAAATATGCTGCTGAAATATACTTTTAAATATTCAAATATATTTTCCAGGCTTTCTGAAGAAAGTTAAGCTCATAAAATCAGTCTAGACTGTCTCTCCCCCCCCCCCCCAATCCAATAACTTTAGAAACTGAAGTTCTTCAAACTTGGCTTATATATTTATGTACCAGACACAATCTGTATTTAGTATTCAAACATTTCTTCGTATGGATTCTTTTAGATAAATTTGGTGTGAAAGTTAGAAGTTCCCATAGAAATGATTTAGAAGGGAAACAGTTAACTCTCACTGGCGGCAAGCAATGAAGTTTATCATATCTCATTTTTGATTTATTCATTACATACACAATATTTCGTCAGGACTAATTTCTTGACTTTCTCAAGCCGCTTTTAAAAATTAATAATACATAGATTCGAAGAAACTTACAATAAATAAAACAATAATTTACGTATGCATATTATGTTAGAAAACAATAATTTTATATGCTTATTATGTTAAAAAACAATTTACATATCTTTTGATATGTTTACTTTGTTAGAATAAAGATCTTAAGAATTTTTTACAATAATTACAATAATTTACATATGCTTACTTTGTTGGAACAATAATGTAAACTTCGCTTTCATTGAAATTTAACCTTATTCTTTAAAACTTTTTTAAAGCTCTCTAACGAATATTTATTTATTTGACACCTTTAGCTTTATTTATACATTGAAAACTATTTATAATTAAAGTCTCAATAATTAGTCTCTTCTCCCTATCTTTTACTTGAAAGAGGATTTCTGTTTGTGGATCGGGGTTGTGATTATTGGTAAGGCAATGGTCCGCCCAGTCCGAAATATTCCTTTTCTTGTTATTAATGCTCTTATATGTTCTTTTATCCTCTCTTTAAGGGTGAAGTGACGTCATTCCGTATGATACGGGATTCTTGTCCGTCGATTTGTGACGTCAAACGAACGTATTCCGTATCCGACGATCGTTAACGTCACCAATCAGAATGCTTCTTTTATTACAACGGGAACCAATCCCAACGCAGCTGCGCGCTTTGGCGGAAAATTCTCATTGTGTCTTCATTCCAAGATGACTTCCAATTTCAAGGAGGCGCTTATTTCGTTAGTTCAAAACTATCAAGAACTTTATGCTGTTGGTTTCAAAACTTACAAAATGAAAACAGTTGAGTTATGGAAAATGTTCATTTCCTGTTCCGGTTTAACAACCCCGTAAAGACGGGAAACACAATGCGCTTTAAAAACGGTAAGCGGTGACGTTTCGCTGTCGATACGGATACGGAATACGCTGCCAATGCGTTTAGGCCTTGAGGGGAAACATTTTCTCGGGCAGCATCAAATTTTATGGCTAGTGGTTTAATAAAAAGTAAAATCATTTTTCATCGCAAGGAAACAAAAACACAAATAGTTATAGGTTAACAAAGGATTTTTGTCAGTGTTAGTCTCTTCATAAAATAAAAATAAAAATTAATCAAAACATTATTTTAACCCAAATGTTCATATTTGAAACCCTAATACTTTTTCTTTATTAACGAAATAATTGAAATTCATTTTAAAATAAATAAAAGTATACTTGGCATATAAAATTTTTGATGATCTATACGTAAAGATTCCAAAAATATGTTCAAAAAATAGATAAGGAATCTATAGTTAACTTTTGCTTTAATTACAGACGAGTTACATAGATGGAAACGTATGTATACAGAAGCTCGGTTATAACGCGATCTTTCGGATCCAAGATCTCGAAGATCGCGATATAACCGAACTTTTATTACTTCGCGACGTCAAATGTCGTATATCGCACCCTATTATCACCCACACGATTCCAAATCGATTTAAAATGGTCATTTCGCGATTACCTACATCATTCAGAGCTATATAAGAGAATTTTATATTTATAAATGCATAAATCATTACCTTTTCAACACTTTGATGGGTTATATTAGCCAAAATCGATTTGGCTCCGCCATCTTGGCATCTTGTACAAACGACGAGTCACGTGGATCGAAACTAGGTATTCATACGCCATATTAGATTACATGTGCCTATTTACTGGTTGTCATTGGCAGAAAAATAGATCTCGATATTCATTTTGGTTAAACGAAAAAGTCCGCGATTCTGGTATTTTTTAAAAAATATATTATAATTGACGCATTTTCGTGACATTAGGGTGGATATAGAGTCTCAATTACTGTAAATAATAAGGAAACAAGCATATTATTTTACACCTTTGATTTGATTTTAGGCGAAAAAACTGTAAATTTTGCAATTTTATAATTATACACCTTTTCCAAAATAAAAGGGGTCCAAGACCAAATCGCGTTATATCCGAATTCGCGATATAAATAATCGCGTTATATCCGAATTCGCGATATAAATAATCGCGTTATAACCGAGCTTCAGTGTATTTCGAAACATATCTTAAACTAGGGTATAACAAAGACGTCATACTGCTCAATGCGGCACGTTCAAAGGAGTTCCCATCCTGGTGAACCCCCTAGAACATCGGTTCCCATCCTGGGGTCCGCGATGCCGACTGCGGGGATCCGTAATACCGTTGAATGATTTTTAACGTGGATATAGCAATAAATTTGTTTTACTACAATGTATGTTTTACTTTTAGAATGATTTTTACGACGGTATAATTCTATCTCCAGCCTTAATTTAGTTGACGAAAGCAGCAAACAACTGTACCACAATTAGGACTGAGTCCGGCAGGTCGCAGGCAGGGTTGTCCTCGGGTCGCACGCACATATGTTATCTTCCCCTTTCACTCTTACCCTGTACCATGGAATAATGCTCTGCATAAAAATCCCGGGCGACGGTGGCGCACTCTTCGGGCAGGTTGGACACTTTTCCAAGTCACGTGTCTTCACGATAGATGAACTGAAAATCAGTGAATAATAAAGAATTTAAGTTAATGAATTTAATTATAATTAAACTACTAAATTTCAAATCTTAATAATAATTGTGCTTTTTTTTCTATTTGTAGTTTACATTACTATTATAAAAAATATGTAATTATATAAAACATGCTTGTGCTTAAATTTTATTTCTCTATTTTTTTTTTATAAGCATAGCAAGAGTGCTAAAGGGGCCCAGACTTGATAAAGGTTGGGAACCTACGATCTAAAAGGATGCTTTTCTAATATCCTGGGAAAGATTCTGAGGTGGTTTCCCATTTGCCTTCTTGAGGAGGCCATTATGGAATGGCTTCAAACTGAAGGAAAAGATGAAGAAGCAGACAAATACAGGAAAGGAATAAACATCCATGCCGACGCCGGGATTCGAACTAAGGTTCCGACGCGTCTGCCTCGTGAAAGGCCGCCGCCTTGATCACAAGGCTATGCCGGAACCGGCCCACAAACACTGTCACAAAGCATTTTATAATGTATAAGCGCTTTCTACGTAACTCCTGATTCACGTGAATCGCGATTACGTAAATTACGTCTGTAATTAGTTGTTTACTTATCCTAATTGTTTATACTTTGTATGTAGTATAATGGTAATTATCTTGTAACCCCGAAGAGTGCACTTAAGGGTTTCTACCAGAATCAATAGGAAGCTATTGATTCTCTATCAAAGTTTCACCTACCTAAAAGTAGTCTTTAATTTATCCTGATTTATATTCTTTTGACGTAACATAAATTATCGGATTTTTTTTTGCTATATCTCCTTATTAATAGGTCCAATACGTACAATAGGATTAATAAAAGTGAACCTGCATCTAACGTTTTAGTTTCATGGAATGTTTTGAGTTACATCTTAAAGAAATTCCAGAAAATGAAATTGATATTTATTATATGTTCATACCATTAAATAACGAAGACAGTGCACACATCATAAACACAGCATTGCTTTTAATCGTTTTTTTCAAAGTGTAAACAAAAAAATCTTATAATATTATTATTTCAAGATCTTCACTCTTAACTCAAGAAACGAATTTTTTTCATTCTCCAAACAGGAATCTCGCTTTTTTTGTTGAAACGAACTTGTATTCTTCAACAAAATAATTACAAAAATCATAATTACAACAACAATATGTTAAAATTTAACAATCAGAAGCCGTGTAATGAATTATGTATGCTAATCTTTGAAAAAATATATAGGCCTAAATACATAAAAAAATTTCTTGGGTCTATTCTATTCTTATATTTTTCTACAATATTTTCAAGTTTCATTTCAAAAAAAACCTTTTTCAATTTTCTTTATTTTTAACCTAAATCTGCAATCCATAATCTATTTCATTTTAAAATTAGGCTACTGAGTGCTGATATTTTTGCTTTTTTAAATTTTTATATTTAAATTCAAGGCGTGCAAACCTTTCGTAGGTTGCGAGAAAGTCTGTTATTCGTATTAGCAGTGACGTATTTCATTCGCTACCATGTTTGAGACTCATAAATCAAAATCGTAATAAGCCTTTGTACATGTAATCTGTTGAATGTTCCAGAATACTGTCCGCTTCATTTACCAAAATTTATTTGCGTACGCTTTTTACCGAAGAGAAATATTTTTCGTTCGCCAACACTCTTAAATAAGACGCTTGGGAAAAAAAAAATGCCTCTTTATTGCAGGGTTTATGGTTTTTATTTTTAGCTAAAAAAAAAAAAAAAAAGTAACAAGTAAATTAGGCCCAAACTACGGGCCTAAAATATTGATGGTAGAATAATAGGAGCTCATTGTGGACCAAACAATCGCAAAAGCCAAAACAAAAAAAAACAAAAACCGCGTGCAACATTCTATGTCTGTACATGCAAGTATTGTCCGCGCCCAATCTTATTAAACTTTGTTTCTTCGACATACTCACGCCATTTTTAAGTCTAAAGCGCATTGCACATGGTTTCGAAAATCGGACGGCGGATCTAAAAATCGGACGTATTCTATTTCACTTAAGGGTTTCCTTAAGACGAACATTCATTTTATTTTTAATTTTATTTTCATTTATTTTAATTCTCCGAAATGAATATTCGTCTTAAGGGCTACTTTGATTTTAAGGAGAAAAGTACAAAGACACAGAAGCCGTGGTTTGAAATACAGAGAATTCTCCGAAATGAATGTTCGTCTTATGTAAGCCCTTAAGTGAAATAGAATAAGTCCGATTTTTAGATCCGCCGTCCGATTTTCGGATCCATGTGCAATGCGCTTAAGTCTTCGAACGTTAGAATAGTTAAATCCAGTCCTTCCTCATCCTTTATCCCACAAATTTTATCTTATTTCAGAAAGTAATTATTAAAGAATGCAGCCAATCAATAAAGCTTTATAGACAAATAAGATCATTTATGCTAGAACTTTATCTCTATAGCCTTTGTTTATATTACACAGGAAGCATTTACTCGCCGATATCGAATATCTGTAAATAATTTTGGACGTTGTCACGGGTAACAGATCCACAATCAATTTAATCTAACGGTTATTCTTATCGAATAGTAATAGTATCCATTTAGATGTTTACTCTGAATTTCATATGTTGAACTATTATACAATTATGTCAAATTGATTATCCGATGAAATTGAGTATAGAACTGCATGAAAGAGAATAAATATCACAGGAAACTGATAGCATAATAGCACCTTAATAATAAAAAATATGCGAAAATGATAATAAAATAAGTTTCAACTAGTATTCAGTTTCACCATCATCAATCCAGCATTCTGGAACCGATTTGAAATGAAATGTTTTCAATGTTAGTCAAGGGTACCAATATTGAACTAGAGGTTTACGATTCGATCCCGTTGCGGTCTTTTAATGGTTTGTACTGTATTTCCTCTAAATCAGGGGTGCAGAACCCGCGACCCGCCGGTATGTTTGCTGCGGCCCGGTAGTGTCAAACTTAAATTAGAACTTTTTACATTGCTGCCAACAGATACATTTAAACATGTCATAACTTGCAGCAGCAACTGTCTCAGACTTTACTATTGGAATGTTGGTATGAAACACAACTAACGTGTTATTTGATAATTTGAAGTTAATGTAAATTACGTTTATTATAATTATAAATAACATTATCAAATCATTAATTAGTAAGATGTGGTAAAGGGTTGGATGTTGGAGGATGGATGCTGTGGCCCCCCATCAGAACTTTTATAAAAATATTGGCTCTCAGACTTCCTAAGGTTGCGAACCCCTGCTCCAAATGAATCCTGATGTTTAAGCCGTCCCTAGCCCCCTTGGATGCCGGACCTTTCGCCGCAGCACAGGAATTCAGTAAAAGTGAACAAAAGTACAACAAAATTATTAGTTTTTTTATTTAAAAAATTGAATTTCACATAAATATTCTAAAAATCTTCACATCAACACATTATCATCTCTAAAAAAATTTAATATCCGTGATATTTCATATTAGGGATAAGCTTTATAAACCTATTCCCTAATACAGAGAATTCATTACAGATGCTAGAATTTTATAGTGATATATTACATTTTTTGTTAAAAAACAAAGGGAAGGTAATATATCATTAATATAATGGAGGTGATGTGTTAATACCACATTATTACCAAATTATAATACAATGGGTGGAAGAGAAATTTATAACAACAATAAGAATTTTATAAAGTGATACATTACATTTTTGATAAAAATCAAAGGGAAGGTAATACATCATTATTACTGAATTGCATCATTATTACTTCAATACAATGGAGGTGATGTATTAATACCAATAAGATATCCCTAACCGTCTGAAGAAGTGCTCTTGATTAAAGAGTACGGATATAAAAGGTTTTTAAAGATAATGTGTTGATGTGAAGATTTTTAAAATTAATAGTTATTATTATTATTTACAGAATTAATAAATGCTTATTGAAATTTGTTAGAGAGTTTAATGTAGCTTACTATTCTATATGCTTAAATATGTATAAAAATTATTGTCTATTTTTAAATACCAGAATTTAATTAGTAATAATAATACGGCTTAGTTATCTTTTCTCGATTTTTCTTTAAAAATTAACATAAGATGACTCTCTGTCAATTTATCACTAATAATTAAACCCAGATATTTAAAATAGCCAATAATTTTAATGGAGTTGCGAGACAATCAGAATTGTTGAAGTACTAACAACGTTCAAATAAATGAAGTTTAAAGTTTGATACTGAGATTTAAATATAGCTATGTGGTAACCAGAACTTCTAAAGATATTGTGAGACAGTCTTTGGGATCTAAAGACAACGAGTCAAGTTCTGGAACTGAACTGAATTAATTTATTGAACGAAAAACATGGATTTTTATTGGTATATACGTACTGTGATTTGATTGGTTAAGTAATTAAAAATATACAAAATGATTGGACAAAAACCTAACGAACTTAAATTAATTAACTGATTTAACGGATACAACGGAAAAGAATTTAAAAATAAACCACATGGAATAAATAACGGTTAACGATTAAAATAAATACAGATAAATAATTTCTACAAAAATGCAAATAAATAAATGATTTCTAAAAATATTTAAATACAAACTGTTACAACATTACAGATTTGGTCAAATCATAATAGGCATTGGAAAGAAAAAAGAAAAATGTTTGAGAATGGAAATTTGAAATTTAAAGCCTAAATACGCATGTCCGTCCGTTTAAGATCAAGATAACGCAAAACAGTACGTCTTATAAGGGAATAAAAACTTTAGTTTCATGGTTTAGGATATAAAAGAACGGAAGAACATTTTGAGACTCAGGAAACAAAGTATGGCTAAAAACTGCTTTAAGGTTGCCGTGAAAGGGTAGCAATCAGGATAAATCAAAACTATTTATCTTAGAAAGCATAAATGTTAATTAGATGAACTTCATTAATTGTGATCTCACGTAGGAAAAACAAAGTAGTTTTATTCTGTCCATTGCCTTTTTTATATCCACATAATAGGATTCTGAAAGTATGGTTTAGTGTTGGTAATGTACACAACGGAGAGAAAAATAAAACGATTAGTTTTCGAATACAATTCTACGTCGAAATACATCTGTTGGTTCATTTGTGATTCAAATAACTCCAAATTATTTTTCCTAGAATCTTTAGTAGAAGATTTAGGTTCTAATAAGAAACATCCCCTATTGTATTTGGTACATGGAATAAACAGCTACTATTTAAAAAAAAAAACAAAATACATTTGGTAATCAGTTCCAATACCACGTATCTGGAAAAACAAAAAACTTACTTACCTTCCATGTAATATCTTCTTCTCTTTTCGGTTGATCTTTGAACTGTTTACTGTTTCTTTCTTCTCAATTATTGGAAATTTCTAAAAATTAATTTCTATCTTTTGTTTTTCTTTTGATCAATAATTTTTGTTTATCAACTTTCGTTTCTTAATTTGCGAATATTCGAAAGTCGACATTTCAACCATACTTCATTACCTTACCTTGTATTTTTATATTATTCTGATTGATCTCCACATGATATTTGTGATTATTTTATTATATTATTACATTAAGTAATTCTTGTACTATTAATATTTTATACACAATAGATAATACACAATAACTTGCTTTGATTTGTAATTTCCAAAATTCAAAGCAATAGTAAGCATGCCTTTTGCAGAAAAGATATATATAGCAGTTGGGCATTAGGTGAAGAATGGATGGACAGTGCGTGCCAATACCCAGGCATTAAACTTCTCAGTAGGGAATCTCGAACTGCGATGCAACAATCCCAACGTCGTGGCTGACTCATTACCAGGTTTTTCGGAGTTCCTGGAGCAGATTGTTCCACTCCTCCTTCAGAGCATGGATGAGGCCCTGCTTGTTTTTCGGCAAGGGGCTGCGAGCTGCAATTCGTCTCCTCATAATGTCCCATACGTGTTCAATGTGGTTGAGAGCCTGAGAGCTTTCAGGCCAATTCGACGATATCCTCGATCTCCAGGCACCACGGAACAAGCGAAGATGTCTTTCAATAACTTCTTAGCGGTCACCGATCATTAGAGACCAGAGATCATAGTGCCAGTCTCCATCGGTTGTAGCTCAGTGCGACCATCAAGCATGATATCGTCCCAAACCATCACCCCACCATGCGATAGCGATCTCTTTTCTGCACATTTTCCTGCTGGTACGCCATACCTCTTTCACCCCAGATGAAGTGATGACTGGAATCGATTGCATACTGAATCGACTCTCGTCGGAGAACAGCACATTGGCGCATTGTTCCAATTTCGGTGGATCTGACACCCCTAGAAATGGTGCTCTCTGGATAGTGGCACAGAGATGACCGGCCTTCGAACATTTAGCCCTAAATATCGTAGCCGTCGAGCCACAGTTTGGCGTAATATCCTCGGTCCAGTGCTGCAATGGAGGCGACTTGCAAGCTGACTGGCCATCAGACGTCGACTGCGTTTAGCTGTTACTGCTAAATATCGGTCTTCATGTGCAGTTGTAGAGCGAGGGCGACCTCCTCCACTGCGTCTAGAACACATTCCACGATTCCAGTCGTCTGAAATGCTGTCCAGAGCCTGGAGACAACACTAGGCGCGATTCCAAACTCCCTGGCAACATCGGTGTTAGTGCGGCCTTCTTCCAACTTTCCGTTAATCTTTCCCCGGGTGAAATCATCGAGATGATGTCTTCGAGACATGACAAAAAGTTAAGTTTGTAGAGTTAATTCCACAATCGTGCCAATTTCCTTTTTATCTGCTTTCGAGCTACCACTTGACCCCTATGCGCGCCATTCGGAAATTTGCATATGGACCTGTTTTCTACTGAATATCTACGGTTATGCAAATCGCCACAAGCTGTTTTCTCGGATTCCGTGGCTGTAACCCCTTAAGAATGACGTTTGTCCTTCAGTTTTGGACATGTGTGTGTATTTTAATTTTTTCTATATTTAAGATAATTTTCTATTAAATTTAAGCTTTTTTTTTCCTAAAGCAGAAATAAGTTGAAATAAAGATAACACAAATGATATTGCTCGTATTTAGAATATTATTGACATATTCATCGAAAAATTATCTAAAAGTAAATAAATTGATTTATTAATCAATAGTGTTAAGAGTATAGTGATAAGTGGAACTGATTAGAACTAAAAAAAATACTCATTTACAATGTAAAGTGCATTGAAGGATACATTTGGTAATAAGTAAATTTGGTGATAATTATTTATTGACTTTCATTCATCGTTTTCTTTAATATTTGAACTTCATGGAAAGAATCAAGATGTCATTGAGTTATATTGTTATCTTTAAAATAAGTCAATGCAATGGCATTTTAGTAGAACCCCTCTAATCCGTCACCATTTGGGACTGGGGATATGGTCGGAACGCAAAAAAGGTCGGATTATCAGAAAATACAGAAAAATACGGATTTACAGTAAAATATACGGATTTACTGCGTTGTCAAGCAGTTCAAGTTTAGGCTTTTTCAATGTTTTGAGATTCTTAAAGAGCGTTTTCACCATCTACCGTCACTGTATATGCAAGTAAACAACAGAATGGCGCGACGGGTGGTGAGTCACCGACGAGTCGGGGACAAGTTCGGCCGGCTCGACCACGTTTGGATCAACCGGAGTGGCGGACCAGCCGAGGGCGGACGAGAGGGGTTCTACTGTATTTATAAAAACGTTATCTGAATAGTAATTTGCAAATTACAAATGCCATCACTTTCATATCTGCATGGTTGCTTTGGTCTAACGTTTGAAACGTCCATTAACAAGATCAGAAAGAGAAAAAAGGGTTAGAATGTAGTTTAAGTTGACATGTGCTATTCGTCCGTCTGTGATCACGATAACTCAAAATTACGTAACTTAGGAAGCTTAAATTATTTTGGCTTCGGTTATTAAATAATAATAAAAAAAGAAAAAGCGCTGCGGTTAAAACACAAGAATCACAATATCTCCCAAGTTTGTTAAAGAAACTGAAATGTACGAAAACTATTGAATATCAGATCCTTAAAGATTCTGCAAGTAATTGAACTCATAGCGAACACATGATTCTCCTTAAAGCGTCACTATTATTTTAAATAAACACCAATTACATATACAATCGGTAAGTTTACATGTAAGTGTATACATTTTGAAGGATATCATGCTAGTTTGGGATCTTCCTACGAAAATGTTCGAAAGTTTACATGTCAACTATGTTGTGTTGTTGTTACTGACATTTGTATTGTTGCTAGATTTTTCCTAGTGTTGATGATTGATATAATGACATTACAATACTTCATTATTTTTATTAAGTTTATTATTATTGCAAAAGAGTTTAAATTACGCTTTTTAAGCAAACATGTACTGAAGAATGATAGAATAGTAAAATTTTATTGTTATTATTTAATAAATTAAAAATTAATTTTTTTAGTTTTTAGAAAAAAATATTCATCTTTTTAAAAAAGAAAAGAAGTATTTCTGTTTAAATTGAATTGTAATGTTATTAATAGAACACTAAAGTAATACAGAAATATTATTATTGAGTACAATCAAAAATGATACATCATAATTAATTATTTAATATTGAATAGTTAAATATTTTTATATGATTAATTACAATTTTGTTATAATATTTACATTAATATTGATATACGTATATTAATACTACTGTATAGTAGAGTATTATCATATTTACTAAATAACAATAAATGTATGGTAATATAACTAATTATTTTTAACAAATTATGTAATTATTCTATAATAACTTAAAATAGATATATTACACAGAACCTACAGACGGATCACTTTAATAGTGGATCTAGTAGGACTGGAATTGTAAAATTACTAAAATTAAAATAAAATAAAATTTAAAAAAATCACCTTTTTACTATATGAAAAAAAAAAAAAAAAAATATTTTAGCATTCTTCCGTGTATGTTTTCGAAAAAAAAAAAGTATATAAAGAAGTATATGAAAATGTTTGAAAATTTACATGACAACTATGGTTTGTTACAAATGTCCGTAACAAAGAATTGGTTTATTAATTGACATTTTAATTTGAAGATTGTTTAAGTATGATGATTATTTTTGATTATGAAGAAGTTGTTGAGATAACTTCGTTAAATTATGTATCGTTATTAAGATGTGGCGTTATTTGTTATAATTGGTGATATATCATTTCCATGCATTTTTCCATTGTTAATTTAGTCTTTGTTACAAGGCATTTTCAACTGACATTTGAAATTAGTCAGTTGAAAGTCCCTGGTTGAACAGGCGAAACCCGATTCTGTACCCATTAATTTTTTAATGCGTTAAATGTTTTTTAATCGTTTTTAAATCGTGTGTCGGCATCCTTCATTTCATTTGCAACGTTTATTTAATAATTATTTTGAGGAGGATTTCAGATAAATATTATTTATACAAGAATATTAAGATTTGAAAGACAATGAAGCTTTTTAAAATTGATCAAGCTCGTATAAATGAAATCTACGAATATAGCATCTTCATACAGGATGAATCCAAGTTTCCTATGCATTCTGAGAGCAGGGCGACACCCCAAGGGGGAGAGATGAGAATGTAACATCGACGGAAAAATGCTCTTGGTTTTGGTGGCCACTGCAGATGCAGTCTTTCAAATGATTAATTTGATGAGAACTTAGCTAACTTTCTCTTTCCTCTCTGTGTACCGAATTTCTCAACTTTAATTAAGCTTTTATTCAAATGATTGATACTTATACTGAATGAGACTCGTCAATCAATATCTTGAAGATTACAAAGTTTCAACAATTATTTGCTCTGCATTCTCTACAGACTAAATCCTACAGAACGCTTACTGATTGTTCCAGAAGAATTGTTGATGATCAGTTCATCTCTCACTGTCTGCTTTATCAGGTTGAGGAACGAGTCGACTTGTTAGACCTGTGTTAATGCTAAACACTGACTTATCCATTAGTTCCAGGTATTTTCAATCACTTACTATCATAATTGCGAACGTCCTAGGGAAGATCACTTCTGAAATAAACAAAATAACGTAAATTCAGTGTAAAAATTCAATTCAGATGTCAAAGTACGATTTTAGTTGCTTTCACGAAAAAAGAAAGTTTGCTACAAAGGAAGTGACGTTAGTCACAACCATGTGGGAAGTTCAAGTATAGAAGTTATTCAAAATATGAATAAAACAAATTAATTAATATGTGAAATTGACAGTTAAAAAAATAGATTATATTTGAATTTACAATAATAAAATGGGCAAGCCTAAGATATAATGAATTATAATAACATACATCGTACAACATCGCATTCATTTCCAAATAATTTACAGCAGTTCAGTTTTTCAAGATGAATGATTAATCAAGTGCTGATACCCCTTTTTGTATTCTTTTGTGACTTGAACTATAATTCGTGTCGACCTTTACGTCGGTCATAGATAAGTTAAGTAGGCATATAAGTTAAGCAAAAACTTCAAACATTTATTAATAAATAATAATAATAAAGAAGCCCTTCTGTTTGTAATTGATATACGGGGAAAGCTTTTCGTACGTTTGGCACTCTTCAGTGTTTCCAGTCGTAGTCCCTGTATTCTTCATGTGTGTTGTACATATTTTTTCAGCCGTAATTCTGAAACTTGATTAGTGTGTTTTAGACTGGATCTTAATTGTAACTGAGACCTAAATAGGATTGATAACTATGACTACTGTCCTCCCAATGAGAGATGGCCGCCCTGTTTTTGTGAGATCTGCGCATGTATTATCGATTAGTCTGGTCAGGCACTTCCGTCTGATTTTATGACAGGACGCCGCCATTACGGTAAAAGCTTGTTACTTTGCAAAAGAGCATTGTATTTATAAATAATATATATTTATTTATTTATATAAATACTTATTGTTAGCAACTGGTATTGAAATAACGCTAAATAGTCGAGAGAAGTTTTAATTTGGCGTTATCAACATGTCTTTCTCAGTGAAAACAGACGCCATCGTCCATTGTGACAGGAAAACATAATTGATCAGCTACCGGAAGGGCTGCGCAGTTCAAACTTCCGCCGGCCAACTTTCATTTGGAGGACAATATATAGGATTGATAACTTGCAGTAGTTTTCCTAAATCACAACAATGAAAATGAATTTTGTCATGACAACTGAGAAATTGAAGAATTGAAGGTAGCTTCGAATGCTAAAATTTCAGCTTAAGGTCACTTTAAAATAAATATATTTTTCTAGTATTATTGATATTCACTTTTTGTGCTTGGGAAGCTTTAATAAATAAAAAGTATAAATTTAGCTTATAGTTTTTGAGATATTCATACAACATTCTCTCCTGCTGTAGATAGATGAAATTTTCTTAACAAAATATACTCTTTCAAAATTTAATTATTAACTGCTAAAACCCACTGAGAATTCCTTTAGGATGAGAAATTATTTTGCCCTCTCGATCGATAACTCTTGCTATTTGTTATAATTGTTATTATTATGTAAACAAATATCTTCAGTTTATTAACTTATTGTTTAGTTTATTGAATTAGCATTATTGAACTTATTATTCAACAAAATAATAAGTATTATTAGTAAATGAAGGAAAACAAGAGAGTGCACAAGGTGGACAATAATAATAAAGACATATACAGGATGATTCTTAAAGTACTGGAAAAATAGGCCTGTAAAGACCGAACATCGAAATATTTTTCTGTCAAATTCGGTGTAAAAAAAAAGGTAAAATAGGGCATGGATTTCCGGATCGAACGTGCGATTCTGAGTCGGATGATGGGGTCCCCATTTTAGCCTTTTTTCTGCCCCTATGAAAAAAAAAATGGTCTAGTTAGCACCCTTCACAACCGGGAAGAGCAAGGAAAGGGAAGCGAGATTAGAATAGGCTAAGTTAAATGGAGTATTGACTCCATTGGGTTTATTTAACTTAAACAGAAATGACACTTAACATGTGGGTGAGAAACAAAGGGAGAGGTGCTGTAGGGAAATTTCGGGATGGGGTGGGATTAGACAAGTTTCCTCCAAGAAATTTTACTCATTATACGTTAAACTACCCATAATAAGTATTATTAAAAGTTAGACCTAATGTTTATAAGTGCAAAAGTGACATCTTAAAACAGCACTTAATAATAAGTATTATTATTATTCGAGAACATTTTTAGCTTGAACAACCAGACGAATATCGCTGGAGAAAATCTGTCGCTTTTTAATAATTGTTTTAAAGTATTTTTATTGTAAATATGTGTGTTGGCGTAAAGTGTTGGCGTAAAGTAATAAGAATACAATAAGTACTTCCGTTTCCTGCTAGTGAAGGCGCCATCGTCAACCAAGTCGAGTTGAGCAGCTATTTCTTTCTTATTCTTTGGTTTTCATCAACAGTAACAGCTTAAAGACAAAACTGATTAGGTAACCCGCATGTTAAAATAGTTTACGCCACAATAAGCACCGCAAACAAATAGTCTGATCTCGGCAAGTGCAAATCGCAAAAGCGCATGCGTCCTTCAGCCTTAACATGGGATGCTAAAACTATCCTTATCTCTTCGCAAACAAAATAGATATGGAGATAAAAAGAATGCAAAATAAAATAAAATGAAAGATAATAAATAATTCAAGATTACATATTACTTATTGTTACATAATAGATAACAAAAAAAATCATTATTTACTAAATATGTACACTTGCTAATAACTTTATATTTGAAAGATTGTGCCATTAATTCTCTTCAAATTTTATATACTCACTGCATTGCCGTTGTTGGGCAAATTCACCATCCCATTGCAACTTTTCTAATTTTTATACTTACAACTCTGCCATTTGTGATGTAAATTAAAGTAATCTCGAGTACAAAAAAATGAAAAATAATATATTGAATGAATTGCTCCATTTTCAGGGGAAACTTAACCCTCTCTTCGCCGCACTCTTTTAGGTTGCAATTCATGATGATTATGCTGAATGGATAGTCGGCTTTTGAAAGATTAGCTTTTATTCCTCAGATATTCTGAAAGCCACAGCCATTGAAATAGCGAAGATTACAGATAAATCCAATATCTAGTCGTGAAAGCATCTGAAAAGGAAAATTGCAACTCTGACGTAATTGGGAGCGCTATCTTTTGTGAGCGTGTTTTGAATGTTGATTTCGGGCATATCAGTATTTAGCAATCTCAAGAAATTTTATTTGCATTTTGAGCGATCTATTGAAGTCCTAGAAGACCTATAGGACATCTAGACGAAGTGCATAAGAGAACTATTAATTTACTGAGATGGGAAGTTTTACCGTTCAACACTTCAACGTTTTTCTTCTGTGTTTGTCCTTTTGTCTGTCTGTCCATGCACATCACATTAAGATGGCTAAACGCATTTCCATAGAATTTGGTACATAGCTTATTTGAGATCCAATTTAAAACATAGATATATTTATTTTAGTCTCCGTCCTTCAAAAATGACTCTTGTTCTCTAGAAAGATTGAACTTATTTCTCTAACATGTCTTTATTTGGCATGAGTTTTTATATTTCAGTTTGGGGCGATAGCACATGAAGGGCCAGAACACAAAGTGGCTTGAAACAAATAAAAAATGCAGATTTTTAATTTTAAGTTTTGTTAGAACATCAAATAAATATTTCACTATGAATACTTTTAGGCTTAGTTGTTGCAGATCAGCAAAGAAAAAACCCTACTGGATTATGATGACAAATCGAGTTTACTTCACTTACCCCCACAATTTAATTAATATTCTGTGAAACACTTCACTTAAAATATAAAGTAAAATAAAAAAAAATCCTTTTTATTTCCGAATTTAACAATCTAACCTAACAAATACATCGGAGAACATATATGTTACGTTACGTATAAATAGTAAAATATTTTTTTAAATACCGGTATTAAAAAACTGAAGCCTGAACTTTTCGGAAGTTGCATTTTTAGCTTGCTGAATAAGAAAATAATATTGAAAGCTTTTTTACGTTATTTGTCAATATAAAATTGCAAATTATAAAAATATGCTGTCATATATCACGTTGTTTTTCATTTTTAAAACTTTTATCACTGATTCTAGACTAACAATTTAGAAAATGGCTTATAGACATCTTAAAACTAATCCTTTGCAATGTCTTATTATTGATTGGAAGGTGGGACTGAGTCAAGTTGATACGAACTTGAATGTTCCAAGAACGGTAGTAGCAAGGCTTTGAAAACAATTTCAAGTTACAGGGGACATCGCTAGAAGCTCTGAGGATGAAAGTTACTGCAAACAACCGTTTTATAGCACAGAGGTATAACCCGTTCTCAGCTTGTAACTCGCTGTAACTGGTAAAAGAAGAATTTCAAGGCGAACTGTGACCAGAAGGCTTTAGGAAGTAAACCTTTATACCAGGACGAGAAGTCTGTTTGCTTATCTCTAATTCAGAAAAGAGCGTTTTCGGAACAGTATCGTTAAAACGTAACTTGGGATACTAATTTGTGGCGCAAAGTTCTTTCCCAGATAAATCAAGATTCCTTCTGATTCCAAAAGGATTGTTATTTGGAAAGGACTTGGTACAGCCAAGTCGAATGTTAGAGAAATCGGTTACTTTTAAGAGATTCTTCTGCAGCAATACGTAATTGATAGGGAATTGATCGAAAGGTTTGGCCAACCAGTCTCCTGACTTGAATCCGATTAAGCAAGCATGGGATCTTTTGGAAGACAGATGCTTTATTTATTCCTCCTCGCAGAAGTGATGTTGATCTTAAGAGTGCATGAATTGCCGTTAGAACTGATTAACAATTTTGTGACCAGTATAAAAAGTCGCTGTGAGATTAGCATTGCTTTCCTATCATGCACCTACAAAGTTAATAGGGTAAATTCCATGAATTTACGTAATTCATTATTGTGGCCAATTTGCAATTTAATGCCGAATTTTTTTTAAAAGATAAACTGAAACTTTTACATTTATGTGAATATGTTTACGCTATCATTTAATGTTTCCTGAATTTTTTAAGAAATGTTATTTTTATGTTAACATTAAACTACCGATTAAAGTTATTTTTTTTTGTGTTTCTAACTTAATTTTTGCCCTTTAGTGTACACTAGGAGATTCTGTTAAAACTTTTCACAAATATAAATTTTATCTAATAATTATATAGAAGCGTAAATACTGAAAAAAATTCCCATCATGTAATTTATATATAATCGATATTTTCATGAGAAAAATATTTATAAATTTAACTCTTACATGTTTCGTAATATTTTTTGTTACATTTTCAAAAGATAATTACAATTTATTTTATTTCCCCATGAAAATATCTATTATGTATAAATTATATAGAAATTGATAATTGTATGAATTCTTAATTAATAAAATTAAACGTGTGTAAATTATCATAGAAAGTTAAAAGCCACCACACAAATGAAGAATAAAAATATATAACACATTAGAACTACATGTTTCGGTCAGGCTAAGCTGACCTTTCACAAGTCTTTCACTTGTGAAGGGTCAGCTTAGCCTCACCGATACATACATACATACATAGTTCCCTGCCAAGGGCAGGTCCTTCACTGCAAACCCAGCATTCTCCAATCTTTCCTATTTTTTGCCTTCCTCTTCGTCTCCACATAAGATCCATTTACCATAATGTTGTCGATCATCTGAAATCTTCTTCTGCCTCGAACTTTTTTACCGTTCACCATTCCTTCCAGTGCATCCTTCATTAGGGAGTTTCTTCTCAGCCAGTGACCCAACCAGTTTCTTTTTCTCTTCCAGATCAGTTTCAGCATTGTTCTTTCTTCACCCACTCTTTCTAGTACAGCTTCATTTCTTATTTTGTCTGTCCATTTCACATGCTCCATTCTTCTCCATATCCATATTTCAAATGCTTCTAGTCGTTTCTCTTCACTGCGTCGTAATGTCCATGTTTCTGCCCCATACAATGCCACACTCCACACAAAGCACTTCACAAGCCTCTTCCTTAGTTCTTTTTCCAGAGGTCCGCAGAAGATGCTCCTTTTCCTATTAAAAGCCTCCTTTGCTATTGCTATCCTCCTCTTGACTTCTTGACCGAAACATGTAGCTTTAATGTATTAAATATTTTATTCTTAATTTGTGTGTTGGCTTTTAATTTACTATATAAATTCTCAAATTAAAAACATTAGTATTGGAGTCATATTATTATTTTGTTTTATTTATTTATTGACTTTTGGATATCGTCCTTCATTAGCCTACTGTACAGTTTCATTTAGAAAGTTTCATGAACAAAATTTTCTTATGAATGACATTACTTTCTTAATTGTATAATTAAATAATAGCATTAAAGATATTGAGCACTAGTTTTACAAAAATTTAATTCCATTACATGAAATAAAACCAACCATTTTCATCGATTTCTGCAATTTCATAATTCATTCAATTAGCTGATTCCGCATACAAAACTACACTGCTTTCTAATAATTAAGAAAAAACAGAAAATCGGAATAACTCAAAAATAAATTATTAATTTATATAAAAGTTAGTGAAAATGTATACACTGACTGCTTAATTGAAAGTGGACACCAGAGTGTGTCATCCCAACAGTGAAGTTTGGCGGTGGTGGTGTGATGATGTGGTCGTGTTTCTCCTGGTTTGGACGTGACCGTTGGTTATGATCGAGGGAACATGGCATCCACACAGTATCTGGACGTTCTAGACAATTCCATGCTACCTACGTTGTGGTCGTAGTTCGGTGAAGGGCCATTTGTGTTCCAGCACGACAATGTGCCGTGCCATAAGGCCCGTGTTGTCAGCGCCTGGTTTCCAGAGTTCAGGAACTTCAGTGGCCGGCCCAGAGTCTGGACCTCAAGCCTATTGAGCATCTGTGGGATGAATTGGAGCGCCAGTTTCGTGCGCGTCCGATGCAACAGCAAACACGCATCCAACGTGTGCAGGCTTTGAAGGAGGAGTGGGCAAAAATACCGATTGCTTGCTATCAGAAATTGGAGAAGAGCATGCCTGTGCATAGGACATACCGCAGGTGCCCACTTTCAATTGAGCAGGCAATATAGTTATTGTACCTTTAAAAACATTTGTATGAAACACTGATCCCCTCCAACAATAAGCACATACAGAATAGGTCAAAAATAAGCTATCCAAATAAAAGCTTCAGTGTAGGGTTGGTCATCTCCAACAACAATACACGCCTCACAGCGAGGTTTCACATAATGATGTTGTCTAGGAATTCAATAGATAGCAACGTCCGTTGTTCTTTTAAAGTTCTTCAAAGCCGCTTCAGGTCTTGGGAGGGATAGTTGAGCGCAGCTCTAGAGAACATTCCACACATTCTTGATAGGATTAAGATTGGGAGACCTGGCTGGCTAGTCTATGCGTACAATGGTCTCCTCTTGAAAGATATTCATCTGCCAACCTACTCGATGTGGACATGCATTATTGTCTTATAGGAGAAATGTATGACCTGTTGCATCTGCAAAAAAGCGAAAGTAGGGTTTAAAGACTTCATCCCTGTATCATCTAGCATTCATGTTTTTTCTAGCAAGTACATGCAATCTCTGTGCGTCCACGTAACGAGATACCAAAACAAACGCTATCTCTACCATATGTGTCCCTTTCCATAAGTATATTAGGGGAATCACGAAGTGTCCTTCGGTCGCTCCAGATCAGAGCACGCCTGGAATCACTCTGCAAAGCAAATCTAGACTCTTCTGTGAATAGTACTAGTACCAAACAACATGAAATCTATTTCAAACATTCCGTGCAGACTACTGGTCGTCTAGCATAAAGACCTCCTTCGTGAAGCCTCCTGCGCACAGTGGAAGGAAATACCAGAGTTCCTGTAGCAGCAGCAAAGGAAATCGAACTATATCGGGACAGCAGTACTGCTCCTCTTCGCATATAATGAAAGATAGCAGTCATCCACTGATATTGAACCCGGGCCTTCCCTCGCTGTACCTCCGGAAATGATTTTATATTTTTGTAATTAGTTCCACAGTCTAGGAACTGCAGATGGACTCACATTCATCCAAATTGCTACAAAAATCTCGAAGCTATTGCAACACATCTGCTATGTTCAACTCCTTTCTTCACAATCCGAATTGTGAATGGAAATCAGTTCATAACAACAACAAAAAAATCCGAATTAATGTGCAATATACATTTTTCTTAATTAACGTTAACATTAGTGTTCTTTGAATTATTACTATTTTTTAATTTTAATTTATTAGAACCAAAAATGCTAACAACATCAAAAAATAATTTTAAACTTCAAGTAAACACTTGGCGTTATTCTAATGATTAAATACTAGATAAGATACGAGAAACTTGTAAATGAATAAGATAAGATATACGTATATTTACATATGATAAATTCTGTTAATCTATCGGCTTGAAGTATATTTTCCATAATACGTTCGAGTGGTGATTGAAAGTTGAATTGTGGAAAAGATTACCTATCGCAATTTCGTACATATTTGATTCCATTTCAATGAAAATGTAAATAATGGAAGAAGAGTGAACGTATCTACGTGAATTCTGTGAATTTTTCGTTGTTTGAATTTTAGAATCGCTTCTGATTGCCTTTCTGTCAATATTCGTAAGCTCCGGTGTATTGATGATGCGCAACCAACTTCGATGAAACTAACTTGTCAATTTCGATCCAAATTGGTCAGTTAGGGTTATCATTAAATTGCAAAACTGTAAATGAACCATTAGAAAATACGTTGATCCAATTTTAAGTTGTATGAGGCTTCTTTCACATAAATTCTGATGTAACTGGTCTAAAAAAAATATTAACGAATGCCTAATCCAACTCAATTGAGAAAAAAAAATGTTTTGAATATTAAAAGTAACAAACCTAAATACATTTACCCTAAACTTAATTTGTGTAAGACTATAAGTAAGTTTCAAAAAGTACAGAAATTCTGAAGTCTCTTTGAAAACAGCTTCAAACGGCGTTGTTTGTATTGTTTTTATATGTGCTGACAGTGCTCACACCGAGAGTTGAAACTCCCAGAATGCAACGCAGATTATAGATTGTCCTTTCCTGGCCGTTCGCTAACATTCAAATAGTCAAATGGTCGTTTCTCTTCTATTTGAATGTTAGCGAATGGCCAGGAAAGGAAAATCTATAATCTGCGTTGAATTCTGGGAGTTTCAACTCTCGGCGTGAGCACTGTAAGTTTGTTTCTAAAGTATCAACTGTTTAAATTTTTAAGCTATCTTAATATATTATTCCGTCATTTATGACGCTGCAACCAAGGTTTTTAGTCCTAATTAAATCTCCAGTACGATTAAATGTCTAATTGCTTTTACTGAGAAACCTTGCCTAATTAAGTAATTTTCTATTCCCTTCTGTTGTCTTATTTATTGCAACGGCCTCAGAAAACGGATTAGTGAGGAAAAGATTTAGTTAGGAATAGATTAATTCCATAACAAGTACATTTTTATATGTAAAAAAATTCATTTTGAATAATCAAGTTTCATTGTTTGGGCATTTTTTTTTTAATTTCATTAGCTAAAACTGCAAACTCATAAATTAAAAAAAAATGTTGATAAAGATAAATTTAAGTAGGACATGATATAACCAATATCTTGTATCTTACAAGTATTCGTATTTCCTTCCTTGTATTTCAATTTTTCAAAGTGACGAAATAGCTTTTTAAAGATAGCCAACTGATAAGATAGTGATACTTCATAAGTCCTGTAATATTTCTTAAGTAATATTTTTACGTAGATATCCAGTCGACCATAGACTGGATATCTAAATATATCTTCTAAAAATACAATATTTCCTTTCCTTAAACAGGAAACTTCATCAGGTTCTGAGGACAGGAAAAAAACTTTTCCTCTTCTTCTCTAGAATTCGTAAAAATCGTTTTAAGGAAAAGAAATATTGTATTTTAGAAGATATAAAATGGAGTGTGTCGACCGGATGTCTATATAAAATTGATAAGATAGTGTTAAACTTCATTACAGTTCTTCCTTCTATAGGTTTCATCTCTACTAATTTACCAAACGCCTTAATTCATTCTCTGCGTTTCCTTACAGAAAATCGCGAATTTATCGTCTCCGATTACACTAGAAACATTCTAATCTATATATTCTAATCTCCTAAGCACTCCAGGACATCCCTGGTTTCCAGGTATCGTCTCTCGTTAGCGAAGTTCAATCAAAAACATTGGAAACCATCCCTAATTTTTTGCAACGGACACAGAAACGGAATTAAAAAAATGTGAGTGTTTGGTAAATTCATAAAACTAATAAGTAGATAGCATTGAGATAAAAAGCTTGAAGAGCAGTTATATAAAAGAATATTTATGAATATTATTTTAGCTTGCATATTATTCCGATAACTTATCAGTTAGTGTACACGCAAAATATATGGAGTTTTTAATACTATAAACTTCTATAACTCCTGGATACACCAGACATCAATATTTCGTCCGATTTCAGAGACTTTTACAAGATGTTTTCTAAAATTACTCTATAGGAAGGGAGAATACCTCTCCCTGTTCCTAAAACTAAATCTCCATTACATTAATAATACAAAACAAGAAACATATTGTGTTATTTTACAGTTTGACTGTTTGAGAGGAGCGCACGTGAGAATAGGGCACCGTGAGATTAGCGCACATCATTTGTTAGATTAGTGAACTGCATTTAGTAAATTTGATGAATGTCTTTAAATTTATCATATTTACTGCTTATTGTATTATCTTTTACTTACCATTTATTTACCTTTTACTTACTTTTATCGTATTTACTGCATTTCCTATTTTAACCCAGGTAAATTAATTTTTAAAATTTTTCAGTATAAACATCCTGGAATGGGGCCATACCTCAACTCATCTAACCTACAGCTAATCGGTATAAACGCTTCGCTCTGGCTTGAGCTCATAAATTAAACATCCCCCCCCCCCCTTATTTCTATTCGACAAAACAAACTGATCTGCGCATACACGTCAGTTCTCTGACCCTTCTTTACCAGAATATTGTTAATTTTTCGTATAGTTCTTACATAGGCGTAGAGAGCACCGTCAAGTCACCATCATGAAGTGAGCTCTAATCTCACGCTATTTTACATGCGCGCTACTCTCACGACACCGTATGTTTAATAGGAAGCACAAGTATTTCAATTTAAGAAACGTAAATATTTAGTTAAAGATTATTGAAAAAGATTTTAGTTTTTATGTTTATAATAAAA
>JAFIDM010000001.1:15710545-15806478 GCA_023159025.1 Thereuonema tuberculata
TTGTAACGTCTGCAGCAATCTGTAGAATCTAGAATTAAGCCATGCATGTATGTATGTATGTACAAATAAATAAATAAATTTAAATTCATATCAGTCATAATTTCGGAATAACAAAAACAAGTAATTCTGTAGCAGTATAAATTAAAATACTTTTCTTCATTTCCACCTTTTTTTTTTCTCTGAATGAAAAAAAAAATAATAATAATGTTCACGCCCTACTCGGACTTCTTTGTTCCCTGGTACCAGAGAAACCCTTCAGTAAGGGCTGCATTTCTTTAAAGTGAATTCAATTCCATCAGTGAGAATTTGAAAGAGTGGCGATAGACTTCACCAATAGTCCTGCAAAAATGTACTGAGCACATTCCAATACGACTGAGTATAAGTTTTTATGATAAGCAGACATTGATAATGAAACGTGAAATTAGAATTTATTTGAGACTTCGCGAGCTTTGAAAGTTTCCGTGTGAATACAATTAAAGTTTGTAAGAAATTGTAATTGTATGTACATATAAAATTAACATCTCTGTTCATCTGTCTATTATTTTCCCTGTTAATTCCCGTATTCAAAATAAAAAAAAAATGAGGACAAAGAAATATCTTCTAGCTGCCATCTCGGGAATACGGTTTTGTTTGTTTTGTTTTTTTTCTTTTTACGATTTTTTTACTGTATTGTACATTGATGGTAAAAATGTCACCCTAACAGAGATAATATCAAGAAAATTGTTGCTTTCTCATTATCTCAGTATCCATAGCTTTGACCATGCTCGACCTTGTTTCTTCCAAAATATCATTCCACAGAAACACGTTGAAGAATTAATCAAAGTAAAATGCTTGTTTTGTTTTTTTAACTTCTGTCTCGGATGTCTGGTCGACTGGATATGTCCTTCCGTTGTTTCCAAACTCAGTTCAAATAAAAAGTCTTACGACAAAAACTACTTACTTTCAAGAGATACAGAATTATTTTGATTTTAACCTATCTGTCCATGTGTCTCACCTCACTTACGCTATCTTTCTCAAAAATGTGCCATAGTAAAGAAATGCTTATAATAAAAAGTGTCTGTCTTTCAAGGCAAAGCTAAAGGAAAAGTGTTTTTATTTCCTATCTTCAATATAAATCATGTTCTCCTATTAGCGTTAGAATTCTTAACTTCTCTCAAATAATTTTGCTTGCTTATGTTAATGGTGAAAAGTGCTGGCATACTGCTGATTACTCCATATTTTTCCGTTTTGACTCAGATTCCATTATCTTTCTGTGAAATGATTTTTAAAAAACAAAAAAAACTTATGAAAAAATGTTCGTCATCAAGAGACGAAAATTGTTCGGTTTTGTTTTTGTTTTTTCCGTATGTAGGTATTCTCAAAAACATTATTTTGAAAAGTAAACAGACTCCAAGCTGTGGTCAAACTTTCCTTTTTCCAATATATTTAATATTTTTATTAGTTGCGATTAATAATTATTAACAAAATTGTCAAAGTATAAAGTAAGAACAAGAATGGAACCTCCAAGATGAAAAGCAAGAAATAAAAAACACATTAAAAAGAAAAGAATAGAAAACCATGTGCAGACTCCGCTGGCCGCAAATGGATTTTCTGTAGGTATCAAATTAATCGCCTAAAAATTATTAAACACATTAAAAGGAGAGGACCTAGTGTTTTATTAGTGCAAAGCTCTATTCCCAAACAGCTGTTTCACGCTAATATGGCGATCATCAGTGGGAAGCAGAGCATAAAACCCCTAGGTCCCATTACGGAGGTGGATTTAAGTTAAAGTAAGAACAAGAGTGGAACCTCCAAGATTAAAAGCAAGAAATAAAAAACATATCTATATATCTAATATAAAAAACATATTTATTTCTTGCTTTTAATCTTGGAGGTTCCACTCTTGTTCTTACTTTAACTTAAATCCACCTCCGTAATGGGACCTAGGGGTTTTATGCTCTGCTTCCCACTGATGATCGCCATATTAGCGTGAAACAGCTGTTTGGGAATAGAGCTTTGCACTAATAAAACACTAGGTCCTCTCCTTTTAATTGTCAAAGTATCTTTAATTATTTTTTCGTAATTTTGTTTGGAAAATTATTAGAAGTATCTTCAATAGCTTACCAGCCGGTACAGCAGATGTAACGGCAAGTTCGTCCAGCAGGAGGAATTTCCAGTTCAAGCTCGAGCGCAGTTTTAACAACGGATGCGGTACCCTAAAACACTTGCTTTTTAAAGTCTCGTCTCTTTGATTAGAAATAAGATATTTGATACGCTACAATTGCTTGAATGCCGAAAATATTGCTTAGTATCTTAATAAACAATAAACTTTTTATTGACACTCGTTCAGTGTCAATAAAAAAGGAATTTCTTTTTGTTCTTTCACAAGAACGGAGAGGAGATTAGAGTGAACAATGTATTTAACAACCGGCTAGGGTAATGATAAATTGAAATTGTATTTAGAAATATCAATACTACTCTTAGATTTCATGAAAACGACAATTTTGTATATAAATATATGCATTTTATAAATTATGGGTAAATATATAGAAAGTGAGATGGAAAAATGGCTACAAATGTGAGCCCATAATTTTGCATGTGAGGTCATAGTTACGTAGTTACTTTATTCAGTGTTTGTTTTTATGTACTATCGCAATTTAAACAGAATTTTGATAAGACTAAGACGAATTCGCAGAGAAAAGCAGTCAGTGAGGAAGAGATGATAGGAAGTATTTACTTTATGAGTTGATGAGTGGACAAAGAAGTCGATAAGCCCAAAAAACCTTAGGTGATGAATATTTGCAATGGATGAAAACAAGTTTATCGCAATAACTAATTTATTAGTTTTCTTCCGAAGAAAACGTCATAAAAATTAAGAATATGATTAATCAATAATAATAATAATAAAATGAAAAGAAATTTAACGTGCCCAATGATTCAAAGAATTAAGAAAGGAAACGAAGGCACAACGCTATAAGAAAGGATTCGCACCCTGAGTTGTCATCGGGAAGAGACTGGGACCATTTCGTCCTTATTAGGACTCATCGGCCAGCCAAACTCCACCGAATGACAGACCCAGAAGGTGCGAGGGGTTAGCTTTCCCGGGACTCGCTCCCGAGAGCGGGAACTCACCCCGAAGAAATCCTAACCAAAAATTAAATAAAAAACAAAAAACAACTATTCCTTGGCCTGCAATCTGCTAGGCGCAAAAGGAATTTAAATGTGGCATTAAATAAAGCCCAAAAGTTATATATTTAAAATGAAAAGAAATTTAGCGAGTCCCGGGAAAGCTAACCCCTCGCACCTTCTGTCATTCGGTGGAGTTGGCTGGCTGATGAGTCCTAATAAGGACGAAATGGTCCATCCCAGTCTCTTCCCGATGACAACTCAGGGTGCGAATCCTTTCTTATAGCGTTGTGCCTTCGCTTGCTTTCTTAATAATAATAATAGTAATAGTAATAATAATAATAGTAATAGTAAATTTGAGCTATGTTCTGTTTTAGTAATTGTTCAAAGTTCCGCTAATAAATAAAAACCATTAAAATTAGTTTCATGTAGTTCTGATTTTTTCTGAGAAATCCTTTTCAAAATCGTTGTAAGTTACAAGAATCCCGATAGATGTCGCTGAATGGATCAACACTGGCGTTGCTTTGAAATCATCTCGCTTTTACTCCAAGTAATAACAAATGAGCATCGACAACTCTCATAATTTTCAAAAGTTCGAATCACTTCTGTATAGTCAGCGAAAGGAAACAACAAATAAATAGATAAATAATTGTTAACTTGGTTGAAACTGAAATGCATCAAGCACAATATCTAGCTTAAAAAGAAATATTTTATTTATAATAGAGGCATCCGCCTTCTACTATAAACGCCAAGATGTTCAATATGTTGATGACAGATGGGCAACTTTTATATATATTGTTGTAAAATTAACGAATAGTTAAATAACCCAATAACAGACAGCAACGTCGTTAGCTGGGAGCGTCTGTGACAATGGCTTCGAGCGGCACTTTGGAAATGGAAGACAAATAGAACCCCGTTTGTTTATTTATTTATTTTTGGTTGGAAAATAAAGAGCTTCAGGCAAAAGATAGCATTTTCATCATTGTCTCAGACGTCAAAATCCTAGATGCTTCACTAATAATAGGTAACATTTTCAACCTTTCTTCTTTTTTTTATTCCATTACAATATATGTGTAAAATTAGATATAAAATTAATGCAATCTGTAATTGTGAATCGTTTAAAAAATTCTGTACTATCGCAGTTAGATAGGCCTAATGAAAATGATCTGAGTAGAAGCAGGTCGTTGAAATATAGATGGCCCAGGGAGGGAACAAATCAAGTATGATTTTATTTGTATTATTTAAAATTATTGTCAAATATCTTAAATATTTTATCTAATATAGGTTTTCCTTAACTTCTTCCTGAATTTCACTTATATATGCGTCTAATTCTTGCTCGTTGAATATAAATATATTTATATATACGTATTGAGTTGAAGGAGTAACTCCCCTTCTCTCTTGGAATTGCTATACAAATCACATTCATATTGCTTTAATAACTCTTTATTGGGTATCAAGGGATTTTAAATCCGTTATTGGAAACCAAGAACAAAATGAACGGTACATATCTTCATTAGTAACATTAGATTAACAACATTTAGGAACAAACTATATTCAGATATAATCTCATAGTTCAAATGACGTAACTATACGAATTAATACTTGAAGCGAAAATACATATTGTCATATAATTATCAAAAATCAAGACAGAACATATAGCAAAAAAAAAAAAAAATGCTCTTCCTATAATTAAAAAAAATAATTAAATAATACTTTATGAAAATAGAAATAATTATTTCGAATAAAATAATGTCTCAAAAGAACAATGTAGGGACGATATTTCTGTGATGATTCATGGATGTCATGTTTTTTCACCTTTCCACCAAGTGTCAAGGATGACGTGAAAGAAAAAGAAAATGAAAATAATATTTAATTTATTGCCCGCTTGCTTCTCACACTCGCGCCAAAACAAATCTCTGTCCTGCATATAAAACTTGGAAAGTGAATAATTATTTTGTTTAGGAGACTACGTCATCTCTGCAAGTGTTATACAAGTTTCTACAAGTGTTATACAGTATTATTAAATTAAACCTCAATTTTTGGCGTGCTCTTATCTTCCTCATGTAAATTTAACATTTTTTTTTTATCAGCAATATTCCATTTTAAACAATTTGATATTGATTTTTGTTACAATGTTGAAGTTTTAACATTGTAAGCACGTTAATCTTGATTTCATTGTTATAAGTATTGTTCGTAGCATTCTTTTAATACATTATGTTTTATTGATCTTTAAATATATGTTTATTTATATGCTGTTTAAATATTTTATAGAAAGAAAAAAAATTAATGTTCAAAAATTTTTAAATTATATTAAATTTTTAAAAAATTTAATTTAAATATTTATTAAGCTTAATTTGAATTGAAAAGAAAATTGAAAAATAGTTAATAAGATTTTATAAATAAATAAATAAATGCTAAATTACTTTTATCTTAAAGTATTTGTAATTATTTATTTATTTTTAGTAATTTTTAACACATTAATTTTTCAGTTCTAATAATGAAAGATTTTATGTTTTTTAATCTTACATGAGAATCATTTTCAATTTATATTATTATTATTATTTTAATATTCATATTTGTTGACTTTATTTACGCTTTAAATGATATTGAAAATTATAGAAATTTAAATAAAAGAAAACATTTTTAGTAAGTTGTCTCTTGTTCTATAATTACCATAACTGTACTTGGATCTTTTCAAATGCAAGCGAAGAAGCCTGGTAAGGAAAAAAAAAGCAACGGGAAGGTTTCGAGGATCCCGCTCCCTACATTACCCATCTGCGATCGCTAGTTGGATTCTCTATTGTCCGAATTTCTTTTGACATTCGAAAACCAACATAAATTATCGAGGATTTTATCAAATAGCAAACACTGTGAAAACGCGAAAGAATTTGCGAGTTTAACCTCGAGCACAGTTGCCGTGACTGGAGTTCCGGAACTGCTGATCGGTTTCAAGGTGCCCCTGAACCTGGAGAGAGAGGTCGCACATGTGAATGAAGATGGCGGTGGTGGGTAGACCCGCGCACACATGGTGCTCTAGTTGGTGTCGTTTGTGAGGAGGCCGGGCTGCTCGTCTCGCCGATTTACGGGACAAGCTATGATCTGGACATTTAGATGAATTTAGATGCAGGCGAAAAAGCGATATCTGCTTGTGTTTATCAGTTGTGCTTTCTTACTACTCTCGTATTATGGAGGATTACGGCTAAAACAAGATGGCGACAACCATCAGAAATCTGCTCGCAACTTACATTCCTACATAGATAGCGATGATTTCAAATATGACGAGGATTTATCCTTATCCCCACGCCAGCGGAGGGAAGAGAGGAGTACTGTGTTTCATAACCGTAAGTGTCGGATGGAAACGTGCTTCGATTTCTCCCTGTGTCGACGCGAGTTCAAAGTGTACGTGTACCCGACGGAGGACAAAATCTCCCCGGGATACCAAAAGATCCTGAATGCGCTCCAAGAGTCCAGATACTATACGTCGGATCCTAGTCAAGCGTGTCTTTTTGTGCTATCTATCGACACTCTCGACAGGGATATTCTAAGCTTCGACTACGTGAAAAACATCCCCGGCAAAATTCAAAAACTCAAAGTGTGGAACGGGGGTCGCAACCATGTGCTCTTTAATCTGTACTCGGGCACCTGGCCCAACTACACCGAAGACCTCGGCTTCGACTACGGTCAGGCGATCCTCGCCAAGGCCAGTGTGTCACTAACTAACTTCAGGTCGAATTTCGATGTGTCCATACCCCTATTCTCGAAAAATCACCCGCAAAAGGGTGGCGAGAAGGGGCTCCTAACTGCCAACAACTTCCCCGTAGCGAAAAAATACTTGCTAGCGTTTAAAGGGAAACGGTATTTGTACGGGATAGGCTCGGAGACCCGCAATTCCCTGTATCATCTGCACAATGCCAAGGATATTATTTTATTGACTACGTGTAAACATGGGAAAAGTTGGAAAGAAATGAAGGATGAACGTTGCGAGGAAGACAACACTGAATTTGACAAGTAAGTAAGAAAATTTGCCTTAAAAATTGTTATTCTACCAAAATGTATCAAAGTAAATGTAAAGTGAGAGGCAGGTTGATAGAAAATTAATATTTTTTAAAACAGTTCACAGTTCTCACTAACCTTGCCGGACATTTTCTACAGGTTGAACGCAACCTCTGTTCAACCCCTCCCTAATTAATATTTATCCCAGCCGCATACAACAAAAAACAACACTAGCGTGCTGAGGGTAGGGGTTATGCGGAAAATAGCATTGACAGCTTTTCGTTAATTTTTTTTTTTTTTTTTTTTACAACATTTTATAAATTTCGCCGAATGTGAACTTTGGTCCCATGACCTCAAATGTAATCCTTGAGAAAGGCCATGGCTGATTAATATGTTGATATTAATACAGCTTAAATTTAAAAAAATAATGGGTTCATAATTACTTATTAATTTTTTTTTCTTTTTGCATCCATTTAAGGGCATACCAGATTCAATTTTCTCCCTGCCTTAGGGTTCGTCAAACTTGTAGGGGATGTAATTATACACTAGGTTTTCCCCCTTCCCCTGCTTCAGTTTCTTTTATTCAAGATTCGAATATTTTATTCAACAGTAGGGTTGAACAGAAAAATTTCAAAATTTCATCTTCCTTAAAAAAAATTATGCAGGAATTTTATTTTTTAAAACTCGTCAGCTTCAAAATAAATTACTAAATTATTCCTGTCAATTTTTAAAATAAATGTATAAGTGAACAGAGTATTCTACTCGTTTAATTTCTTTTTGGATTAGAATTGCTGTTTAATTTTCAAATCAAATAGAATATCAATGGTAATATTAGTAATTAAAATCAAGTTGCAGTGTTCCGTAATAAGGCTGAAATGAAGCAATAAATGTAAATTTCGATTTGAAAGTAAATTGAGTAACTTAATATTCATATTAATAAATTTTCGTACTGTAGTTATTAAAATACTGGGCATGATGAACTAACCCTGTAATTTTGTGTTTTATAATCCTTAAGCTTTTTTTATGATTAACTGTCAAGGTTAAAATAATACTTTGTCAATTATGATTAAAAGTCAAACTAGTTAATTTTAATTGGTTAGCAATTTCCCGATTATTATTACATTTTTAAAGTCAATTGTTAATGTGTAGAATACTTATTTAGCAATTTTTATAAATATGAGAAAAGTTATTAAAACTTGAATTACGTTAATGCTGTGATGCTCTGGAAGTTTTGAAATACAAATAAGGTTATTGTATATGTTGCAGTTATCGATTCTTTAATATTAAGGCTATTTCTGCACATCATTGCTTAAAAAGGTAATGATATGTTGAATATTTCCGACGACCAATATCCGTGTTTTCTCCTGGTTTGTTGAACTGTATTTTGGAAAATCAGCATCACGAAACTGATTTTATTTGTGTTTCGCGTGGTTATCGGAACCGAAAGCATTAACATACCAAACTTATTACGATGACTGCACTTCTTTGTGGATTGAAGAGCCGTTGTCAATAATGATCCGGTGTTTTTATGCCTATTTTCAGTCTCATACAATATTAATAGACATTGCCTTAATAAATAAAAATTCCTTAAAAAAAAAAAGGATCTTCGACAAAAGGGACGGTCCCAGACTTACAATTTGAATGTCTTCATTTGCATGGAACCTTAAATGAGGTGTCCCACTTTCGCCAAACTCTTTATTTCAAGATTGACACGACTAGTTCTGGCTTTTGACACACTTTCCCACTCTCGGCAGGCACAGAAAGCTAGCTTTTTTTTTTTTTTTTTAAAGTTATCGCTTACTTAATGTAGATTATAAATTTCTTTCGTTCTCTGACTGAGCTAAAGTAAGAAATAATCCTGACACAACAAAAGCTATTTTGGAGCCTTCGATTCAGTAATTTTAAAGCTGTAAAGTCTACTGTGCTCTATTCATAGCAAGTTTTCATTCACCGAGTTCGCAATGACTTTTGAAGCAGCCCACATATTTTACTCGCCTGCGTCCATTATAATAGGTTCATATATTTTGGCGAAGGGAGCTACATAAACGCGTAAATAAAAATGAAGTTGTATTTAACATTTGAATTTTGCTAGAAAACTCATTCTCTCTTTTTTTTTTTTAATTGCAAAATATAACAAAACAAATTACAGTTTAATTGAGGCAACGAAAAATGCAACTTGCAAAATTAACCACAATAATTGAACATTGTTGAATAAATATATTCATATTTGTAAACATAGACAAGGCAGTTTTTGATCATTAGTCATATTGTGAATATATATAGATAGATAGATAAAGTAAACTTTATTAATAAATAAAAAACAAAAATGTAAAGAATTTAGCCAATGCTCAAACATGCATCCCTCCCTATGCGTGTTCGACTTGTCTAATCTAAATTGTACTAGATTACTAATGTAGTAAAATAATAAAAAGGAAACCATTACAATCTTGAAGCACATTAGAATGAATTTGCTTATGTATCAACGATATTATTATGTTGGTAGAAATTAAATAAAGAAAAGCAAATTGTAAAAGCTATTTTTCTGCTTTTTCCTATTTAATTTCTACCAACTTAGGCCTACATTTATAGATATGTATTTGTGTGTGTGTGTGTTTATAACTGAACCAGATGGAGCAATTTTTCACTGTGTAAATAATAAAAAAGAACACACAACTATACTTAAGCGTACTTGCTTTAAACAGACGTGAATAAAATTTATTTTATTTTATTTTTTGCGAAGGCTGTAGAATATTTAAACCTTTTAATTTTGAATTTTAAATCAAATTATAATACCTATTTACTACTGAACCAGTCTTTACATTCGAGAAAATCCTATCTTCGTATTAAGAATGTTAATTCTTTTCTATGTTAATATATAATTAAATGTTACTTATCGGATTAAAAATCATACATAATCTGAGGGGAAAAAAAAAAAAAAGGTTATGACGTTTCCAAAAAAATAAATATATATATATATATATATATATATATATCTTTCTAAAAACAAATGGCTTCCGATGATTCCAAGTTCCGAATTTCCCCCTCTCCCCGTCCGACGACCCGTACCTGAATTTGAATCCTTTGTAATCAAGTTACCCAGACGAAGTGCAAGCTTTTTCATTTCTTTTTAGGCGGATATTTTAATTAGTCATCCTGGCATTTGTGAGGCAAGTGAGACCGACCTTGACCTATCAGATTTCTTTTTTTTCTTCTGTCGGTCGAAGTATTGACCCTCGTCATCCCCTCCTCGCACTTCTCGAATGTAGATATACGAGGCGAGTTTGAATGTCACGACTCACTCCAGCGCCGTAGTAAGACGATCGTCGCTCGACGAGTCGCTTTTCGAATCGGAATGCCATTGATCGAATTTTTTTCTTTTTATTTTTTAAAGGATTGCTTTTATATTTCACTTTTCCTAGAGATTAATTTTAAATAAGTAATAAAATATTGCAAGGAAAATCTTTATTTCTAAATTCACTCATTTTTAGTTTTGGAATAGTTTTGGTTTTAGAGGAGCTTTTATCACAATCTGTACATTCGTACTCAAACAATCCAGACGGTATATGTGTAGATTTCTGTATTCAGATTATCAAATTCAGAATATTCGTCCTTCTCAAGGAATCAGATAGTTAAAATTTACAAAGATGTTTGAAATATACATCAGTGGTGCACACGAATTTCTTCACTAATATTTTTTAGTGAGTTTTTAATTGTTTATTTTTTCTTTAGAGCCTCCACTACAAATCGCAGTGATGTTTGAATTTATTTTTTTTTTTTAATTTATTATTTTTTTTATGGCTACCTGACAATTGATTTTTTTTTTTTTTTGTTAACTGAATTTTATTTTTCAACATTCACATATTTTAGATATTGTGCATTAAACTTCTATTACTGGTAATCTTAAAAGAAAAAATGGAAAATTAATAATTTATTTTTAATTTTTTGATATATCAGAGTAGAGTCATTAATATGTAGGAATTACATATTCAACCTTACATTTCGCCTTCGTTTCTCGATATCATGTGCATTTTTTTTTCTTTCTTATCGTAGATATAGACTGATATAAAATTCCGCCCCTTAACTGATAATTAGATGATCTACTCACAAACGGTGTTAACTGTGTTCAATTACAGTGTTTTTATCACAATTTCATCATCTGAACACAGAAGCAGGTTGTATCCACACGAAGGAATCAATTCTCTTCTGATGCTATCGCCTTCTCTATTGGCAACCATGTAATTAGTACGCCTAGGTGCTTTGGAGCGATTGGCTGGTCTACTTTGAGTAACATATCGTAACTAGGTTTCCCAACGACACAAAAATAAAATATTGTTAATAATAATAATAACAACAAAGCATTAGAAGAACTTAAGCATTTTTCTTAATGATCTAAGGAAAAAAAAAAACCCAAAAAAACTGCGTTCGTTTTTTGCTTTTTTTTTTTTTTTTTGGTTGCAAACCATTTCCGGGAGGTTGCTCATTAATGAAATTCGACACTTTTTAAGGAATTTATTTGCAGTTCTCAAACAGTGAATTTATTATTTAAAATAAATAGTTCCAAATTTTCCATTAATGTTCCACAAGAGTTATAGAGAGATCATTTATTGATTTCGTTAAACATCTTTTTGCATAGGTTGCCGACTGGCATCGTACTGAAACATTATTATCGGTGGTGTACATTGTGCCAGGGCGCCGCGCCGGCAGGTACTTGATCGCAACCTGGGAACTCCGTGTCTCTTTATTTTCACTTTTGTAAAAAATAATAGTGATACCCCCCATATTAATAATAGTAATAATAATAAACCTTTCGCGAAAAAAGCGCCCGGTAATACTTTTTTTTTTTTTACAATTACACCACTGATTATTATTATTATTAATTAAGGATTTATTAGTTAAAATTTAACAATAATTTAACAATTATGTTTTTATTTCAGAAAAAAAATAATGTATATTTTTTTTCTTAAATAAAAACATCTTAATATAGATATAATAATAATTATTTATATAAATATATTAAACAGCACAAATGTATTCGTTAATAATTACAATTGCCAGAAAATTAACTATAAAATTTATTTCAGTAATTTTGTTTAAAGAACTATTTGAATTTACATAAACTTACGAACAACGTAACACATGCAGCCAACTAAAGCACATAATGTTAAAAAAGTATTTATATAAATATATTGATGTATTATTAATTATATTAATATCCAGAACCCGTTTGATAGAGATTTTATATCTAAAGGGACTGTGTGTATGTACATATTTAAGAATAATTATTTTTAACGCATTCTTTTGTGTAAGCTTAAATTTCGAGTTTTTATTTCTGCCGAGCGTTGTTCAGATATTATTAGATGCTAACGATTGTCCGACGAAGATATAAAAATGCAGTTTATGGAGAGAGAGAGTTTATTAGTGATTGGTTGTTTCCGGTACTTTTTTTTTTTTTACTGGGCGTGGAAATGACGACAACCATCAGGTGCCCAGTCGAAAGTGGCACAGCTGAAGGGCACACTTTTTCTTCCACATATTCTGGATTCTGAATCGACCTTTGATGTCGTGTCGACAGAGAAAATAAAACTCGCTTTGGGGAGGACTTTGGCCTATTTGAATAAATCAGGACGAAACTGTTCGAATTTATTTTAGAACATCGAAGCTACACATGAACTTCATTTCGTGTTCTTGGAAAAAGAAGGGAAAAAAAATCAGGGCTGAACTTTCCAATAAGGTGGCGCAGTTTCATATTCTTTCTCCGGTTTTATTATGCCGTTAATAATTTCCGACAGTGGTCTATGAAACTCGCGGTTCGCCTACTATTTTGCGTTGACATTTTTTGTTTATTCATCATTAAATACTACAAAAACAAAACAAAAAAAAAAAAAACTTGTTCTTTTATGGTTTTCAATAAGAAAGTCTTGTGAAAATTTCCGTTTATTATAAATATTAAATAGCAGTAAAAAAATAATAATAAAAAAAATACTAAGAGCTCTGAATAAGAAAGTAAATGTGGTTTTCATTATATATGTCTTTAAACTAATTGAACTGTATCCTATTAAGGGAACAATAATAAAGAAAATAAAAATATATTTTACTATTTTAAAAATAATATAATCAGGCTTGCTCCATCTATTAATTGTAGTCGCGAATCGCGATAAATCCATAGTTTATCATTTTGTTTCCTAAGAAATTTGTTGAACTGCTATTACTTAAACTCACTGTAAACTGACCGTTGATGACGCATATATAACAATATGGTATTTAACGATGCCAGTGTTTGAAGGGATCCATCCACAGTTTACTTAGAATTTATTGAAGTTTCTCGTTTCTTTAAATTTTTATAACAGTGAAATTATAGCAAGTTTTTAATGAGAATGAAAGCAAAACACAAAGCAAGTTTTAAAAGTGTATGTCCTTTTCCGTGATTGGGTAAACTATAGTCCAACAGACGGATCTTGACGATCTCGTATTTTCGTGATTTCACGTAATTTACGCGAGAATAGCCTCTATCCATATCTTTTCACAAAATGGCGAAGTAAATTGAAATATTTAAATGAATTATAATATGGGGAAATGAATGAGACTTTTACTATATTTTTATATAGTTTTCATAAATTGAAAACAATCAATAAACAAACAATAAATTCATTAGATAACATTCAAAATACTAAATTCTTGAGACATGCTGAAGAGGCTAATGGCCAGATCTCGTGTTTTCCGTAATTCTCACGCAAACGAGATCATCAACATCCATCTGTTAGACTGTATGTGTGTATTTACTTACTGTCTGACCTTGAAAGAAAAGCAATAAACAGTGCATATCTGTATAGGTATTTCTTCTTCTTCAGGTTAGTGCAAAATATATATAACAAAAAAGCTCTCTCATACAATTTGATCAATATAATAATGTAACGATGGCAATGTAACGTATTTAGCTGAGCTTCGGCTTGCACTAACTCCTTCTTCGGGTCCCCCTAAAATTTTAATCTAGAGTGGGGGTTAATTCCTTCTGATTTTCTTTTATTCACATTAATCTGTCTTATTTTTAACATTTTAAAAACCCTAATAAATAAATTTATTTATATTCAAACAGATTTCTGAAATTTTTATATAATTTTTTATAAATATCAAGTGTGGGCAAAATGTGGTCTCTGTGTTTCCCTTGAACTTAGTTTGATCCTCCTCTGTCAGAGGATTATTATACTCTTAGTTTTTAACTATGAACGAATCACTTAGCATTTTATAAAGCATAGTAAAGGGAATAATGCGTATCTTTCGTGCTTTGTAACATACTTTTATTAGAAATCAAATTCCATTAGGCATGATATTGGTAATCGGCTTTTTCTGCTGATATCTTAAGAATCAAAGGCGGCGTATTACATCAACGTTGATTAAGAGTTCTTTTTCGATAAATTCTCACGTTTCAAAGTTTAAGTAGTAGATTAAGATGATCTAGAATTTGTATAGAAGGATGCAGTTGATAGCAGATTGAATTGTTTTTTGAAAAATATCAAATATATTGAAAGATATAATGTTTATTGATTAGATAAAAACCGATCAGCTGTCTCCAAAAACTTGAGGCTTTAATACTTTTTTTTTTTTTCCGTTAGTGACTAATTTTAAGTCTTTAATTGTAGTATTGAAGTCACCTGAAGTAAATTAATTCAGTAATTTTTTTTAGAAATAAGAGAAAGAAAAGCAGTGGAACCTCCATGACTATAAACTAAACACATTAAAAATAAAGGAAAAGAAAATTCATGTGCTGGGCTCTGTCAGCCTCAATGAAATTCTTAAGCGCATCAAAGTAAACGAAAAGCGCCTAAAAGATATGTAAACAGGTTGAAATTTGAGACTAATGTTCAAACGAATGTTTATTACCATCATGCGCCGATTTCTCGGCAAGGACGCGCACGAAAACAAAAAATATTTTTTTATGCGTACGAAAGTTAAAGCGCTCTTGACGCCAATGTAGTATAGGTGTCCAATTTGAAAGAAAAAAAAGATCACATCTAGAGGTTAAAAAAATTGTTTGGGGGTGATGCGGATACATATACAAAGATTGACTGATTTTTGCGAGATTCATGTGCCTGCTCAAGTAAGCTATAAATTAATTACAGCCATGGTCTAGAAGACATTTATCATTATCCGGAAGAACTGGTATCAAAAACACTTGAACACCATTGGCTTTCTCAGAACCGTTACTGAAATCTCAGGCAAATTCCAGTCCATTAAATAAATGAAGGAATATTTGAAGAGGTTCATACATTTTGTCCGGTGGATATTTCATCCAATCGATATATCGCCTCGAGACATTTCGTCCGAAGACGAAACTCAAAGGTTGAATTACACGTGCCTTGCGAACGCCGAAAACGCCCGCGGGCCGAAATTTGGGCTGCTTCTAAATATTGAACATTTCTACTTCGCCGGCGCGTCGTCCGGAATCGGAGAAGCTTCATAACTTTGCTCGTGAAAACAAAATGCCCAGGAAGAAGGCTGCTGCAGTCTTGCATTTCGAAACTTTCAGTTAGACCTTTTCAGATTTCCGTGGGCTGATGACGACATTTACGTACTCTCGTCTTTCTATTGCATAAACTGAAACAATGAACAGTAAGAATTAAAAAGAAAGCGCGCTCGCCACTTATCAAAGATCGAAAGAATTCCGAAACCCCACTGAATCAGCTTTACCTAAATTAAACCCGCAAGTGTTTGTGCTTAAAGTTAGGAATGAAGTGATTGTCGGCCTAGCGCTGCGATGTCCGGAATCCAAAGCAGAATAAATGACATTGTCTGTTTACTTTCAGTGCTTGCAATATTACTTTAAATGTCAGAATATGATTTCAGAAAGTCGTTCACTGAATAAATATACCGTGGTACCTCGGGTTACGAACTTAATTTGTTCCAGAACTCGGTTCGTAACCCGAAACATTGAAATCAATGAAATAGAGACGATCCGTTTCAAGATGAAAGAATCGTTCCTTTTTATTAACATCCGGTCGTTTACCTGACAGAATGCAAAGAATTCATATACTCGAATTAAATAAAGAGAAGAAAACAACCAAATAAATTAAATTTAAAATAATTACATTTAATAAATACATTAAACAAATAAATACATTTCGATGTCTTGTTTACATCGGAAAAACAATCATATGGGCGCGGAGAAATACTTTCAGTTGCTAGGTGAGACGCCTTTGGTGCGATTTGGCCCCGTAACTTTGTAACTATACGCGATCGTTTTGTCTCCAACGTTGCTCTCTCTCTCACCTTCGTTCGGAACGCGAGGCACTGTTCGTTACCCGAAACAAAAAAATTTCGAAGTTGTTGTTTGTAACCCGAAATGTTCGTGACCCAAGTCGTTCGTAACCCGAGGTTTCACTGTATAGGCCTATATATTCCTCGTTATTCTCATGAGAGAAAGATAGTAATAAATAAATTAACAAATACATCAGCCGTCGTGCAAACACTGAAATATTCTAGTTTCTCAGATAGTTTCAGCTCTCTAGGTCTCGTAGTTCGACTGTTTTCCCCGTTGTACGGGAGTGAGTTTGTGTGTGCTTTCTTTTTTTTTTTTTTTTGTTTTTTTTGTTACATCCATAAATAGACGAATTCAATGAATTGAATTCTTTTGAATAGTTTTGTTTTAGTATTTACAGGACCCATAGCTGTCCATTCAGTTGCTACGAATCTGTGTAGAAAACCGCTGACATTGAAATCCATTCGCTTTATTATAAGTTTCCTCAAAAAGTTTAGTGGCGTCTTTCTTCTTTCATTATCAACTGAAATCGAAATGTTTGAAGTAAGTTAAGTAATAACGCCATCCATTCTACGTGTGTGAATTCAGTGAATTGGTTCAACTAATTCTGTACCATTGCAGTTTTGAAAGCTAAATAACTTTGAAACTTCTTATATATTCAATTTTCACATTATTATTATTAGTAGTAATAATATCTACTCAGCAAAGCGTTATAATGTTTATCGTTAATATGTATTAATATAAATTTGAGTAATGTTTAATTAATTTGACTGATATTAACTATACTAATTTATTTGGTATTTATTTTTTCAAATGCATACACAATAAACAACATTAATTTTTTTCGATAGTTAATGAATGAAAAACCGCTGGTGGTCCAACAATTTTCAATACATTTTTTTCCCTTTCAGTTCCCATACTTCCGGTTTTTTTAAAGAATTGAAAATATTATTATTATTATTTTCTTTTTAATCAGCAAATCAAGAAAAGTTTTGACGTAACTAACTTTGTTTGATAAGTTTTGTAAGTTTATTTATTTAAGCGAGCTTTCCGTCGCCTTCAGATTTTGCGGATGTGATTGCGTCTGAATGCGTGGGATTCGAATAAGGAAGTCGGTCAGTGTGCGATGAAAATCAGATGCAAATAGATAGAGATGATCGTAGATATTAAGGAGAATCGTCAGCTTCTTCAACACGAACAGCCTTTTTTTTTCTCTTATCGACGTTGAATAAAGTAATTTTTTTTTTTTTTTAATATCTCTGAATCTGATTTTGTTGTTCGATTTTTTTTTTTCTTCACATGCCTTAAAATTTATTAATGATAAATTATCAGTTCACTGCATTCGTAAAATATGCTATTTTGGTTCAGAGATTAATGAACAATTAACAATTTCAGGATGTAAAATAAAAAAAAAATAGTAAGGGAGGGAGGGAGGAGGAGAAGTTGTCGAAGCAAGTTTTCTTTACGAGCGCGCGTCCGTTGTGTATTTTCCTGGCGCGACTAATGCATTCGCTGGGCTTTCCACACTGATCGGCGTCTGGCCTAATCTTGTGCGAGGCTGAAAAAGAACGTATTAATTTCGCGTTCGCTTTTCGTACGAAACGTTTCTTTCTATGAAAGAGATCGTTATTATCCAAGGCCGGTCCGAATTTGAATTTTATTGCTGGTAAAGGGAAAAAAAAAAAAGGTAGCCCGGAACGTATTTGAAATGCCTCGTGTGCCCGCTATGGTTCGAGTGTATCGAATGCGTTGTCCCCATTAGCTGCCATTCAGCCGTGACCTGTCATCATTGTACGGCTCAGAGGCTGACGGGAAACCCCCTTTCACTCAAATTGAACGGAGCAAAAAAAGAAAATGAGGGAAGAGTCGCAGAGTCCATTTGAATGCGTGGGCAGCGGATGTAAGGGTACGCCCTGCCATTGCTTACATCATCGGACATTTGGAGCCCCTGGTTTCGAAGAAAATTAGTACCCACCCATCCTAACAGCCGTTGAACAGATGGAAACCACTGACTTGTAACGAATCGGAATGTTACCGATACTTTATTTAAAAGTTATAAACCACTTTTATATACGTATATATAAAACCTGTTTCTTCATTTTTAATGCTAATGGTGCCAACTGTATTTTCTCCCCTCGTCCTAGACATTTCTAGATCTTGTAAAACTGTTTTTTTTTTTCTTTTTTTCTTCAACATGTCTTGAAATAGCAGGTTATTCAATAATGCTAAGTTATTGCTTATTGTCATCATCATTATTGGAGTGTTGTTGTATATAATCAGCTGGCTAGTTTAGGCGTGACTGTATTTCTTGGGTGGAACCAAGAGCTGAATTACTATAATACAGTGGAAATTCAGAATGGATTAAAAGGAGCATCTAAAAAGGAGTTATGTTGCCTTACAGTTAAACTTAAGAGTCGATAATTGAGCACTGGACGGATGCTTCCCGCTTTTGAAATGCAAGCATTTGCAAAAAACTTTTTAACGAATTTGCTAGTTTGAAAATTCAGTTACACTAAACAGGTTTTTTTAAGAAATATTTTAGATCTCTCAACTTACAGTGCAAGTAAATGCAGCTGAAATTGGCTTTTAGTTTTTTAGGTTTATATATATATATGAAATTTAGTCAGAGCCATATAAATAATTTTTTCCTTACGTGACCGATTGAATGTGCCTGGATTGGAACGTCACATTTAAATGGTTGGGAATTGTTTTCGATCGTCGACGCTCTTAAGTTTCAATCCGCAGTTCAGGAAATATATGGAAACAAAATTTAAAGTGAAAATATAAACAATAATAACAGAAATGATTAATATAAATAAATGTGCATTACATATAAAATGAATAGTTTTGAACAACAAAATTAATCAGTTCGTTCTTTTACTATTCTTTGATGAGATTAAAAAATAGTTTAGTAACTTAGTTTGTCCTCAGATAACAGGAATTATCATAGTAATTTCTTTTATCAACTATATTTTAATAAAAAGATAATCATTATAAACTTTGTTACTACTTGATTTTCTTTTTTCCATGCAAATATAATTTTTTATTAATTTAGAAAAAAAAACACTGGATCCTTGTAATAAATTTCTTTCTTTCTTTCTTTCTTTCTTTTTATTTCTTTTACTTTTTCTTTCTTTTTTCCAATTAAATTTGCTAAAAGCCAAAAATAGTGATTCGTTTTTTTTTTTTTATTGTTGTTGTTTATTTTTGGAACGTTTTTAGGGGAATGATGAGGATTGTTGGGAATTGTCGAGCGCTTAAATAAAAGCGAATCATTAAAAATAGAAGTGGATCATTTACAGGTGTTTTGAATGCCTTTTATTTAAGGCGTTCATCACCTGCAGCCATTAACGGGATTTCCGAAAATATCGGAAGAATGCCGTCGGACGTGAATGACTGGTTACGTCGGAATAGCATCAACCTCTGCTTTTGATTCGCTGGATCAAGCCGTCGTAAGCGCTTCAAAAAAAAAGCAAGCCTGATCCACGATCTCATCGTATTGTTGCTGAGGTGTTTATTCCCATGGCTCGCTTTTTATTCTGGATATCGATAAATTTATATAATCAGTAAGTAAAGCAACTTCGATCAATCGGAGGTTGATTATTTCCACGGGTATTCGACTTGGCCCACCAGCCGTGCGATCCTATCTTTACATCGGCATCAGATTTTTGCCGCGATCGTTGGCCAAGTGCCACACTGTTGATGAAGAAACCAATTTACTGGAAAATACGGAGGAAAGCACGATATATATGCAGTTATAATTACATTGCGGCGGCGTTGTTGTTGGAGGAAGTTTAGCGTTAATGTTGGGGTTTACGGTATCTAATTGTAGTTTTCAAATGGGAAAGCGAAATAAAAACCTCCAGCTTTGATGAAATTAAGTAAATTACGGAAGTTTTATTCCGTAGTGCGACCGAAATTCGTTTACGCTCTTAACAAGGAAACGGTTTTTTGCAAAATTTTGCTTCAGGAGCTTTTCTTTACTCAAAATTAATAATTAAATTAATAAAAATTGGGGACCCATCTAAAGTTGCCGGAATTTTTTTTTTTTTTTTTTTTTTTTTGTGATGATTAAAGTATTAAAAAAAAAATTGTCAGTGCTTAATTTTTAATTTTTTCATGTTTAAAGAGAGCGTTATTGGTCTTTATTACTTATTTTGGTAGTTTTTTCTTTGACCACTTAGATTATAAAGGCGATGACAATCCAGGCTTTTTCTTAAGATAGTTCTAGCGAATTTGACAAGTGAGCAGTAAACAATTCATGAAAAAAAAAAAAAAAAAAAAAAAAAAATTGAAAATTTTTAATTATTTTTTTGTACAATCCGTAAAATTTAGAGATTTTTTTTTCGTAATTTTTAGTCTATTTTTCTAGCAATGAGAGGATGATTAAATTAACCATTGTGTGTGGGATGATCAAAAAAAAATTGAAATCTTTTACAAAGGGAGACAAGAACCCCCCCCCCCCCTTAAAAACTTTTGAACCGCCTTGAATCATCTTGAAACTTGCCGTGCACACTTATGATAAAAAGATGAGCTAACTTTATATATTTAAAAGTGTTTTTGCGTGAAAAATTTCCATTAAAAACTATTAGAATGAAAGATTGAATAATTTAGAATGATTCCAAATGGTGTTTCAATTTTTTTATCTCTTCCATTGATTTGCTGTGGCTTTGAAATCATTAAATTTAATCGGATTTAATCAATTTAAGTAAATTTGTAATTTTATTATTTATTTATTTATTTTTTTTTTTTAAGAAAATGGAATACTTTACTATTTATAGTCAGCAGACGTTAAAAATATCTTTAACCTTTTAGCACATTAGTAGATTTGTTGTGTGGATATCGATTAAACGAGAATGATTTTTGTATCGAAGTTAAACCCTGTAATTCTGGGATGTTTAATAAACATCTACCTCGATTGAACACCTTTTTGTGTGACTGAGTTTTATGTGAATTCGGAAGTTCTTTGCTACAGGGTTTCCCGATTAAGGGTGGATTCCTGCGAAGAATTGTTCAGTTCGGACCGCGTTAATCGTTTGGGCGTTCCTCCAGTATTATGTGTTTCCCCGCACGAACGCGAGGGTGGCAGGAAATGGCGATCATCCCAACTCCCAAATTTTTTTTTTTGTTTAAATATTATGCATTAGAGGATGAAGGACAGTTACTGTATGGGGGAGGATTTAAAGCGGTTTTTTTGAGAAGAGAGTCTCTTTCATTTTTTATTTTCTTTTCGTCCTTTCGATGGATTTAAAGAAGCCTTACAAGGCATTAATAAAAAACGTCGTAAAACCCAAGAAGATCATAAGGAAAATGAGATTTCTGTAATTTCGCTTAGAAATATACAAGATAAATCTATTCTGGTTGTTTTCTTCAGAAGTACCAGAAAGAGAAAATGTTTACTATTTTAAAAAAAAACAAACAAATCAAAAGCGATCTGCCACTAACCCAATTATGGATTGAGTTCGAGAGAACTGATTATTGTTGTATGAATGGTTGTATTGTTACGTTATGCTGTCAGGCTTTTTTAGGATTTTGCTAATGGTATACAATGTATATGGAACGTCCATGTTTTAAACGATGGTGGTCAGAATTAAAAAAAAAAAAGCATTGCTGACCTGACAATGACAAAGTCATTCTACAATGACTTGGTTGCAGTGACTGATTTTTTACGATAAATACTGCATAGCCAGACGAAAGAGACTGGTCACATGATTTACTGGTCGCTCCGATCTCTTTCTCGGCGTGAAAATAGGAGAGATGAGTATGTACCGACAAGAACAGAAACAAACGACGTATAAAGGAGAGATGCTGAAAGTGAAAAATTACTGCACAAAATTCAGTTTAAAATTAACGCGAGAATAAAATACACACACAGAGAATAAGAAATAAATGTACAATAAACTTTTAGAATGAAATCTTCCTCTTCGGCTTGTTCCATTTTTTTGGCAGTGTGTCAAACCCAGTCTTTACCGCTTGGGCAAGCAATACATTTCATGATAATGATAAACATATTATATGTTTACATGTGTAAAACTTGGGCATGGCCAGCGTAGTAGACAGAGGCTCCTGCGATTACTTGTCTAAGTCACCAGTAAAGATGCTTGCATTGAGAAATAAAATCTTTTAATTGACAATTGAAGGCAGTAAATAATGACATACGAGACATACGAGATGTTGGGGTAATGTTTTTTTATGATTTAATCTGCGTAGATACTCGTCTATAACGGTGACTGTCATTTTTATTTTCTTTATAGCCTACTGAATTTTATCATAATAAAGTGAAGAAATACAAGGCTGCATCTGAGTTAACAAAAGGTTCTCGCACCCTGAGCTATCAGGTCGAGAATCTGGGACAGCTGTTTCAGCCTTATTAGGCTTCTTCAGCGAGATGTACCCTTGATGGTAGCTCAGAGTACCAGACAAATATGCGAAAAGCATTTCAGTTCCCCGAAATGGAAGCCTAATAAGGCTGAAACAGCAGTCCCAGATTCTCGACATTGTAGCTCAGGGTGCGAGAACCATTTGTTTACTCAAGTGCAGCCTTGTATTTCTTCACTTTATTAGACCTATATATATATATATCCCTGCACGTTAAACTTCAAAAACATTTGTTGATTATATTGTTATTATTATTATTATTTTACAGCCTTTGGCCATTCTGTATCATTCGAAAACGCAGTTCTTGGATAAGACTACAAAATTGGTTGTAAAAGATGACATTGAAGTGATTTTTTTTTTAACAAATGGCTTTTTTTTATTATTTTCTCTTTTGAATGTTTTCATGAAAAAAAATTAAGAAAATAAGTCGAGTTTCCATGAGTTACACCCTGTTCTCCATTACTCAGGAAGTAATTTACCTTCTCAGCTGTCAGCTAAATAGTTATTCAACAAAAATGCTGCTCTTTTTATTTCAGGATGAGTGGCAGAAGGCCTTGGCTGGGTAGGATTTGGGTAATTTTATGTGGTTTTGTTTTCTAACGAGGTCCGGCAAGGACGAATCGCCACCGACCCGATTGTTCGAGTGCCAAACATGGTCCGAATCTGCTGCTTCTTCTTCTTCACCCCTTCGCTTGGGAGGGTTCAAGGACCTCGCCGTTCGTGCTTTTCCGTTCTGTGAAGAGTGGGGGAAGAAGAAGCAAAGCAGACGGTGGTGATGGTCTTCGTATAAAAAAATAAGCAGTAAATAAATAATCCTTTGCCTCCCATTATTTTTTTCTTCATTACATAACGAACCAATTGAAGTAAGAGTAGAGATGATGTGATGAAGAGTCCGATTGGATATCGGAAGAAAAACCAGCAAAAAAGCATTAAACGAGTTATGGAGATGCAGTTTGGCCGAGGTCGGATGGTTCACGCACCAACTTGGGTGGCTCTTGTCTGAAAAAATTCTCTTAAACCAACAGAAAACATTTTTTGAAACTTCATAGGCTTTTTTTTAGTGATATTTTATTTGGTATCTCTTTACTGATTGATAGGATAAAAAAATAAATAAATAAACAGACCTTGTTTTTGATATCTTGTAGAGAAGCAGTTTGTTGATATCGTTATCAATTGAACCGGTCTTTTTTTTTTTTAAATATTTATTATACCTGTGGGTAAAGTATACTCTAAATGCAGAAGAACAACTTTATATTTATGTGCATAAGAAATGCAGCACATGTGTCTCGTTGACAAATTCCTGAATTTTCCGCCTCAGACATTGTTCTCCCCTCTTTTTATTTATTTATTTGTTTGATTTTAAACTTTGAATGCAAATTAAGTGAATCTACTTATGATGTTGACTGAATCACAGTGAACTGCTAAAATCCTTGTAGGGAAAGTACATGAAATAATCTTGAGATACAAAAATATTTTTGAAACTTTAAAATTTAACTTTTGACTGATGTTTTCCATCTTTCTCGGTGAGGAGGGAAGAATCCACCCCCGTCAGTTTATCAGTTTTACAGCTAATAAGTTAATAATAATCATTAGACCTGTGATAGCTTCTCACATCGTGTAGAAAAGAAATAGGTACGTGTTCTTTTGCAAGAGAATTAGCTTTATATTTTTTTCTGATATATGTCTGGCTACAGGTTCAAAATGAGACAGTCTTTTAAACGGTATATGGAAGCTATGATTGTAATGTTGTAAGTATGATGTATTCAATATTCCGTTGAAGGTAGTTTTAACTTAATAAGCGAGTTATTTACATATTTATTTATTTTAAGAAATTACAAAAATAGGCAAATTTAAATAACTTTCAGTTAAAATATGGTTCTTTTTCGTAATTTGTTTTCTTTAAGAAAGCTTATTTAACTGATAAAATTCGATGAGCTGAATCTCGGTGATGTTTTAAGTGTGTTTGCATTTAACTGATGCGAAAAATACGCGCATCAGTTTTATTTTGTTTTTTACTTCTTTTTTTTAAAAAAAAATTTAATTGTTGAATATTTCTATCGATACGTTCCATTGGAACGAATTTTGGGAGTTCGAGAAAGCATCTAAACAAATCCCATAGCTTCACATCCATGGATTGACCATGTTATAGTTATTCCTCTCTCTTAAACTACTACAGAAGAAACGGAAGCAACTCCAAATATCATTTAAAAAAATGCCAGCTAGTGTTAGAAGAGTTAAAGCAATGATTTATCTTTGGGAAGTTGCCAGTATTGGAACTGAACCCCTCTACTATTAGTTCTTTTGATATTTCAAGATTAGTTAGCCACCTGTATTTGGGTTCGTAATTTCAGCGTCTGTTTCGCCTGCGAGTTGCAAGAGATCCTGTATCCGCATCCCAGACTGAAAACACATTGGAGATTTGATCTGCACTTATCCATTTGCTGAAAATTAACTAAATTCGTAAGGATTAACTTAACCCCCCCCCCCCCCAAAAAAAAATCCAATTAACTTCCATCAAATCGAAGAATGGGCTAATTTAACTAGTACAGAATGATTACGATGCATTGTTCGAATTCCGCATTTGTATTTTTGTGTCTATCGGTCTGTGATCAAGATAAAAAAAAAAAAATGTTTACTTGCTAAGCTGAGAGTTTAGTAGCAAGTTTAGATTCCTTCAGTAGATATATGTACTGTTGACTTTGGCACATTTTAGACCAATAGATAAATAACGGTTACCACAATGCGATGGCAATTTCAATTTCAATATCGTGATATTTTGAAACTAGAAACTTAACTAGATTCTTTTCTTCTCAGTTGATTTTTGAACTTTTTCTTTCTTAGTTTTCGGTCGTCTCCAAACTACTTTCTCCTATTTCCTTCATTTCTTTTTGGCTTCAGTGAATGACTTCTTTTTGCGCCCTAAGTGCTCAAACCATGCAGATATTAACAGTCATATCTTGTTTCAAGTTACAGCGATAATTTAACAATTGAAGAACACAGTGGTAAGAGGAGGTGTCCCTCATAAGATGTTTCTGGAAGTGTTTAGTGTTTTCTTAGATTTCTATATTTCAGCACATTAAATAAGAAACATTAAAACAAAGTGTTAAATCGGTTAGATATTGAAGTAACTTTCTGCAAATGTTGGGCATATTTTGTTTATTTTCATTGCTAGATAATTTCGCTAATCTGCACCTGTAATATTTTACAACAGAAAAAAAATACTAATTTTTAAACACAAGAATCATAAGGAACTCGAAACAACATCATGTTAATCTGTTAAGGGCGTTTCATTTGGATCCGAAAATCGGACGACGGATCTAAAAATCGGACGTATTCTTTTTCACTTAAGGATTACCTTAAGTGAACATTCATTTTATTTTAATTTTATTTTCATTTATTTTAATTCTCCGAAATGAATATTCGTCTTAAGGAAACCGTTAAGTGAAATAGAATACGTCCGATTTTTAGATCCGCCGTCCGATTTTCGGATCCATGTGCAATGCGCTTTACGTGTCTTCTTCCTGCTGTTCTCCTTCCGTTTCTCGGGATTTCTTTTCTTCATTTTCCCTTTATTTATCTATTTTTTTTTTTATTTTCGTTCATTTACTACATTTACTTCAACGTAAGGCATACAGAAAGAAAGCTGCTCTCCTATTGGTCAATTGGGAACACGCTGGCCAATCAGAATCGATTTCGTTTTTAAAGTAATGTGAGATAATCAGCTTATTCCACTAAACGTTTATAAATCTCTTAAACGACCTTTTATATTTACTTCTTAAAATTAAAAATGAGGCTATCCCACGCAGTGATACTTCAAAAAACTGACAGTAGACGGCGTGAGCTTACATAATACACTGGTAATGCCCAAATCACACCAGCATATTTTTTCATCATTGAAGAACCATATCTTTATCTTCATTATCATTAAAATTCCAAACAAATACAAACTTCATCAACATGTCTTCAATATTTCGTCCTATCGGGGCGATCTCCTTTTCTTTCTTTTACTCTTTCCCTTCTTTCGTAGGTGGGAGTGGGGCTGGTTCTCCTTTGCCATTGGTCGTCGGCTGTTCCGCAGGTGGAGGCTGGGTTCCTTAAATCTGCTCCTCCACGTAAAGAATCTTCAGTCACTTTGAAAATCCCGTCTGCCAAATTCAAACAAGAATTCTGCTTTTCATTGAACAACTGTTTATTCATGTCAGCACTTTGTACATGCACATGCATCGATTGCACTGTCATACAATTCGCAGTTGATTGGTCTTCCGGTCCATGAAGAAGCCAACCAAACACACTTTCAACTGCAACGAGTCGATCATTGATGCGTTTTAAGTTTTAAGTTTTAAACATATGGATCTTGAGAAAGTCCTTGAAAAATAGGACGAAATATTGAAGACATGTTGATGAAGTTTGTATTTGTTTGGAATTTTCATCATTGATTTGCTTCGTTGAAAATGACCATTGTTTTCACTGAAGTGATCTTTTCCTTTATTTCCACCTTATAGACGAAACATGATGAAACAGCGCATATAATTGGCAGAGCGCTAGCCAATCAGAGTTGAGCTCGATATTATGGCGAAAGGTTCCCCAGTTTACGACGGTGTTTAATCTTTTTTTAGAGGTTAAAATCGTGTTTCGGCAACGCAATTTCGGTAGAATTTGAAATGACTTTTAGCAAGCTGTCAATCTGTTCGAAACTAATTGGATATTGTATTCAAGCATCTCTACTATTTAAGCGAAAGCGAGGTGAAACAGCGGCAAATCCTGACAGGCATCAGCGGGCGTAACGAACTGAAGAAGAAATGAAATCTCTCTTTAAAAAGTTGTCATCTGCAGATTCTAACGCATAGAATTAATTTATTTCAGTAAAAATATTGTTTATTTTCGAAAGATAATCTCCTCACTGTGAAACTTAATTTATAAAAGCCTTCCGATTCACTCGAAACGGTGGAAAAATGGCGCCGGTTGACTTCTTCGTTCTTGAGCTCGTCTGTTCTGATTGGAGCTTTCACTAATTGCTATCGTTGAAAACTTCGATCGAATAGAACAGTTTCTAAATTTTTTTCATCGTTGAAAACAATGATGAAAATGGTCAAGTGAGGCAAATCACACGATCATAGACCTTAAAGATAGGGTCAATGATTGAAAACAATGATGAAAAATATGCTGATGGGATTTGGGCATAACTAATTTTTGGCCAAGATGAAGCATACCCCTCTTTTTCCACTAAGCTTTAGTTTCAACTAGACTCGACTTGCCTAGCGTTGCCTTTCTTTCTTATTTTCCTTGCACTGATAGGTTAATGGTTCTCTGTCGTGTTTTAGGCTTTCTTCTACATTATAAATCGAGCTTTTCTCTTATTGAATTCAATTCGAAAACTTAAAGCAAAGTAGAACTGCGCTGACACCAAGATGGCATAAAGCTAATAATAATAATAAAGGAGGAAAAAAACCCATCGAAATGCTTATATCAATAATTGTCGAGCGTTCGGTCTCCGCTTCCTCGCTTTTCTAAAAAACAATCTCAAAGGCTTTCTTTTGTCGTAAGGTAAATATTGACGCACCGAACATTAAACACTCATTTTCTGTCGGAATCTTATTACATTCCGGATAGAAAAAATAAAAAAAGGATTACGGGGCGGGCAGGGCGATTGTTCTCTGACAGTTTACGGCGTATGATGGAAAGGAAATAGAAGACGCGAAACGCCTTCGACTAATGTAGTTAGAAACTCAAATATTTAAACATTTAAGGGAAAAAAAAAATCAGTCGGAATGAAAAGAATAAAAAGAAAATAATGGTTTTTCTTTCTTTGTTTTTTCCTTTGAATTTTACATTAGGAAAAACCGGAGAAAATAACTGATGTCTCCAAAGCTGTCAACACTTGCTTCAGAATGATAGATTCAAACACTGCATTATACGTATTTTTGCTGGAAATACAGTAAACTCTAAATTTTTACGTGTTGAATGTCAGTGAGATCGAGGAAGAAACGTTGCCAAATTAATCGCAGATCTCTGTCTCTTAGATCTGTAATTGACATTTAGTGAACTGCGTGTCTTTTTCCATCGAGTGCAGATAAACTGGATTTTTGGTGCTCGAAAAAAAATCTTTTTTTTTTTTTAACCCTCGCCTAATTTACAGCAAATAGATGCTTTACATGAACAGATAATCGATTGTTCATGCAAGCTTCCAAGCGCCGTCTGTAGCAAAATGGTGTAAATATTTTATTTATATTATTTACATCTTGTTTATACTTTTATTGCCGCTCGTTTCCAACCTTTTTTTTTTTATTTGAGTTGAAAATAAAAACCTGTGATCGCTCGAAATTTCAAACAACTGGCAATGCAGTTGTTTCAAATGTGACGTTACCGTCCAGACTTAATTGATCGGACCGGTTATCCCCAAATAAGGAAAGCTTTATTTCTGGTGGCAACTGAACATAATTCATATCGGAAACTCGAGATATGATGGATGACTTTGGTGTGTTCTAATCCTTCTGTCAGTGTTGGTAAATCCGAAGCCTTCAAATCTTTTCACTATATAAAGATATAATTTCCCACTGTCCGATCCTCAAGCTTCTGGAAAGGATAACGAGAATTTGACAAAAGCAACCACATTTCACCAGAACTTCTAACCAGGCATTCGGGTTGTCGGACCTCTCGACCTTCTCGGGCGATTCATATTCTATTCGTTTGTGTTAAGAAGTTTCATTTTATGTTGATAAATCAAATGATTTACGAAAGGAGTTACAGGTCATGTGGTGTGGCAAAGCTGCTACGGATTGGAAGAGCAGAGTTCAAAAGCTAGAAGAAATCGACTATTTTGGTTTTCCCCTGGTTATATTTCTCCAGACAGGTGCTAGGGTTCATCCACTCTTCTATCAAACCGATTTCTTTCCGAGTGTTGGCAGGTGATCGTCGGCCTGGCCTTCGAAAGAACTCAGTCCATTTAGTCTGTGAAGCCGGTGACTGCAGTGACCTCTTCTCATTGCTGCCCAGTCTCGGTGTAGGATACAAGCCTGATACCATGTGTTTTCAGTGAAGGAGATTTATCCAAATAGCTTCTCCAGTTATTCTCCCCCCAAAACATAGCTAATGTTTTCTAATTCTTGTTCAAATGTTTCAGTTGCTGTTCTTGTGCTTTCTGGTGTGAATTATTTTATAAGTTGTTTTATCCAATCCTTTATATGTTATTATTTTTTTCTCACTTTAACCTTTGCCTGAGTGAGACAACGAGCAACGCGTAGACGAGGAAATAATTAAGATGGTCCAAAATTAAACCCGAGTTAAGTAGATTAAGTTTTGCATTGTCTGAACTCTGCTTTAACGCATGACTTCTAGCCTGGTGTTGCTTTTGAGTGCGTCCTTTTCAATTTCTTCCAGTAGATACCGAACCCTTGACTCCTGTTCCCGGCGGTAATCGGATTGGTGACCCTGTACGTGCCTGGACTCCGCCGACCTCTTCTAAGAAACGGCCGTTATCTCGCCGCCCCAATGCAGATCTCTCTCCTTGATTTACACTTTAATTTCCGCATTTTTTGCTTTCAATTTTGTGCCGACCATCGGAGATTACAAAATGAAATTGGTCAGTTTAATCTTTCTCCCCCATTCCTTCGATTTAGGAGGTCAGTAAACGACTGTTATTTATTTTCATTCCACCTACAACGCTTCTCTTTGCTTGAGGAATTTGGCTAGAAGTTGCAGTTGCACAAATTGTGATATGTTGAGCTTAGAAGCTTAATCTGACAATTAAAATGGATATAACAATACAATCAGCGAAACACTGTTTTACATATTAAGTCTACTAAATACTGTGTACAGCAGTGTTTCTCAAATTTTTTTTTTGCTTCACTCTAAGCTTATTTTTTTGCTAAAATCCCACGACGCACTAAATTTTATTTCTAAAGTCGTAAAACACGCCAATCTTCTTCATTGTTTAAGCCTTTGACAAATCTCAGCCTGTTTTACAGATTAATATAATTTCGTTTTAAACAATTTAAAAATACCTCAAAGTACTTCTTTAAATGACTTGGCTGTTGATTAATACTTTATGAACTTTTATTGTTAGAATAAAACAGAATGTAGTTTACAGTTTCTGTTTAGGCATATCATTGATGTCTTGGATTTACTCTAAATCCAATGGTTATGTGCGAAATACAACATTTATTGTAGATGTACTTTCAGAAATTTCTTATGTATCATCAAGGCCATCCTCACGACACCAATACAGAATAGTATTGATAACCCCTATTATAGAATTACAGTACGTAGTTATCTAACTTCCGAATCACATTAATAAGACGTAATAGTTTTTTAACAAATACTGAATTAACTAAAGCAGTATTTCTTAATCTTTTTGAGCTGCCTACTCCTTTTCCGCATATCTTCAACTAATCATCCGCCATCATGCAGATATTGGGAAGATGCAACTGATGATGGTCTTGAAACTCGAAACAGGGCTGTCTTGGATTTTCGGTAACAGAATTTCCAAAAACAGCTCAGTGGAAAAAAAAAAAAAGATTAAAGAATCTTCTTTGTTTTATATTTTGGTAAAAAGTTTTTAATTACCGGGATTACAGGCATTAACGGCATAAATAAACATCGCAACAAATTTCAAACAAAAGAGTCCAGACGTTTTAGGCTGGATTTCGTGGGTCATTTTGAGGGATTAGGAAGACCAAAAATAAATATGTCTTATATTTGTAAGTTAGATTGTAAATAAGCAGTTTTCCTAAATTGTATGGAAATCCGTGCAGCCCTTTTAGACAAATTATTGTTCGACTAACAAAGATGACAAATGTTGATGTGGAATGCTCAGTCCGAATTTCTTCGAAACTTACGTTGTTTGGAAGAATTTACAAATGGTTGACCACTTATGTTACTTGTTCTAAAACAGGCTGAACAAAACAAAATAGAAAGTTAAGTTGAAGTTATTGTTCGGCTTTAAGTTACTGATTGTACCCAGTATAGTTGAAAGCTTAAATATACAACAGTCAGGGCGGGTCTTGTTTTTGCTTTTTTTATTGATAATCATTTAATACAGGGGTTCATAATCTGAGGATCAATTTTTTTTTTAATAAAATTTTTGATGGAGGATAGCAACGTCCCATCCTCCAACCCTTGCTATATCTTACTAATTAATGATTTAATAATATCATTTATAATAATTATTATTAATAATACATGAATTTATGTAAATATTATTATGTTACTAATTATTAATTTGACAATGGCATTTATAATAATAATTAATAATAAATGTAAATTACATAAACTTCAAATTATCAAATAAATAATAATGTTTCATACCAACATTCCACTAGAAACGTCTGAGACAGTTGCAGCTGCAAGTTATGACATTTTTCAGTGTATCTGTTGGCAGCAATGTAAAAGGCTCAAATTTAATTATATTTTATACCGGCGGGTATCTTTGAACACCCCTGATTTAATACAGTCCACAATTTTGTGTTTTATAAATCAACTGATTTGCTAAGATTCAAATTGAGTGAAGTGTTATTGTAGACTTTCTAGCAAACGATGCTTGCCGTTTAATTTCAGTTTTGAGATTGTCCTTTGAATGCGAGTTCTGAATTAAGGGCTCATCAGGAATTACCGACTCCAACGCTCCATTTTGCCACAGGAAACCTGGCAGCCCACTGAAATGACCTGAGCATTGAAAAAGTCTCATTGGAATTAGGTGCCGTATTTGACTGTAAGAAGAACCAGCCGTTTTGATTAGTGGCGGAGTTACTGTTATGGTAGCAAAAATCGATTGGGAACGTGTATTAAAGGTCGTATTTCGTGTTGAAGAAGTGGCTTTTGTATTGGCGTGGCGTTCCACATTGGCTACCCACGCGCAGCTTACAGCTGCTAGGGTGAAGAAAGAAGCTGCCGACAGCGAGGGTGGAGAGAGCACCGCCGGATCTTCCTCCTACATTTCAGAGCAAGTAAGTGGACGTCTCAAGAGCTACCAACCACATACTTGAGTAGTGACGCTATAAAAACGGATTTTTTAAAAAAAATTTTAATGTCCATTTCCCTTAAACGTGGTCTCAAATTTCGAATTGTAATGGTTTTAAAACCTTATACGAGAGAAGAGGAAATAATACAACATCACATCAATTAATTGACATTATGAAACTTGATTTCCGCGTTGCTTTACTTCCCTAACTTATTATGTAAACTTTTGTTTCAATTGCAAATAAAATAGATTCTCTTTTATTTGAAAGACAGCGGAGACTTAAAAACGGATGATACCCGATATGAATTTTTTTTTTTTTTTCAAGTATATTTTCTCTTCTAAAAAATGCATTTTTAATTTCAAGCAATACATATTATGCAGTATTATTATTATTATAATTATTTTTAATTTTTAACTTATATATTTTTTGCAAGCAAATAAATGTTTGATACGGAATTACAAATGAAAACTTGAAGAAATAAAATGAATAAGTGTTGACATTCTTCTTATCCCTCAGAAAAAAAAGAAGAAATAAACGGGGAACAAGATAATGCTTTTAGTGAGTTCAAAAGCAAAGGGGCCTCTTAATTCGTTAATGAGATTTTTTTTCACTTCGGAAGTGTTGCAGCAATTTCATTTTTGATGCGCGATAAAAAAAATGGATGAGGTTCGTCTTCGTTTGTTTGATTTTTAACATCAGTACATAGTCTTAAATGGAGACGATAAAGATAATACCTGTCTAATATGTGGGGAATACTAAAAAAAAAAACCCAAACAGGAATGTAGGCTTATTTACGAAAGATAAAGAAAACCAGAAAAAATTATTAAGAATCCAAATGAAACCGCCCATCATATACATAAGCCTAAACTATAAGACTAACTTAAATAATTTAACTTGAGCTTAATAAGAATGCTCTTAAAGAGATCTTCATAAAAGAAAGTCAGATGACCTGTCTTAAGTATGAATCAAAACTTTGATGTGCCCCCCAGTGGGTTAGCATTTTGCCTTTAGAGAAAGTAGTTTCCGGCCCCCCCCCCCCCTTTAAAATTGATTTACGTAAATCAAAATCTTGTTGATTTAACCCCAAATCAAATTTTATTGTTATTTTGGTCACATATTATTTTTAAACAGCCTCTAAAATATAGTAAGAATATTAATTTGTGCTTTTGTGAGAGCTGTGAGTGTTGAACAAGCTAAAGGAAAGTAAACTCCTTGATTCCTTCGGTAAGATTCAGCTATTTTTTTCAAATTTTTGATGGGGCATCTGAGCATTTTCTTTTGTCGTAGTTTGGCTACTATAAAAATGGGATTATAACATTTTTCCTACAGGAAAATCTGACAGACAAAAGCTACGGAATAAAAGAATGGGCTTATTCAGTTGAGGCTTGCCTGTACTGCATCAACTGCTAATGAATTTACGAAGTATTTTTATTTACCTTTTTCTTTCAATGTAAGCCTAAGGCTAAGAACGCACTTGCATATATTCTTCAACGAAGTCATAAACGAAGTCTCCCCTCCGCAGAGAAGGGTTCATTAGAGAACCCTCAATTCGCCCGAGGTCTGAAACCAACGCGTACTTATACCGCGAAATCTATATTTTTTCTACTGCAACGAGGCGTCATCACAATAGGAACAATTATTACATTGCTTAAGGTAGCAATAAAAGGGGAAGAAGAGGAGAAGATTTTACGACTTCGTGGATAAATATACGCAAGTGTGTTCTTAGCGCGCATTTGCTGAGACGAGCTGCGCTGACCACAGGAATTAAGAGGGGAAATCTCCCTCTCTTTTACTGCCTGCCTCAAGCAAAGTAATGATGGCTCCTATTGTGAGGATCCCCTGTATGAATCCCATTTTATTTTTCCGAGTGATTTCAAACCCTCCAGCAAAAAGAGGGTTCTCTAATGAACTTTCCCCCTAATTCCTGTGATCAGCGCGGCTCGTCTCAGCAAAGGCTAAAACGAAACTTTCGCTGTAGTAGGAAGTTTACTGCACTGAAAAATAAAATAAAGGTACTGTAAAAAGATGTGTTCGTTCTCTATTGAAACTGTTTGGAATTTTCAAGTAGCGATAGTCGAGCATCGGAAGTAACCGATGGACGGGGAGTAGTTCGATTGAGTTGCTGTGATACTACTTCTCTTCATTGGTTATTTCTTACTTTCGTGACGTTTTGTCATTTCTGTCACGAACGCAACCGATTTGGCGCTGATTGAAATGGTCTAATCATTTTCATCGATCCCACAGCTATATATATATATATTTTCCCGCTTCCGAGGAAAGAGAACCGAGAAAGAGTGGATTAAGAGGCAAGAGCGGAGAAAAAGAAAAACACCACAAGAGAAAAACAGCAGAATCAAATGAGTCGGGGCGTTTTGTGCTGATTCGACTCGTTACCCGTTAAGTCTGCAGCCAACGCGCACTCGATGTGATTTGCAGTTGCGGAGCAATGGTTACTTACAATGAGCGACTGAGAGATTAAAGCAAGAGTCGCTTTCATACCAGAATGATCAGATTTACTGTAGTGGGTATTGAGAGTAGAAGAGCAGAAATGAACAGCATTTTCTCAGTGAAAGCAAGACTCTTATTTTCTTTTATTTATTTATTTATTTTATTTATTTATTTATTTTAGGTTTCTTTTAATTTGATTTTTTTTCTCTTTACATATTCGTGATTAAGAATTTTGATAAAAAGATAATTATTTTCCAAATTAAAATTTCTTTTTAAAAAAAAAAAAAGTTGTGGCATGTATGTGTGAATCATCATATTACTATTATAAAATTGAAGAGTTGTGTGTTTGAACGCGCTAATCTCAGAACTATCAGTCCGATTTGAAAAATTCTTTTTGCGTTAGATAGCCCGTTTATTAAGGAAGGTTTTAGGCTATATAACATCACGCTACGACCAATAGGAGTGGAACAGTAAACATCAATCAACGGTGGCGGCGATGACGGGGCGGCTTGGCTGCACGACGAGAACCGAACATTACCGAGAAGGGCCGAATTCAACGCGGGTGACATCGCGGGGCACAGCTCATTTTATAATATTAAGACAGTGTGGTCATAATTTACATCGAGCACAACTTACCTTTCAAGATTTTCTTTTCATTTCTTTATTATTTTTTTTAAATAGATTTAAGTAATTAAATTTATTAGGTTGTTGTTGTTGATTTATTTTCCTTTTTGTCGAATATTTATTTAGTTTTAAAGTGGCTTCTTTCTTAGAAATCACAAATTCTGATACAATAAGAGTTTGATAACAAACATATATCTGTTTGTTTGTAAGTTATAAAAAAGTTTGTTCATTTTTAATCTGCTCCGCCATTATCATTCTTCAGGACAAATAGGGAAGATATAGAACCAAATTGCTTTACAGACGCATCGTGAAAGACTTTGTTAAAATTTGGCATCAATTGAACGATATTTTAGCTTGATTTGTTGTTCTTTGGCTGATCGGGATCACAAGTTGTCGTTGGTTTTTGAACTACCGGTACCTGAAAAGTTACTTGGATTACAGAGAAATGTAGGAATTTTACTTAAGAAATATATCGGCAATTTTTTTCCGGATCATGGGTGAGTGTTTCACCCGCATTCAATATGAAGATAAAGTTGCTGTTCTAAGCCCGAACTGTAGTTTTTGGGTCACGCAATAACTCGGGAAATGTTAATCAACTCGTATCAGTACTTAAAGCAGAGGGTTTAGGTATTCAAAGAGTTGTAGAAGTTTTACAGCTGGAATAATTCAAATTTTTCCAGGAATCAGAGATGATGTTTGAAAGTAGACTCTGATTGCTCGAAAGAATATCTCCTCTGTAAACCTTATTGCTGGACGTTTATTATAAATTTTTGTGGATATTTTTACGAAATCTACAATTCTATTAATTTTCGTAAGATTTTAGTAAGAAAAGTATTTCAGTTCAACTTTTCTATTTCAGTATAAATGTTAAATTCTTACATTTAGTCTTGAACTTGTAGGAACATTTGTATTTATAAAAAACGTCGTTATTACGTTATAAATAATAAAACGTTTGGATCAATTCTGGAAAGTTCTCACATTTTCGAGTGACAGAAAAGAAACTGAAAATGGAACAGAATTTTTGTTCGATTAAATAAAAATAAACGGTCATTTCTGCTTTAAAATTGTTATTAAATCTCTCTGTATTTGCTTAGTCCAGAAATGTTATACGAATTGTGGATTTGATATAATTAGTTACAAAATTTACATTAAAGCGCCTTTCAAAAAAGAATCAATGCTTTTATATTGACGTCTACATAAATGCTTCTGGAGAATGAATCGATGTCGGAAATTTTTTTCATTTTTTTTTTTTTTTTTTTAATAAAAGCATCTTATTATTAATTTTCCGAAAGCAGATAAGAAAATGTTTGTCAGACAGCCAGTGATCTTGAAATTCCCTGAAGACCGATTTTGTTTTTGAAATGATCAAAACCTCCAGAAAATCGTATTACATTTCGGGTGGTTTGCTTCGCTTAGTCTATTATTCAGCGCCCTAACAACGAAAGGGTGCAATGAAATGAATCTTCGAGGGTTACAAAATCTATGAACCTTGGTTACATAAGATACTATTATTCTTTCTCTCTCCCTCTCTCTCTCTCTCTTTCTCTCTCTCTCTGTCGTATTTTAAAAATTTTACTTAATATTTAAATAAAAGTTTACATTTTCTTACTGCAATAATAATGAACTTTCTTCTTACTTACGTATTTTTTACGCTGCATCGTAGGACATTTAAGTTTAATACAAGTTTGGAGAGGGTTATCTTAATAGCAGAATATATAGAAATCTTCGGGAAAGTCCCGTTAAGGGTCTTGTAAGTGCATCTACAGAGAGTTTAAGCTGCACAAGTAATTTCACAGTTTAAAAAATCCAATGCTAAATTACAATAGAGGAATAAACTTTTTAATTGCAATTGAATTTCAGCACCCACAATAGAAGCTGTTTCTGACACGCCTGTTTACGTACGAATAAGCAATCGTATTAGAATTCCATCCATTGGAATAGCTTTGAGAATCACTGATGTACATCAAAGTATAATCATTTCTAAGTAGAATACACCTAAGTGAGTCATTTTGGCTACAGTTATTGGACTTTTATCAAAATTGTCTAATAATTTTATATAAAAAAAGTTTGACGAGATCTAGAAAGGATTAATTTTGATACACATAAGTTCATTTTTGTTCGACTTGTGTGTGTGTGTGTGTGTGTGTCAGAGCAAATCAGATAGTTCTGTTTTATAGGCTGATTCATTTCTACAGGAAAGTGTTACAATGGTAAGCGTGCATTTCATAGATCAGTTTTCTTCATGGTCATGCTATTTGTGTGTCAGGAAAATAACTGTAATCAGTTCTGCTGGGCTAGTCATCTTCCGTAGAATGAAAGCACAGTTTCATCAAAATATTGTAGTGTGCCTTATTAACGTCTGTCAAAAATGTTTGCTTTCTCGTGAAAATGAGCTTTTATTTGCTCTTACGCTTTTATTAAAACTAATGCTAAGTTTTGTTTGAGCTCTTTTTGTCTTTTGATAGAGAAGTGTCATTCTCTTTGATCATTTGTGTCATCGCTGTCCCCGATTGCGAACCCAGAACAGATCATTGAACTTTCCAAAGATACGGAAAACAAACTGACACTGAAATCAACAATAGCCACTGGATACGAACTAGAAAATGACTAAAATAGCAAAAAAACAAAAACAAAAAAAACATAATAATACACTAAAATACTCGAAATCCATTTTTTAATTTAGATTTGGTAAGAAACAGCCGTAATTACGGAAAAAATAAATTCAGTCGACATCTCTAAAGCAAAAACCTAGGCAGTAGAACGTCACATCAAATGTACAACTGTTGCTTCTGCAAAAATTTTCAGTTTAGCACATCTCACATCGTCAGATACGAAACATACATTATACAGCCGTATTTGATTTATAAAAAAAAGATGAAATTAAATTTCTAGTTTAATTGTAACTTACCTATATTTTCCTCACTACAATTAAGTGTTACTAAGAATGAAATGTTAAAATTCACCATTTTATAAAAGTTAGTCCCCCCCAAAAAAAGCCTTTAAAAAACCTAGAATATCATTAATGAAGGAAATATAACACAAATGCTTTGATATATTCTATGTACTCATCCCAAAATACCATCTTCGGTTGTTTGTTTGTTTGTTTTTTTTGTTTTTTTTTGTTTTTTTTTTTTTTTTATGATGTCATGTTGTGATTTTTTTTTTTAAAGAAAGGGTTGTTTTATTGTCGAGAATAGCTGTTCTGGGAACATCATTTCAAAATTTTTCGTATGCATATTTTTTTTTTAAAATAAAAAGTGCCGAAGTTCTGCAAGTGTTACGACCATTAGAGAGAGTTTTTAACTACTCTATTAACGAATAATCAAAGTCACCTTGTTGGAAGAGGCAAAGGGTTAACGTTCTCCAAAGGTGAATGGGTGCATTCAAAAAGCCCCTCTTTTAATTCCCCCCTCCAGTCTTTCGTTTATAATCATTTATGCGAGACAAGGTCACCTGGTGGGTCTCAGTGGATTGTGCTCTGATAACACACCAGTGAGAAAGCTTTTTTTTTTTTTGTCTCTCCTGATCATTGGTTTTTGTCCGTCTGGATGGTGTTAGGTCGGTTATAGTTATTGAGAATTGAAAGATTTATTCCCTCGGGGATATCTCTTATCGCTTTGATTAACATAGAAAGCAACTGATTTGTCATTTAAATTCGGCTCTAACTATATGAATTAGTTAGCGATAGAAATAGTATTTTATAAATAAACAACGAGAAACACATAGTGGTAAAATTGCAAATGAGGCAAATATTTTATAAATATGAAGTAAAATTTCTTTGTGTAAATGAATTTAATCATGAAAGTTCTAAAAGAAGGTCATTTTTTTTTTCGATGTAAACATAAGAAAAATAAAACAAGAACTGTTTGTAGATCCTCGTGTTAGCTTAATCAAGAGGTTTGTTAACAGTGAAAGAAAAGAAAAAAAAAACCACTTTGAATTTATCATTCTCGTAAACAAATTGATGGATTCCTTAAAAAAAAAAAATCTTTTTTTTTTAATTTTTTTTCCAACATTGAATTTTTTACCTGTGGCTTTAAATCTCTGGACGTTGGATAGTCCTAACTGACAAGTACTGGCAAGATCGAAACTGCTGGCCCAAGTTTCTAGAAAGGCTAAAGACTTTTTTTTAATTGCGGAAAGGTTTGGATTATTTTAACTTGAGCCTAGATTTGATCACTTTTTGTGGTTATTCAGACACCTTTAACTTCATCTTGTGGGTCCCTATTAATACAAGTTCGAATTAGGTATGACTCTGATATGCTATCTATCTCAAGACTCGTGATGTCTCGTCTTGTAAAATCACTTCCACAAACCCCTCTGAAAAGTAGAGAATTACGACAGCAGTCAAGGTGAAAGTAATTCGTAATATATTTTCGGAGCAGATTTAGCGCACTTTCTTCACTACACTTCTAAAACATTACAAATTTCACAATTTATATGAAATTTTTACTAATTTCCCATACAAAAAAAGCGCTTCAAGCGGGATTTGAAAGCGTTATAAGCGGGTAGAAGTATACATTGGTATATAGAAAACGTCCAGGGATCGCATAAAAGGAGCGTAAAGAACGGGATAGTGATATAAGCGGGGGCGCTATATCGAGGTTTTACTGTATTTACTTTCACTAATACAGACGAACAGCTTATCGTCAGTGCTTTTGTTGGTGAACTTAGCTCCGATTGCTATCTGACAATTCTTAGTTAAGAAAACAAGAACTTGATAATTATCAGTAAGGTTCAGGAAATTTGGATGAACACCTGGCAATCAGTTAGTAGAATTCATAGAGAAAAATGTTTTTATAAAATGAACGAACTGTGCATAGTATTGGTAGGGTGGGGTTAATCGCTTGATTACTTTAATGCTTTTTGACAATTTGTTTTTTTTGGACAGCCAACTCGTGAACTTTTTGAAACGGATAATTGTCAGTCTCGATTTAATTACTGAAAATAAAAATATAAGAAGCTGTTACGATATTTTGCTTTAAGTGTTAAACAGAAGAAAATATCAACACAAAAAAAAGCTTTTAAAAACCACGCATTTATCTAAAATGCACTAAAAAGTAGAATTTTTCTTTTTTTTACGCTATGAATAAAATTTAAAACATACGACTAAAAGTAAAAGCATTGGGCGCTCATAGCAAATATTTCAAATAAGCAAGCAAGCAAGTATTAGTAATTTACTAATAGTAAGAGGGCAGAAGGAAATGATACCTTTACTTGTAGCATTACTTCTAATTAGCATAACATAAAGACAGTTTTTAATTTCATTGATGAAATTTATAAAAACCTGTTGTGGTTTTTTGTTCCTACATTTTATTGAAGAAATACTAGTTTAGTTAATAATCTCACTTAATAATTTAATAATTACTTTTAACAAGAAATATGTCTTAACATTTTGATCTTAGGAATTGGTTCTGTATTCAGAAAGTAATGTATTTGAAATTCGAAGTAAATAAGTATTTGTAATATTACATAATAGTTAGAATGCAGCGTAAAAATATGATGCCTTTAGTTGTAGCATTTATTTGTAGAATCATTGAAATATTTGCTTTGGACGTTCCATGTTTTTATTTTTAGTTATATGTTACAGATTTTATACATAGCTTAAAAAAAAAATTCTACTTTTTAGTGCATTTTAGACAAAAGCGTGTATTATTATATTTTATATATAATTTATCTTCTACTGTTTAGTCGCTATTTTGTATTCGATATGAAATTCTTATGACTAAAAATCATTGTCATTTTCAAAACAGATATTTACTCACCTATTATATTTTCTCATTAGCATACAAATAACTTTTCTGTATAGTTCCAATCTTAGAATATGTTACGCCGAAGCAACACATTATTAACACCAATTCTCGTGTTTGTACAGTACTCCATCACTAATCCGGCTCTAATTTCAAATTTCCCGGGTCTCCACACCAATCTGCCACTAGTTGCTACATAAACATAGTCACTGTTATGGTCTTGTCTCTTGTCTGTACAGGGCGAAGACCATAATAGTGACTTTAAATAAATCACTTGCAAACACAGGCAAGCCATTCCAATTTGTTTTTCTCCATTTATTGTTATAATCTGCTCAAGTTTAGCCCCAGAATAAAGGAAATGCTTCTTCACTTTGAAAGCGGCATTGATGAGCTTTCTTGTGTAATTCAACAGAATCACTTGTACCATTTATTTTACCTGTGCATCATTAACATTTCATTTGATTTTCATTTAATGTTTTTTTCTTTATTAACAACTTATACTGATTTACGGGTTAAAGGTGTATTGTAACTTAACCTTCTGTAATCCGGCAAAATCACTAATCCGGCCCCCTATCGGCCGGATTAATGATGGTGTAGTGTAACAAGTAAGTGAATTAACCGACGACTCAATGGTATCTCTTCGCGATAATTTGAACGCAATCACTACATGTTGCATACAAATTCATACTTAAGAATATAATTAAATGTTATTGCTGGGGAAATGTAAAGGCCCTGCTTGATTCATCGAAAACTGTGCGGGTTTTTTTATTCAAAAACAAAAAACGAACAGTTAAGTCTTAGAGAGTTTTGCAGGAATACATGCAGCTTATCTGAAAATTTAAATAATTAATTCCTGCATAACAAAACATCTGATTTCTGCATCGAAGTGCATTTCCATCCAAGATGAGTATGTGCCAATTTGCAGCTCTATAGCTCATCAGAAAGTGAGTGAAATATCGATTACAAGAATTGACCTGGAAAGCAGACAGTATGACTTAATAATAACAGCGTGGTAATAAAATTAATGTTAAAAATCTTTTAAAAAAAACACGCTTGCTGTGTTATAAAATGATTGAAATATGTAAGAATTATGTATATAGATACACCGCCGCCTAGAGGCTGGTCTCGATAGTAACGGCGCACGGAAGGTCATGTTGCCTTGATGGACAACATGATATTAATGTATCAGTATATTATTGTATTGTCATCAGACATAAGCAAGTGTGCAAAATTTCTAAAAAAAAAATGAAAATTTAACTGGCAAATTCACATTAAAGATTTTACAGGAAATACAAAAACCATCTAATAAGAAATCATTTATAGACAAAGAAATTGGCTTTAAACTTTTATATATATATATTGTTATCGCTTTTATATTAAGTCAAAATTACTTCATTTAAGTCTTAATTACTTCAAGAAGCGTTGGAATATTAGAAATTGCAGTATTGGTACTTTTTTTTTAATTTTTGCATAAAAATTACAAATGAAAGTTTGATGTTAAAGTTTAATCATTAAAACTAAAATTAAAATTATTTGTTGACTTTGGTCCTTCCCTTGATGATAACTCTTTATTGAAAGCGAATGAAGAATACCAACTATGGTGGTTCTTGACAGTGTTGCAATAAAAGAAATTAAGAAGCATCAGAGATTTATGTGTAATTTTATTGTTGTCTTGTCACAAAATTTATTGTTACTTCTGGAAAATTGCCAGAAAAACACGAAAACAAGAATTACATCAGTGCGGCTTCAACATCCGATGGAAACTTCTGTTAAATTCATTGTATGTGTAAAAATGTTGTAAATTAGCACTAGTAATACATTGATGTCCTATAATTCAAACACACGTTGCACTATAAAATGTGTATGTATTGCATGTTTTACTGATTTTCCTTAAACTTGCAGCTGTGCAGTAAATTAGTAAAAAAAAATGCCTACTGTCTTCTGACAGTAAACAGAAGCATTTAGTTTGATCATACAGTAATTTTCTTAAGTTATAACAGGGCTGTAGATTCGGCAAAAAGGTTTTTTTTGATTCCGACTCCACAACCTTTGCAATGTTAAGTAGTCTAATTTTTTTTTTTTTTTTTTCGTTTTACTCCGATTCCTGCAATTTATTAAAATTTAGTATATGCAATTCTTGACTCCTATTGCACAGCCCTAGTTACAACATTTGAAAATTAAATTTTTTATTGTTCTAGATGTTCATGATTGGAAGTTTGAAGACCTTCACTGAAACTTTATTGTATCTGTCTATCACGGTGGGGTAAAAAAAAAAATAATCAGGCCATGTATTCAAATGTATCTAGCTTCCTGAGCAGTCAGAAATAAGTTCTAGAAGCTTCGTAATCAATTCAAGATTTCTGTTAAGAACAGATTTAAGACAAGAACGTTTTCTGTCTTAAATTCGCCATATGTTCGCAACTAGTATGGCGAGTAGGAAACAAATAAATGAATAAATAAATAAATGTCACTTTAGAATATGTTGCTAATAAAATTGATTTCATAGAATAAACATATTCTAAAGCTGTAATATCTACTTATTGTCCACTGTACGCCGTATGATTCATGGTGGAGTTGGAATGAGATCGTAATTTTGTTGTTGCATGCGGTTCGCATCGAAGTGTGATCTTCGTAGCCGAAGGTCCGTGTTCTAGGGATCTCTAGTGTTCCCAAGATGGCGAACCCGTAGAAGAATCCATAGAATTTCTAGGAAAAGATACTGAGGTGGTTTCCCGTTGCCTTCCTCAGGAAATCATTAAGAAATGATTTCAGACTGGATGAGAAAGAAGAAGAAGCAGACAAACAAAGAAATTTTTCACAAACAGCTATGCCCACGCTGGGATTTGAATCCAGGTTCCGACGTATCTGCCTCATAGGAGGCCATCGCCTTGTGCCCAAGACCACGCCGGAACGGCGAGATCGTAATTACATAGTCAAATCTGTATCGAAGATGTTGAAGGTGGTGACGGATAAAATTTTGTTTTAAAATTGTTTTTTAGATTTGTCTTATTTGCGCATTAACTGGCCATCATTTACTATTGTCGCTTTGAATAACTACTTGAGTTAATGGCATTCGATCATTGCATGTCTCACGTTTCTGTCTGCAACCATGAGGGAAAATTTTTTTGTGGCTACGATTATATAAATAATATAAATGAAACATTTTGTTGTTTTACTGTACTTGACGCTCAGAAGATTGAAATTGAATAATTGACTACCAGATACTCCATGCTTATGGTGCAATGTAGTCTTTTAAATATATATCTGGGCGAATTTCTGTATTGCTTTGAATCAGAAGTCCTAGTGGATAATTGGTGGTTCTAAAGAATGCAATACTGACACTTCAGAATTAGTAATCTTGCGGTTTCAGAATTTAAAATTTGACTGCTGATTTTTAAAAAAAAATATCGCGAAAATAAACTTTATTAGTAGAGCGTCTTTAATTGTCTAGGAATTGCAAATAGCCCAGCTTTCAGCTGCAACGAATCAACATCCCATTGACTGTGATTTAACTAAACAAATGGTGACAGCGTTGGAAGTGGGTTAGGAGGCAGAGAAAGAAAAAAAAAAGAGACCGAAACACCCGACTGACAAGTGGAGGGGTCAAGGGCCGCCCACTCCGTCGAAAGGACATCTCTTTTGGCCCTTTTTAAAACCAGAGCACTTACTCAATTTTCAGAGCTTGAGTGATACATTTTTTTTCCCTACAGGACTTCATTTGCTTCATAAAGTGAAAGAGAAATGTATTCAGTTCAAGTGATGAAACAGACAATAGGGTGTATTTCGACCCAGTTGGTCGACTTGCGATACGCCCACCCGCCGAAAGACAAAGCGAATTTAAATGACATATCCGGGTTAATCTAAAAATACTTTGATTTAAAGTATTTGTAGATTAATATTTTAATTTTTTTTTTTTTTTTAGTTTTCAATCAAGCGTAAAAGTATGTTAAGTGTTACATTGTCTTTCATTTAGGAATTTCTTAGTAGTTACGAAGGCAAAATAGGAAAGGTAAAAGAAAATGAAAAGAAACGTAAAACACGATGAATTTTGAACCCTGGTTTTTTTTTTTCTTTTTTCTTTTTAAATGCACTTGAAAATGGATACTCGTTTGTGCATCTGAAACTAGTTGTGTAAAAATTTGTATTGAATTTATTTGTTCTTTGATAGACAGGTGCGCCGGCTTTTATTTGTATGTAAAGAAGAATAGAAATTTGGATTATATATATATAAATCGCTGGTTCTCTTTAACTTATCACTCAAAGGAAATAAAACCGCTGGTAAACTGCAAATTGATCCAATTTTTTCTTTCGAATAAGAAGATTAAGGTAGTTCATCACGTGATATCCCAAAGATGATTTTGAGAGGAAAATCACAAAAATATTTTATTTTTCTTAACCACTGATATTCGAGGATTACACCAATGAGTTTCTTAGATTGTTTTAATCTTGTACTTACGTTTTACTAACTTAAAATAACGCAAAATAATTAAAAAATGAATTTACCATCTAAGTGAAGAAATACTTCCAGTTGGCTTATTATAAAGCCTAAACTGCAACTAAATGTTCTAACGTTTTGCTGTGCTTATCAAATATTATTAAATAAAGTTTATAAATTATGTAATTATTACTCGTAGGTATTATTTTGGTAATATAATTTATATTGATTCACAATTTCAGCACAAACATTTCCCATTCGGCTTGCGTAGATTATAATTCTCAAGTAGATTACTGTATCAACTATTATATTGGGTTGTAGCTTAACTCGATTAGATGCTAAAAATATAGTGTAAAAATATATAGTTCTGATAGTGTTTTACGTTGTTTCTAATCGTTCAAAATAATCATTCAGGTTTCTTTTTTTCTTTAACACTTCCATCGTAAAAACTGATAGCTTCAGACTTTAACTTCTCTAGGAAAGATTAAATATCACTTGCTTATCCTAAATTAAGCAGCAGAATTGCCTAAGCTATCACACATAATGTTTCAGCGGGGCTCATTTGATCTCAAAATGAGAGATTATTTGAAAAATGTTATATACAGAAACGACGTCTTTCAGATGAAATGTTTTGATTCAAGGTCGTTTTCTCAAGACTAGGATCTTTGGGACAGCCGTTTCGCAATCGTTATCCGTCCTCAGCCGAGATTAGTGTGGAGTTAAGCGGATGATCTACAAATCGATGAGAACGTAAAGGTGGCCCTAGACGGTCAATATTTTGACCAAAACGGTTTCGTCAATTCTGGCGCACGCCTCAAATAACCCATCAATCTGTGGTCCTAGACGGTCAATCGTTTGATCAAAAGAGGGAGGCAATCGATTGACGCACGCTTCATTCTTTTGAACAAAATTCATTCATAGTGGAGTTTCAACTAATGAAACTAAAAATGAAATTAATGGAAGGTAATTTGTTGAGTTACGCAATAATGAGGATATATATAACTGTCAAGATTCTAAAGAATTTGATGATAAAATATTAACTATTGTTTGTAACAGCAAATAAAATAAAGAAATTAAATATAAGGTTGGAATGAAAAAAAAAAAGAAAGCAACAACCATGGATTACTGAAGAGTTAGTAAATGAGATAAATATTAAAGATAAACTTTTTAAACAAACTAAAAATAATCCAACCAATACAAATTACAAATTGAAATATAAAAAAATATAGAAATATGTTAAAACAAAAAATTAGTAATTATAAAAAAATATTATTTTGAAACTCTAAGAAAAATTCTACAATCACCTACAAATTTATAGGTTGAAATAAATAAATTACTAGATACAGTTGAACGACACAATAAAGAAATTAAATTGGCAAATTGAGTTTGTAATAGGGAAGTTGAACTCATATTCTTTTCTTATCTATCATATCAAAAACGTTTTTCCATTTAAACAAAAACTTATAATTTACAAATTTCTTGTGGATTCTCTCTTAAATTACGGTCTAGAATGTTGGATCAATATTAATAAACAACAAGTAGAAAACATAAATAAATTGACTATGAAGATATTCAATAATATATACATAAATTTTAAATATAAATCAAAAAAAGAAAAAATAAGAATAAGAAAAAAATATGGAATATGAAAAATTTATATGCAAAATTTTGATAAAGAATTATTTTGAAGTACTAAGAGAAAGAAATTCTCAAGAAGAAGAAATAAATACTAGATACAACTGGTATAAAATCTTTAAATTGGATAAAATTAAAAACAACTTTGGATACAGGTTAACAAATTACGTTAAATACAAAATTTTCAGTCAAATAAAAATTAATCAAAATGAAACATTTAAACAAATAAAACAGAAAATGATCTCTGATGCGGTGGATGGGTTAATTAAATATTAAGAAAAAAATTAATACTGTTCCTATTATAATAAGATAGAATTAAAGCCTGATAATAGTTGTGGGATAAATTTACTTAAAAATCTAAATAATACGGTAAATATCACTTATACAATGGTAATAGAAAAACCTGATATTTCAGAAATAAAATATGTAATAAGTAATACGAAAAATACAAATTCAGTAAGTATAGATGGAATTTCTATTAAAACTAAAAAAAAAAAAATTATCAGATATTGAAAAAAAATTTTTTGTAATGCCGCACTTCTTTTATTTCTATTAAAATAATCTTGGCTTTTTACTTTCCATAATTCAGGGCAGTCTCGATATAAATCTATTAAAATTGATGTAAACTCACGTTCGGAATGAATTTCGTTGTGGAAATCGAGGGATGTGCACTCCATTTCTTGTGCCGAGAGCAATGACTGAGGAAAAGATTGATAAAAACCCTCCTAGACGGTCAAAGCCCTCTTCAATGATTGACGTAAATCAAACTTTCTATCAATCTCCCTCAATGATTGGCACGCGCGTCAACGGGTTCCTAAACGGTCAAACATGCTTGACTCAATCGATTGACGAAACCGTTTTGGTCAAAATATTGACCGTCTAGGGCCACCTTAAGACGCTGGCCTCCGCTCCTCCCCTCTTCTGCTTCAGTCGAATTTTACGGATGTCCAATAAAATATTTATGCAGTTATACTCTTAGCCAGACACAAGAATAAATAATAATAAAAAAAAAACTAAAGAAGCCACACGATTAATTTTAAGGTCTTGTGTGAAGGACGATTTTCAGTTCAACGTCTTCATTTCCGTTTCTTAGTTTTTGTCAGAACTGCTCTCAACATTGAGAAGTATACATTGGTTTTAAATATGATACTTATTATACTCCCAAAACTGTTTCTGTTATTTTTGTCTATTATTTCACAGAAAGTGTACATTTTCGAAATCGTTCATCTTTTCAGTGCGAAACTACGAATAAAAATTCGATGTCTTATATCTGGGAAATCTGTTTCAGTTAATGAAGATTTGGTAGAGATCTGTTATATTTACAAGTTTAACATAACTCCATTCCATCTTTTAACTTCTGTTCCATTTTTAACTATGGAATTAGCTCATTTTAATTTCGCTGAAGTTATGTTAAAGTTAAAGGCCAAATAATGAGAAATGGCCAACATGAATTGGAAACGTCAATATTACGCAGCGTCCAGACACAGATCTCAGGAAATTTAAGAAGTCGTACTTCATCCTTAAGAATAAGCCGTTTAATACTAAATTACAGGTCGATAGGATACTTGATTATGGGTTGAAATTTTAATGGTCATATATTAGGCCCCTTGTTTTTTATTTTAATTGGTTCACCCACAGAATAATGGATTGTGCCGAAATCATGTGTAGGCTCACGTTAACGAACTGGAATGATGGGTAATTTTAATGATTTTTTGACGAGATCTTGTCGCGGTCTGATGAAGGTTAGTGTAAAGTAGCCGAAATATGTAACCCTTTTGCAGTATATATGAATTTTAAATTTTAACTGTATTGTAATGGTTTTAATTTTTAGTGCGTATTCTTCACACACGCTAAATTATATTATGAAAATTTTAGTATTTAAGGCCACGAGTGACTTGTAGCCTTTCTTTCTTTATTGTATTCTTTTACTAACAAAAATGACTTCAAACTCTTAATTATTTCGGACTAAAGTCACCTGTCGTGAATATCTTATTTGTAAATTGTTAATTCAACTGAAGATCGAGGGGAGCCAATATCTCGCCTAGTTTTCTTATTGCTTGTAGTTTTCAAATGTAGCAGAAAATAAGATTTTTCTTAATTGCTGTTTACCGAAAAATTTGTTTGCAGTTTTCTCGGGGGGGTATGAGCTTCAGTGAAAGTTAAGAGGGGAAAACGAAGTCATTCAGAGGTAAAAGTTAAAGGAAAAAAAAAAACCCAACGAAGGAACCCAACCCAAGGAAAAGTGGTGTTTTGTTCTGCTTCCATTTCCTCCACTTAATGCGGGAATGAAATTGCCGTTTTCCACGAGAGAATGAGATCTCCAGGGTCCAGTAGGTAATGGAGTGGCTCATTACATTAGCTAACATTGATCCCCACCCACACAAAGAGAGAGAGAGAGAGAGAGAGAAAATAATCTTGATCTCCGCAGAATAGAAATGGGGTTTTGTTATGGGAGTTTTGGTCAGCAGTTCAAACACAATACTTCAACTGATTTTGTCCTCGCCAGAACCCTCTTTTTTTTTTTCCTCCTGTTCCCTCTTACAGTTCAATTTGTCGAGTTTTTTCTTTTTCAGTTCATTCTTTCCTCTTCTAAATCGTATAATTTAATAAGTACAGAGACTTTATTTTTTTCGTAAAATCCTGATAAGATGCTATGTTATATACTGTATTATGAGTAAATAATGTATTATAAGTCATATTTTCTATACAGGATCAGTCTTCTCTGTCTACAATCTCAAATAATACAGTTCTTTGTTTTCTAGTGAATAAACTGTACAGTGAGTTGCAAATTACTCCAGCAAAATTTACGTCGTTGATTTAAAACTTTGTTCCCATTGATGGTGCTCCACTTCGATAATGAAATCCTATTTTAAATATAGATATTAAGCTAAGCAGTGGCGTAATAAGGCAGATGCAAACATTGACTGGGTCACAAGGAATAAAACCCATTATTATTTTATCATGACTGTCAAGTAGGTATCGCGAACAAACTGTCACATTCAGACGAAAAAGCAAAACCCTCAACAAAAAAAAAGATCTAGTGCCTAACCAATTGAATTTCAAAATTCATTCATGTTCTGGGTTTAGAAATTTTAGTCGAAAGAGTGTTGTATCTTTTATAAAGATTCTCAAAAATTCCAATGTAAGCAAATCTCTACGAGCTTCTCACTATTTCCTAGAGAAGATTATTATATCTTCCGTATGATGTCATTCTCCAAAATTCGCATTACCAGCAAATATAAACGAGATTTCTGCTTGTCTTCTATTCTGTTCAATATTTTATTTTAGATTGAAAGTTGCATGAATCGAAACAAGTGAAGCTAAAGTTTGCAAAATGTTCTTTTTACCCCCGAAGTCCATCTTACGTATCTCTCCACCAATAACGCCCAATGCACATTTTCTCAATTTTGAATTGGTCCAACAAAGAAGGTTGTTTAATAATACATTATAATTTCATATTCCTGTTTTCGATAAGAGACAAATTTAGAATGACTTGATTATCTCAAATGCATTATGTACCTCCCATCAATGACTCGTGGACAAAGATATGCAGTGTTAGATATGCAGTGGCCGACTTTGAATCGGGGTTCTATCGGTCTCAGTTAAGAAGATGTCCCCAACAATTCTCAGTTAACTCAGTCCAGTGACAAAACTCTACGGCAGAAGAAAAATTAGCTAACTACCTAAAAAATTAGATTTTTTTTTAAACATAAATGGTCTCAACTCGCGGGAGCATAAATAAAAACGATTCGGTTATTGTTATTGAAAATGTTATTTAAAAAAAAAAAGAAAGTGACTGTAACCACGGAAGTATCCACTGATTATAACATAGTGTTGATGGTAAAGAGTTGTTGTCTGAGGTTGTCTCCCAAATGGGGTTCGTATTGTATCGTATTCGTTATACATTTGAAAGTTAAATTGGTAACTAACTGAACTTTGTTTTATGCTATTTCATTCTCACTTCTTTTTTTGAGCTTAGTTTGAAAACTGACCAAATTCGTAATGAAATTGCTGGAATTTCTTCGACATGAAAGTTTAAAATAAACTGTAAGAATCTAACCCAAAGACAATGAAATGAACAGTTTAGCCAAAAAAGAAGCTAAGTGGCCACTCTCAAATCCTACGGTAAATACTCATTTTAGAAGAGTTATCAGGAAAGATCCTTGTCTGGAATTGAAATAACATCAACGACATTGGATTCACAAGGTTGCGGAAAAGACAAACTATATCAAACTTCCAGAATCCCCTAGTTCTGAGCCCGGACCAAAATGGCAGCTTATAACTAATTAAAAAAAAATGATCTTGTATAGTAAAAATCAACATCTGTGCATTTGTTTTGTTAGGCAATTACTGTTAATTTACTGTATTACACAAAATAAAGTTAACATTAGAAAATTAAAAAAAAATGGCATAAATGATTTTGTAAGGAAATATTAACGAACTTCAAGTATCCTGGTCGGTGCCATCCTGGCACTTCCACTCCTACCTATTGTGCTTTCAACCATTTAATTGATTTACAGATGTTTTCGCTGCTGGGATATTCCAGAAATCAGTTCTGAATTTTGTAAAAGCTATGAATCATTAAAATTAATCCTCTTTACATCGGATTGTCTTTGTCATCTTTCTGTACGGCCATTGGAAAATCAACTGTATTGGTTGTTTAAACCGAATTTCAAATGTCTTATTTTTAGACGGAAGTCCGTGAAGATAATAAACAGACTGTTCTATTTCAGAACGGCAGATCGATTAACATATTACACGCTGCCCTTGAAATATGGATTATTTTATTTTTCAGTGAATAACAAAAATGTTAACAACAAAATAAATAAGTAAAATACTGTTATTAATATTTTTCAATTAAAACTATTATTACCACTTTTATTTTTGTTGTTTATTACTTTTTTTTTTTTTTTTTGCTGTTATGGGTTTCATATCGGATTATTCATTGTTTTATTAGCTTCCAACAGTCAAATAGTTTCAAAAGATACTTTAAAAATGATATTTACCGCTGTAACATCTCTTTGTAAGATAACTATCCCGAGATTGTCCCTTTTCTAAGAGAATTGTTAGCGTGTTATCTATTTTTGTGTAAATCTATACTAGCGTAGGATGCCTTCAACAGTAAATCTGGCAAATTGCAGCGAAGTCCCACTGCATGGGTAGTTATCACTGACTCTACAACGAACAAAAGGGATGCGGCATTATTCGGGATTATTCCTCAAGAAGGGTTAAGTTGGTTAGAAAATTTTGTAGCCTCGCACTTATTGATCACAACCTAAGGGCCAAAAACTTATCAAAACTATTTGTTATAGTTTTGAAAGCTAACGCTTCAAGCTTTTCTGAACGTCTTTTTCCCGTCAGGATTTGCCGTTGCTCACAACCGATTTTTCTATTTCATTAGTTAAAGTCATCTATACACAATGATCAAAAGCGGCGAAGTAGTTTCGGAGGGAAAAGCTAAGCTTCAAGTTTTTATATGAGTTAGTAAACAGCGGTTTCTTTCGATTCGCTGTAATTATATACCGAAACAAGAAAGATGGATATGATGAAGAAAATTAGTAATGATATTATTCCTAAATTACGAATAATAATTTTGCTGTCAGAACTTATCAAAGGTAAATAACCATTTAAAGAACAGTTCGAAGTAACGCCAGGAGACCCTTGGGGTGCATCCCCTTGAGCCAAGCTTACCGGAGGGGACGCTTGTTGTGTGCACTGAACAGGCACTACGGACAATGGCGCTATGACCTGTTTTCTGATGAGTCCAACAAGGAGGGAGTAAGGAACCAGGGCAAATCTTGCCAACATCGTCGATACGGGGGTGGCGATGTATTGATAAGGGCAGGCATTATGCTGGGCTCTCATACACCACTGCACATCTTCGACAGAGGATCCGTAACTGCCCTGTTTGTATAGGGACAATGTCCTTCACCAACATTGCTACTTTTCAGGGGTACTGCTGGTCCAGAGTTTCTGTTCATGGACGACAACCCCATCCGCATCTGGCTCGTCTGGTAAACGAGTACCTTCAACATGAAGACATCCATCGTTTGGGTTGGCCTAGATGTTCCCCGGATCTGAATCCAATCGAACATGCATCGGATGCTCTCGGAAGAATTGTTACTGGACGCATTCCATTATCACGAACGCTACCCGAGTTGAGGACAGCATTGGCCGGGATGCAATCCCCAAAGTTTGCTTGATACTCTGGTGTGCAGTATGCCAGAACGTTGCATTGCTTGCGTAGCTGTGCGGGGGGGACCATACAGTCTACTGAATGCTCTTTATGCCTTCCAGAAACGCCTGGATAGTACTCCAGATGCTTCTATCGCATTGGCGCTTCGGACATTATTTCTTCTGTTATAGGCAGTGCTGCCACCTTTACTTTTGTGTGGGGATGGTTTGGGAAGACCTTCTGCACCCCCTTGTTTGGTCCCGACCGGACAAGCAGAACGGTTCATTTTGCAAGAACCCTTAATTTAAGGACATCAGTGTATTTTTAAGATACAAAATGAATTGTAAAATTTCAACTATGACGTTAAGCAGCGTGAATACTTTATAAAAGCGCACGTGTAAGTGTTTAATTTAGAATCTGTTTGTGACAATTAATTTAAAATCTATTCATTAAGTCCAGGGTTTAGTGTAAGGTAAACATGTTTATCTTTCATCTTCATCTTTAACTTGCTGTAATTTAGAATCAAACACTGTCCTCGCAATCGACTGAATGTAAGAATGTATATAGTAAGATCAGTGTCATTGGCGAGACAGAATGTGTAGAGTGTGTTGTTCTACAATAATCACCAATATACAAAAATCACTAACAACAATCCACAATATTTAAGATTTAATCAATCCAGTCAAATTTATATCTTCAACTTAAGTTACCTCTACCTTTGAAGAGGAAATAAGAAAGACAAGGAATCTAATCCTGAAACAATGGCTGGCGGTTATTCACCTTCTTTGACATTTTAGTTCAATATAGGTCGATTATAGATGCCCTTACAATGACAAACAAAGTTTAGTAAACTATAATAGACCAACGGTCGCTTCTCTGCCACCCACACTCGCCTCATAACATAACATAGTAAACTCTTTTAAAACATTGAAAGCCGTTGAGTAGTTTCTGCTGTTGAGAGCTTCAAGTCTCCAACTTACAAATATACTATTTAAAAGGATTAGATTGAGGATTCCTTTGAGGCAAAGGTTAAGGATTTCGAGATGAAAAATGTTATATCACGTTAAAATGATAGTCTACATTAATATTTTAATCTGCCCGTTTGTTGAAAAGAAAGATCTTTGAATGTCACTCATACACCCACACACACAAAATCGCATTGCTTTAATTGAGGAATATGCTTTTTAGATATTTTATAAACCAAAGACTACGTATATTTTTTTTCCGGTTATTAATACTTTTAATATTTTGTAACTTATATATATCAATATATAGGTCTAAATATTCATAAGGTGCAGGTTTAATTTCTTGTTAGTTGAAGTTAAGGCTTCAGGTCTCAACGATTTCACTCGAATTTATCATCTCTGTCAATGAATCCTGAAGGACTGTTTATCACTTTTTTTGTTTTGTTTCCTCCCCCGCTGCCATCTCTCTTGGAATATTCTCGTTCATTCCAGGTCATCTCTGTTTGCATAAATGCAGTCGAAAGAGGTCACTCTGCCCCACCGAACAAGTTGTCGAAGGAAAAGTATGTTTTAAAGAGATACTTGTAGTTTTTGCCTCTTCACAGATTTGTTGGCTTCTTTCTTTCTTTCTTTTTTTAGAATTCAAACCAAATTCGCTCTGAAATTTTCTTACAGATGTTAAATGAACAGTGGAAATTTATTATCAGTAACTGGTAGAAGAACATTCAAAATATTCAAATAACAGATTTGTTATTAAACGAAGCAGAATTTAAAAAAAAAATATTTTACCACATAATGTGATGTCTAGAATGTAGACATTTAATTAGAGTATTTGGCTACAAGTGAAGTTTTATTATAGATGCAACTTATTATAATAATTTACGGCACACCAAAAGATACACCGATTGAGAAGATCTGCACTAAAACAGGCAAAGGACGTCCACACCAGGCAAAGCATTAAATACCTCTCATTTGAGGAAAAGTGAACGACAACCATTCGAAGTCAGTACTTGTTTTGGTGTTTACATAATCTTTAACTTATTAATTTTTATAATTTAATTAAATGATCGCTCAGGGTCACGTAAATTATTCACTATTGACTAATTCAACAAGTCTTCAATTTTTTCTTTTCTTCCTCAGTTTGAGAAAGATAGACCGGGGGGGGGGTCTCTATTTCTAACCGGAAACTTTCGGAAAGTATGTCGAACAATTAATTATTCAAAGCTTTAACAATTATAGTAATTTGTCGTTTGCCTCGATGACGAACTTTGCGGTCAGCGTTGTTTCAATGTTACGAGACTCGGCGAAGTTCGTTAATTTATCAAATTACCTAATTGATTGTATCATTAAAATTTTACTAGAGGTTGAAACTAATTTAAATGTTTTTCTCAGGCATGTGGCGGGGCGCTATTATTTTATTTTTTGGTTAATCATCATCTTCTTAATCTTAAAGGAATCATCATCACCATCTTATTTCGTGAAAATTTCTTGGTTGATTTCAGTTAGAGGTAATTTACAAAAGTAGTTACTTGAATTATATCTTTTAAAGAATAAGCTCAGACAGTTGTTGAAGAATAATTTATTAAGAGGAATTCTAGATGCCCAAACTCCTTCCTATGAATAATTTTTAATTAAAAACACATTTTAAATGAGCTAATGCCTAATTAGCTCTTCCGAAATTGAAGAAGCACATTTGACGAAAATTCAAATTCTCTTTAATGTTTCGTTCGTGGATTATATATTTATGCTTTTTGTGAGTTATCACATCTACAGTAGATTCATTACAAAAACACATACAAACTTAATTTGATTTTAATTTTTTTATATTGATTCTAGTATCTAGTGGATCTACAGATTGCAGTATTTTTCGGATGCCGGTATTACTTTTCAATCCCTCTCTATTTTACACTAATTGTATTCCTCTGTGATGTTTGATATTCATCTACAGTTGAACTGTAATTATTATCATCCTCGTATTTAAAAATGCCCAATTCCTTCTTGTAACTTAGTTAGCTGCTTATAGTTCGTTGGCGGGCAGACGTTTTAACTGTTTGCCTCTCAAGGTCTCGGCCCCGAGTTCGACACACAAAGCGGTTTGTTTAAAAAGAACTAAATTCCAACAATAACTGCCTTTGTTTTGTAAAAAAAGAGGCGAGTGCATTCCATGTTTAAGCTGTCTCTCTCTCTCTCTCTCTCATTTTTGAAGTTCCACAGATTCTGACGTTCTCGTTCGGTTTTTTGTTTTTGTTTTTTAATATTATTGTTATTATTAATTGTCTAGTTCAGTTAACAGCTATGCATTCGTCGCCTTTCATCTGTGAATGTGTCTTTGTCGTCCGAGTAACATAATGATTCAAAATAATTCAGAGTTTTATTTGTTGTGAGATTTCTTACTATGTTTATTGAACATGAAAATTCCTATTACGTAACAAGAATTTCTTGGTAAAACGTAGTAAAAAAGAAACGAATGAAATTTTGGAGTCCAATCAGAGACAAACATTGTGGTTTTCCATTACAATTTCTGTCTTTCTTGTAACATAGTAAAAATTTATTACGAAATTGATATAAGCGATATGTCAATATTTAGTATTTTATTACATTTTTAACAACGTACATTCTTCAGTCTTTAGGGAACATAAACTGCTATCACACTTCTTCGGCGTGCTTGACGAACAAGGAAGTACGCTGAAAACTCATTTATCCGAAAATCTGGTTTCTCCGAAACGACTTTTAGAATATTGTAAAAATACAAAGAAATTTTCCCATTATAAACAATGCTTAATAGCGTACACAAGGAATTGTGTAATTGTAACTCTATTAATAACATAATAATAATATAATAATAATAATTAATAAAATTAATAATAATAATAATGATGTGTATAGTACATGTTTAAAATAATATATTCAGGATTATCCAAAATTTCATTTATCCGGATCGGGAGCGGTCACATCAAATTCGGATAAATGAGTTTTTAGTGTATGTATATATTGAGATGATTTCCTCTTGGCTTCCACAGTCTTCTCATCATAAAGACTTCTCATCATAATTTTCCAGTCTTCTATTCATAGATATAATCATACATATTCATGCATATAAGTGGACACACACCACATATAATTTACTTGCAATCGAGTTGTCAAATGATTGACTAGATCACTCGATCGCCGCTGAGTGGTAATACAGTTTATCTCGAAAGTTGTTTACATAATCCCTCTGGAAAGAATTGCAAATGTGTGTACTTAAGATTTTATTTATATATTTAAAGAAAGCTTGAATTTAAATGAAAATTATTATCTTTGGGAAGTTAAAAATGTTTTTTGTTCGCAGTATTATAAAATTTATATAAAGGATTAAACCAACCCATATTTTCCAGTACTGTTGCGTGATGATAAAATTAAAAAGGAAACAAATTACAAATCATAATGACAGTAACTATTTAAAAAAAAAATAATAATAATCTTTCTCAATTGTAGGAAGTTTGGATGTTAAGTAATTTACGAAAGATACTTTTATAATAGAGGAAATACAGTATCAGCATTGGAAATCCAATTTGTCGTCGTCTGTCACCTGATTAACGGCGATGCTTCCGTCGACGGCAGATACTTAACTTGGATCTCGGCCGAAGTAAATTGCATAGATGTCATCTGTCTCTAGGAGATAAATTACACCTTTCCTATTGAAACGAGCTAAATCATACATAAATTCGAGCACCTGTCGCTGAACAAGAAGCCAACCCCATTTGCGGCGAGGGCTAATTGGAAGCCGTAAAAACGTCCCCAAACAGGCGCAGAGGGAAAACTTCTGTCTCGCGGTGTTGTGAAGGGAGGAGCCCGAGTGCGCATGCCCTGCAATTAGGCCTAAAGACCTTGACACCCTCCTTTTTTCAGGAAGCATTCCAATACAGAGGAGGAGTCGCGTATTCAAGATTGTACCTTGGATTTTTATTGTTTTCATGTTTTATTATTAACCGATGTGTTGTAACCTGACGATGATGCAGCGTTTTCCAGTGATCGCTTGTCGCAGGGTGGGATTAGGCTGTTATTCATGACTGTTATTGTAAGAGTCTGGCTGTTTCTGTATATTTATCTTTCTTACGTAATCACGTTATGTACACAAATGTTAGCATGTATCATTTTATAAACAACCGAAGTGAATTAGTTTCACCAAAGGGTTAGTTAAAAAGTCAGTTAATGTAAATAAAACACCAGACTCGTCAAATTGCTGCATACGTGATATTTCACTGTTGTTTTTCTGGGGCCCTTGAAAAATAATAATAATAATAATAAGATTTTTTTTATCAATGTTAATATTAAAATGTAGATCTTAAAATTTATAGTTTTATTGCCCTCATTGAAGGAAAGATGTAAAGAAATAAAAAAAAAAAAATACACACGTAGAGATTACACATGTAAAGTAGTGTTTTGAAATGCAAATATAGTCAATAGTTATTTGGGATGGTCGAAAATATATATATATTTAGACCTAGACTTAGACCCATTTGGCACCAATTGGAAATATTCGTCTGACAACGGTGTTTAATTATTATTCTGAATTTCATTCTCAAAAATATTATTCAAATTTGTTTTTTAATATTATTTCCAATTATCTTAATATACACAATGTTAATTATTTTCTTGTATCTCCCTGATTCTTTCTTTCTCTATTTTAGATTAACTAGAAGTACAAGGAAGTACTTTTATAAATTGCTAAGTAGTAAAATTAAAATTGATATTAGTCTTCGGAAAAACCTTGAAATTAATAATGGAATAATAATTAACGTGTGTAAACATGTCGTGTTACATCTACTCTTGGAAATGATTTTACGAGGTTTTTCATCGCATTATGATTCAGGACCGATCTTAAGTTTCTGCATCCGAGACAGTGTTTAAAACGTTGGCTTTCCCGCCTTCAGGTTCCTTTTTTGAATTGGTGGAACCATCCTTGTAAAAATAAAGACTTGCGTAATTGATTAAAAAAAGGATAAGAAAGGATTTAAAAAAGGATAGTTTGGAAACTCGGTCCACTGTAGGCCTCCTCAGTCGTCAATCAAAAATCCTGATTTGATATTATTTTTTGAACTCAAGAAATATTAAGCTTACCACAAAAGAACAAATAAATTAAATTATTTGTTTGTATACCATTATGTTTAGACACGAAGCTGTCTATTTATCATTTTTTTTTTTTTTTCAAATTTTCTAAAAAAGAAACCCGGAACTGCAAATTTCATTTAGAAATACTTGAAAATGTTGCATTTGCTTTTTCAAAGTTTTGACAATACGTAGCAATACAAAATTAAGCAATGCTTGCTTGATGCTTTTCAGCAGTTTATACCGTAAATAATTTCATGCATGCGTATATACACAAACGCGACAAGCTCCGAGAATATTTTTGATTTTGACTAATTTTTAGCGACGGCTGTCCTTCCCTACACATTGTGGACCTTTTACTATGTCGTAGACTCCGGAAGGAGGAAAAGAGAAGGAGCAAATAAACACAGGAGAGAGAAAGGAAACATCCATGCCGCCGCCGGGATTCGAACCTTCATATGAGTCAGCCTACTGAAATGCATAATACTGATTAAGCTATGAAGAATTACAAAATATATAACTGAAATTGTATAACTGTCGTTATCATGGACTCATATGTAAATTTTATATAAATATTAAAAAAACTACGAATATATCTTGTATAGAAAAAAGATGCAATTAAATCCTCAATAACAAATCTTACAGCAAGAGACTTGTCAGTACTTCAGGCTCCATTTCCGTATATTTAAAACCGTTTTGAAAGCCTGGTTGTATTTTTTCTATAATTCCTTAACATGTCACTTTTTCTCTGAGGAAATAGAAGTATATTTCTTCGAAGTATTTTCTTTCTAACACTCCCTAATACTTCCACGGAATTTTCTTATGACGGAAAATCTACCAACTCAAATAGATATCTTAGAAAACCAGTTTGTATTTCCTCTGCGCAGACTTTTTTAATTGATCAATTTTCCCTCTAAACTGGAAGGATCCACTTCGAGGAGTCGACATTGGAAACAATTTCCGTTAAAAGTGACTTTAAAAAATGTACGTTTTATTACTATTGATAACAGGAAGCAGTAGTTTTATATCATAAAAAAAAGCAGTACAAATCTATTCTAGATATATTTATTTTTTAGTGAAAAATTTCGCCTTTTTCTTTTACGAGCCGTTCTACATTGTAAAATAACAAGATATACCATGAAAAAGTACAGAAAGTTTGGAAACCACTGGCGTATATTCACCAACACGACATGTCAAATTGTACATTCTGTAATATTTCACGTAGATATTCTGTCTTCTTTCCTTATGGGGTGAAGCGAATGTTTCCTGTTGGTTGGGAATACCCTGTAGCTTATCAACATCCTTTCGACAATGCATGGATGACTGTCGTACAGGAGGAATAAAGACATTAAAATATACATGACGTAATTAGTAAGTGGCGCAAGGAATTACAGAAATAGGAATATTCATTTTACGTAATATGTGCGGCATGTTTGTTTGTTTTTCTCATTTATTAATTAACCGTAATTTATTCTTGAAATTGAACTTCAAATTCCTTCACAGCTAAGAAAGTAATTGTCAGTTAGGAAATAAATCTTTCTTAACTTGGAACCATCTTCAAATGAACAAATTAACAAGTCCTATCCTTCCAATAATAGTTATAAAATACTTTTAACGTGTGCGAAAATAACTTAACTAAAAAATATAATAAAAAACAGAACGCAATTTTTTTTATAAAAGAAATTTATAAAAACATTTAAAAATACTTAGGAACCTTTCGAGTTCCTCCGTGGAACTCTTCTTCAACACGTGTTGAAAAGGAGTTCCGTGGTGGAACTCGAAAGGCTCCGAAGTATTTTTTAAATGTTTTTATAACTCTCTTTTAAAAAATTTTTATGTGCTTTTTTTATTATATTTTTTAGTTAAATAACAGTTATAGTAAGAAAAATAATAAGGAAAAAAATAGGGACAAAAACAAAAGCCCTTCTGTGTCCAGTAAAAGCAGTGTTTTGATGGAAGTGGAATGTAACTTTCCCTTTCTCTCTTTTTCTTGTTCTTTGTCTTCTTTGCTTGAAATGTCCCACATCAAAGATCTAAATACTATACCAATTTGGTTGACCTTATTATTTTTTTTTAACTGTATTTGCCCATTTTATAGTTTTAATTTTTGTTAATTTTCCATCGTCAAGGATTTTCTATTAAAAAAAAAACAACGATTCCTCAACAGAATTATTTCTGTTGAAAATCATACAGAAAAGAGCTAAGGACACAAAACCCTCAACTCAAGTTTCTATTAAATGGGAATACTCAGAATAACGAAAACTGTTTATCATTAAAAAATGAAATTAAAAAATAAAAATATATATATGTAGTTATTGTATACACTTTTTCAATCCTTTTCTGGATTGTAAAACCATTTGGATTTATATAAAAAAACCGGATCCTTCGGGGTCTCACACCCCCAATACATAGACTTTTTTGACTAAAAAGCAAAACGTGCAGAGAAAAATTGGAAGTTTACTTGTCAGTAAAGGAGACATCGTATAGACTCATCACTCATGAAGCACGTAGAGAGGACCGAGGGGTTCCATTCTCCCTTCGGAAACAAAGTCCAAAACATCTCTGTTATCACTAAACTATCTTTAGCAATTCCGTTATCACGTTAACATTGATGTGAAAAAAAGCCTTTACAATCCAGTGGAATGGTTTTTAATGAAGAGATCGCGCCCCCCCCCCCCCCCACACACACACAGATGAACACATCGCTAAATCTGAATAGAAGGTTTGTTTACACATCGTAAAGCTCAATATATTCCCCAAAAAAGAAGTCCCAAAGAAGAAGATATTGTTTTACGACATAAAAAAATAAATAAATAAAATAAGTGAATAAATAAATAAAAATAATCAGCGAATCCCATCATTCAACCAAAAGCGTTACTCGTCAGCTCGCTACTCTTTTTTTTTTTTTTCTAATCATGATACGGGGACTCAGCCTGTTCATCGATGTACTATTAAACACAGTTTTAGAAGTATGGAAACAACATATATGTTAAAGTACATAAATTAAAGAATTACAGATCTTAAGCATGATTTTTTTTTTTTTTTGAATCATTATAAATGTTAAGCTTTCAAGACGATGTCGATTTCGCTTCAGTAACACTTCCAATGTTTTACGAAATTTCAACGGAGAAACTTCCTTTTTTTGTGTGTTTTTTTTTACTTCTCTTATTTACTTTGGATCAGAGTTCACTTCCACCCCTTGAACTCGGATAAATCTGATCCCATTTCAGTGGAGATTGATTTATTGACGGAGAGGAAAACAAATACAGTGGATTGTTAAACCTTATCTCTGGATTTATTACGAAAAAAAAAAAAAAAAAAACCCGGAGAATTTCTCAGCGATGAAAGTGAACAGTGATTCTCGTTGATACGCGAAAACTGTTTTCATTCTCTGTTCAAACGAAAGTGTAAAATTATCGTTTGTTTGGAATTGCCCATCACTTTCCATCTAAATAATGGTTTTCGGAATATTTTGATTTTTTGCAAGTATAGATGAAATAAACTTTATAATTAATTAAACGGGTTCATCTCGTAGAAGCTTCCAGACTGTGTGGATATTTCATAAGTTTCCTAGAAATGCATGTCTTGAAATACTGCTATCTTGGTTGTTTGCTATAAAGGCGCACCAGGAGGATGTTGACTCAGCAGTCGTCCTCTAAGTTGCGGATATGTACGCAATAGACCTTCCAAAGTACTTTCACTATCTGCTGCACTGGGTAGTGAGGTGCGGCATCGCAAGTCCAGTTTGTGTCTGCTGGGAACCGAAACTCTGCTTCGATAGCTTCACCGTATCGGTATTACATACTTAGACAATAAAAGAATAAAAAGGTGTTCATTTGCTTGGTTTGGTATTTCGTTACTGAGGTAATTTCCTTTAGTTTTACCGAAATCAAGAGATGTATTTTTCGTGATGCTTCTTTTTTTTTTTTTTTTAATGTTTTTATTATCAACGAAAAGAAGGAGCATACATAGATAGCATCACAGATTTACCGCTGATTTTTGTACGATGGCTATTAATCTTCGTTTGACTGTTATTAGGGTAAACCAATATTGATTCCATGTTGTTTTGTAACAGTTGCCGATTTTTTCTTTTGTTGCCTCCCCCCCCAGTAGAAAAAAACAAACAAACGTAAAAAGCGTTAAGTTCTTCTCACATCTCCGGGAGATATTACAAGCGTATGTCTTTTAGGCTCGACTCACAGGATATTCTCGACTTCACGGAATAGTATCAGCCACATTGTTTTCACCGGAATCGAAACCTGATTAACAGTACTTGCCGAGTTAGGTTAGATTTGTCCCAAGGCTCACAGGGCGCTGAAGATTCCAACGTTTCTTCGACCAACAGGACTGAGGTGAGGTCGGGTGCTCAGCCCCGCGCTCGGCCCGCCTGCATCGCCGAGAAAGAAACCCGATACCCATTCCACATAGGGTTGGATAGATCCTAGGGCCCATTTGAAGGAGAATGGAGCGTGGAAAAATAATCTTTTAGCCTTGTTGTCCAAAAGAGATAGCTGCTTTACTCGTTTATTTAATCGCTAGTAATCAATAATTCATTGATAAGTTATATCTTAAATTATTATTTCCTACTGGAATTTGAGACTTGAGGACGAATGATTAATAATGAAATCAGATGTCGTCACACCGTGAGAGTCTGGCTAGTGGGCGTTGAAGATTCTGCAAGTGTTTTTCTCTAAAGAGCACCTCGTTATCCCTCTTTCCATAACAATGGGTCCAATTCGACCGAGGGCGTGTTGAAATATATTTGGCGACGGACTAAAGATCTCCAATTGTTTGTCATCGGTCGCTCAGAAATGTTTTCTTCCATTCGTACGTGAATCCATTGTCACCAGGAGAGAAAGTAAAAAAATGGTTTCTTCTTTTATTGGGAAAGAAGGAGAAAAAGAAGTGTTAAAAGCCAGACGCAAATTCGAGTGTTGAATTTGGATCTGATAAAAAGAGAACGGTTGACAGATAGAAAAGGGAAGGAAATTGTTCAAAATGAAACATTTCTCGTCACGAAAAAAGAAAAAGAAACAACTAGTAGGATAAAAGAAACAAAAAAAAAAGGGTTTCATTTCATTTTAGATTTTGAACTTTTTTGGTAATAAAAAAAGGAAATGCGATTTGTTTGAAAACACCAACGTTCGTAGAAGGTTTTTTATTTTATTTCATTTTTTTATTTTATTTTTGCAGCAGACCCCGTTGCAACACACCTCTTTAGACTTTTCAGAATACTATGTGAAGGTGTGAGTTAAATATCTACGCGCCTAAAGACAGATCCAAACTTAAATTTGTTTATTTGTTTCTTCTTGGTCAGTCCTCTTTAACAGCAAAATCAGAACAAGATATAACCATCGTGTCAACTTTCGAAATACGCGCTTGGTAAAATTCTTTCACAAGACAGTTTTAGTAAATTCGAAAGCACTTTTATGTAATTTATATGTTTATTTATTGTCGTATTTCGCGGGCTCGTGTCTGGGTATTTTTTACTCCTAGAATCTAATTCGAATACAAAGAACAGTGATCTACCTTTACCATTTCAGGTTGTATTTAAATCATTTGAGTTAGCCTGTACTTCAGAGATAATGTATTATTGTGACAGTTTTCTGCCCTAACTCGTTACCTATTAGTAGGATATTTACTAAACATCAATAAGGATTAACTTTGTAAAAAAAAAAAAAAAAGGCCTACCTTAAATGTGTACTTTGTTGAGTACACATTTACTCTGATTTGGAATTAAATTGTAAAAAACATTTTGTTATTTTGTCCGATAAGAAGAAAACCTGTAATTCCTGTGCCAGCTACCATGTGACTATAAAATAGAAGTGATTGGAATAGAGAAGAAAAAAGCCAAGAAACATGAAGATCACAACGGTATCTGTAGATTAAGATTAGTATCACAAATAAAGGCTTATTATCTGACTACAAGTGTCATACTTGAAAATTATTACGAACAATCGATTATCGCAAAAGTTATTATCAATAATTTGAGAGCTATTGTATAATTTTAAATGTAAAGCAAAATATTACAGCCCTTTTAATAAGATAATATTTATGTATCACAAATGTAATTCATCAATAAAAAGATAGAAAAGTATTGTACATTTCAAAACTTAGAGTAACACATCGATAAGATTTCACTTGTTTCAACGTTCCACGAACTGACGATATTGCTTTTATCGAAGATGATCTTCTTTGGGTTTTCTAGAAAGCGTCGGTGATGACACTGACAGCCCGGCAGTCGCATGATACAGCGCCATCAACGAAAGAAGGAATTCACACGAAGACCCAGAACTCAAAGCTTTTCATGACTTGTGGCAAATTTACATTATTCTGCTGCGCTCAAATATTGATCCTTACATTTTCTGTGTCTTTTGGTTTATCAACAATCACAAAAATTAAAAAACAACAATGATTACCTCTTTCAAGCTAAATATATCTTGCTTTTATATTCAATTAAGATAGAAAGTGTAATTCAGTTAAAACACTATTTATTTATTTTTCTAGAGTTTATCTATTGTTTTAGGTAATTGATCTATATATATCAACAAAATTGAATAAACTATATTGCAATATACTTACATCGCTGTACAGGCTAGCTTTTTTTCCTTTCTTTTTTATTTTTTTAAAGATGACTATCTCTTACAGATATGACTTTCACAATTTTTACTTTAGACCAGTGTTTCCTAACCTTTTTTGTGCTATGCCCCACCTAAAGTATCTAAAGTATGCTAAGCCCCATCAAATATAACTTTCACAACCAAAAAAAAAGAAATAAAACGACTTTTTGAGTTTAACAACCAAAAAAAATTTTCCAATTTTTTCCAATTACCCTTCCTTAACAATCAAATTGCACCCCCCCCCCCTGTGGGGCGTGCGCCCCACGTTGGGAAACAGGGCTTTTTAGACAGAAAAGTTAAAACTTTTTTTGTTTAATATTAGTATTTAAATACGTATTAATTAAGTGAAATAAAATTAATGTGCCCGAAATAATCATAAAACAGAAAGCCAGCAATGTATAGAAGAAAATCAAAAGATTTCGCCCCTGAGCTATCATCGGTCTGAAGACTGCCGTTTCGTCCTCTTTATGGACTCGTCAGCCAGACAAACCCCTCGATGAAAAGCTCTTTAACCTTGAAAATGTTATGTTCTATGTTACCTATATAAAAGAATATTAACAGCATTCGCTATTATTAAAGTTAGCAGCTTTAAATTATATGTTCTAAAGTAAAGATTTTATATCAATGAGCTGGTCGAAACTGATTGCGATGATTCAGACCGCCAAACCAGGTTAGGGGTTCCACTCATGCCTCCCTTTTTGTTTTATAATCATCTATTAGTTAATACGTTTGTTTTTAGTTAACTTATATCGTTCTCATCACTTTTTAATATTTTTTTTAAGAACTTTTTAAAATTTTAAAATTTAATTGTGCGCAAAACCCACGCAATCTTCATTAGTTTATTACAGTTTACAAGTTTATTAGTTGTAATAAACCAAGAAACCACCAAGAAACTTTATTGTACCTGGAATTCCCGTAATGTCTTGAATAAACGAAATAACTTAAATGCGTAACTTCCTCCATTTCAATTACGTTGTAGTTGGTCCAAGTTAAAATGTATTCAGTTACTTCCTGGCTTAACAATATTAAAAACGCGTCTTGGCAGTGACAAACCCGTAGAAAACTTGGAAAACCTGCTGTTTAAAACAGGTTTGAAGGTTTCAAATTCGTTCCTTCACAGCGATTTCAATTCACAGTCCACGGAAACTCGAGCAGATCATGGAAACAAGTTCCGAGTCAAAGGAAAGAGGGAGACTGAGAAAACCAGAGGATACACGGAAGAAGGAAAATGGACTTTTTTTTCAGTTTAATATTGCACATTCTGTTAACGTAAAACATAGTAGATCTCTAAGGAAATAAGCTACTGAAAATGTACTTTAATCGGTTATAAATTTATTTCTCATTATCGTCGTAAATTTGTGGAACAGAAGATACCATTGAAACTCTGTTTACAGGCTCTTACTTTTTATAAATAGATAGAATATATAAATATATGCAGTGTTATTAATGATCTCATTTGTCTATCTTATATTCTACCCACTTCTCAGTTAAATTTGCTTCAGTAGCATCGAAAGAAAGAAAATGAAAAAACTATCTTGTGGCTTTTTCATTTTTGGACAGTTTCATCATAGTTTTGTTCGTAGAAAAAAAACCCAAAAAACTTTTATTTAGTCTAAAGTTTTTTAGTCTTCTGATCTAATAAGTATCAGAAGAGTAATATTCCCGTTTTGTCTATCCGTCTGTGAACAAGTATCATTAAAATATCGTTAAATTATCATTAGTATCATTAAAATATCATTAGTCGCAACAATCACAATAATCGCAATAATTGCGCCTTTTGCATTCGCAACAATCACATTTATAATAATAAAGAAATTAAAGCAATATCAATTCTATTTTCTTACATGTATCATAAGACGTTGCGAAGCATTGTAATTGGTTTACTAATCGCTATCCCTATCTTGTTTATATATTAACGTCAATGGGAAAACACCAGGAAAGTTATGGGAAAACATCGAAACAGTTCTAGTTTGTAATTGAACAGTTTTTTTCCTTCATTATCGGAATTTTATTTATTTATATATTTTGTCAACTTTCATATGAAAATGAAGCTTACGAACGAGATGTTCTTTGCCTTAGTAACGTTTGAACCTGTGAATGGAGTTTGTTGAAAGTTTGCCTGCATACGTATATACGGACAAGAAAAGATCGGCCCTTTGTATTTGAGAATTTAACAGAGTGAGATGAACATGTACAGGCCCACGAAGATGATCAAAATAAAATCGCTACAGAAAACATTAAAATCGAAGTAGGGAATTTTAAATCTGTCTAACAAAGCAGAATTTTGTGGAAAGTAGGCATCACATTCTTTCTTAGCATTTAATTATTCTTTTAACCGAGTTGAAATTTCTCGAGACCATTGTTGAATGACTAAACAATGATAAGGCTGCATTTGTTATTTTCTATTAGATTCGCAGTAATGAAATGTTATTTATTTAATACTTGTTTATGGAGACTTAATAGAAAGATAAAATCGTCAGCCATCTATCGCCGGTGGTTCTCAAGAAATTGAAAACGAAATGTAATTGACGATTTTTCGTGTATTTTCTGTTGAAAAATGGTCTGAGAAAATCTTAGCTGACGTCATCCGAATAACGAGATTTTTTAAAAAAAAAGAGGAAAGTTTTGTGATGTGGGGCAGTGGCCCACACCATTGCCATCCCGTAAATACTTTCTCTTCCTCGTTACCCCCAGGCGAAGCCGGTTTGAGCGCCAACCATTTTATATTTGTAGGGTGAATCCCCACCCAGATGCTCTCTTTACAGTCGTATTATTATAATAATCAGAGTACACTGTCAACAAATTAAGCCCATTTTGGAATCTAAAAAATATATATAAATTTCTATATTTTATTCATTTATTTATTTATGTAAGTGTTTTAGGAAGTTTTTTTTTTTTTAACCTAATTGTGTCATACTTTAAGATTCTTGTAAGGCGTCTTTAATTTATTTATTTATATATTTTTTTATCAGCCAGAAATTATCGTTAAATCACAAATAATTAACGAGACTAATTTCAGATTTGGTTTTACAATTGTTTTCAGGATATTTTGCATTTGGAAATAATTAAGTTATTTTTAAATTGTAATGTACATTAAGTTTATATGATCCAGGTTTACTTCGTCCGTGATATAGTACCTTTTTTTCCTGTCACGCGAGAGAAACTGAACGAGATGAATAACGATAGCCAGTTAGCAGTTCTAACCGATATTTTTCAATTTCTCCAATTAAAAAAAAAAAAGCACCTTTTTAATTGTGCTTGACACAGGAAGATGTTTTCAACACAAATAAAAAATGAAGTAAAACTGATATTTTAGAAATAATTTTTATAGAATTCAACATTTAAAAAAAATAAAAAATAAATAATCGAATAGCAAAGATTAAATAAATAAATGGATCTCATAACAAAAACGAAACAAACAGAATAGTTTATATGCTTCAGTGTTAGGCATAAAATGGATTATTTTAATTGTTAATGAAATCTATCAATAAGTAGAACATATTCATATAACTAATGTCTAATCTTCAAATTCGTAATCCGAAAGTTTTCAAATAATCAATTAGGAAAACCTAGTATTCTTTTTTTCTTTACTTTTACATGTAGAATGAGCTCCCGAAGTTTCTGCATATCTTCGTGAATCACGCTGTATATATATCTTCTCATTTCGCTACTTAATCGCTACAAGCGCTAACAGCTTTCTTGAAACATTTTAGTTAACATAAGCTGTAGTTTTTAAAAGCCAAAGAAGTCAAAATTTTGGAATTTGCTAAAAGAGCTGGTTTTGCAATGAACCTTTACGAGATTCAAGAACTATATGATTTCATATTTCTTAACATGTATTCGTCGCAATTCCATTCACTTAAATTAACATTAAAGATAATAAAATCCATTTTTGTTTTGCTTGTACAAGTAAGTGTTGCTTAAACATAAAATAAAAGTAGCATAGAAAGCTAACAAATGGCGCTGAACCTTTATTAAAAAAAAAATCTCCATCAAAAGCTGGGAGTCTATTAATGTCTGGGTGTGTGTCTCAAGTGTAGACCAAGTGTGAATGTAAGTGTTCACTTATAACTTGTGAACCTCTGTATGGATCTTCATAAAACATGGTATGAATATTCGAGGACTGGGGACGATCTAACTATGATATTTGAAATCTTTTCCAAATGGGTCGTTGTCGAGAAGTTTGCACGAAATGGGGACAAAAATTCCGCAAAGGAAAAAATGCGCTGGAATCTAAATAATGGATTTTTATTTTACTTGTAATAATATCCCAGTATCCAAAACAATGGGAATTAATTCTTTCTTTCTGTTAATCTGTTAACAGTCGGTTTCTCCAAACGGTCCTAGACTATTCCTGGATTAAGTCCAAATGACTCCAGTAGGAAATGCGATGTGAGCAAAGACTAATATTGGAGAAACCGGTTTGATCGGATTTAAAGTTAATCCGAATTAGATAATTTAAGTAAATAATGCGAATTTAAGGATTTTTTTTTTTTTTCAATTGAAGGAAAGTCTGTAATCTTTTGTATTCAGTTAAACTGCGCCACAACAGGCCATGCAGGTCCTGGGGTGCGCCAGAGGTTTGGACTTCCAGCGATTCTCGGCCAACGGTTGAGGTCGGATGGTCATTCCGACGCTCGCCCTCGTTTAATCCCCGAGTAAGAAACCAGGTACCCATTTGACAGAGGGCTGGGTGAACCCTAGGGTCCGTCTGGAGGAGAAATAACCGTGGAAAAAAAATCCCCGACCCCCTCCGGGAATTGAACCGGGCTCCTTCAGTCCACAGTCCAGCAACTCAACCACCAGACTACCTTTGTAGATACAGTGAAGTCTCACTTATACGAAACTCACTTACACGAAACATTCAGTTATACGAAGAATTTCTCATTCCCCGGCGAAACCCCCATAGTCCTATATATAATTCACTTACACGAAATATTCACTTTTACGAATAATTTTTGATTTCCCACTCATATTCGTATAAGTGAGATTTCACTGTATTACAATTTAAATGTAAATTTATGCTTTCGTTCTTGTCCTTTTCACGACTTTAAAATAATAAATAATAATACAGTAGAGTCCCGCTATTCCGAACTAATTGGGACCGAACACTGTTCGATTCAGCGGGAATCGGCGGATTTCATGAATAATATCAACGTATTGACTTGTTAAGGCGTAAATTAAGTTCGGGGACATCTGCTAGTGTCAGCTCTACACAGCGTTGATCGGCTCGTGGTGTTATTTTTTGTGTTTAGATTAAAAATGATTCTACAGAATTGTACGAATGGAGCCGACATGTACTGTAAGTAATCAGCTTTCATTCCAGTTTGGTTTCAGGCGTTTTCATCAAGCTTAGGCTCTATGTATATGTCTATTTAACTTCTTTATATAACAATAAATGTATGTTTTTTCACGAACGTCTTTTTAATTTCTCCTGTTTTTAAGTTAAAAAAAAAATCTATATTTTTTCTGAACTCTGTTCGGAATAGCGGGACTCTACCGTAATAAAGAAATTTTAAAAGATAACATTGGAAGGAAGTAGGCTGTAAGTTCTTTGGAAATTCTTGTTATTTCATTTATATGAGCATTTTTAGGGAAATGATATGAAACGTCCGAATTGAATGAAAAAAAAACCTCGACGCTAATAACAAATGCAGAGAGAAAAAAATAAACACTTTGTAGGTTAATTAATCTGTTACTGGCAAAGTTAACTTTACAAATACCTGATAATTTATCACTGAGCCAGAAGGCTATTTATCAAAAAAAAAAATAAAATAACAAATTAATTAAACAAACAGACATCCTGTTTATTTCAATTGTACTTCCAACTATCTGTATATCACTAGAAATACTTCTTCCCTTACATGAATAAAATAATGTATTTTAAATATATACATATCGCTCTTTACTATTTTAATGATGTACAAGAATCAAATCCGTTTATCCAGAAAGATTTATTTATTTATTTTATCTCTCATTTTTAGCATTTTACTGTTGTAGCTATTGCACGATTATTTTATATTTTTCTTCAAAAATACGTAAATTGCATCAAGCGCCATCTATTAACACATTTCAGAAACTGGGTTTACAAGAGGTTAATCTTACGTACAAATGTACGATGCATGTTTTTGAAGTAAGTATCGTTTTGCAATAAAACCAAAACTAGTAAAGATAGTGTCAAAAAAAATTTTATATTTTATTCCTGAAACAATAAGCTATTTTTCAACATAATTTCGTTGTTTGTTTAAACACGTATCACAGCGTTATATTAGTTTTTGTATACCGATGTCATAGCAATCAGCCGCCGGTGAAGACAACCAGGATTCAACCGCTGTTTTCCCTTCGTCTGTTTCCAACCGTTCACCACGGAGAAACTCTTCCTGTGTACGGGCCCTAATGCAATGAGAGCGAGCAAAGTGGTAAAAGGGTGAGATTGTTCAAAGATGGGTGTGGCATTGTTCATGATGAAACAAGGTCGGGACGACCTTCTGTAATCAGATGATTTGGTACCCACAGTTGATATCAAAATTCCCGAGACAGGCGATGCAGGATTTCCATTTTGTCATTGGAAGTTCCACAAATGTGCTTCCTGAAAGAGTTTCTCGGTGGTAAACGGTTGGAAACAGACGAAGAAGGAAAAACAGCGGTTGAATCCTGGTTGTCTTCACCGGCGCGGCGGCTGATTGCTATGACATCGATTTACAAAAACTGATATAACGCTGTGATGCGTGTTTACACAAACAAGGAAATTATGTTGAAAAATATTAATGTTTCAGGAATAAAATATAAAAAAAAAAAATTGACACTATCTTTACTAGTTTTGGTTTTATTGCAAAACGGTACTTACTTAAAAAACATGCCTCGTATTTTCCAAGTTTTGTCGAACTGAATTAAACTTAAATTTTCTCTCGTTATCTCTGCTTGGAAATGTCCATTGGTCCTTTTTTTTTTTCTTTTAAGCGCTTACGATAAGTAAGATCTGAAATGTATTCAATACATTAAACTATTTAAGAAATCGTATCCCTAAAGTGAATCACAAGCGTCAATTAATCAACTTGCTTAAGTAATTGAAGATCACATGATTTCAATCCAATACCAGCCTTCACTTAGTGCTTTTATTATCACTGATGTAGTCAAGGCAATCCAGAATATGATCAACCTTTAATCTGTAAAAGTTCTTTTCAGAAGAAAAATAATTATATTCAAAAAACCTCGGATGTTCTTTATTAATTTTTTTTAATGATTTTAGAGAGTTTTCTTACTATTCTAAACTGCTTAAAATAAGTTTAAATAATAATTGATATAATAATTTATAAATTGAAAGAATAATCTTAAGGAATTTTTCAAAGTAACTATTTATCGTAAATGTTTGTACTTTAAAAACAAGTATAGCTGTAGACACTTGTCTACGTATGTCTGGTTACCGCAATATCGACTATTGCAGAGTCTTATCGTTAATAATGCCATTTAGTATTAAAGAGAAAAAAAGGATAGAACAAAAGTAAATAAATAAATAAATAAACATCGCAATTTTTGGTCAAAATATGCATGTCTATCCATTCGGCTATGATCGCAGTAATTCAAAAACTATAACGCCTACAAAGCTTTTACAGATAGGTGGAGACTGTTACAAGGAAAAACGGGCGAGCTACGGACTAAAAATATCACAAGAATCAGCAACTGTTTTTTTTGTTTTTTTTAATGAATATGTATGTGTTTGTGATTTTTTTTTTTAACCAACCTTTTATTTTAATATATCGGCATTCGAAAACTACATCTTTTTTAAAAATGTTCAATCCACTAGTAACACTTAATTCTAGAATTCTTAAAACTTTTAAAACTTAAAACCTAGAATTTTAGTTGTATGTCGTGATTGATAATATACAGTGAAGTCTCACTTATACGAATATGAGGGGGAACCAAACATTATTCGTATAAGTGAATATTTTGTGTAAGTGAATTACATATAATGCATATGGTGTTTCGCCGGGGAATGAGAAATTCTTCGTATAAGTGAGTTTCGTATAACTGAGACTTCACTGTATATAAAGGAGCAAAATGGCTTTGTTCCTTTTCATATTATATTATTTTAGCCAAAATACAATGTCTTCAATAAAGAAAGAAAAGGTTAGAAAATGAGTCAATTTTAAAATTTCTGCTTTTTGGCAAAAGTAATGTCATAGAATCAAACACGTAACTATCGTTGGAATCTATTGTAATTTTAAAAATTAAAAAAGCAGGAAATTGTTCCATTTGACGACTCGGAAATAAGCTGTTTGGTGGTACTGCTAGCTGATGATCGCCAAACAGCTTGAAACAGCTGTTCTAGGATGTCACATGTCGTCTCATCATCCATTGATATTTATTAAATATATTTTATAATAATTTTATAATATATTCTATAATAAATAGGATAATAGTTGGGATAAAAAAAAACGATAATAAATACGTTATTAACTAAATCTCAAATTATATGACAATTTTTCCCTTGTAAATCGATTATTAAAACTTCAAAAGCAGTATTAAGATTTTAAATTATTTTGTAATTTATTATTTTTTCTGAAATACACGAACTCAAATCTGCAGGAAAAAAAAAAAACCCGCTTCCCTCTTAATTTCAGCAACGCTGTCAAATTGTCTTCTGTTTACGCGCTTGTGTAACAGGAACAGATGGATAAAATTCTAGAATAGGGAAGATGAGAAAGGAGACCAGCATCGTTTTCGGCAAAATAGTGACACAGAAAGGGCGTTTGTGAGCAGTTCACTGTCGTCATTGTAGGACCCAATTTTTGTTTCTCCTTTTTTACGTCTTTTTGCCTTGAAATTTCTTTGTTGGCAGATAGTTTGTATGTTAAGAAAGGAAGCTTCACGAAGACTACCTTTCCGAAGACATCCTTCCTAAATAAACGATATTATTAAGGAAAAAAAAGCAGTTTCCAAAAAAACACTTGCAAAACAGAGCCAAACGAAACAAATATACCAGCAGTTGAAATCGTTTTATAAATATTTGACCTTTTACTAAATTATTTTTATGCCAATAAATATTTCAGTATTTATTGATTGCTTGTAATCTCGGTAAATTCATTGAACGTTTTTGGCAGCTAGCATTTTTTTTTTTTTTTTTTTTTTTTTTGAAACAGTTAATTTTGAGGTTAGAATAAGTTTTCATGTAGCCACCAATTTTTTATTATGTTTATACTTTGTTTGGCTTTTACTATTCGAAATATTTTAAATTCCTATTTGCCGTAATGTTGTTATTGCTCAAAAAATTTATTGTCCTTTCTTAAAATATTCATAGGATTTAATATCGTTTGTGTCAGTTTCTTTGCTTAGAATTATCTTTTTTTTTCTTAGACTAACAGAACATTGTTTTTCCTCTTCCATTGTTATTTTAAATCTAAAAAAAAAATAGGAGCTAAATGATTATTGTAAAATAAAAATAAAGAGGTGTCTTTTCGTAAAGAATGCTTTTTAGAAGAGCTTTTTATTTACGTAGGCCTATTTGGAAAATGTATTTGGAAAAGTTTTTGGAAGAAGTTATAATTGTGTAAATTAATTATTGAAGCAACTGAACACGTGGTTATTTCGTTTGTTTTTGCATCGGGCAGTAACGAAACCTCTGCGTTGTATGCAGTTGATCTTTTGGCACCAAAGGTTTAACGGAAGTGGCGAGATTTTTCTGCTGCTCCATTCGTCCAGGAGAAAGTAATCGTTCATGTCTGGTTTGCGTTCAATGGCCCTTATCCCCTCCCCACACATGCACTTCTCCCACTGCTCGACCGCCCTCATTCGACACTACGAGTGCACACCTTCTTTTACCCCTTCCGAATAAAGAAAAAAACAAAAACGGACGCGGCTGCTGTTGTCGCGAATTCGAAACCTGACCAGAAATAAGTTAACACAATCGAAATGATTAAATGAACTACAAACAGGGTAATTCAAAGTGATTTTTAATTTCAGGAAAATATAAAATATAAAACAGTTGCCAAATTAGAACTCGTATTTTCGAATTTCAAGAATTTTTTTTTTTTTACTGACTTTGCAGGTTGCTTTTTCTAAAATATATTTACCAAAATAATGAAAAATAAAAGTCACTGGTTTTTTTGTTTTTTTTTTCTTCGTAAAAAAAAAAAAAAAATTTGAAAAATTATTTATTCACAATTCTTGCCAAAAAAAAAAATTGCATGCACTTAATCTTAAACAAGGTAGGGATAGCGATTAGTAAACCAATTACAACGTCTTCTGATACTTATAACAAAATATAATTGATATTGCTTTAATTTCCTTATTGTTATAAATGTGATTGTTGCGAATGCAAAAGGCGCAATTGTTCCCATTATTGTGATTGTTGTAGAGCTGTATTATACATGTAATTGTTGCGCATGCAAAACGCGCAATTGTTGCGATTGTTGTGATTGTTGCTAATGATATTTTAATGATACTTGTCCACGACAAAACGGGAATATAAGTCTTCTGATCAAGATCAGAAGACTGAAACGATGTCCAATAATGCAAGCAGCGCTAGTAATATGGTCTAGTGTCATTATCTAAACTATATTGTATTTTGCGACGTTGCATTAATTGCAGAAACAAAACAACGAAAGTCACATTGTGAGCTCCATTGATGTATCTATTGATTTGCCGCCGAATGTAGAAGGATAGGCAACAACTGAGAGCAAGGCTAAATATTCAATATACAGATGTTTTCGCTTGTATGTCTGCATTTGGGAAGTAGCACTTGGAATTGTTATTGATTTCGAAGTATCTTAAGAAGGCTAATATCTCGGACTGTTTTGGAAATAGCGGAAAGACACTATTCCGACCCACCTTACGTTACAATAGATTCGAATGAGTTGTAATGTGAAGTTAGGGGGGGGGGGGAGACAAAACAAAACATCAGTTTCCATTCTTGTTAATATTCTCGAAATTTTTTCATCGTTTCAAATATCACTTCCTTTGTGGGTGAAAAAAAAAGTAGAATATTGTAATTCGCAGTACTACGAACGCAGTGTTTAATGAATTTTATATATTTTTTTTCTCTTATTTATAAAGTAAATTAAACTATCGAGTAGTACATGACTGAAGCAACAAAAATATATAAAAATGAACTGATGAAACAAACAATTAGTAAGATTTTAAGAATGAACTTATATCTTTTGTTAATTTAGCAATCACTTCTATATATAGTGAAACATTAGTCAATTTTCTTCATGTGTGTGTATGTGAGCACGTAAATCAATGTCATCTTTTGAAAGCTTCCTTCTCTTATAAGGATATGAACACGTATAATTATCAAAAACAAAAGATTTAATGTGCTAGAAATAATATTAAAGCATTAAGAAATAACACAGAAATGAAAAATATCTGAGCTTTCATCGGTGAGAGTTTGGGACGGCCGTTTCGTCCTTTTTGTGGACTCGTCAGCCAAACCCACTCTCAGATGAGTGTTTTTTGTTTTTTTTTTTAATTGTTTTCTTTTGGAGGGGACCCCAGCCGAGTGCGAGAGTGGTTTCCTTTATCATTTTTGCACTATGTGAGTGAGTGGGTTTGACTGACGAGTCCGTAAAAAGGACGAAATTTGGCCGTCCCACATTCTCAGCGATGAAAGCTCAGTTATTTTTCATTTGTGTAATTTCTTTATGCTTTAACATATAATTATTGTTTTAGCAAATGCATTGTTATCTCGAATGTATATAAGTATTATTAGCTGTAAGATTTGGTGATCTTCAGCCCACCTTAACAATTATATAATGTAATGTATTGAAGAATATCAAAATATTTGCTTAGCGAATAAAATATTTAGATTGTTATATATAGTATCTTTAAATGACCTATTATTAAAAATAAACTTTCAACAATTTGAAAGAATGAAAGAATTTTTAAGTAATTACAAGTCGGCCTTCGGTATTCACGGTTTCCGTATCCGCGGATTCAATATTCGTAAAAAAATTCCAAAAAGTTCCAAAAATAAAAAAATAAAAAAAAACTTGAATTTTCCCGCGCGCCGATTACGCTGATTCCACGCAAAGGAAGTGATGTGTAGGCATACCCTGCTATAGCCTTTCGCCATTACACAGATCCTCATTCTCTCTTCTCTCTCAGCACTTGTTGTTTGAGCATTGTTCGTTCTCTGCTTGTGTTTCAAAAAAAAAAAAAATGGCTCCGAAAAAAAAGCCATTAAGTGGTCAGAACAATTCTCAAAGGGATCGTCAAGTGCTGTCTCTCGAAGAGAAAATAAAATACATTTTCTGTATATACACATTTATTTTAAATACTCTGTTTTATTCTATGATTTCTTTCATTTCATTAAACGAAAGCAATCTGTAAGTGTTAAAAGAAAGAAAATGTTACTTTGATGCTGACGTGTTTAGTCCTACAGTGGACTGTACTGAACATGTACAGACTTTTTTTTTTCTTGTCAACAATATACTAAACAAAACAGTATAACAACTATTTACGTAGCATTTACGTTGCATTAGATTCAAAAGCAATCTAGAAATGAGTTAAAGTATATGTGCTTAGATTGTATGCAAATACTGTGCCTTTGTATATAAGGGAATTGAGCATCTGAGGATTTTGTTATCCGCGGAGGGGTCCTGGAACCAATCTCCCGCGGGTATCGATGGACGACTGGCTCTTGTTTCCATTTTTTTAGTTAAACACGCTTTTGGTAACATCTGCAGAAGGAATTTGACAAAAGTTTGTAAGGCGTGAAAAAGTAAGTTTTAAAAGATATTAAAGTTTTTAGAAAGAAAATATGAAAAAAATTAATATGATAAAGAATAATGATAGTCATACAGACTTCCCAGTTAATAATAATGAGAAAATATAAGCTGCCCAAAAATACCAGTGTATCAGTGTAATAACTTACTTTATTTCTATTATTGTACTTGTGACTCACATTTAGTTGAAAGATTAAAGTTATCTTGGAAGATTTGTGAGCCTGACTAAAGGTGTAAACAAACTAAGCGTGGCAGCTTATTGTAAACAACTGAAATTTTTTTTTTCGTCGAATGTTGCTGTTATTATTTAAATTTTGAAGCTTACGTGCTGAAAGAAAAATGCATTAATATCAGCAATTAATCAAAGTAATTTAGTATCTTCAATCCAAGCACTTTTAATGGGCCACATCCGCATGTTCATCTATCCGCTTGTTTCGATCGTTCGTTAACTTCCACGACTGCTAGTTAAAGACTAACAATCACAGCTTTAAAATATATTCCATACATAGGTTTATCATATTCAGACGACTAAAAACCTAAGTGAAATTTGTTCTTAATGTTTTATTAGATTCCAATTTTTTTATTTTTCCAAAAAACTAGAATTAATGAAAGTGATAAAAAGTTATTAACAAAATAATTAATACTACCATTACTACTAATAATAATTCCCTAGGTTTGTCCGTCCGTCACAGAAATCCGAAGTTATTGAAACTAGTATTATAAAGGATGTTTCGGTTTCAAATATGGGAGAGTTACATGCATAGTGAGGTATTGATTCAGCAACATTACATTGAACTAGAGGCCTTAGCTTAAAGCGCTCCAATTGCATATTTTAGTTTCATATGTCAAGCGTTTCGGATTACAGTCGTTAACGTACCGTTGAAAAAATATTTTATTGAATTATTAACGATATATAACACTTGATAATTGGAAGTTCCATAAATTGTAATATAGAAGCATATGTATTTTATTATATATTTTCTTTTCATTCGCGTGTTGCGAATGTTCGAATTAACTAAGTATAAGCCTAAATTTTATCGCTTGTATAATGTATAATTTTATAATGTATAATGTACATAATTTCTGATAATGTAGTGAATTTAAGGTTGTAGGAATTTAAAATAATATATTTTCAATCAATTTCGTTTTTAAATTTTTTATTATTAACTATCATGTTATTCGATTGTTTTGCTTAGTCATTGATTTAAAACTATTTATTCTAACTAATAACGTTGTAATAGTGATAGTTGATATTTACTTTATTAGTAACCCTGTAAATAAAAACCAACGTAGTGTTTTATTATTATTGCGAAAATAGATTGTGTAATTTTTTTTTTTGAAAAGATGAATATGAAAAGATTCTGTAGAATACAAAAAAATTGGACAGTTGGCGCCATCTAGTGATTGGTGCCGTTATAATTTATTAAGTGGTAGGTACAAAACTTGATCGTCTTAATAAGCTATCGTATTTAAGCTGTCCAGCTTCATTCAGTTTTGTATTGATATTCACTGAAAATAATTTCTTGGTCAAGCATTGGATGTTGAGATTCAACAAACTGAACTCTTGCTAGTTTCTTCCCTTCAGTGAAGAGGTACTGGAAATGGAAAGTCTTTCATCATCTCGAAACCGATACCATAATTACTTGAAAATCCTTCAAAAAAATTGTTCGGAAAAAAGTTAAATATAATTGAAGAAAATTAAATTATAATTATGAGAATTGGCTTTTATTTTTTTAACTTATTTTTTCTAGAAAAGCGAGGCTCTTCTAATACTTTTTTTTTCATAAAATTAAAAAAAAAGCCTAATTTTTTTAGTAATTTTAAATTTTTACGACTTTTTTTTTAAAAAAAAAAAAGAACAGCAAATTTATTTGAAGTTTTGTATTATAGAACAGGTCATAGACTAATTCCTACAATACACTTTTTACAGTGTTGCTTATAATAAAACTAAATTTTCCCGAACTTTCTAATAATTCGCCAAAAGCATTTAATAGTAGTGAATAATGTTGTAGTTTAAGCTTACTATCTTATTGTAAAAACTTCGATTTTTTTTTATTTTTTTTATTTTTGCACAGTGCTGTAATAATTTTTACAATTATTGGTTGGATTCAATAGCGCTTATTAGACTGTATACTATGAGAAATGAAACCGATGAGGCTTCTGAAAGCTCACAATGCCAAAGACGCATCTAGAAGGCCTCTTCACTAAGTGTCCTTTTCGTTCTAGAGAGCAAAATGCTGAACAATAATGAAATGGCGTAAAAATAACTTAATTTCATCTCAGCTTTCCACAATGGTAATCAGGGGCGAAAATACGATTTTAATTTGGGGGAAGGGGGCCAAGTTAGGAAAATAGGGCTAATTTATACATTTTTATATGCCCGTGACGGAAATCTGTTCTGTAAGTTGCCGCTGTTGATTTCATCTCGTCGGTGTATTCTATTAAAAAGAATGTCATTTTAGTTTCATTGTTTGGCTTTTTTAAAAAGCAAATGCGTTTAGCAGGATAACTATTTTAATTCCATTTAAATAAAAAAAAAATGTAAGAGAAAGTAGCAGATCAAGGAATGATTCATTAGAAGTAAAGTTTAGAAAACATTTTGAATGATATCTTTGTTAAGAATTTATTGGGAACAACTAGAAGCAGTTCGAATATTTTAGCGGAAACGTAATAAGATTTCCTTTTGTGGGATGTTAAGGTGATCCCAGCTTTAGAATTTATAGTTTCATATAAAACAAAATAATGTTATTGTGTTTCTTAATAAATAATTGAACATGTTGCCATTATTGTTTCTACTCAAGACTGTAAGGTCAAAAAAAAAAAAAATTAAGCTAAGAAAAATGATCGTAAGCATGCTTAAAGATGAAATTATAAATAATTTCGGTAAATAAAAATCTGGGCCGCGCGGTTGGTGTTGTCGCTAGCACACTGGCCTCTCACCTCTTGAGTTCCGAGGTTCGGTTCTCCTGTGGGTTTCGTGATGGTGGACAATCCGCGCTGGGCAGGTTTTCTCGGGGTTCTCCCGTTTCCTCTGCACTTCTCCCACCATACTTTCTCAGTCTTTCTCTCTGTCTGTCCTCCTTTCCGTGGGTTGGCACAATAGATCTTTCAGGTCGCGGTGCTTGGCTTTCCTGTCGCCGACATTCACCCTATGTGATGATAATAATAATAATAATAAATAAAACTATACATCACAATAGACCTGACATCATACTTGTTGATAAGGTCAACAAACAGACCTACCTCATTGATATTGCAGTGCCTATCAGCAAGAACATGCAGAAAACTCACACAGACAAGATCAGTAAAATACACCGATCTAGCACACGAGCTCCAGAAGCAGTGGAGGCAGGACGGAGTACGTGTTGTACCCATCGTCCTGTCCGCCACAGGTCTGGTGCCTCAAACATTGCACCACAGCCTCAGTACACTAGGACTTCACAAAAACACTTATGCACAACTCCAGAAGGCTGTGATACTCAACACAACACGCATAGTTAGGAAATTTATGGACACAACCACACATCCCTAACCATTCTTGCACACGTCTTTACACTTGGCAATACGTGCTTTGGTCCTTGTCTTTGCTGGGGAAACCCATGGTTTGAAACTTTTACAATATAATAATAATAATAATAAATAAAAATCTGTGACTTACCAATTTTGAAATTTTTAATTTAGATTCTAAATTTACTTTCAAGAAAATAAAGAGAAAAGACATTCAATTTAGTATGTCAATCATTAAATAATGACTTTCTATAATTAATGTTTTCATTTTCTATTTCTGGCCAAGAGCATTCATTTGTTATTCCTTATTAAAACCAACCTTTCATCTAAAACACTTTTTATTAAAGGGGCAGGTAAACAGTGCCCAAGGCCTCACTAGGGAACGGTGCCTTTTTTTTTATCTTATTGGTGTTTTTGAGTCGATTTCGATTTCTGCTAAGTTAACCTTAATATCGTTAATTAACGTTGGAAGTACGTTAATTCCAACCCTTGTTAAATCCATCCAAAAAAAAAAAAAGTTCTTGTTCATTAAATTCGTTCTTTTGATTTGAGGCGTGACCTTCGCTACTAATCAGCAGAAGCCAAGGAAGTGATTCTGTCGAAAGAAACAATTTATTTACCTACGGAATAGAAATGAATATTTTATGGCAATTGACGGCTTTGAGATTTGTAAACAGCAGCTTAATGAGGCCCCTCAACCACGGGAGCCCAACGAGGATTTTTTTGTTTTTAATGAGTTTGACTCTTTCTAAAGTGCTGTCGCTCACGAAAGACGAGCGGAATGAAAAGAGCATTATCTGTTGCTAATTGGTTGACGGTGGTGGGATGTTTCGGCCGTACTTTTCCGGTTTTCAAATCGATTTAGGAGGTTTTCGAATCTTGGCACCAATTCAGTCAAAGAGTTGATGATACTGGCCGTGTTTTTATCTGTTGTAATTGGAAGTTAAGGATAGTGACGATTTCCATTCAAATTGGAAGACAGCCCAAGGTCCTATGTGCTTTGAAGCAGTTTCTTGTATTACGTAAGGCGAGAATGATTACAATTGAAACATCACCAAAATATTGGAGTAAAACATCTTTGAAGATGACGACCAATTGTTGTGTGATGTTTTTGAGTTGTGTTTACTTTGGCGTTCTCTTGATATGTTGTGAAAATCGCGTACTAAGTTGCTACAAATGAAATATCCCAATTTCTTGTAAGTTAAGACTAACCGTAGGGTATTTAGTCTTTATTGCGATTTTCAGTTGCTGTAGTTTAAGTTATTACACTATGTTATCTTCAAAGGAGGTTTGAGACCTTTTTTTTCTGAATGAGTTTAAATTGGAACACAATACACAGCTCTGGCCACTTGAAACATTAATTTGGCATTTGGGAAAACAATTGTAACGAGCTGACAGATTGTAGAGCTGATGATATGAATCTTGAAAATGAGTCCTGAGGTGTTAGTGAAGAAAACTAATTCACAAACTATAGTTCAGATGCTTGCAGTAGACTTAGGTGTTTCTGTTATAACTGTTTCTCGAAACCTGATTGCAGTAGGAAAGCTAAAAAAAAAATTAGCTATGAGGCATGAATTGACAGATACCCAGAATCCGCCATCGTCTGCAAGTGTGTTGATCGCTGGCGTAAGGAATAGTGTGGAACCATTTAATGAAACAATTGAAACTATAGATCAATTTTTATTTTAACAAAACTTAAACTGTACGATCCGTAAAATAACACTACAATTCTTACAGCAGAAAAATTGGTAAACGGACCAGATGCTAATTGATGATGTAGTAGTATAAGTATTGTCTTTCTAAAGATTTTTAAAAATAAAGACCTAAATCTGTTTGCTTAAAAACTTTCTATTTTGGAAACTTAAAGAGTACTTTGGAAACTTACAGAAGATTGAAGCAAAGGAGATCGGCCAGTTATTTGAAAATAGTAGTATTTCAATCAAAAACAAAATTAGATACAATTGCAGGCAATTTATTTATTGTTTCTAATTTTGTTTTTGATTAAAACTTCCAGCACGTTAAATTTATTCTATAGTAGTATTTCATTTGTCACTTTGTGCACAAATGAGAAGACTGACAGCCAGCATTAAACTTAATGACAATAGTAATTATTTTACTTCCATTCTTTAAGTTAATATTAAAAAAATGCTTTCCTGAAAATCTAATTTGATAATTATCATTAACATTTTTACATCAAGATTGTTAACACTGATAAACTGACATCTCGCTATCGATTATCCTGTTCTGGATTCTGTTGCAGCAATTTTGATCTCGAAACAAAATCTGTGTGCGCTGAAGCAACTTGAAAATTCGGCCAGTGTGATCCTTTGGGTGTGCTTCACTACCATCACTCCGTTATTCCAGTCATTTTGTGTCCGGATAAAGTACACTTTGGATCGTATCCAAATGCCTTTTTTTTTTCTTAACTCTCCTCCTCGCTGTCACTCGATAAGTTTTGGCATCGGATCATGATTTCTTTTTCTTTTGCAGTTCTCCACTGAATACAATTAGCAACAACTTCTGTGGGATTCACTTTCTCAAAATATTAGGAAAGAAATTGAGACGGGCCCAGGGAAGGCCTGCTCATTAATCTCACAATGTCCGCATGGTTATTAATCTAAAAAGAAAAGCCTTGTTCGACTAATTAATTTAATAGATTGTTTAGACTTTAATAGAAAAGCGAGAACTCAAACAGGGTCTAAAATTGAAGTTTTAATTGACTTTTCTCAAACTAGAATAGTTTGAATAATAATATGAAAAATTAGGTTGATTCTATTTTTAAAACTTTTATTTACCTATTTATTTATTTACATCTAGCTTTAATTCTTAAAAGAAGAAAGCTTCAAACGTTGATGCTTATTGATCTCCATTTGTCTATTCTCTAATGTATATATGGAATTTACAAATGATGATTAAAAAAAAACATAAGTTAAAAAATTCTGTTTATTCTTTCTTATAGACAGAAAGCTTGATATGTGTGTTCTTAATATTGCTCCCCACTTTTCCACACGCCATAGGTAGTTTTTAATGTTTCTATGTAATGTTTCATACTAGAAGCTTGATTCTGTTGAAAAGTGCAAATTGAGAAAGTATTCGGCGAGAAAGGTAGAAGTTGATTTACAACGTTTTTTTCAACAAATTTTCATTCCTCATCTAAAAAAAAAAAATTAAAAAAAAGAAGAACGCTGGGATATTATAAAGTATTTCTGCGAAAATACATTCTGCAAATTCAATTTTGAAAAGTTGATACACAATTTCATCTTTCAATATTTTTTTAGTGAAATAACTAAAGAAATAACAGAGGAAAATGAAAAAATAAAGAAAAGATATTGTTTTCTAAGTTTTACTTGAAGGCATCCGAGTGTCTTTATTCCAAGGGACACTTGGGGAGAATTTAAAATGTTTTCGATGTCGAAGGGTGTGCTTTTGCCACAGCACGAGTAAATTACCAGACGCATGCCTTTCTTTGGTAAAGCTTCAAACGGGAATATTGATCTGCAATGCCCGTAGACAGAGATAGGACAGCACGTGCGGTCTCCCACACGAACGTGGCTCGGTGTCAGTGGCTTTCTTCCCTCGAAGTAAACAAATTCCCGGCAATCGTCGCTGAAAACCAGGAGCCCCGATAGGCCTAACGCTCTCCTCCAAGCATGTATTTGCAGATGGACGAATGAGAAAACAGTCACTTGCTCTGGAAGCACGTTCTCAGATTACACTGATTTCATCCGGTGTAGAACTTACTTCATTTGATTACTAGAACGATGTTATTAAAGAAAAAGCAAAATAAAAACCTGAAATTAAGGTATTAATACAATATTTATTTTATAAATGTTTCTATATATTTGTTTAAATATAATTACTGTCGTTGTAATTGTTATTTAAAAAATTAAAAATATATCTAAAATATATATCTAAAATTAAAATATATCTTATTCGAAGCAGCTTACAGAATTGTATCAGCTGACGTTAAATTTAGAGTAGGTTTAAGTTTTTTTTTAAAAAAAAGCGCCTTGTTATATTATTGAGTTGATAATAATGTTCCAAAGTTGCTTTTATTTACTTATTTGACTTTTTGTTTGGAGTAGGTTTTTTTTATGTGTGTGCGCACTTAAAAATATCTATTAAGACAACTAAAAATCTTAACAATGGATGAGGCCAAATTATTTATTAAGTGACATCCTCTAACCGCTGTTTCACACTCTTTGGCGATCATCAGCCAGGAGAAGTCACCAGTAAGTAACAAGGTCTCCGTACCTTGTTCCAGGATGTCACTTGGTAAATAATTTGGTATCACCCATTGTTGTTTATTAATAATTCAAATGCGCAGTTTGAATTTTAAGCTTTAAAAAAAAAAATTCATTGAGACGACCTGCGCACTACTGGCACATGAATTTTCTCACTAATTTCTCATTAGTGAGTTTTTTTATTGTTCATTTTTTCCTTTGGGGCACCACTGCGCTTTCCGATTAAAATAATCTTTTTTAACAAAAATTAAATGAGTGAAATATTAAATTCTACTAACTCAAATATGGTAAATTGTAGAAATTTCTTTGCGATTATTATACAACAATATCTTTAATTTGATTATTAGTACGGTACCAATAATGTAATAATGTTTGTAATTGCTGTTACATAGCAGTAACGATATGCTAACTACGTAATATTGAAATTGCTTGTAACCATTATCAGCCTCTTGAGACTAGTTATCGGTGACTTTAATGTTTGATTTCTTTGTTAAATCCCTTTAATAAACGAACACGGCCAACTACGTATTATTTTCAATTGTCCTTGAATAAGAATTGTGAACTTAAAAAGTCGTTAGCAATGATGATCTAATAGAAAGACTGTGTGTCAATATCGCTGTTGGCAATCTAATAAACCTCAAGACACGTAATCACCATAATGGTATAGAGATTTAATAGAAGGATTGTTTATCTTTTATTAATTTTAGGTTAAAAATTTAGTCATCCAGAGGAATCAAAATATAGAAGGGGAAAAAAATAAGATATTATCACTGAAAAAAACAAAAATCACTGAGCTTATTTTGGATTTTTGCTGGGAATCGGAGACTGCACCGTTTCGGGTTTCAACACCCTCTTCAGTCCGGTCCCGCCCAGCATAATCCAGGTCAGTGAAAAGGGACAATACATCAAACGGACAAACAATTAAAACAATGACCCCTCATTTCAAAAAACATCAAAAATCAAATCAAGAATAGAAGAGGGTAAAAACAAATTCACTCTAGCAAATCGCTTAGCTTAGTAAGAATTTGTTGGAACAAAATGTTAGTAATCAAAATTAACGTGCATACCAGATATTTTTAATTAAAACTTAATATTTTTAAGTAAACGATAAGTGGGTAAACGAAAATTTTTGGGTTGGATGGTGATTGCAGTCACATCCTTTTTCAAGGAGAAGAATTATCATTTCGTGAAAAGTTTTGAGAATTGGCGTTTTCGAACTGTGACTCGTTGGCTGAGAATACAGCAACCTCCAGTGTCACGTCTGTGGAAGTATTTTCAGGCAGACGAAGAAGGGGTAGCCGCTGTAAGTATCGTTTGTTATTTCATTGACCCAATTCCATGGACATTAAAGACTGAAAGCGATGCACAGTCGACATTGATGGACCCTTTGATGACAGTCATTAGTTTCTTTTGTTATTAGCATTGAATGCGACGACAGACGATCGTTGTCCGAGTCGTGTGGCCGTCGGGCAAATGAATAACACAAGGGTTGATGGCGAGGCCCAACAACAGCCATGACACCAAGATAATGGATCGTTTATGGCATCGCCAATTGGCCCCGCGCGGGATTCCGATGAATTTAACAGCATTGACACACGATTAGCATTTGGTGCCACCAGTGATTTTTGCCTTCGCCAAAGATTGCAAGCCCGTCATCGTCTTCCTCCCCTCCTAAATGGCCTCGTCCAGTGTTTACGTTAGATATCGGATGACGACGACGGCCTGTTTGCTAATAAATTAATGTCAGCGCGAAAAGATTTAGAATCAAACAAAGACTTTTAAAGCTAGCACAGACGGCGTCGCCAGATCAAATCGGCTGTGTTTAAGACCATACGACTAAAGCACATACTGAGTTCGTGAAGCTTGGGGCGAAGAAGTCGGACTGTAGACCAATCTAATTTATGTTATACTGTCTTCATACATTCTATTCCTTTTGTTTCCATTTCCTCATCAAACATAATGCAAAGATATCCATATATGTGAACCTATGAATGTTTACTTCCTTGTACTATTTGCCGTTGCCATTACAGACAAGGAAGAAAGATAATAGTGTTCTACATTAAAATTTTGCAACAAGTTAAGTTTCAAATAAATTTCATATTTTTTTTTTTTTTTTTTTTTTTATCTTAAACTACATAAAAGAAAATCTTTTCCAATTCAGTGCTTGGGTGAAGGGCCTGTTTCTTTAGTCTTTTCCAGATCTTTCGATAGAGAGGTTTCCTATTCCAGTCGAATCCAATAACATTCTCTATGGAACATTCTCATTTTACTCGACAATACCCGAGTAGAACTTTCTTCAAACCAAAACTCACCTATTTTGAGGATTTGTCTTATGTAATTTCTAACATTGCCTACATCTTATCCTATTCTTCGAGGACACGGAAACTGTTCATGTCTTTACTATCCAAGGTTAGATAACATATTTCATTAATTATTATTTTCCTTATCGAATATAACTATTATTCAAAAGGATTAGGAAACTCTGTAAGTTCCTGCCATCGGAAGGATTTTCATGGGTTCCCTTAAAGTTTGGGGTACAAAATAAGTTATCTGTGATTGGTACGTAAAGCATATTACATAATCTTTTTTTATTTATGAAATAAAAATATGCAAAAACTATTTAGGTAATCATTGCAAATAATTCATGCCGTTACAAATAGTCCACTAATAAAAGCATTTATGTAATAAAAATTTAAAAGATTAAAGTACCGCAACGTTTCGAATCTTCGACATATTCTAAGATTCATTTTCAAGCGTGCCCCTTGTTATAAACATTCTCCTGGATGTTTTCCATTAACGAATCTTGGCCAGGAGGATGTTTTTAAAAAGGGGCACGCTTGAAAATGAATCTTAGGATATGTTGAAGATTCGAAACGTTGCGGTACTTTAATCTTTTAAATTTTTATTATATAAGTGCTTTTATTAGTGGACTATTTGTAATTCTTTTAACAGCACGTTAAATATTTCTCTTTTTGTAATTCAAGCCGTATTTATAATTTTTATTTTCTTCCTTCTGAAGGAACGAGAGGTCAAGTCTTGGAGGGTATTTTCCTGTGAGATGTTGTAGAAGTTGCTGTCGATTCTTAACAAAACACATTAAGCCATAGATTCTTTTCTCTTTGAAGTCGCATTAAGAAGGTGTCAATTGGCCTACTTTTTTTAAAAAAAAGAAAATAACGGTTTAAACGAGAGTGTTGATCTTCGTGGTCGGAATGATCGTTTTGCGTGACTGAATGTTATTGGTGAATTCTTACGGAACTGGTAATTACTGTAGAATGGAATACAAAATGTAACCTCACTTCATCAGTGGAATGTATTGAAAAATATCCAATACCTTTAAAAAAAAAAAAAAAGAAGGAATTTTATGAAGTAATTTATTTTTATTTTTTCAGAAGAAAATAGAATTTCTAACAAAATTAGATTATTATTATTATTGGTGTTATTCCTACAGTTAACGATGTATTATCTGATAACTTTCAAATTTGATATTATTTGATTTTTGCAGTGGTCTTACAGATTATTATTAGTAATTCCAACTAAAAGAAATACCAAAACTACTTACTGCTAAGGGTACGAATTTATTCATATCTTGCTATTATCATCATTTTCCTTTATCGGTATAACGCAATAAATACTAAATTCTTATTGTTATAATACATTATTTCTTGACTTTTCATAATTGTATTCATTAGATGTCTTTAACATTTTTATTATTGATTTTTAAATGCTAATTAGTAGGGCAAGGCATTTGATGATTTTGTATCTTTTTTCTATGAAGGCTGAAACATGGCTCGCATATGTGAAAATGTGTAAACATTAAATAATTGGTTAAATAAAGGCAATTCGTTAGGGCATTTTTTTTTTTTTTTTTGTATTTTTCGGCATTTTTTAGAGATAGGTCATTTTTTTTGGCAATTTTTAGGTCATTTTGAGCATTTTTAGTAGTTTTTTTTGGAAGGCAATGTCATTCATTTTTATATTTTAAGATTTTATGTATTATTCAGTATCATTGTTTGTCCCCATTCAAGCCAACAATTTTTCCAGGAAACAAGTAGACTTTTTTTTTTGGTTGTCAAAGTTAAAAGAGGTAAAAAAAAGGTTTAATGTAATTCAAATGTTTTGTTAGTCATTTTTTTTATTTATTTTTCTGTCATTTTTTTACTATTTTTAGGTCATAAATGCATTTTTTATTTGTCATTTATTAGCAAATTATAGGTCATTAAATGCCTTGTCCTACTAATTAGTAATTTAGATGCACCTCTTCTTACAGTGATTTCTAAGAACGAAATCCTTCGTTATTGACATCTAAGATTTTCAGACTTCATTGTCTAATCGAAGTTTTCTTTAGTGATCTGATAGGATTTTGTGATAGGATTTCCATGCTAAAATTCTTGTGGAAATATAGATTAAGAAAACAGAAGAAATTAATGCGAAACCGTAACGAATTTTGGCAGAATTATGTGATAATAATCCGAGCCAGTGATTGATCACCTAGAACAATGTAATGAAGAATCATTTAGCGGACCTCAAGTGAAATTAATATGCGAACAGATGATAGTAAAATGTTCGATTGTAAGGGGTAACATCGGTTCTTGTCGTAACTGGAAAAACCACCGACGACATTTAGATACAAATAACACGAATGCGAAGATGAAAATTTAAAAATTCTTTGTTTGAAATTGATAAAAGTAACAAAAGGTTTTAAGTTTAGCTTTGCGCTTCTAATTTATGGAATTTATTATTAATTAAAAATAATAATAAATAGATAAACACCCGAAGCAGTTTTCTCGCGCCTTTATATCAAGCATTTTGTCAGCCTGCTTTATTAGGAAGAGGAGACTCACCAAATCAGTCAAAATGTATATTGTCCGGCCACTTCATTAGGTATACCCCTGCTGTGCGCAGAAATGCTGTCTCACAACAACTCTTCAAGCCAGTGCACTGCGTTGGGAGTAATGTCATGGTATGGGGGAAGTTTTCCTGGCACACGTTGGGTCCATTGATACCTCTGGAGGCTAAGCATCGTAGTTGACCAAGTGCAACCGTACATGTTAACAGTTTATCCTCATGCAGATGGCCGTTTCCAGCAGGATAATGCGCCGGTGCACAAAGCCCGCATCACTATGGGATGGTTTGAGGAACATGACGATGACTTTTCCTTGCTGCAGTGGCCTGCTCAGTCCCCGGATCTGAGCCCGATTGAAAAGTCGTAGGATGAGCTATTCGCTCCAGGCCTACACCTCCATCAAATCTTCAGGAACACACTCATGTCTGCATGGTACACAATACCTCAACAACGTTTTCAGCATCTTGTGGAATCCATGCCTCGATGAATTCAGGCCGTTTTGAGGGCTAAAGGAGGCCCAACACGCTACTAGGTAGTTACACCTAATAAAGTGGCCGGACAGTGTATGTTTGTCTTTTGAACTCCTGGATAAATCTTCGTGAAACTTCACACGCGTATTTAAGAAGGAGATGCGATTTTACTTTTATATTTATTTATTTGTGTGGATCTTTGTCAAGAAATTAGCGCGTGAAGGGGACAGAAGTTCCCATAGGAAAGCAGTAGAACTAAAACAACGTATTAAAAAATAATCCGTAATATCTTTTTTACGTATGGTTAAAACTGTTTGAATAAAAATACACACACATTTAAAGTTTTTTAAAAAAAACTTATATTTAAAACATTAAAACACAATTAATTTCGACAGATGACCATCTGTCTTTGTCAAGTGTTTTAATGTTTTAAATATAAGTTTTAAAATTTTTTTTAAATGTGTGTGTATTTTTATTCAAATAATATTAATCCGCTTAGTTTTCCATAAAATCTGATGAGATTAATTGTGATCAAAATTAATTACATTTAACAGATTTACATCAAGTTGCGACGCTAACAAAGTTCTGAAAAACTTGAATTGAAGCCCTCTTTTCTTGAAATTTGGCCTTATTTTAACTCTCATTTAAAAAACAAAAACAAAACACAAATTTGAAAGTTACCGTTTATCATTTTATGAAAAAAAAAAAAAAAAGCTTAAAATGAATCAGGTTTGCTGTGTAAATCTGAATCATTTTAATCATACCACACCTATTAATGGATTACTAAAAGAATTAATAGGTATTGCTGACTTGAGATCGCTGGAAATCCCATTGTTTCTGTTCTAACTAGTTTCGACAGGTATTTTTAACACCTTCATGCGCAATTTCGCCTTCAAGGATCCACATGGAAAGCGTCAAGTTAAATCCCGTGTCCGTACTGTCCGTTTTTGTTTACGAGAACCTTCAGCGCATGCGTCAGGTTTCCTTCGATTTCATCAAAATAGGGGTTAGGAGAAATAAAGAGGGGATATTTACTTTTTATCAGTGTTACTTTACTAGTAGCTGCGTTCTATTTGCGGTTTTCGGGAAAGAATTATGGAAAGAATAAATACTATTGCAAAAAAATGCTCCTCCATTATTTTTTTCTTAAAAGCGAAAATGTCCAAAAGAATTTCTTAGAAAAGTGCCCATCTCGGCGTATCACACCTCTGCAGAGAAGAATCGTCCGCCAGTGTTGGTTCTGGCTTTCGAAAACGAACAGTACATTTGCATGCCGAGTTCCACGAAGATTCCTCCAGCAGTTCAGACGTTATTGGGAACAAATATACTCATACCTCCCGTATAAGCCGCACTGTCCTAGGAATTTACGCTAAAATTAAACCAAACCAATAAACCATTAGTTAAACGGTAAATTAGGTAAAGAAAACTACGCCTTAATTCGCAACTGAAGTTTTAGAATGACCGTTCTCGTAAGAAGTGTAAGTCTTAATGGAGGCACACGATAGAACTATTTCTACGAAATCTATTCGTAGAACACGCTAAAAGCTCATTACTCCCCCTCAACACACATCTTTTCACTGTATGTAAAACTTTTATTCGAATTTATTGGATCGTTTATTATCTTGTTCCGAGTAATAAGGCCTTTAGAAAAACATTTAACTTTAAAATAAAAAAATATGATTTTATTTGTTTAGTAGGCTTACTAAATTCCCTTTACCAAAGAATTTGCAAAAACACATTTAAAATTTGACAAAATTTTAACACTGGTCTATAAAAAATAAAAAATAAAAAAAAACCAAAAAAAAAAACCCCTGCTTTTATTTTTATTAATACACCTGGATATATACGATCTAATATGAATGCCCTAAATTCAAATGTGGATCCAAGTTTACTCATCGGGCTAAGTTTTTCAACAATATCAAAATAAAATAAGTAATAACGAAACTTGAATTTTAACGAAATACTGGCCATATTTGTAATTACAAACACAGCTATTTCTATGTAATTTTGTTGAGGCAAAATTGTTATTATATGTATTTACGCTTAAATACAAAACAAAAATGTTGAAGCTTAGCAGCCGTTTTCATGACGTTCAATGCTATAAAAGCATTGACAAAACACTTGCATTTTTTCGAAGCTGTGCTGTGTTGATCACAAGTGCCTCTTTTCAAACATCACCCATCATTGACACATCCAGTTCGTGTTTTAAAACACTCAGAAACAGTTTAGTTCAGTTGTTTGCTTGTAAAAGAATCGTGAAAACTTATTTGGTATAACAGCGATTTCTAATAACTGTAGCCTGATGAAACAACACGAAGGCCAGTTTGTTAGATTTCATGGGATAAGGAATCAGAAAAACAAGAACAGTCTTCAGTCAGCAAAAATCGTGTAAACTAGTGTAATCGATTGTTCGCGTCATACCTGCTTCTGACAAGCATCTACAGTAGAGAACACGCTGTAAATGACTGATTTTTACTTATTTGATAACATATTTTTTCAACCTTTCTTTTCTAACAACAGAAATTAAGCGACTTGCCAACGATCGACAACAATTTGCCAGCAATTCAAATGCTTACTCAAAGTTAACCTTGTAGTCCAGGCTTAATTAATCAGCCAGACTTAGCCAGATAAGGCAAACATCTAATTTCAAAAGCGCACTACATTTCGCCGGTATTGATTAAAAAGTTTGTGCGATGGTTGTAACGTCAAAAGCTTTTGAAAATTAATAAAGCTGACTTACTTAATATTCTTCAACCCTTCGTAAATTTACACTTTTTTTTGTATCTTTAACTTACCTTTGAACTTAAACAACTACTTTTTTTTTTTAATCCTCATTAATTTGAATATCTTATTAAGTTACGCAATTTTTTCCCCCTGTTAATTAATTTCAATAATTACACTTCCATTTTTTTTCCCCGTCTGCTAATCTGTTAATGTGTTCTTCACTGATGTTTGTTTGTTGACTTAATTCTTTTATCTGCTTTTAATTTTCCGACCTGTGGAGGCTGGTTTTATCCGCCGACTTTTCGGCTAAAATTCCGTTGTTGATTAATCTCTCTTAATGGCTCATAATGAGATGAAATTGTTCAATTAGCCAAATGGTGGTTGCACGAATCTCCAATTGCTACAATCAGATTACGCGAAAGTACTAGGGGTAGCGGATAGTTTTTAAATACATTATTGTACAAGGTAAGGGTTGGTTGTAAGGGTCTTTCCCGCCACTCCGTGATTGAATTAAAAACGAAACTACGTGCAAATGGATTTCATCGAAACCTTCTGAAAACGGTGTACCTGACAGCAGATTTATTTGTAGCCAAATCCCCACCGTATTTTTACGATGCTGATAATGGTTTTACGAAATTGGAAACAAGAGCAGAAATCATTTTACGAAAATAAGAGAAAGTTAAATTCATTTCTTTTCATGTTTTAAGCACGTCAGGCACATCATTAATTTTTAAGATTTATTTATTTATTGAAACTAAAAATTACTTCTAGTTAACAAAACAAACAAAAGCTATTACGAACTCTTAGGTAGCTTGCTTTCAATCCTTTTTTTTTACTTTTCATTCTCAACCTCATTTTCACATATTTTTTTTTTTTTTTTTTTGTTCGAAATACTGAAATTGTTAATTTAAGGAAAGGTTTTTGCTCCTAAAATTTTTGTGAGTTTGTTTTCCCTCTAATAGTCAGTGGAGGTGTTTGGGCATAAGACAATC
>JAFIDM010000001.1:15809859-15821801 GCA_023159025.1 Thereuonema tuberculata
CTGATGATTCCTAATAAGGATGAAACAGCTGTTCAGAATTCCCGTTGATGTTGGCTCAATGTGCGAAGGCATATTTGTTGTCCGTTTGTGATTTTTTTTCTCTCTATTTAAGAATAATTACGGACGTTAAATTTGCTTTTCATATATTTTTATTTTATTTTTAATAAATAAGCTAGATTTTACAGTAATAACTACAATAAAAATGGGAGTTGAAGGAGAAGAACTGTAAATATGTGCAAGCACTCTTCTTTCAAATAAATTTCCCTCAACATTTTTTTTTTCTTCTCTTCCATTAACCTTTGAAGATTAAAAGCTGTCTTAAGTTTTAATTAATTTGGAAGAGAAACTGAGGCTTTAATTCATTCATAGTAGGATTATGGTCATCGCAAACTAGTTTCCACTTCGGGTTGACCCAGTTTTGCCGCCTTGGCTTCTCCAAAAAAGGTTCTATCACTATTTTCGGAGATTGATTTTAAATATAACATTGTCGAAATGACTCACTGAAGGTAGCGTAGTCATTTTAAAAACCACTATTTTTAGTATATTAGAAGTCTTTTTTAATTTCCGTGGTATCTTCATCTCGTTTCTGTAAATAAATAAATAAATGAGACATGAAGACAGTTTTTAAGTAATTAGGTTAATTAATAACATATCCCTTTAAAAAAAAAATCTTAAAGAATATTTCTTAAAAAATATTTTATTATTGTATAAAAAAGTTTTTTTTTTTTTTTTCATATTCTTCATGTCATAAAGAAATATATCTTTTTTGATATTTACTAATTCTACCTTCTTTTTTGATTCATCATGTATATTTGTTTACTTGGTTTTTTTTATAATTTAAAAAAATTAAAAAATACTTTATTCAACAGTGCTTTGAACTTCAAATCATTTTTTGTCTACTATTTTAAATTGAAGTTTTAATTTTAAATTAAGGAATACACTACAACCTCGTTTATCCGGACTAACTGGGACCAAAGGCAATCCGGAAAATCGAAAATCCGGATTATCCGAATGATATGAGTAATAAGCAAAACAAATCCTTAAATAAGCAGACTTACCGTTTATTACGATAAAAAACTATGTTTTGTAGCTTCAACGCCCTGTGACACTCTAGTAAAGCTTGCTTAAACTCGACAAAAAGCATTTTATTACCATAATTTATTGTACAATCTATGCAGGAACTGTACATTTAATCAAAATAAAAAGCGAATGTTTGGCGTACTTATGGTTATGTTCTTGTTATCATAGTTAAAATTATTATCTATGTGAACATTAAATAAAATAAAAAAATGTCTACAAATCTGATCTGGATCAACGAGGGCCGGATAAACGAGGTTGTAGTGTATTTATATCATCAAATGATCGTGTTTGTTCTCCACTACTACATCAACGGATTGGCGTGTTCTTCAAAGTATTGCCGAAAAAAAAATAAAGAAAAGAGTTTTTTAATTTTATGAAATAAAAAAAAGTAGAGGTTATTCAGATAATTTTTTTTTTTTTTTATATTTGCAATTTTTGTAATTTAACAATAATGATAAAACATCCTCAAAATCATTGAGAATAATTGCATTTCTCTGTAATAAGTAGTTTCTTCAGTTTACGCTTTTATGTGTTTCTGTTGCGTTATTTTAAATTTTCTTGTATTGCTAAAAAAACCAAAATGCGCTTAAAAATCCAGAAAAATTCTTAATGACGTCATAAAATAGTTTTAACAAGTGCTTCTCTTGAGCATGGGGTCTCAGAGTGTTCAAACTTTATTTTTTTCAAATATATATGCATGTATTTATGTATAAAATAATAAATAAATAAAATACAAAGTTCTCAGTGTCCCTTGTCCGTAAATATGCTGCATTACCAAGCTTCATAAGGAGTCGTTCTTCGATTCAAAAGTTGTTTTCGCAAACATTCACTTCTAATACATATAATAGACTGATTCTGTGAACCTTACTTTACTAGAGAAGTAGGCTAAAAAAAAGAACGTTTTAGAAGATGTAAAATTTAATTTTATTTATTTATTTCATTTAGTTTTATTCCACGTACCAGTCCTCTAGGTGCCCTCCATAGAAGTCCGTGTTCGCTCTGCGGAAGAAATAAACAATTATCCTTTCTTCAGGCAAAAATCAAATCACAACAAGAGATCAGGCACAAATTACATTGTTGTCTAGATGTTGATAATCCTAACATAGTAAAAATTTGTCCTTTATCCGTGTAATAGGAACGATTAACGCGCTTTCTAAAAATAAGATAAGATTAATGTTCTCTAAATTTTCACTTTTTTAGCGGCCCCTAGGTTACAGCTTGCCTGTAAAACATAGGGGAACGCTCTTGCTTTTATGCTTGCTGGATGTCACACTCTGTAGTGGCTAAACGGTTAGATATATTAGAATGAAACCTTCACCATTGTGTTCAGCATCAAAAAGCAGGTAACCACGTCCAAAAAAATCAGACCTCTTGGACCGGATTTGGGGGGAATCAAAAGTGGTCCGATAAAGAGGAAAACTGCGATAGACGTCCCCCCAATATCGACCCTTCCGAACACATTTTGTTTACAAAATTCTGCATATTAAGGGGCCGCTTTGCTTTTGACACTGTCTAAAAAGCATTAATTTATCTTATTTTACTTTTATTTTAATTTGTTTTTCATTACAATATTGTGTTTGTCATTTCAGAAAACCCCCTTTTTATTTTGTCTATCCATCTATCCCTTGTAGTTAATTAATTGACAATTATTGATACAATCATTACAAAACACTGACACAATTTCCTGCGATGCAACAATGATAATAAATGCACAGCAATCTCAAACATTGTACGAGTATATTTAAACGACACAGCATTAGCCATTAATGGAACAACCTTCGCAACAACAATAAAACTCAACGTCCTTTGAAATAAAACGGGGTCAATTTCCTGAGTTTATTAGGGTTCTTAAAAACAACGAACCAATACTAATTGAGTTTAAAATTTTTGTTGTACTTCCTTGAAACGTTTTAATTGATTAACAATGGTAGTTTCCTGTTCAAACTTTGAACTTTTATCGACGTTTTTCCAGGGGGTTGATGTATTACAGATTATAATTATTCATGTTATGCAATTTAGTAGGATATTAAATGCATGAGATTTCTGATATAGTCCTTGTAGAACTTTTTTTGACTAAACAATTTTAATAAAATTTATCGCATACTTTATAGTAGTACATTCTTGATATTAGGCAATGATCTAAAATTAAAAACTATTTTGATCTTCAGTTTAAGTAAGACATTCTAAAGAAACTTGAGGCCCATTGTCCTTAATCTTTGATTTCACAATTTCGTCTCTCTGTCTATTGGATTTTTCGAAAGGAAATTTTTTCAAATACAAAGTTCACATGGTTTTTGTCTCCAAAACTGTTTGTAAAAAAATTTAAAAAATCAGGAATGTTTCAAGAAGACGCATTCACTGGATCAGAAGCTACTGGAAGGATACGTAAATGTAAATATTCTATTGCACGTCTAATAGCGATACACCTCAATGCAAAATATTGTAACTCAAAGAACATCATATTTGAGTTACGATGTTTAACGGACGATATCCTTGAATATCCAACTGCTAACAAATGCCTTATAGTAGTTGCATACTGTAAACATACTTAGGAGTCTTGTTTTGTGATTTCAAATCCTTACTTTTGGTAGATATTTAAACTTTTCTTGATTTTCCTGATAATTGCTGAAATTGAGTTGCAATGTTTTTCGTGGGAGTGTGGATAGAATGTATTTATAGCTTCTATCTAAAATTATAGTAGTTCTCACAGGCTGTCGTAACGAAAGAAGTACTTATTTTAGATGTAGGAATATCGATCTTAGATCCAGAACCATCTATCGACGACTTTGGCCGTCAAATTCTTTAAATAATTTAACTGCTGCAGTGACCTGTACGTTAGTACAAAACAGATCGACCCCACACATCAGTGATTTTTATTACGATTTGTTTTTTTCAAATAAATTTTCTCCATTTTAGCAGACTTTTGTTAAATTGTTTTTATCAATTTTTCCAAAGAAAAAGGAAGACTTATGTAAGCATGATCATCTTGTCCAATTGTACTTGGTGGGTGTGATTAAAAAAAAAAATTTAATTAACGAACGAATGTTTTTGAAACTTTGTATCAAAATTCTGCGGAGATTATCTCTACTTCGGTTTTGAAAATATCTTCAGTTTGTTCAAAAGCAGAATCGTCCCTCCCGGTCACATTAAATTTTGTGTAGGCGTTGATGTTGGAACTTCTAAACCATTAAAATTTATCTTAGAACATTTTCTTAAATAAATAAAAAAATTCTGATTATGACTTTACAAAAAAATTAACTTTTTTTTTTTTTTGAAATTTTTTCAGAATTTTTCTTTGCAGTTAAATTCAATACGAACAGTAAGGAGTAATAAAAAACAAATCTCAAGTGATGTGTTTTTATTCCGTAATTTGGGGTTCATGATTCATTAAAATCCTTGCGAAATATCCATTAATGGAAAGCTTCATTTTATATGTACTTACGATTACGAAAGGAATTTATCTCGGGCCATTTCAGTTTGTCGTTTTGCCTGAAGAGGTCTCTGCATTAGCGAATGCAATTGCATTTCGAAAACATCTTAATTGGAGGAGAGCCATTAGCTGAGATCTTAATTAAAAACGAGATCAATTTCGCGGCTGAAGAGACACCTTCCAATCGGACTGCGTATTTGTCTGTCGCCTCAAGTGTTCGAAACAATATAAAAAAATCTCTCCCGCTCTCTCAGAAGATGGTGGTTGGTGCTCACTTGTGAGACAGAGAGAGGGCAGATCATAGAGAGACAGTAAATGCTCTCATTTGTTGTGATAGATGCGAGTAATTGCAATTGATGAATCTTGTGTCGAGAGACTTCTTCTTTTTCTTCGTTTTTTTTTTTTAAACCTTCGGCACTGAGTCACGTGACTTGGCGACTTTCTAAACGACACTTATTCGACAATTGTAAACTGCTAACAGGTTTATTTCAATGATTCAGATGCTGTTTAATGAAATTGGAGACTCAGGCTCGATTTTTTTTTTTTCATACTTCAAAATCAATAAAACTAAAACAAAGACATAATAAAAATTCCCGTTAACAAATAAAAGCTTAGTTTTGCTGAGATTTGTTTATTTTCACATTTTCAGTATAAATTTAAAAGCACTTACTTCTTCCAATAGCAACTTCATTATAATTTAGTTATAATTATAATTATTATAACTAATAATTATATAATTTATTTAGATTATATTTTATAATCTATATTTATTTAGATTAGATTTTAGATTATATAATTTATAATCTAGTTGTTGCTAGATACAAATTTTGATTCAAAATATTAATAAAAATTTTTTTTTTTTTTTTTTATTTTAGATTCAGTATCAGCAACATGGCAGTTACAGTATTGGACAAAACAAACGTACTGAAACATTCTACATCGCCAAGCGATAATAGAGTGGTTTTTGTCTTTCAGTACTGTTTGTTTTGCCTAATACTGTACTAATCGTTACTCCGGTATGATTAGGCTAGCATTATTTCACGTTTCTTTGATTTCTCACCATACGTGCAGCTCTGCTTTTATTCTCCAAGACGCATAACTGTTAACGCCCGAATTCTGTGTATTTACTATATAGTATTTACATATATAGTATTTGCATCGTGTACTACGTAGTTCATTAGGACTAAATTTTTACTTTACGTTTTTCATTTAAAGTTTCCTGTTAGAGTTAACATGTAGTGAGCTCAGAGATATAAATCTATCACATTTATGGCCGAGTGCACCAAAGCTCAATTAACTTTGATGGTTGCATTGTGGACGTAACTAAAATTAGTGGGGGGTGCTGCTCCAGAATTGTTTTAAAATCGTGTCAAAGGAAACAAACATGTATAAAAAGAAAATTTATTGGTGATTTTACGTGTGTGAGAAAGTTTATATTCAAAAGGCCAAACACACAATTTCTAAAAACTAACTATGAATTAAAAAACTAAAAATACACATACGTTTCGGCTTGCCGAAATTACAAGCCTTTCTCAATGCAACTTACAATTAAAGAAACAAACTCCTTTTTATACAGCCTATTAAAGGAAAAAGAACAATCGTGGGATTTTTTCCCTTTTTGGTAGAACCCCGTAGCTTTTGGATCTGGTCCAATCAGAACGCAAACATTAAAGCACCAATCAGCAGATGAACGAAAGTGCATTCAGAAACTTGATAAATTTCTTTTTATACATGTTTGTTTCCTTTCACACAATTTTAAAACAAAGAATAAAATTTTTCTGGAGCAGCACCCCCCACTAATTTTAGCTATGTCCACAATGGAGCCGTCAAAGTTAATTGAAGTTTGGTGCACTTGGCCATTAGAGTTTTAAAACAGTTCATCCCGGAAGACCGAAAATCCTTCGCAACCCGGGCCCCAATAATGAAATTGTAATGAAAAAACAAAAACATACTTACTTTTTGTAGACAGTTAACTTTCTCTGGCCATGAATATCCTTCAAACTCTCTTCAAGTTTGGAAACCACTGCTTTAAGTGAATGAGGTTTTGTCGGCTTCTTTGCTCAGAAATTGGTTTTAAGACTATTTTAAACTGTAAACAGTAAATATAATAACAAACCGTATTGGTAAATTTTAACATTTTCACATTTTAACTGACTACGACAATTTATTAAATATTTAAAATTATCAAATATGTGCTGGCTTTTTTATATTTACTAGAATCATCATCACACGTTAAATGACGATCTTTAAACTCTAACCACTTTGTGAATTTTTAATTACCTGATTAAGTCATTGAAGTTTGCATCACAAATAAAGGCTTTGCCCATCAATTAGTACCGTTCCCTTTTGGCTTATTGATAAGTCGCAGGTTTTTATTATGCTATTCTTAAATTAATAGGCTCAAAACTTGCAACATTAAAATAAGTGCACCAATGCGAACCACGTGAACCAGTTCTTCTTGAAACACTTTTTTCTTCTCTCTTTATCCAATTTGTCTGTTTGTATGCGTATCGCGCTAAACAGCTTGACGGATTTTCTTGAAATTTGATAAGATGCAACTTACAATAAAAGTTGTTTTTTTTTTCTCCCTATCCAATCATTGGGTGCTCCCGTTACACTGCGATGATAACTCACCGAATTCCTAGTTACATACACTGATGTACCAGAAAAACTGAAACAGTCGCTTATGTTTCTGCATATGCCACCAAACCCGGAAGTAAATGGTATCTTCCGCAATTGAAGTAGATATAAAGACGGATATCTCCGTTATCGTACAATTCGCAGTGACGATGACAGCGTATCTTGATAGGAGGTGCCAGAGATGGGTCGCTCTATCTCGCGAATCAACAGGAAATTTGGAATTTCACGAGCAACAAGTATATCGCGAATGTGTATCTACGCAGGGAGCTCTGGTGGTCAAATCCCAGTTGTGATGCTGCAGTAATCCGATTGAAAGGAGGACCTACGCGTTATTAGATAGATGTCTCTGTTTTTCTGGTATGTCAGTAAATCACATACATAGGTTTTCTAATCCAACATCGAGGTTGCAAACCTTATTGTCGATATGAACTCTTAAATAAGATTACGCTGTTATCCCTACAGTAATTTAATCAAAAGTTTTGGATCCTAATTTGTTTTTAACTCACCGCCCCAGTAAAATTAACATCTATTTTAATATTACTTCTCATTCATAATAAATTTATAATAAAACTAGATGGGGGTCTTCTTGTTTTTTTGGTTTTATTTTAGCCTCTTCACCAAAAACTGAAATTCAATAGTTAAAAATAAAAAAAAAGTTGTTATTACGTTCAACCATTCATTCCAGTCCGTAATTAAAAGACTAATGATTAGACTAAATCACATACATAGAGCATTTGCACCATTCTTCTGTAGATGAACATTCAGCATCAACATCGATTTTCCAATTTTGCATTCTTTTCTCTTTCTTGTTGATTCAAATATTATTTTTTATTGTTTGTATATGAACATTTATATTGTGTGTATATATATATATATGAGCCTATATTTAAACGCATTAATGAAGCCAAACACCTGATTAGTTTAAACACGCAATTAATTTATATAAAAAAAAACAAGATATACAAAGGAATCGACTAGTTTCACCGCCGAGAGACGGTTTTTTCAAGGAAAATATATATATATATTACAATAACATTACAATGTTCTGTCTATGCCTAATTTCAAAAATTTGCATTTTGAATGAAAAAAAAACAAAAACGAACACTTGTAATCTTCTGATAAGGTGTCAGAAGACTAATATTCTCGTTTTGTCTGTGGACAAGTATCATTAAAATCTCATTAGCAATAAGCGCAACAATGGACCACTTGAGGATAGGCGGGGCTTCGTAGTTCCAAAATATCCCACCACTACACTTTTTGGCTTGTGGGATAAACAAAGCCACGTGCTTCGTTTTAACTCTAGTAGATATAGAGGCTGAACTAAAAGATTCAACGATTGTAAGCCTTCCAAAATTTTCAGGTGGGATGTAAAGTTGATTATCGCCTATTGAAGAAGACGACAGCAATATATTTTCAAAGAAGGATATAATTTAATGGATCATTTGAGGATAGGCGGGGCTTCGTAGTTACAACAAATCCCACCAGGCTACTGCTTCGCATGTGGGATAAACAAAGTCATGTGCTTTGTTTTAACCGGTTTAGATATAGAAGAAATATTATATTAAAGGAGGATATTCCAAGCGTTTTTACAGAATTATTACAATAAGGATCTGCATAGTACTGAACCATCTGTCTTGAAATATTAAAATTCGACAATTTTTTAAGTAATTCACACAAAGTTATATGTTTGTTTATCCCAGAAGCTCTCGCCGCATGTAGGATACACGTCATACGTGACGTCGATAGGGGCGTAAACCTCAAGTGGTCCATTTCGTCTTTTGCATGCGCAACAATCACATTTATAATAATAAAGAAATTAAAGCAATATCAATTATATTATACGTATCAGAAGACGTTGCGAAGCATTGTGATTGGTTTACTAATCGCTATCCCTACCTTGTTTTATTTTTTTTTACAGTCTTAGAAGCTTTTGATAGTTAACGACAACCTTTCGGTTAATTAACCAATACTCTCGTCCTATCAATGTCTAGCATAGCTGTAAAGAAAAGTCGATTTGTATACACTATAAAATCTGGGAATCTTACAACCAAAATCTGAGAATTTCAGTTTCTTCTGTGACCTGTTTCAAGTAACTTTTTCAGTTTAATCAAAGTATTCAGTCTTTTATAATCATTAGATACAAATTGGTTCAGGAGCTAGATCCATGACAGAGATCCAAGAAACCAAGCTCTCCGACAGTTTTTATTGTGGTTCATTCAGTTGGTCCGACAGAAATCCCATATAAAGTTACATCACAATCTTTAAAATCACGCCATCTGTTGGTCAGGAAGATAATCTCAGATAGAATTAGAGAAAAAGAGTGACATGTGTCAGCTACAATGGCGCTTTGTCGAGCATTTGATATAGAATGAATGATATAAAAAGAAAAAGAACACTAGTGCGAGATTTTACTAAGAAAATTGAGTGTACGGCAATAACAGAGGACACCTAAAATCTTCTTGAAAGTATTAAAAGTTATTATGAAATGAACGATTGTGAACTTGAAGATTTGATATCAGTTATTAAAAGAAAGTTTTTATAAGAGTTTATCAATGTCTCTTGACGGCAATACAAAACAAAAAAAATGCTACAAAGAACTTTTAGCAGGTCTGTTATGAGATTAGGTTAAGTGTAAATGTCGATTTCTGTACGTTTTAACTAATTATCGCCGCAACTGAACCTAACCGGCGGCACCAGGGCTTAATGACAGAGCGGAAAGTAGGTTACGGTCAGAAAGAAAGCATTGTTTTCGAAGTTCAAACGAATTTGTAGAGCTCCCGAGTGAAGCCAGCACACGTACACACACACACACTGGTATTCTTATCCCGCTTACGTATGAAAGATGAAGCAAATGCGAGAGGTCACAGGCAACCAAGTGAAAAGCCCCGACATTTGCTACGGAGTTATCAGATGCAGCGCAAGTCGTCAATAGAGTGGATGACAGTCGTCAGTTTATTTTCCCTCATCAGCTCAGCACTGCTGCGAATTTGTTAATGTTGCCGCGTTAACGAAATACTTATCTATTAAGAGATAATTGGAAATGAATTCAGACCGTTGATGGATGTTTTTGAGAAAGCATTAAGCCTAATATATGATAATAAAGAGTGCTCTACAAGTTGATTAAATGGACTCTTCCACTTCCTTTGCTGGACTTTAAAACCCTTAACTTGGAAAGTGAAACTCATTCAGTCAGTCAGTAATTTTCCCCAAGAACTTTTTCAACCGATGAATGAATTTTCTTGAAAATTGAAGTTCACATTTAATAATTTAACTTTTCTGTATATGAAATGTTTTCGCTTGTGGGTGGTTGTCGAAAAATTAGTATACTAATTATTCCTCTTTAATACTTTCTTGAGATTCAGTAGCACTTCATCTTGTAATTTCAGTAAACTTGTTTTTCTCCTAAATAAACAAGAGGAAATTTTCCAATTGGTGGAAACAACTCGAAATTTCGCCCTCTACCATCGAAGTCGTGCGTCTTCCACACTGTGTCTCTTTCTCCCAATATAAAACAATGCCACTTTACGACATCCACTAGTTCATCGGGAACTCATAAGTCTGTCTTTCGTGACCAAATTGACAATTGGCTCACGTGGAGACCACTCTCCGTTCTTAATAACACAGTTCTTCACCTTTGAAGTAAACCTCTTTGACAACAATATCCCTTGATTTATAGTTCGTCTCCTGGTGGCCAGTTCTTACACTTTCAGGCCTAAAAAAAAATACGATTCACATTGGAAAAATATCATTTTTCCCAAATTGATAATAAAAATAAAAATAAAAATAACTAAAATTACGAATTGCAAATAAAATTAAAAAAAAAAAAAATGTGTTTTAGATCTTTTTAAATTCGAGAATTTATAATTTAAAGGACTAGTTCTCTTTAAGCCAAAAATGTAACGTTTGGTATTTATTATATCGTTTATTTTACATCCTTGATACTTACTGTTAACAAGTCCTACTAACTAAAAGCTGTGCTGAAATTTGTGGTCTAAAAATCCTTAACCACCAAAGACCACGACGTGTTGTTGAATAGCAAATGTAATTGAAGTGAAGACTGCCTCCACTTGTCAGCGTTTCATCAGGCGGACGAGGTAAGTCAGCGCAGGATTGGTGTCCTTGGCCGATGCTTTGTGGCAACAGATGAGATTTATCTCGACCAGTCGGTTCGTTGAGCTTTTGTGTTGTGTGGAAATCTCTCCTTCAACCACAGATAAAATCACTACGTCGTCGTCAACTGCTGTGGCACTCGTGAAAGGGACTTCTTTCCGGGGGACTTGTTATTAACGGAAGCTATGGACGGTTTCGTGACTTTTATTACTGCTACTGATGTTAGACATGACGGGATAGTGATGCGGTAGTTTCTTATTTGAATCTACTTGGATGGCGCAGAATTTTGCAGAACTGTCTTGGAAGGAATCTTCTTAGGAATCGAGTTTTCTTCACCAAACTGTCTGCTTCCTAACATTATCTCACTAAGAAGTTCAGAGTCGTGGGATTCACGAACAAGGGAATGATGGACCTGGAGGTTAGTCCTTCGCCTTTAACTGGATCTTTATTTTATAAAGGACGAGCTGTGCCCCGCGGTGTCACCCGCGTTAAATTCGGCCCTTCTCGATAATGTTCGGTTCTCGTCGTACAGCCAAGCCTCCCCGCCGCCGCCCGTTGACGTTTATGTTTACAGCTCCGCACCTATTGGTCGAAGTGTGATGTTATATAGCCTATTAGGGGTCGTCCATTAATTACGTGAGGTCAAAAGGGGGAAGGGGGGGGTCCGGCAAAATCTCACCAA
>JAFIDM010000001.1:15828815-15864952 GCA_023159025.1 Thereuonema tuberculata
GCGCTGATAGAGCTGTTATGATTTTCCTGAATGAAACGACCGCTGTTTTACTTTAGCAAAACTTAATTTCCCGTCATGGCGTTTCCAATTGACTTTCCTCCTTTCCAAAATAAGTAGCTTTCGGAATGGGTCACCATAAAATCCAACTTGTAGAAACGGCTTCCCTGAACTCTTGTTCCTCCCCCCCCCCACTTTTCCTTTGTCACTCGCTTTAGATTCGATTTGTAAAACTGACATAAGTTGGAATGTTTGTAATGTGCAACCTCATTTTATGCGGGGAGGTGTTTTGCTCTAGCGTCATTGAAAATTCGAATAATCGAAGGTAAAGTAGAGATTGTTTTAAAAAGCTAAATCGGCAAGCCTCTAAATCTATAACCTCGTTGCTTTTCAACATATTTAAGAAATAAATGCATAATCACATAGTAGATAAGAAAGAAAACTGTTGTCTCTGAATCTCCGAAATCACCCAGCGGCCTTTTCAAACCATTTACAATTTCCTGTATTTTTTTTCTTCAAAGATAGAAACAGAAATCAAAATTGTTTCAAAATTTACTAATTAACATTCTAATATAAACTGTTTAATATAGATATATATATAACTTTCTTTTGCACGTTTTAATTACCTACAGTTACGTTTTAAAACAAGTTTTCATATTTTCCAAAAGTATACCAAACTAATTTTTCAGATTTTAATGTGGTTAATCTTAGGTAAAATGTACTAGTCAGTGTTCAATTGTAACAATGGGTATCATTGATAACCCCAATAGTTATTAAGAAATTTTTTAATAAAATTTGTATCTTTAATGTTAAAACTAATTTTATTGTTCTACATCCCTTACAGTATCGATAAATTATTAAAATATTCCAAGTTCAAATTTAAAATGATATGAGAATAGCTAGGAGAATAAGTCGTAATATTGCTAACTCTCCAATAAGGAAATACTCCTAGATAGGGTGACGCGTCATCTGTTACCTACTTAAGATTAAGATGCAAAACTCTAATCTTAGTTACCTCAAAACAAGCAATAAAATCTTTTCTTTTTTAATTTTCGTATGATGTAAGAAGGAATACAGCAGTTAATATCGTAGTTGTCAATTTTTTTTAAAATCTTTTTATTTTTTACTAAAATAATTATCCTATAAGAAAAAGCTTGGCAGCATTTTTAAATGTCGGAAACATTTATGTAAAGGAAATAAATAAATATTCAGTTTTGTACACTATTCTGGATCCGGACAAAATTTATATATTTATTAATTTATTTTAATTATAGGCAATGTACAATAAGTTATTGAATAAATAAATTGTTAATTTAAAATGACAGTTTATTGAATTAATAGGGCACAAATTATTTTATTATATCATTAGATTTTTAGCAATTATGGGTGTACCGTTTGTTTGGCTTCGCTATTAATTTTTCTAATTATCTTTCTCAAGTTATTGATTTTCGCGTTTGAATCTTTAGCACTATCCATTAATGAACCAGCGAAGGACATGATAATGGCAAAATAATAATATTGTATTAAAAACAATACACAAATTAATTTAAAAACATTTAATAAAATGCTTAGCATGTGGAGCGTTTCGAGCTCCTATGAGGACGACCCTCTTCAACATCCATTAACACGTGTTAAAGAGGGGCATCCGCATAGGAATCCGAAAGACTCCATATGCTAAGTAATTTATTAAATATTTTTACGTTAATTTGTGTGTTGTTTTTAATACAAAAACTCATCTTCAAACACGTTAAAATTTTATCAATAATAATAACTTCAATTAAATTATGGCGAATGTCAGAATAATAGCACAGTTGTGCCAAAACAATTCGTAGAAGTTTCCATGGGCGTAAGCAACAACGTGGTTCTCGCGATACTGAGGACTGTTTTTCTGTTGAACGACTTGAAATGGCATCACCATTTTCAAACGCGATGAACAATTTTTTTTAAATCATTTGTTTCCCCTCCCTCCTCAGTACTAATCTTAAGAAATTATTATTCTCTCCTAATCTTATTCCCGCTATTTTAAATTCGCTTAAATTGGACTGCATAAAAGAAGAGTTGGAAAAACGAGCGGCCGAATATCCGGGTTTGTTGATGAACTCATCATGCCTTTGAAGAATTATGGAACTAAAAAAAAAAGAATTATTCTAGAAGCTTTAGAAGCTTATCTTCTGCATTTATCATTAAAAATAAAAACTGGAAACTTTACGATAAAATAATCTTTCTTTCTTTGTTGTTGACCTTGACGATTTGTTTGATCAGATCCAATTTCACTTTGTGTGCAGTAGCGAAATTACGAATTAAAGAAAGGAAAAGAAGTTGTTCTATGCTCTTGAAAATTTAGCATAAGAGACCTGATTCTGAAAAGCCATAAAAAACAACTTCAAGTGTAAACGACGTTGTAGAATGAAAAGCGGAAATAATTGCAACACTTAGGCAATGAGAAACAAAAAGCCTACCTTCATAAAACAAGAAATTAGAAATTCAAGCTTTTAATTTTTTTTTCTTTTGAAAACGACGGAAAGAAATAAAAATTTAAGATGCCTTTTATCAAATTAAAACAGACGCTTGCAATTTTCAAAGCGTTTGAGATTCTCGGTTTTATTTTAATCATTGATGTAATATATATGTATTAATATATATATTTTAATGAGAAGAAATTCAGTTTGCTTCTGGCATCGCATAAAAACGTTTTATAATTACTTAATAGAAACGTCAAAAAAAATTCCTTGCTAATATTCTTCGTCAAGTACTTGTTGATAAGATGTTAAAGGTTCGCTTCTAAGTATCAGAGAGAGAAAAAAAAAAAGTTAAACTATCCCACTGTAGACCCTTGTGTTTTATGGAGGTAAGGCAGATTGGAGGCACCTATATTTATCCGTGATTCAATTTACATCGTAGAAGAGGTAATTTTTTTCAATTGATAAACCTGTGCTCTATGAAGGAATTCAGAAAAGTTAGTGAGTCGGTTTCCTTTCTAGAGCCAAAGTCACTTGATACACTTTGAATCTAGAAACCAGTGTACATTATCATTACAGCGCCGTAATCACAATTACTCAATCTTAAGAATCTTAAACTTTTAAGGATACATTTAGGCTGTCTGTTTCTGGAACTAGAATACAGAAAGTTTTATTTATTTAGAGGTAAGTTGGATCCATATTATTTAAGGAGAGCAAGAAGTGGCTCTTAATCAGAGAAACTTAAAAACTGCTCAGAGGTAATAAAAAGATACTACTTTAACGTTTAAGCTTCTATTTATTGTTATTTAGGCTTCTGTTGGGAACGCCAAAAAAACTACACAGTTGCAATTGACGGCCATTACTATAACAAATCAGTAGCTAAATATTCTAGGGAGCTGAAAGTTTAAACAATAGTGCGCTTAGGTTATCAATTACCCTCCTTCATTCGTTTTGACGTGGATTTTGAAGCCAGTTAAAGGGGCCGAGAAATAAAGGATATTCGTATTTTATCCTCATTCTTCGTGGATATTTGAAACTATTATGGTCGTATTTTATTTATTTTTATTTTATTTTCCGATACTGATTGCTTTTCTAACATGCATTTACGATTAACGATTTAAGTATTAAATGCTAATGCGTTCGATAAGGCAGAATTTACACACAACTAGGCCCATTCTCGTAAACATAAGGGAATCGTAAGCTAAAAAAAAATTGAAACCACTTCAATATCCCTAGCTCTCGTTGTTTGACCAGAATGAAAGTTTGTTGTTAAAACTTTTAAAAAAAAAAACTGTGTTCCATTAAAGTGTTTTCTGTTACGTACATAAAAGATTTATAAGAAAAAAAATGTACTTGATTCTTTGGCCTTTATTGTCTGTAAGAATCGTGTTTCAGAAACAAACAAAAAAAGAAATCAAACCGAACTCTGATGCGCATCAGTTGCTCAAATAAGACAGATGTACGAGAAAAGTATTAAACTTGGGCTTGTAGATGGATATTTTATTTATATATAAATCCTACTCGAATGTCAGTGAATTTGACATGGGTAAAACATTTAGAATGAAATAGCATTCGCTTTATCTTGTGGTGGCTTACTCTGGCATCGCAAGCATTTCCTTTGTTTCCGGTGTCCTCTGATTGAATTCCTAAGCGTGGGAGAAAAAAAATTCCGCTCAGTTCGTTCCGCTCGAACTTTGACCGCAAAAGAAAATTTTTTTTTTTGTAACGGTGTTTGTTTTTTCCGCTGTAGATTCTCATTGGTTTTAGGAATTTAACTCCAGATGAAAAATGAGAAATCTCTTTAAAAATAAGTCATTTTTTTATCCTTTCTTTATCGCAGTATTTGGTGTAGAACTCATCGTCTTCAATTAGATAGGAAGCGAATTAACGATATTCGAAAAAACTGCGTCCGGATCAGACACCGAAGGAAAACGAACGCTAGTGGATCTGCCCTTGATTCACTGCGTGTTTGGTGGGCTCTGCTGAGAGGACCTAAACGCTGCCAGAACACGATTCGAAAATCCCAATTGTGGTGGTTCATGTCCCTTGGCGTTTCACTTTTAACTTGCAGGCAATCACCTTAATATACAACACCAATAATTAAAAAAAAAATGATTTCCGATATCAAATCATTTTTTTTTTTAATAAAAAATAAATATAATATAAATTGTAAAGAAATAATTATTAGTCAACACACCAAAGTTTAAATTAACAAATTATAATTAACAATGAGCGCCGCAAAGGCAGCTCGAAAGCTCAATGAACATGTATGTACGTTTTTATTTGGGAGAGATGACACGGGTAGTAGGGGATAGATGGTCACATGGAATATGAATAAGAGACCTGTGTAAATCAAGCTGCTACTTTAGTTTTATAAAAACATATGAAATGAAACACTAAAATTAAGTTGAATAATGATATTTTTAAAACTTTTTGGAAAAAACTGTTTAATAAAAAATAAAATTCCCTGCTGATCAAGACATTAAATACATTATTCAATATATATATAAATATATTTTTAACTCAAAAACAAACAATATTAAAAAACTAATACCACTAAAAACTGCTTAATAAATATTAACAGAAACATAACTAAATTCCTTTAAATAAATCAAATATATGACAATATCTCCAAGGTCTCCTCCCCACTTCCTTCTGACTTCCAAAATAAACTACTTAACAGTTATCAGATTTGCAAAATACTTTAGATTTTATTTTTTTAAGTCTACATGAAACTTAGTGGTAATTATTTTTTTTAATTATGCAAATTGTAATTGTATTGTGATGAATATAAAATAAAAGAAAAAGAACAAAAAAGGGGAGAGATGACACGTGTTATCTCCTCTTTTTAGGTGTATCATCTCTCCCCAAGTGATGGGACAGATGACACACACACACACACACACACACACACACACACACACCGCATTATTTCCAAAACACTAGTGGCCGGTACATAACCTTGCTTACTCTTTTTACATGTTTATACAGTGAATTATAGCAAAAGATGCCTTAAAAAAGGGCTGTTAACCAAAAAAATTCGCCAAGTCAACGAAAATTCGAGCACAAACCTGACTATATCATTGAAAGAAAAACTCAATAAAATCTCGTATATCAATTCAGCACAAACACACTACACGCTCTGTAGCTCACACTGGTCTCGGATTTTGGTCATGTGATGCGCTGCAGTCTACTGCAAACCCTTCTTGAAGTTACATTACATGTCATCTCTCCCAACTTTACCTTAGTATGAAATAATAATATAATTTTAATGTATGATTATTTAATTGTTTCTTGACGGATTAAAAAGAAATTAAAAAAATTATGTTCTGTTATATTCTGAAGCAACATTAAAACAAATAAAAACAAAACAAAAAAAAAAACTTTGTGAGTGCTGAGAGGACTTGGCCATATACAATAACTGCTTCATTCTTTTTCGGGACAGTTTTATTTAAAAAAAAATGCAAGAAAAATTATGATTCTTGAACATTTGCTACAAAAATACATAAACTATTGTTAACTAGCTATTAATGATTTTTTTTTTTGTGTTCTGGAAGCGATTGGAACTTCGCGGGACTCTATCCCTGACGACAGGATTTCTCGTGTTGGGACGAAAACACTCGACTACAAAAATTATCATTTATTGTTTTTGAATTTGTCGAAATTACAACTCAATTTGAAATCACTAAATTTATAAATTTTAAAAAGGTTTCATTGAATATTAATATTTGTGGTAAATCAACCGAAGAATTGATCTGGAAACTGAGGAGAGTGGGTGTCAAAATAGATTTACTTCTAATGAGATTAAGAAAAAATATTGTAAATCAACAGGGGAAGGCGGGGTTGGGCTGATGAGTCCCAGAGGGACGAAACGGCCGTTCCCAACTCCCCCATAACTGAAATAGAGAGGCAATTTCAATTTTTATTTAGATTTGTGCTGGTTTGTTTCATTTGTAAGAAAACATTATACTTTGATATTTATTTATTGGCATCAGAATAGTTAATTAATATCAATCCTAATTCCTTTGCCTTAAGATTTCGCCTCGAATATGAACTGATTCCTTCACTGTTATTATTATTTTATAAAAATGCTTCCCCAGCAAAGATAACATGGCGGGTCAAGGACCAAAGCACATATTGCCAAGTGTAAATAAAGTGTGCAAAAAATTAGGGATGTGTGGTTGTGTCCATAAATTTCCTAACTATGCGTGTTGAGTAACACAGCCTTCTGGAGTTGTGCATAAGTGTTTTACTGAAGCCCTAGTGTGCTGAGACTGTGGTGCAATGTGTGAGGCACCAGACCAGTGGTGTACAGGGCGATGGTACAACATCGGTCCTGCCTCCACTGCTTCTGGAGCTCTTGTGCTAGGTCGGTATATTTACTAATCTTGTCTGCCTGCATGTTCTTGCTGATAGGCACTGCAATATCAGTGAGGTAGGTTTTTTTGCTGGTCTTATCAACAAATGTGATGTCAGAGCTGTTATGGTGTACGGTTTCGTATGTGTAAATGGGACGGTCCCTGTACAGGTTATGTGAGGGTATTATTATTATTATTATTACGACCGATTTATAAAAAGTCATTTTTTAATTTATCGTTATTATTTTAGTTAGTTATTTAATTTTCACATATGAAAAGAAAGATATCTTTAAACGTCCCATCAATAGTTTTAATGCTAATTTAAGATTTTTTTTTTCTTTTCTGCTTATTTTTGTAGAAGTTATGGGGAGAAAGTCATTACTTCACTCAACCTTATGTGAATTCCGATCAATCATAAACGTTGTCTTCAGATTTAATTTAGATACAAAATGCTATATTTTTATTTCAAGTGAATAGTTTTGAAAAAAATTTTTTTTTTTTTTTCATTAAGCTAAATTAATTTTTTTTTCTTTTGATAAATTCATCAGGTAAAATTTTACTGACGGATTGATTATAACGAAAGACAATTGAATGAAGATTCATTGCACAGATAGTTTCGTAACAGTACGCTAACAAGGATCTCTTTCACAATGGTTTTAAGACAAGTCTTCCTTCTTTGCTATTTCTCTTGCAGTTTATTTGCATTGATGTCATTATTTGTTTTTCTTTATGACGTCACAATTTTAATTGTTTTTCGATTTAATATGCGAGTTACTTCCTAATTTTAATGATATTTTGATTTTTTAATAGTAGCTGATAAAAATTAAAATTGTTGAGTTAAATTAGTAAAAACAAACAAGCCAGGAAGTAACTACTTTATTCATTTGTTAATGTACATATCTACAAAAACTACTTATACTTAAAAAGAGAGGAAAAAAAAAAGTCACCTATAGAAATTATTTTAAAAGAATTAAGGTATCTGTAAATGTTTGTATAATAATTTAATGTAAAGAAATGCATTACGAAGTAGCATATAATATATATATAGAAAATTTGCTTAAATTTCTACCATCAGGTAAATGGATTAACGATTACGCAAAGCTGTTTCTCTGAGGAACCGTTAAAGATTATCGTATTTACTCGCATATAAAACTCCTTTGCTTTCAGAGAAGAAATGGGTTGTTTAATATCGGGATTTCACTAAGATTTAAGTAAGTAGTGGCCCAGTATTTGATTTGAAAGTATTTAAGGCAATAATTTTATTATCACAATTAACAAGGATGGAAGTAATTGAACATTATAAATAACTATTAATATAAGTAGTTACATATTCGGACCTGCTTGAGCTGTAACTGCACTTTCGACTTCGTCCTTCTTTGGACCTGCTAAGTACACTGTAAGGAGAGGAACAAAAAAACAACATGAAATTGACATTTTATTGCAGTTATTGGTTTGCAACATCGACATTCGTATACTCCACCCACAACAAATCGTGTTCTGTACCATCCACGGAAAGCGCGCGTGTAATATTTTTTTTTTTTTTAAAGATGAAAATATTGACCTATAATGATATAAAAAAAAAATCATTTTTGAAGTTATAAGAATGTTTATGAAATAAAATTTTTTTTGAATAAAGAAACTAGGTGAAATACGTGAAATAGATTTTTTTATATTCTCTTCTGGATATTATTAATAGGATTTATAATGGTTTAAATTTATTTGATGTCTGTCAATCTACAGTAACTCGACAATAGGATGTTGATTATCAGCTGAACGGCCCTTTTTCTTTTTTTCTTATTTTTATTGTATTATTTTCTTCTTTTCTTTATTGTATTGTTTTCTTATTAAGCTGTTTAAAAGAAACCGTAAACTTGTTTTTATATCATTCGACAGGAAGCTAGAAGCATTAAACAAGATGGATGACCAGTAACAATTTTTAGAAAATACAGTACAGCCTCGTTTATCCGGACTAACTGGGACCAAAGGCAATCCGGAAAATCGAAAATCCGGATAATCCTGGTAATATCGGTAATAAGCAAAACAAATCCTTAAATAAGCAGACTTACCGTTTATTACGATAAAAAACTATGTTTTGTAACAAAATTACTCTAGTAAAGCTTTCTTAAACTCGACAAAAAGCATTTTATTACTATAATTTATTGTACAAATTATGCAGGAACTGTAAATTTAATCAAAATAAAAAGCGAATGTACTTATAGTTACGTTCTTGCTATCATAGTTAAAAATTATTAAAACATTAAATAAAAAAAAATGATTTTAAATCTGATCCGGATCAACGAGGACCGGATAAACGAGGTTGTAGTGTAATTGTGAAAATGTCTGCTTACATTCGACAGACGAATCTTTCAGAACGGCATAAGAACTTTCAAAACCTCAGAAGCATTCTCCAAACCAAACAGAATTCGACAACAAAATAAATTGAAAGAGAAGAGAGCTCCTTATTCATTCATTAAATCAGTTTTTCAATAAATGCGTTTCCGTATTTGCCTTTACGTATAAGTGCCTTTTCCATTTACTGCAGAACTCTCTCCGTTTCAATGACTTTGTTTTCTCTGGGAGGCCTCAAATATCTATCGAATGCAAACATGATGAAGAGAATTGATCCGAAGTGGATCTCCCAGAGTCCCCACCAGCTTAGCAGTTGTTGAAAAATGCGCATAGTAATGGCGGAATATCTTGAAATGGAATATTTGAAAAGTGCTCCAAATTCGAAATACAAAATTAATATCGGTTGGTCCTCCCTAGTGGGTTTTCCATTTCTCTTATCACACTTTTTTTTAAAGGCTGCTCGATTAGAATTTAAGAACAGGTAACTCCCCCCTTCCTTTCTCTAAATTGTATCCCAGCATTGTTCAAGTGATGATAAGTTCGTATCGATAGTAACTTCTACTCGCAAATACAGTGGTGTGTGTTCATGCCTTGCAATTCTACTCGGAACAATCGTTTTAATTTATTTTTTTATCTTTACTTTCTACTAAAAATCCATCTTTATTAGTTTTAGTTGATTCGAATTTTAGATTAAGCTAAAATTGGAAATGAGGGAGTAAGTTTATTTATTTTTTATTCTTATTCAACATCGTAATTGGAAAAAAATTATAGAATAAAAATACAAATTCACCATGAATGAATTAACTATCGGTAATTAATGCATCATGTTTTAAAATTACTATTGATGTTTTTAATAAATAATTTGTGCCTTGATAACAATATCCTGTGTTAACAAAGTCAGAAAGTGTTTCAGAGTAATTTTTTGGCGCTTTTGGCGACTTTTTTTTTATAAAATTTAAGCGTGAAATTAATTCTTTTTTAGCTACTGACAATCTTATGCATGAAAATGATTTACTTCCATAATTTTCTTTTTGATTAAAAGTGAATTTACGTCATTTTCTTAAATTTTAAAGATCACACCGTCTTCCCAGGTGTAGATCTGCTATCTTAGCGAAGACTGGTACCTTAAGGTCTAGACTGATGAGCTCCAGTAAACGTGAAACAATTTCTCATTTTATAAAGACAGTTTCATTTATTTATATTATTAATATCTCAATCTCATATCATGAGAGGGATATTGATGTTTATTATATGAGTTTCTTTTACTGTTTATCCTCCAGTGGATTAAGAAATTGTGTTTAAAATCAGCCGAAACTATCATTTCTTATTAAATGTTGGTGATTTTCAAAGGAAATGCTTGTAACTAATTCCTGTATAACTGTCCCGCGTACACAGGAGAACGTTTGTTTCGTCAAATGATAAATTACTTATCCCCGCTTCAATAAACCTTGCTTTGTGTGCTGCTTCGTAACGGGCAGTGATGCAGAAGTGAAAAACTAATGGCAAAAATAAGACAACCGTAGCGTTTATTAAGCTCATTTGTTTTCGCTAAGCAGCCAAAAGGGACACTTTCTGCGTGGTCGTAACATCAGCTGTGAAAAATTAATGGAGCACTTTGAGGACCTTTGATTTTCATCTTATGTATGCGATATTTGGGGTTTGTCTTTAAACTTCATTAATCTTTGTATGTTTCAAGTTTCGTTAATACATCGGGAGTTGAATTGTTTTGTGAGTACGGACAGTGGACAATCTGTATTATGATAAGAAGCAGCCAAGTGAATAATGAATTTTGAGCTATGTCTTGTGTCGAACTGTTGTAATTCATTTTGAAGTGATTCCTTTTCTGTCATTAACGAAGCAGAGAGATATCTTTCACAAGAAAGCGTCCCAGGCACTACCTTCACGACATGCTCTACAGGAAAACTGTAAAATTCTGTTATCTCCATTAATATCAGATCATAACTCTGATCTCCGATAAGGGATTGAGTTGAAACATTTATCTCCTAATATCGTACATAACTTTGCAAACAGAGAGAGATTTATTAAATATACCGTAAATTTAATTATTCAATAATTTTGAGTAATCTACTGTATTATTATTGAAGAACAAATAATTTGGGCTTTTATTTTTTCCGGAACCAAAAAAGTAAATATTTTAATACAATGCAATATAGTCTAATATATAAATATAAGATTAATATATTTTACACAGTTGTATGAAATGACAGTAGTTAATAACAACTTTCTAAGCCAAGTAAACGACGAGTATAAATTAATTTATTGATTACTAATAAAAATATATTATTTAATATGAAGTTTTCCGTTTTAAAGCTGAAATTTCGGACTTCTCCCATTAAGAGGCTTGGTGATGACACAAATCTTCGCATAATATTTCATGTTAGGCCTGTCTTTCTTACCATAAACGATGTGGTCGCTGAACAAGATTCTCAGAATCCAAGAGGAAAGACATGGAGCACTAGTCGGGACCAGGAAATTTTCAAACGACATTCTTCAGAAAATATTGCGGAAACGCTATGAGTGCTTTAATAATGAATGTTTATGTTTACAGTGTACTCTCGATATCTCGAACTTCGATATCTCGAAAACCTTGATATGTCGAAAAATTATTTTTCCCCTTGATATTATATTCATGTAATCTCGACCTTGTTATCTCGAAAACTCGCTATCTCGAATTTTTTTTAGCGTCCCTTGGACTTCGAGATATCGAGAGTATACTATACTTTACATATTTTGTAAACCAGATTGCTATCACTGGACTAATGGCTGCCGTATATGTGCCATAATTCTATACTATTCAGACGGCATTGTCAGGATAGAGTTCCAATGAATTATAATATGCTCAGGGAAAGAAGAATTAGCTATAAGGAAGAAAAAAAAAACTAAGGAAATCATTTAGTTGTTGATTTTGGAACTCATTGCTACAGAAAGCAATAAGGCGCCGTCATAAGAACAGGCTACTGCAAGGCCTGCACAGTCAGACTAGAAGTATAATTTGAAACGTTTCCACTGTTTTAAGAGTCAGGGTGGATGAATATGTATTTCTGAATTGCTAGGAAGACCTGCTGTAGCTACAAATTTCTCCCATTTGACTGGAGAGCATTGTCAACGAGCGAAAATGGACGGGCGCTGCAATTGACGGTTTTCTTCGCCCACGCATTTCATTTTGCAAGTTCGAAGCCGTGGAAAACTTTACAAATAATATAAAAATAATAACAACAGTATATAAGTACGTTAAAGAGGCAAGGTCTAAAAAAAAAATCGATAATCTAGTTTTCTTCTACTTTCCAGAAAAATATAAATTATTTACGATGCTTTGTGGTAGATGTCACTGAGAATACATGGAAGTTGTAATCCATAACCCACGATTTTGATCTTTTTTCAATCGTCGTGTAGAAAACTTTTAAACCCCCTTTTATTGCTGAAGTACGATTACAATATACATGGCGATGCAGTTTAACATGAACACTGTAACAAATATACGCATCTGTAACAAATATTAGGGCGTAGGCCTATTTTTGTTGCCATTTACCAGTTGGCAATTGCAAGGCGTGTATATTGCTCAGTTTAATGGCGAGTGTAAAGCGACTTTAACTATTGCATCTCCCGCAATAAAAATCACAATGAATACTTTTTTTTTTTTAGCCATTATTTTGCAAGTAATTAATGCGCTATTAACAAAAAGTTTAATCTCTTCAAATTCAAAATCTCTCACTCATAACTTTTAAAAACCAAAAGTAAAAACATACAAACAATCAAACTGGTAATTAATTCGTTCTTCATTTCCCCTAGATTATTATAAACGTCTAAACTATGCCTCCTTTTAGGTGAGAGATATCTTTAATTAGTTAATTTATTTCACTAGTATTAAGTCAGTTACTGGTTGACTGTAGCCTAATCTTTTCACTCTTGGTTTTCTCAATTAGCACACTGGTTGTTTTTTTTTTTCTGAATGAGATTGAAAGTTAGGCCTATTTTGGGGCAACTTGATCGGGCTGGTTTAATCTGCACGTGCCTTTCAGTGACCGGTTTCTCGATGGCAAGGTAAACAAGTGCACGGCGTCTTGCATTGTAATCAAACGCGACTGACGTCATTTTGGGGCTGGTTCTTTTCACGTTAATTTTATTACGACATTGTTTGATTTCATTGACAATCACTTTAAGTGGAGGAAGAAAGAAGAATTAATATTTGACTTCCTCGAAGAACAACAAGTACGATTAGCATTTTAAAGAGATTCCAATTCTAATCACGTTTATTGATTAGTTTTTAGAGGGGAATCATCTTACTTTGTTTCAACTCGTTTTGGAAAAGGGATCATTTCTTAAGTTTTTCCTATTCATCCGTTAAAGTAAAAGATTCAAAAAATGAATTTCTCGAAGAACGAAATAATAAAAAAAAACACTTATTCTGCACCCAGTAGATATTTTTTTTTTCTCCCAAGCATCATAATGATCTTATCAGTAGCTATAATTTGCCAAATTGTTGGTAATTCCATATCAAGTAATATATTCGAGATTGCAACGTACTCAACGTTAAGCTGGATAATCTAATTGTTTCTTCATTAAAATGCATGGGATTTTTTTTTCTTTCCTGTTCTGCTTGATTTAAAAAAAAAAGAAGAAATAATTTGTAATAAGGACTTCTTAGGCTTAGGTAAAATATTTTATAATCTTTTTTATAAGCTTTTTTAGTACTAACATTTAATCAGTTAAATCTCTTCTATTCATTATTATTATTTTAACTGTTGGATTTTATACATATATAAAAATGATATATATTTATATCAACTTATATAATTGGCTAAGTTCGTCTGTCTGTCTGTCTGTAACTCGATATACTTAAGCTATTAAGATAGATCCAAGATTCTCAATTGTACCATTGAATCAAGGGTACTCAAATTGGATGAAATATTAGTTCATTTTGTCATTCCATATTGTTTCCATGAAATTTTAACTGAAATTCTAACAAAAACATACGTTCAAAACCAAATAATTTTGTTACCACTGCATCCATTTTAATGAAATTTGGCATACTTACTCAGTTGTTTACGCTGATTTCGAAACTCAAAACCATTTTTGCCGTAGAAGCTACGTTCACAAGTTAGCACAGTATTTAGATTACATCTACTTTATATTTGATAATACTTCTATAATAATAATGATTTTTCAGATTTTTTTATGCCTGTCGTCCGACAGGCTTTGCTGCTAGTCTATATATATAAAAGTGACATGTTTTATAAGTAGGCATGGGAATGGCACCTCCAGAAAAACTAAAGTAAAAACAAAATACACATTAAAAATAAAATAAATAAAATTCTTGTGCTGCCCTCCGGCAGCCTCTAAGAATTTTCTATGCGCAATTAAAATAAGAAAAGCGCCTAAAAAGTAATAAAAAGGGTGAGATCGTGTTTACAAGTGACATCCCAAAACAGCTGTTTCTCGCTTGATTGGCGATCATCAATTGGGAGTAGACACTGTAAACATACTAGATCTCATATAGAGGTGAATATATTTATTTTATTTTTAATGTGTATTTTGTTTTTAGTTTAGTTTTTCTGGAGGTGCCATTCCCATGCCTACTTATATTTATATTTACCTCTGTATGAGATCCATGAGATCACCTCTGTTTATAGTGACTACTCCCAACTGATGATCGCCAATCTAGCGAGAAACAGCTGTTTTGGGATGTCACTTGTAAACACGATTTCACCCATTTAATGTGACATGTTTTAGTTAAATAAATAAATAAAATAAGATGTGTGACATTTGTAAATCCGAGTTCGGATGGCAGCTCTTGATCACATTAACAGTCATAATTAGAAAAGAAGACAGAAAAACCGTACACAAATTACAGCTACAAAATGTCGAAAAATAGCCCAGTGAACCATTTTTCATGGTTCCTTTTCTAATTATATTGTCTTTAACGCACATTAAATGTGTCTGTTATTAACAGTCGTAACTGAAAGCAAAATGCAGGATTTCGAATTTTTCAAAATATTTGAAATTTTCTTTCAATAATCTTTTATAACGACTTTTATATACTAATATACTAATCAAAACACACACACATTTATATATATATATTGATTAGATTACTTTCTCATTAAAGAAATGTAGCGAAATTAAGTTACTGCAAAAATACTGAAAAGTCATATTTATGTGTATCACCTTTACTTCCTTACTTTTATTTACGGTAGAATAATAATTATTCAGTCTCTTTTTCAATATTGGGGAATCTTGATTAATTTTCGTGTTTGTATTCGTAGCCAATCCTCTAAGCTTTTAATATAGTATTAAGCTCATAAGATCAATCAGGCGTTCTTTTAATGTTTCTCCACGTTTTCCTGTAATAGAAATATGAGCACTGAAAACAAAAAAACATAGATGTGAGATAATTAAAATCAAGAAAAGCACCTCGACTGAAAAATAAAAATAAATAAGGAAATTTTTTTTTTCTTTAATAATTCGTAAGATGGTTGGAAGAGTCCGTTTTCTTAGAATAGAAATTTCAAAAGGAACATCTTGTGAATTTCAGGCAATTGCAGTTGATCTTCTTACGGATTACCACATTATTAATTGGAAGTAGGTTCTCAAATGAAAAGAATTTGTGCATCTTGTAGCTGGGAATTAAACTTCTTTATCTTTTGAGGTTTTAGTTTTCTTCCTTTCTCCAGGTTTTTTTTTTCCTTTTGAAATAATCTCATTTGGTTAGATTTGTTCACTCAAGCTGAAGATTGAGCTTATATTAATACTTTTAATTTTTTCTTCTGAAATCCGTTTACATCCGCACTTTTGAATGTTTTTCATTGCTTGAATTCATTACTCAGCAACAGTTGCTCTTTTGTTGTTGAAGGTGCACATGCGCACGAGAAATTACACTCCTCTTGTTTTGAAGTTATTGTGAATTACAAATTATTTTCAGTTTTCTCTTCGTCGATTGAGAAATTTTATTTTCAAGCATTGTTTTGAAAATAGTAAGCATTAAATTAATAAGAATTAAACTATAAAAAAAACCGATACGGTAAGTCGTAGATGAAGAAACTGTTCACGACTTAAATAAATAATTTTTAACGTTCCTAATAATTCAACAGTGACAACCACGAGTCATGTTCCACGATTACTCAAGAACCTAATTACGTTAGAATGCTAAAATTTTAATGGTAGATAAATGTTATTAAAGTTGAGTCCTTTGCGAACCTAAAACCATGAAATTACGAGTGTTCTGAAAATCACTTCTTTTACCACTAACAAAAATGTTAAGAGAATCTAATTTTCAGAGAAAGAGTTGGATTAACGCCGTTTCTTGGAACAGTTATTTTTGGATCTTATCAAGCGGGTTTTCGAATTTGGATTTGTCAACAAATAATTTTATATAGAAACAAGGTAGGGATAGCGATTAGTAAACCAATCACAACGCTTCGCAACGGCTTCTGATACGTATATTGCTTTAATTTCCTTATTATTATAAATAATAATAATTGTTGCGATAGTTATGATTGTTGCGAATGCAAACGGCACAATTGTTGCGATTCTTGTGATTGTTGTGCTTAATGAGATTTTAATGATACTTGTTCACAGACGGACGGACAAACCGAGAATATAGACGTCTAATACTTGTATCAGAAGCCTAAAATATTTTTTTTTGAAGTTTTCTCTAGAACTTTTGATATTTAGTGCTTCTGGCGAATTAATACAAACATTCTCCCTTGTGTTTTTTTTCCAAGTATTTTTGGAATACTTTCGTTACAGTTTGGACCGCTTTTTTTGTTGAGTTACGCCCCGAATTTCCAAGTACTGCACACGAAGTTCAGATAAAAAAATACCAGAATAGAATTTTTGTGAAAATGGACGGGAGTATCACTGAGCAAAGAATTCGGGGGTTTCCGTCACTTATTAAAACTATAGGCCTAATAAAGGAAAAACAAAATAATCATCATCTCTGCCACTCGCTTTAAAGATCGTTAACAATCAACTTAGATACATTCTATAATTTTTATTCTTTCTGTTTGTTTTGCAAAGTAAGTCCATTACGTAATACATACTCAATCGACATTTGCGAGTTTGTACTCTATTATTGTCAGTTATAATAATAATAAATAATCCAGCGAATCGATAACATTAGAGAGAAACCAATTCATTTGTTGACTCCCTCATGGCGATTAATGTAAACGTAATATAGATAGACCTTCCATTTATCGCCATCAGGTGATCATTGTGTGTGTGCTGGGAGTGTATGTATACGTGCAGTGTTGGGCACTGAGTAGTTCCAGTGTTCTTTAGTTGGCTGCAATGATGTGTGCATAAATTGGCGCCACAGACACATAAATCTTGCGTCGCGGTGAAGGCCATTTTGCGTGGGAGGAGATGTTACCTTCGTCATGACATCAGGTGTTCCTCGAAACCGTAGCCGACATTGTTTTTACCTTGAAATGGCAGGAGGACGATGACAGTGGTTCAGACGGCCACGCACCTCTTTTCTAGGAGATCGATGGAGGAACTGAAATGCATTGAAAGAGACTGATTGGAGGAGATTTTTAAGAAATACGCAAAATCAAACCGACGATATTAAAGAATCAAAACAAGTCAGCACCTGCTTTAAACGAAAATTGCCTTTCTATTTCAATTATGGGGAGGAGTTGGGAACGGACGTTTCGTCCTGCTATGAACTCATCAGCCCAACCCCGCCTCCCCGATAGCGGAACCAGAAAGGCAAGATCCTATGGGGTTTTGATTCTTTAATATATTCACATCACGTTAAATTCACGATTTAATTTATTCAAACTCATGATATCTTAACTAATACAGGATCGGTTATTTGAAGCCTTACATTTTCAATACTGGATAACGCTGCAACGATGGAATGAACTTAGACTTCTAAACTTTGATTTGAGGCAACAGAAATTTTTAAATGGCCACGGCAATTAAGAAAAAAAAAGGGAGATTAGAAAACAATGTAATAATTTTCGTAACTTGTTAGATAGTTCATGAAACCCAAAAGTTTGAAGACAGCTGCATAGATGAATGTTCATTTGTTGCAATTAATCGCTCTTAACCTGGCAAATAAAATATTGTTTTATTGTATCATTCAGCTACATTTTGCTTTCCTAGTTGAACTAATTGTGAACTATCAAAGCAAAAATAAAAACTTCCAAAATATTGTATTCTCGCCTTATTTTTCTAAACTATGTAATAATTTATTGCTTACTCTGATGCTCTTAGTGGCATTGTGTTTTACGATGCGTAAATGTGTAAAGGGCTAAAACTCAATTAAAAAACTTAAAAAGAAAATAATGATGGAATAGAGGCAGTTGATATCAGATTTTGTACAGGAGTGGCGCGTAATCGTTATCGTTGGCTGCACCCCTTTGTTTCTTAAAATATATTATCGCATCTCTTTAAAACTATATCTCTTTAAAACACACACACACACACACACACACACACACACACATACATACATATACATACATATATAAATTTTTCAAACATTCAATACTTACGGATAATTTAAGGAATTAAACGTAATACAGTCTTATAAAATCGTTAAATACGTGCAGTGCATTTGTTAACGATTTCATATAGCTGTGACACATTTTCCAAACCTGTATCATAAAATGCTTATTATGCTCTATTCCTGTACAAAGTCTGAAAACTACTGCCTCTATTCTTTTAAAACATCATTAGAATTTTTACTTCTTTTTCTGTATTTTTAATGGCGTTCCCTCTTCTATACATACACGACAATTCACCTTAGACAAGCTGATGCTGTTTGTAAGCAATACATTAGTGTAGTTCTTCTATAAGGTTTGTTTATGTGTATCAAAGATGATACGCCTGTACACCTGGTTAATAACTGAAATGAAATTTAATTACAAAAATTGTAAATGTCCGCCAATTCCATCCAGGTCCGCCTGCGCGGGAGAGCCAATCAGAGAAGGGCTTAACCATCCAATCAAAGGAAGCCTCAATTCCAGGAACGACGGCAGTCCTAGGATGCTTAGCTAATTCCCTTAATTCTTTGAACTTGAACCTAGCAAAATCATTATTTATTGTATTCTACAGTTGATGTGCAAGTGTTGTCAAGTAAAATCTATAATTTTTGGAGAATATTGCGATTTAAAATACTACTACGATGAATAAAATATAATTATTTTTTTTTTTTATTTATTTATTTACTTTTTTATTTTATTTTTTTGAAGCGTTAGTTTTTGGAGACCGAATTAAAGTTGTCTAAAAGCAAAAATAAAATAAATGAAGTCTGTTGCTTGCTGCGTCAGACACGGATGTACCGATCTCTGCAAATAATGTAAAATCTCTGCTTAAAAAAAGCTGCGTCTTCATTTATATTTAAACCTATTAAAAAAGGCTGTTTTCTATTCGTCTTTGTTTGTGAATAAAAGACAAGTTTTCTGTTTTTCAATTTGGATGAAGATCATCGTCAAATGAATTATCAATGTGAACAAGAGTTGTTCTTCCGAATCCAGGCTTTTTTTCTTTACTTGTGGGCGTCAGTGTCTCTCCGCCTTTGCCAATAATAAACTTTACGACGAACTGAGCAGTGCTGAATAACTATTGTGTAACCCAACCTAAATCCATACGTCTGAGAATTCTAAACGAGATATGGAAATACCATAAAAAGACGGAAATAATTATAATAAAAAAAAATATTTAATTAGGCTGTTGTAGGATAAAAGCAATTGAGAACTACTTAGATTCGCTGAGGAGGCAGGTATTCTGTTGTATGAAGACATTGCAAGCTTTTAAAGTAACAAACTAAAAATATCTTCGTAGAAATTGGCTAAAATTGCAAAATGTAGATCCTGAAATAGAAACCAATGATTTGATGGAACAAATGAACTCTAAAAATTAAACATAACATAGAAACTAATTTTTCAAAGAACTTGGAAGTCTGTTAATCCGACGTACCGAAATACTGTACTAAAACTAATTCATATTAAAGTGAATTAACTTTTCTTAAAATCTTTCTGGTATTTTAGCAACCGAGTTTATTAATAACAAAACCTGAGATGTGTAAAGTGCCTCTTAATCCTTTTAATATAGGAATTCTAGGCCATCCCCCTTGTACACGCGCTTGTTTTTCAATATCCCACAGAATTTGTTTAAATAAGAATATTTAAAATATTGCAACGTTTTGGCAATTATAGTTCTAATTGTCATTTTCGAATTACAAATAAATAGACGGATCGGAAATAAAGAAACAATCTTGAGATTCAAAAAAAAAAAAAAAAAAGGTTGAATACATTCATTATTGATGGGGGGAAGGGAAGGAAACATAAATCAAAAAAACAATATAAAGTGAGTTGTAGTCCCCGTGCCCTAATGGATATGACGTCTGACTTCGGATCAGACGGTTGAAGGTTCCATTCCCGTCGCGGACGTTTCATTGTAAAAGTTATTTCAATTTTCCATTCTCACAGGGAATTGCGCCGGACAGACAGACAGACAGAGAAATAAAAGATTTTAGTAATATAGATTACACTGCAGCTCAAAAACAGGAAATACTTGATAAGTTGATGTTTTAAGATGTTAAAATTTCAAAATCTGAAGCGGTTTTGGTCAAGATAATTTACATCGTGTTTGAGTTGTATTGTCTACAGCTTTTAACCTATGAGCAACTTTTCATTAGATCGGATAATATAGGAGATATTGAAAAGAAAGATATTGTTTAGAAGTAATTTGAAGTTCGATAGATCTTTAAAAATCTTATTCTAGGTCTTTATCTGCAGCTAAAACAATAGCTATAATGTGTGTGTGTTGTATGTCTTAGATGTAATCAAACAAGTATCCTATTAGATCCTAGTTAGTCTTGTAAATTAAATGGTAACTTAAAGAAAATGTCAATGTACAGAGTATTTAATTTAAACATTCATCTCTAGTTAATTAAGAGAATACTTTAAAATTTTTAAATAAGAATCTTCTTATTATTTAAAAATATTTTTTTTTCTTTTGTTAACATCAGATACAATGAAGATGCACATTCTTATTTAAAATTTTAGAATTTTTTTTATGAAACTTGGTTAAATTCTTTTTTCGTGTTTTATTTTCAGTGAAATCAGTCATAGAATGTTCTAATTGTACTTCTAATTCTTTTAAATTTAGAATTATGCGTCAGGTAATTTTATTTAGGTTATATCGAGAGTATAGGAACTGTGGAGCTCCAAAAAATAATCAAAAATAGTTCAATTATCTCTCTCTTAAATCGGTTTCAAATGTTACTATAATATTAATTCCTAATATTTAATCTCTTGAGTCAATATCAGCGCGCGTTCCTTGTTAACTGTTTGGTCTATGCATTTATATTATTATTATTATTCATTTAAATAAGTTAATACATTAATTCGCTTTTATGTTCATATAATAACACATTGCTGTTACCATTTTGTTAAACTGTACCGATTGTAAGTAGGATTTTCTTCAGCAATGATCAAGGACATTACAAAGGCTTATGTGCAACATAATGTAAGCTTTTATTACGCTATGAAATTTGCGGAAACGATTTCATAAAATTCTAATAAATTGTGATTGACTTATCATTGAATTACGATCTCGCGCTTCGAGTTTGTGATTTAGCATTCGAATTCTGTGGTCTTTCGTCTGAAATAATAATAATAATAATAATTTGATGAAAACTGGATTCAATGGCGTTGATGCTTCTAAGAAAATAATAAGAATTTAGCTGAAAGTTTTGAAAAGAATGGAAAATTTTCTTTATAATAAATTGAGTTCAAAGGTCAGTTGCTGGATTTAACATTGTAGCTTCCCATGTGAATGTGTTTTTAGATGTTGTATTTTTACTTTTGTGTTTTTTTTATCAAACTTTTTAGAATTATGCAGTAAAACACACGTAAAACATAGGAACTAATATACATACATACACACTTATATTGTAACATAAATAAGGACTTTTAAGCTGTGTTCCTTACAAAGTGGTGTTTATTTATTTTTATTTTTTTTTAAAGTTGTACAAAAGAAAGAAAAGATCTTCCTATTTATTGCAAATGCGGAGCCTTTCCGTTTACTGAAGATGTATTAAAATCAGCAAACATAAATTTTAAGTCACTTAAATCCATTGAATTTTAATGAAATGAAAACACGAAAATGGATTGTGAATGGATTTCAAAAGAAATGCTTTTCTGCAAATGCTTTTGAAATCCATTAAAAGCACAGGATGCACCGCAGAAAAATTTCCAAATGCACAAGTTTGATTGTCTTTATTTCTCTGCAAATATAATAGCGAGATTTCAAGAGCCAGTCAGTGGTTCAAAATATACTGGAGGAAAGGGAGGCAGGAACGGATTTATTATTTATTGAACTAATTTCTCTGAGGGGGAAAAATAGACCAAAATTCAAACTTTCGTTCGAGCAAAAAGTGTGCGAAAAGTTAAATACAGTAAAACTTCGTTAAGTCGTCACTCAAGGGACCAAACATTTTTGACGACTTAGGCGGAGTGGGAATTTTTGAAAAAAACAAAAACAAAAAAACACTGAAATACAGAATTTTCATGAATAGCTGTAGGATTCGGTGAGAAAAACAAGATTTTCAGAAATCAATACATACAAATGAATGAGTGGAAAATTAAAAAAAAACAAAAAAAAACAAAACACTTTTTATAGTAAAACATCACATTTTAATCGTTTTAGAAGAAAGGCAATGTCTGTCTTTGAAACGTTCCAGCCAACCATTGCAGCCGCCAAAATCTTCAATGTTCAACTCCTTAGCAATTTCCATGGCATTTTCTTTGAGAATCACGGCAGAAATCGGCACATTTTGCGATCTGGCATTTTTAGCCATCGAACTAAAAGCTCCTCGATCTCGTCAACCTTCGATTTCCTCCTTCTTTTTCTTTTGTCTTTGCAGTCAGCTTCTTCATTTACTTGTTTCGATGAAAGAATATCGTTTAATGTAATCCTGGGAATACGATATTCTTTGGCAAAAGCTGTTTTCGAAACATTTGACTTTTCAAAAAGTGCAATTAAGTGTTTTTTTTCTTTAAAAGAAAACGAGGTAAGTTTTCGTTTCCCTGGCATGCTAAAAACATAATCGAACCAAGAAATTGCAAGAGAAAAAAATACGACTTATCCGGGTGACGACTTAACGAGGTTTTACTGTACAATTAAATTCAAGATTAAACTCATTGAAACCTCGAATTTTTGGACTCCAATGTAGATATGTTCTAATGATAAAAGAAAAGCACGATTATTTCAATGGATTTATACAGTGATACTTTTGCAGAAGACAGCATTTTGAAAGGAATTGTAAATATATATATATTTTAAAATATATAATTTTAAAATTTTATTCAGTTGCCAAGAATGAGAATTCTTAACTCCGCAGTTATTCTTGGTAATCACGAAAAATCTGAGGGAATCCCCTGTTCTCCGCAAAACTTCAAAGAAAACCATTCCAATTCAAAGACTATAACGGAGCTGTTACCAATGGATGTGTAAGGTTAACGTTTGCGTTGTCAACAAAATCATCGTTGACCAATTTTAATTTTAAATTACATAAAGGGAACTTTTAGTTTTTCTTCCACGTAGGACAGGAAGTAGTGGAACAGGGAAATGCGGAAGGATATAAGCTTACGTTTAAACAGCTTTTATGTAATTATTTCAAATAAGTTTAACGTTCATAGAAGCCAGTGATTCCCAAACTTTTTTTTGTTTGTTTGTTCGGGAGCCCAGTATTGCATGTTTTTTACGAGCTCCTACATTTATTAATGTTTAATATCGTACTAATATTTGTGTAATAGCTAATATATTTCGGCAATTAAGATACTATAGTGACCGCGGCGAGAAATGATCCTCCCAGAATGCAACGCAGATGATAGATTTTTCTTTCCTGGCCTGTCGGTCACATTCAAATGTAAGATAAAATGTCGGTCGTTGGATTCACATTCAACATTTCGACGAGGAAAAGGTTTCAAAAATCAAGGAGTGAAATTATTCTTAACGTTGCTCGTCGATTTCAAGAAGATGTATGTGAGATTTTTGATATTTCCTATTTTTGATAATTGAGATTGATATTCTCTGCGGAGCTTACGGTATTGATACTGGAGAAATTAGTCAATGATAATGTGTTCGCAGGTCCAACTCTCACCGCGTAGATAATAATCTGGTAGCGATGTCGTTATGTTATTATTACTGCGAACCCTTTGAAAATCGTCACGAACTTCTGCAGGATTCGTGGATAGCCAAACAGAGAACTTGACGTAAAATAATACGATAAAGAAATCTGTCTTTTTTTTCTCGTATTGCAGTGTTCACATAAAATTTGTTTTTTTTTTTTTTATTACTCGCCTGTCTATTTTCGTTCCTGCTGAGATTACTAACAATAATAGCAACGGTTGGTTTCAGTGTTACACCCACTCTCCTCGGGGAGTTAAAAAAAGAAAACAAACTGCTTCAAGAATTCATGAACAAACCAACTGAGTTTTAAACAAAGTGAATAATACAGTATACGTAAAGATCGATAGAGATATAAGAACTTGAAAACAATCTTCTGCTCGGGGATGGTTTACTTGTCCATCAGCCTTTTTTTTTTTCTTTCTTTCTTTTTCGTTCAAGATAAGAAATCATTGTTTCCTCCCAAGACTAACCTACACGACAAAGCCATTATCAAAGCATGAGAGAGGCCGAGTCACGCCATCTGTCGTTCAATCGCTTTAAACTTCAAAAGATGGAAAACAAGAATTAAATACAAAGACTGCTTGGATCTCAGTGAAAGTGGAATTGGGAATGGAGCAAAGTAGGACTTAAATAATGGAGAAACCGCAGAGCAGGAGAGACGATGCATCTCAAGGAGTAAATAATAAAAGTTTAAGGAAAATATTAAGAATGCACCAAAAAAAGAACTTTTTTTCCATACACTTTTGTCTGCTTTTTGCGGAAGCACTCCTCACCACCATTCAACTTAAGAACTGCAAACAAAAAAAAAGAATGAAAAAAGATAAATATTTTCGCATCGTTTTGGATTTCTCCATACGACAGTAATGGAAAAGTTCAGTAAGATACGGGTGTGCTTTTTTGGTAATTATTTTTAATCACCACAGAAAAATAACCACTGAAACTTATGTATGTTCAGATTTTTAACTTTGAAGTCTTGTTTTCCGATCACTGCGAGATATATTTGGATCGATTTTCGAGTGCGTTAATTACAGTGGGCACGATAACTCAAAAAATAATTCTCCTACCTACACTTAACATTAGTGACTTCATTTTGTAACGAACAAAGTAATTCAAGGAATAACGCATTGGTTTACATCTAACTTCCTATTTAATGGTGGTGATGCTTCTGTGCGTATTTTACAGGTCAGTTAAAGGTCCAACAGCTGTGCCCTTTTGCATCTCAACCAACAACGCATTGACGTACATTAAATTTCATATTTAAAAGCTATAACTGAATTGGTGAGTGTTATTTTGCCTTTAGTGCTAAAACATTCCGACTGAATAATTACAATACTTAATGTTCCGGAACTTGCGGGAAATTATAAAGGTAAAGTCATTTATTGCTACTTTATTTATAGCTTTGTAAATTTTAATTTCAAATTATTAGAAACTAGCAGTACCCGGCATGCGTTGCAATGCTCCTCAAAGAAAGTGTTTGTGTTTTAATTCTGTTTATGGAAGTGCTTTTGGATATACAATATTTTTTTGTTTTTCCGTCTGGTGCATGCACGAATAAATCAGAAGGTTTTCCGGCGCTTGAGCAGGCTACATACAGCTGTGCATGTGTGAAGCGTGGAATCTAGTCCATACACTTGTAGCGATTGTCCCTATGCTTTGTTGATGGTCATTGCAAATGCGAGTCGTACCCGAAACTGCAAACGTTGAAACCGGAAATGCATTAATTTGTTGAAACGCCTCGCGCACCAGATATTGTAAAATGGTTCTACTAATTCAAAAACCTTCGCTGGTGTGCGCACAACAATTCACCAAAGTTTCATCGCAATCTGATGGATGGTGTAGGAACGCATACGGGACAAACAAACAATGAAACATTCATTTTTATATATTAAGATAGAAAAGCCAAATATACTGTAATAAGCTGAGGTATTAGGAAAAGAAAAAAAATATAAATTTTTTACTACTCTAAGTCGGTTTTTTTTTTTTTTTTTTTTTTTCTTACCGTACTCTATAAACAAACATTTAGTCAGGAAACAGAAATTTTCATCATGTTTTCTTTTGCCTAAAGAACTATTTTTACAAAAAACGGAATAAGTTATACTTAAAAAAATTCTTAATCTTTTAGAATATAGCAGTACATTGTTATCGGTAACTTCGATAACAGAAGAATTGTTGCCGAATTTTGCGCTAATTTTTGGACAAAGACTCATTTGGAAAAGATCAAATATAAGAGTTATATCGTATCCTAGTCCTTAAACAGCCATCCCTCGACTTACATCGGGTTTCCGTTTCATGCGGCAGGACCTAAGTCGATACATTAAATAAATAGAGTTATAATTACTAATCGTAATTAGTATATTGTCACAAACACTGTATATTTCACTAATATAGGATTGTTAACAATTATTATTGATAAAAAACAAGAACATTAATAATGATGAAAGAGAGAAGAAGAGACCGTAAGATTCATTAAGACTATTGATGAACTTTGAAGCTTTAAGCTACCCGCACACGAGGGAGCTTTTTCTGTGCAACTCGAAGAAATTGAGGTGCACAGAAAAAGCTGCATGCAACTATCAGTGCGCAAACGATGCAACATTGTTAGCGCCGCCGTGCGTACAACAAACGAAGCACACTATGAATTTGAATGACATCACTGGACATGACGTCAAGGATACTGCTGTGATATCGTTCCAAAACTAAATATTTGTGATTTATTTTAAACATATGAGAAATATTTTTATAATATTATTAGCCGGTATGTAATCGCAGTTGACGGCAATAATGCGATTCACGAATAACAACGACCAACAGCCAATAATAATCCATTGCTCACTGAAACAATGACGTCATGTGGCAGTTTCCGGAAATGGTGAATGAGCGAAACTCTGCTTGCGATGTGAAATATTCAAAAAAACTAGGTTTTTGAAACGTTCTGATACATTCTGCCGCATTAAATTACTGCATTTACATATAAACTGTATTTATGTGTGAAAGAAACTCGAAATAATCTGATATTTTTGCTGTATTCGCGATTCGCCCATCTGAAGTGAAGGAAAAAATGTTTCGACGCCATGTTTCTTACTTGAGCATGACGTCACGCCTGACGTATAAAAATGCTGCACTGTGATTGGGTAATTCCATGCAACTTTCCGTGGTGCACCGCCGTTCTGTGAAGCTTTTTTTCCATGCAACTTCCATGCAACTTGGCCCATGCAGCTCAAAAAACCGCTCTAGGCATCAAGTTGCACATGCAACTCGGCCAAAAGCTCCCTCGTGTGCGGGCTACTTTAGATTAGAAAAGGACCTTGTCGTTGTTTCGTCACTATCGTCGATTTAATGGAAGCAGATTCTTTCATAATCTCCATGATTTTATCCTTATTTCTCAAAATGGCCGTCACTGTAGATTGAGACCATCTGAAGGCATGTGAGATCACATTGTCATCAGCTTCATGTTTTATAACTTGCAACTTCGTTTAAACATCAATTGCTTGCCTCTTTTTTTTCTGTGATTCAACACAAGGTTTTATGACACAAAGGGAGATCGCAAACAATATCAGCCTAATTTATCCAAACATTGTCACTCCTGTTAAAGACTAAAAACTAAGTACATGTCATGAAATTGTTTGAAATTATGTTATTATTTGTGTGTACGGTCCTTTCCCTTTAAAAACTAAGTAGTTCACATTTTGACGTAGGAGATGGAACGCATCTGCGAGAGGATGTTTTACTGAAGACAAAACTGTAACAAGAAACTAAACAGCCGATAAAATCACCAACCACCCACTGATAGTGAATGACGTTAATTTGAAAACGAAAATGTATATAAATAAAAAATTTACATCAAAAATAACTAAAAATGTTTTCAAAGAACAAGGCTGAAAAATCACTTCCGCTTTGTCAGAAGAAACGCGCAAGTCGAAGGGCGAGCAGTACCTTCTACACTTTGCGCTTTCCGATCTTCAAATCGTCCAGCTTAAGACAGGAACTGATTCTTCTAATGCCTCTGCCTTGGAATGTTGTTTGTTTTACAATAATGTAGTAGGTCTCTGCAATTACTACACCTGATACGAGGTCACAGCCGCCCACACATAATTTACGCTATATTTAGTTTAGGATTTATTGCAATTCTTACAATGTTTCTCAGTAGAATCGTAATTCAAACTTCAATTATCGCGTGAGCATTCAAAATTCGCAGTCGTTATTTGAATTTACTTTTCAATTGTCAGTTCGAACAAATAATTCGAACTTGCCTTTAGACCCGATCATTGCCCGCAATAGAATTCTAATAGAGATGAACCGGTCCGTTTCAGAAATGAAATTCCTAGGCTTTCAAACGATAGAACTCAATCAATAAAAAGCCAATATCTCTTTCCAATACAACAGTAACCAAATACAAAGCCAAAAATGAGCATTTATGCAACTGACTTCAAGCCAACGTTTGAACAATTCATATGGGAATTCATTGAACGATTCAATTTGAACTTAGTTATGTATTAGTTTACCAATAACTGGACAACAATTAACCCAGTTTATTTTTACGTAAAATAGGAAGTTTGCAATGAATTAATCAGGAACGGAGAACTCGAGCAGAAGAATGGGATTTGAGAACTAATATTCTATAACCTACATTTAAATTTTTCTAAGTATAAACTCACATTGCAGCGGGGAAAGGAAAAAAAAAGTTAATATATTTTCTTTTATCTGTATATTAACAGCGATAACTTGAGTTTTTTTTTAGAAGTTCAAAACTAAGTTAATGCGGTGCCTCAGTGCTCGTGACGCAGACGATGCTTGCGATCGTCTTCATCCGAGAAATTGTTTCGTAATGTCTTTGATGAGGAAGGAGGCAAGCGTCGTCTGCTCCATAAAACATTAATGTTATATAAGGCGGTAACTTGAATTACCACTGAAGAAGGCTCAAGGTACTTAACGGAAATATTGAGCAACGTTATCTGGTATAGAAAAATTCCTCATTTAGTACGGAATATTATATGGATTAGAATCACATATTCCTTCTTCAGATCTAAGTCATTTAGCTATGTATATATATATATATTCTTCTTCAACTCTTTTTATAGTCTTTTCTGGCTGTAAGCCTCCCCCTACCAGAGGTCTAATTTCTCGCACTGATCAGGTGGATTGGAAGATACATTTTATGCCTGTTGCGAGGTGTTTGGAACAGATACTGACGAGGTTTTCCGGGCTTTCCTCAGGAAACCATTGTGGAATGGTTTCAGACTGAAAGAGAAAGTGAAGAAGACACAGACAAACACAAGAAAGAAAATAAACTTCCATGCCGGCGCCGGGATCCGAACCCATATAAGCCTCTTCGTAGCTTGCCGCCTGAGACCACAGTCAGTGCCAGGACGGCTAATTACATTCATACTATATATTATGAAAATAGTTCAACACCGTGGATAAAATATGTAAATCAATTTAATTATCTTGGTTTACAAATATATATATTTGTTCCGAGATGTTGTGTGATAGAGCTTATAATAGAGCTGTTAAATTACTATTGTTTGTTTAACTTATACCTAAACCAGAGGTTTTCGTTCATTTCTTAGAGGCGGGACATCAATAAGTGCACACTTAAATGAAAAACGTTAATGTAAACAAAATTGTATAATAAAACCAATTTTAAATGTAATAAACGTGTTCAGTAGGTAAGAACATTTAGAAAACAGCTCTTTTCAGGGTAGCATTGATCGGATCACTTACACAGTTCGTTCGAGATACAACAACGTTCCATAAAATGGGATTTAGAAAGAAAAACACACTGATCAACATCAAACGAATAGAATTAAAAGCGTAAATATATAAGTTCCTTTTTCATTTTCAACCGACAATTATTTTTCAATGTAGTTTTTAGAGATGGTAATTGTCTACAAGCGCACCATTTTCTTTAAAATGCTACTAGCGATACTACAGAAGTATTAGAGAGTTGTTTTTTTTCCCAAGTTTAATGACGTGAAGTCCACAAGTGTTCAGATGTTAAATAACATAAAAGTAAATTTACGAACTCCAGCCTATCGTAATTCCCTTTTAGAAACGCTTTAAAATTCCTAGGTGATATAATACATAATCAACAGATTGTTTTACGAGTTGTTCACCAGATGTTGAAATAATTAGCATAACTTTATGACGAGATTCGAAGCTAATATCTTAAGCCAGTGGAAATGAATATTCCAGGGATTTATGGGCACCCACGGATTATGTTTTGCCGTTAAACTGAAAATAATTTCTACAGCTTAGGTTTAATTGATTTTAAAATGCAGCCTTTGGGAGTTACACAGAAAGATTGCTTCAATTTTACATTTGTCAAAAAAAACATTAGGAATAATTTATATGTTCTTGAAAGTAATTTGCCTAAGTCCGTACACTAATCCATTTGTTTTTCTTTTCTTTTTAGGTAAGTAAAAGAATATAAAAATCCAATTTTGACTTGCAGTCGCTGTTTTACAAGGTATTTACTTAATGTGATTGTTTCAATTTTTTTTTTATTTTATTTTTTTTAAATAGCGAACAATGAATTAGGATGAATGTTAGAATAACAGTAAGGAAATGGGATTTTTGAATTAGAGCTCACAGCATTTTGAGTCATTTCCTATTCACTTATTAAATTTGAATGACGAATTCACTACGAAGTAATCTAATGTGATTAAATGTTTTCTTTGTCTTCTGTCTTCATTCGTCCAAATATTTTTCTTTGCCGACAGGATTATGAATATTTATGCAGTTTTCATTGCGGTTTTAAAATTACATTTAAATGAAGTTAACTAACAACAGCTCAAGTGATCTTTTATTAAAAAGCAAAAAAAAAAAAAAAATTAAAATAATAGGAATTAGTAATTGAAGTCGGAGGTCGAGGCTGGGACAATGAGCACTTGAAACAGAGGATGGCAAAATGGAGGTCCTGCTTTGGGGTTTGGTTCGAGAACGAGGCTCCCGGGCTTTCGGATGATATTTTGATCATTCGCCTGATCCACAAAAAAAATAATAACCTCGACATAGTAGACATCATTAGGTCTGCATTTTTGATAAGTGGAAATGGGTAATATAATTATTATGGGGGGAAAAAAAAAATGTATATTTTCACAATCAAACTATGAGTTATCACCAACGGAAACCAGACTTAGCTGTTTCATTCTTTTTAGACTCAACTGTTTTAACTAGTGATGAACTGTGGATCTCACCAGTGAGCCACAAGAGCGCTTCTCGTCTCCGACTCTTATTCTCGAAGAGTAGAAAAGAAAACTTGGATGATAGCTTCTGAGTAAATAGATATCATACGTACATAATTCCAATTCGTTGTTACTTGTACAAATTTAAAAATCATTTATTAAATTTTATTTCTTAAAACAATCATTTAATTTTAGTATGTTTAATGTTAATAAATGAACTATTGTTAATAGAGGTCTTTTGCAAAGCGAATCCAGTCTTGACTATTATAACAAATGACAACCATAAAAAAATATTATCGTTTAAAATAGATGAAAAAATTTAAGGCCACCACACATCAAAATTAAAAATAAAATTTATGTACAGTTAAAAAACTAACTCCATGGCACTACAGCCCATGTAGGGCCTTGGCCTCCTTAACAATATGAGCCCACTCTTTTCTATCTTGCGCCTTTCTCCTCCATCCTCGTACCTGGAGCTTTTTCAAATCGCGTTCCACATCATCAAGCCATCTAAGTCGTGGTCTTCCTTTTAATCTTCTACCACCAGGGTTTCCAATGAAAAGTTTCTTAACTCCACGTATGTACAGTTATTTTATGTATTTATATGAGTACTTTCGAAATGGTCAACTTTTCTTTGTCAAGTGTTGCTCTTTGTCAAGACTTGACAAAGAAATGTTGACCATTTCGAAAGTACTCATGTATTTTAATTGTACATAAATTTTATTTTTAATTTTGATGTGTGGTGGCCTTAATTTTTTTTCATTAATTTCAATTTTCACACATTAATTACTTTGTATCGTTTAAAAATACTTAAAAAAAAAAATCGAAAAGCGACAAATAATATTTAAGCTGCTTTTGTATGCCATTTTTATTTGATCATTTAGATCCGTATTAAACATTAAAAGATTCAGAGTCACAGTAGAATTATTTTTCGAGTCCGTAAACCCTGACAGGAAATAAAGCACTGGCGAGTTTTGTGTATTTTATTACAGTGTAATTGAAAGCGAACTGAAGTTTTCAAAGCGAAGTGAATGCGATTTAAAAGCAAATCAAAAACTTAAAACTTGAAAAATGAAAAAATTTAAATTAAAACTCAACTCATTGCTTTGAATTAATTGAGGAACTTACTAGTAATTATTATTATTATATCGAAAAAGTTTCAAACCATGGGATTCCCCAGCTAAGACAGTATGGCGGGTCAAGGACCAAAGCACAAATTGCCAAGTGTATTAAAAAATATAAAAAAAAAAAAAAAAAAATTTGGAAGAATAGTTAGGGATGTGTGCTTGTGTCCATAAATGTCCGAACTATGCGTGTTGTATTGAATACCACAGCCTTCTGGAGTTGTGCGTAAGTGTTTTTATGAAGTCCTAGTGTGATGAGGCTGTGATGCAATGTGTGAGGCACCAGACCAGTAGCGGACAGGATGATGGGTACAACACGTACTCGATCCTGCCTCCACTGCTTCTGGAGCTCGTGTGCTAGGTCTGTGTATTTACTTATCTTGTCAGCGTAAGTTTTTTGCATGTTCTTGCTGATGGGAAGAATTATTATTATTATTATTATCATCATCATCCACTCACTCACTTCTGTCCAATTTCAGCGTATCGTAAGCATCATTTTTCACAACGCTGAATGTAATTGAAGCAATGCTATTCAGTTTTAAACTTTATTTTTGCTTTGTTTATTTAAGAAATCGATCAAGTGTGATTTTTGTAAGATTTTGTACAATAGTCTTTCCTTCGGGAAGAATAAAAGGAAATTTAATATTAACACAGATGGTTGATTACGTTACAAGTGAACGATGTCTAACCTTCACAACATGACAAAATACCTCAACACCACGTTCAATCATGTTCGATCATGTTCCATTTGATAGCCCATATTTCGAACGAATATCCTGCATCGCAATTTCCGTTCGAAAAGAGTCGTTCTCAGAGAATTCGTATCAATCGCCTCTCTACATCTTTCCACAGAATCAACGTGGTCGCCTATGTCGGAGAGCCCGTTTTAATAAACCAGACTCCCAAAGTCCATCGGGGATTTGACCTTAATATCAGAAAATGGAAATGCACGTATTGTCGGTTCTTGTTCATGAGTTTTAAGTAATCCACGGTCGACTTAGCGGATGGAGGCTTTGATTTGGTGTGGACCTGAAGTTGACTTACGCCTGGTCCACACAGGGAAGGAATTTCTTTGCGTTATAATGGATCCAGCACGTTTCTCTGCTAGTAGAGGGAGTTAACATGTTGGTCACCTTATGAATCTGAAAATTTCCCTTATAACTGCTATAAGGGGTCGTCCATTAATTACATGAGGTCAAAAGAGGGAGGGGGGGGGGGTCCGAGCAAATCTCACGTCAACTTTTTCATTCAGAGAATACACGTATTGTAATAGATTAAAACATTTTGTAATATTGACTTTTTGAACTTTTTTGATTTTTTTGACTTTTTAAAATCTCTCGTGAGGGGTGGAGATTCCTACCACACCTCACCAAGGGGGGTCCAAATTTTTTAAATAACACCTCACGTAATTAATGAACGGCCCCTAATAACGAAACCAGCGATGATCACGAAACCTCTCGAAAAACTTTCCCTGTATTATCGACTCCATTTTTGATAATGTTTTTTATCCCTTGGCTCTGGGTTTGTTGCAACCACTTAGATACACAAGTCGCAACAAATTTTCATTTATCTCCAGAAAGATAGCACTTACTTAATTTTCGACAATTGGTACGTCACTCTATGCCTCGGTAGTATTTATGCACATGGGATTTGTGACGTTTAACCAGTTGCAGTTTCTGGTGAATTACGTTGTAAACCGTTCACTGAGAGACACCTACTTGTCTTGCAACAAACTTTTGCGTTTTCAGATTCTCTGCCGTGACGAGGTGCTTCACTTTATCAACCACCTCCAAAGTTTGACGAGATGCTGATTTCTATCTAGAGGGTCCTGGTTATCCAATGCATATTTTATAGGAAAATCTCCCATACTTTCCATATCGCAATGCCTATTTCACATGAAAATCTCCCATACTTTCCATATCGCAATGCGTATTTCATAGGAAAATCTCCCATACTTATGAAATAGGCATTGCGATATGATAGGAAAATCTCCCGTACTTCGCATATCGCAATGCCTATTTCATAGAATAATCTCCCATACTTACCATCGTTACCGGTGTTTGACTTTTTTTTTTTATTTTTTTATTTATAGGTGTTTTATTTATTTCGAAATGTGCAATCTCAGGATTTTGCAAATGCTTATAATAGCAGAAAATGAAAATTTGGCGATGGAAAGGGCACTGATACTGCGATCCCAAAATCGGTTTATTTTCGGTGGCATCGTAACCGACATAATATTACCAATTAATGGAATGTTAGCTACTTCACTGTCTTTATAACCCTTGGACGAATCTCATGTGATGTGAGATTTTGCAATTGAAATCGTTCACTTGTAACGCAATCAACCCTGTATGATAGATTCTGACATTTAATACGTGCAGTGGAATGTCAAACTAAAATAAGATAGAAGAGAACGGATGTATATACTGTATGTACAAAAAGACGTAGAACAAATGAGCATTAAAGATGTAGAGATAAAGATTTTTCAAAGATATGATTTTAAGGAAAGATCGGGTATATGTAAACTTAAGATAGTAACTTTATTCTTTCTAATATCTGTAGATTCATGTATACGAATAAATTAGGACTAATTTGAAAGTATTACATTTCGTACTCTTGCTAAGTACTGTTAAAACACTTTCCAAGATGCATAATTTAAGAAACCTAATATCTGAGATTGTCCTCCTTATTTATTTGTTTTATTTATTTTTATTATTTTTATTATTTTTTTTTGCCTGCTTTCAGAGGGAAGGAAAGGAATTTTAAGATGTGTGTGTCTGTATAGCTTGAAATATGTGTGATCCTATTAACGTTTGAACCAATGAAAACAGATCGTCTTGAAACGTGTACTTATTTATAAAAGTGATGTAAGAAGCGACTTGTTGTTTTGTATTTCAAAATTTCTTCGCATTGTCTTTGTGTAGGACTGATAGAAATTTCCCCACAGAAAGATAGTAGGGGAAACTAACTCTCTCACTCTTACTAGCTCACTCTTTCCATTGATAACAGGACTGGATCGTACTGTCAAGCCAATCCATGTGCTTTGACACTAAGCGCATTGGTATAGCAAAATTTCTGAATTTAATCACTTTTTAGCATAGAAAAACTTGATATTGTTTGCATTCGTTTATTGAGAAAAAATTTGATATTGTTTGTTTATATATGGTAATTTACAAATCCGGAGACTTGGTTGTTTTGTGCTGTTTTTTCAGATATCAGGAATACTCCAGGTTTTCTCACAACTTCTTGTTTTAATCTATTCTATTTTAAAATCCTTTTTATTAGCTAAGACATACTTTTTTCTAAAGCGCTTGTTTTTATTTCTTAATTAATTTTTCCTTCCCTCTTCTTTAAAACTCATTATCCTTGTGTTAGTAGAGAAAGCTGGCACTTGTAATGTTGTTCAAATCTTTGCTCAAAGATCTTTGGTAATTATAGTGGTTTAGTTCTCCAGATTTACTTTTCTTTTCTCTTTTTTCCCCACTGACGTTATGATGTCGT
>JAFIDM010000001.1:15864962-15913969 GCA_023159025.1 Thereuonema tuberculata
ATGAGCTTTACCAGTTTATTTGTGAGATAAGCAATGCATGTAAAATTTCAGTAGAAACCGTGAATGCCGTTCAGTAGAAACCTGAATTTTCATCACGTCCAGTAAACGCATCGTAGTCTATTTTTAAATTTGCGCACGCTCTGCTTTTATTAATATTAATTTGCTCCAGACGACTTAAAATATTTGCAGATTTAATCAGTTTTCGGCAAATGGAAAATTTGGAAGATGTTATAACTTATAATTATGGAAACGTTTCTTTTTTAATTGTAAATTAAAAAAAAAAACTCAAAAAGAAAACTCAAAAAAAGAATCAGACTTATTCTTTAAAGTTACCTTTTAATAGCGGCAAAAAAATATAGTTGAAGAAAAGTGACGCTGCTTAGGTTCACAATAAGTTTTTCCAATAATATAGTAGAACTAACTTAAAGATAGAAAAATGGTAGATTATGCTGAAGTGGAAAGAAACTTTAGAATACCTTTTTATTAAAAGATAATTTTCGAAACTCAAAAGTAGAGATTTGGTTATTAAAATATGGTTGTAATAAATAAATAAATTGAAATGATGTTTTAAAATAATTAAACAGAAATATTCGCAGTGATTTCCACCATTTGGCTTTGTTCCAACCTCCGATAGGTGTCGCTTCATCCTACAAAATTAATTTCAAACTAAACGGGCCTACATTATTTAGCGCGCATGAATGTTAAGCATTTCTATTTGAAATGTAAGTAGGGAAGTAAAATTAAAATAATCTGCACTAATGGCAAGTAGTGTAACACCTGTAACGAAAATAAAACTATAAATAGCTTTCGAAATATTAACATTCGGATTAGAGGCAATAACATCTGGTAAGAGATTCCGAGCTTAATTGAGATGTTCTACACAAGATCGTAAATTAATACCACTTCCAAGTTGGTCCTATTCAGGGGGAACAAAGAAAGCTCAAATGTTAAAAAAGTTGAGTTTTATTTGCACAGTTTTACGAGCTTTTAAAGTTTGAAATAAAAAAAAATGAGATGGAAATGTATCTAATCATGGAAATATGGCAAGCAATTTATTTGGTTTCCTCTTTTAATACTGGTGGATTCGTAAGAGTTTAGAAAAATCCTGATATGTATTTGTGTTGTCAAAAAAATTGATGAATACGTTGCAAGTATGCCAACGTAAATACATTGTAAAAATTGATATCAAGGTAAGATTTTTTTAATTGCTAACAGAAAAGCCTAAATGTATAATTAGTCAGTCTCTGTACCACTGTAAAACAAATTGACCACGAAAGAAACGGTAGGTAACCGTCAGTTATGGCTACCAAATTTCTTTTACCGTTAAAATTTACGGTGTCCCTGACATTTAAAAGAACAGTTGCCCGTTTTTTTTTAACTTGAATTAGCCACAATACTGGCAAGCGCAGATTGGTGTAGACCGTTTCAGTAACGTATTATTATTATTACGCCACAACAATGTACACGTTAAATTTATTAGTCAACAGCATTTTCAGTATATATAAAAAAAAAAAAAAAAAAATGTTATTTGTTCATATTAACTATCGTTAATTATATTTTTTTATATATTTCTTATGTATTTCTTTTTTGTGTATTTCTTTTATAATTCCGGACACTACAAATTAATAAGAAACCTGACGTCTTCTGTCCTCCGAAACTAATTTCGAATTTTGCTTTCTCGTAAGGGTTTTTTTCATTTTTCACTATTTTTTTTTCCCTCCAGTTTTAGTTCTGTTGCTATTCATTGTTTTTTCGCTTAGTGTCTGAAACTGAATAAATAAATAAATAATACTTGAAGTAAGCGAATAACATCAGTATGTGTAACAGTGGTATTGCATTTATCGTTTGAAGGCCCTTAATATTTTAAAAGAAATTACGTAATGAAAACCCATTTCTACAGTATATTGTTTTTCTGCAGTCTACTCCGGAGGGGAAAAAAAAAAAAAAAAAAATGTTTGTTATCTTTTTCTTTTTCCATACGTCATTTCACTAGGGTTTCTTAATGTTCCGTTTTAATCCCACACGGGTAAACCAACATTGGTAGCACCTCCTATTAAGAGGGCAGTCTTTTGCCCAGTTCGGGAGACGTTAGGACGGGATAATTAAAAACAAGCCCCCGAAACAACAGCGTTCATTATCTCTCTGCTCATTCCCCGAAAGAAAACGCGAAGTGGGTTTTTTTGTTTGTTGGTTTTCATTGGGTTTAATATTCGTAGTTAAGTTATGGCATTTAAAGACCTTAAAGGAAAAAGAAAAAAAAGGTCGCGGCAAGGAAACCCCCCGCGAAGCCTTGAGCATGTAATAAGCGACTGTTCAGTTGCCTTGTGTGGGCGCTCACTCGTAATTAATAAGTCTTGGGATTAACAGGGCACGAACTTCCTGTGTCTTGGAACCCTCCTTCGCTTTAATCGATCAGAGCGTCTTGGCAAGCCCCCGAATGTCAAATCTGTGCCTTAAACAGAAAAAGAGAAATGATTACAAATGGATGCGATTGACTTAGTGACACAGTTCACAACGATACGGCTCTGTTTGGCTGTGGGCTTTTAATTTTCATAGCGAACACTATTTTTTGATTTCACTTCGCAGATGACTTAACCGTTTATGTAGAACGCCAGGCATTAAAATTTGTTACAAAGCAATTTTATGTGTTCGTTTTTTATTTATTTATTTATTTAGTTTTTAAAAGATGTCAAAACTTGGGCAATACTAACGAATAAAAAAAAATATAGTCAATTTTAATTCTTAATTTCAGTAGAAACAGTTTCTTTTATGCAGTGCTTGAATTACTTAGAAGTAGAACGCTGTTAATGGTAGAACGAGATTAAGGCTTGGAAACACTTAAAGGTCTTTTACAGACTTGAACACCAGGTGGTACCCTATCCAGAAAACAATATTACTTGACTCTCTTTGCTTCGAGGGATTCAATCGTACTAGCTTTCTAGAAATCGTCTTTTTCAGAGGCTATTTAGAAAGAACAACCAGTTTTATCGAGTGTGACTTCACCGTAAGGAAAAATGGAGAATTACAATTTTCAACAGTTAAGAATATCTTGAATTGCTATTAAGACATCCAAAAAAAATAATTAAATCTGCAATTACTTACATTGTTCAAATAGGATTAATTTTAATCAAATCAAATCTCGCACTAATTAATGGATTTGCAAAAAAAAAAAAAATATTCTTTGTTTAAGATAATAGAATTTTTTAATAAAAATAAAATAGAAATCCATTGTGTAGATTGTAATGTTTGATAATGGGAATTGTTATTCTTCTCGCACTAATTCCTCAACAAAGACTCATTTGGAAAAGAATTCAAATATTTAAGTCAGACCCTCTGTAGTCCTTAAATATGTATATTAAGTTTAAAGAAGATCTATTCAAAGTTTAAAATTTTTTAGACGTGTGGAGGATATGCGCATTCTTATATACAGGGAACATCAGTTGAACCGGTCAGTTTTGCATACAGTAAAAACAATCAAATGACCCGGTCAATTTCGGCGATGATGTGTTGGTTCTCTTCGATAGTGATTGTGATGTGTGACCCTTTTTTCGTAGAATGTTTTGTTGCTACAGAAACAAATTGCTTATTTGATTGCAGTCATTGTTTCACGTTTCGGAGGGGAAAAAAAAAAAGAAATTCCTCATCAAAAAAAGTCTTGCTGCAGAGATGCTGTCCTTCATTCACAAATAAACTTAATGACAGATGTATGTTGCTTTAACCTGAACTGGAACGCACCACTTTCCCTGCCTGCCATTGTGAATTACCGCACGGTTACTAATGTGCGTTCAGTGATGAAGTGCTCGTACTGACGTCAGATGCACTGTTGTACACAGGTCATGCCCACTGTTGTACACAGGTAAAGCGTTCCGATGTGTTAGGAGACTTATGCTTGTTAAAACGTATAAACCGCTCTCGAAAAGGGCTGCCAGGAAGACGTTACCGCGTTGATTGGTTCTAACTGATACATCCTGTGTATTGATGTGATGATGACTTTCACAGTTCTAGGAAATTAAGCTAAAAAAATGTAATGTGTACGCGGTTTATCAGTTGAGCGATTTTATAAGAGGAAAAGAAATAGGTTTCGTGTTCTCTCATTTGGTACATACAAGTAAAGGAGGAACTTGTATTTTCTTTTTTTTTTTAAATTTGTTCTTATAAAGGGATATTACGCAAACGGTGTTCTTTTTATCTGAGAAGATCCAACGCGTAGGAATTTTTTAGCCAAATCAGTTCGAATTGCATCACTGTTAGTTTTCCTTTCCTTGAAGGCGGAACTGCAAAATGATATTAAACGACTGAAATTCGATAGTTAATTAAAGTTATATTTATGCGAGGATTTTTTATTTGTTAATTTATAAAAGTTTTGTTGCAGTTTTTGAATAATTAGTTTGAATATTTATTTCACATACATCCTAAAAAACTCGCTATCAAAACTGCAGAAAAATACATATCTAAAGTATAGAATGTATTTGTTGTAGATTAAGACAAGTGAAATTGTTACTCCTGTGAATATATATTATCTAGACCTAATAACTATAAATTTCCTCAAAGCTTAAACAGAGCTTTTATTTCTCGGTTCTGAATATTGTCAAGTTTATTCTACTTTATTATCTTCCAAGAAGTCGTATTCGTACTTGATATTCTTCGGTGCGAGGATGGTAAATAAGGAGTTGAAATTTCGCGATTGCATATATTGATTTTAGTATTTGTTAGCATTTATTAGTATTTGGGGATTGATACAAAGCAGAGGCCATTTGAGCCTTAGATCTTCAAAGCAAACAAAAAAGAAAAAAAAAAAAAATTTTTTAAAAATTTAATCTTACAGCTCAGTACAGTTTTCTAGCAGCAGATTTCGTACATTTACAGTATTTTAACTTGTCTGTCAATCGAAAGCAAAATATGTTTGGAAAAGAAGATCTTTGAAGTTGAAGATCAACCAGTCTTCTCTAAAGCAGCGGATGAACGTTATGGCTAGCATAACGTTGCGCGTTTGAATAAAGAATTGAAAAAGCAAATATAAATGCAATCTATGTATTTCCTCGTTTTGTTACGTATTTATGTACGTAATTCATTGGAATGACCAACGATACCCCTTTGGCAATTGTACATTGTTTTGTAAATTGAAAGAGAATTGCAATCTTTTCTAGAATTTAGCTTTCTTAATAAGCCCCGTTTGCTTGTAAATATTGATGAAACATCAGTGTCGCTGATTTGTTAGTTGAACACTATAATTTCGGAGTCCCACAAATTATTCTCCATTTATTGGTGACGTTTAAGCGAAAATCGCAAATCTCTTGTCCTTGTAGTCGGTGGCTTTAACCCGACTGCCTTGTGTCGATTCTTTTGTGGTCGGAGACTAATAGACCCTTGAAAGGGGGAGGAGGAGGAGGCAGTCAGCTAAATAACTCCACCGCCGAACGGGAATATAACTCTTTCATGTCCATTGTTGGCCGGAACGCAGCCCATGCAATATAAAACCCCTCTTTTCTTTAGCTCTCTGTAGACATCGCGCCCCGCCCAGAAAATACTCATTGTCTTCCGATGAACGGGCTTCGTTTCACGAGAACACTTCCTCTTATTCTGTCTTTTCTTTTTTTGCGGAGGTGGTAAAGAGTCGTAACTGCAAAACTAACGTCTGCCAATGGTATTTACTCGCTCAGGAAACGCCATTGCAAATTCCTCAACCACGAAATGGGAGGGGAAATAGGATCCACCGAAGAACAGACAAAAGCACCAACGACATTGGCTCTAACTTCCCTTCACAGGAAAACGAATAAACACTTTAAAATAGGCTACAAATGCCCTGCAGAAAGATTGTCCGACCATTTAAAAATGCCTCTTTTAAAAAACGATCAGAATAGGCCAAAGGAACTGAAAATAATGATGATACAATCTTATATTAATCCCAACAGACGATAATAATTCCATATTATAACTGTTAGCGTTAAAAATTAATACAATATAAACCAAAACTCCCTTTCCAGACCTTGTGAGCGGAGATAGAATGGCCACTCCGACGCTCACCTGCCCACAAAAGAAGCCTGAACCCAGTTTACAAAGTTCTTGGCCATACGCATGATCAGACTTTCGACGGGGGTCTAATCATATTTCCTTCAGTCCGTGACATTCGCCAACACCTCTTACAGTACTGGGTTGATTAAGGCCAAACAACAGACAAATATAGGTAAATTATAAAAATTTAAATGGATATTTAATAATGGGATTTTTATATCGCGTGAACTTCACCATCTACAGTCAAATGATTTGAATTGCCCTGTACTTTTTTTCATTTAAGATGATGTCATGTATTGCACGACTATTTCGTGTTAGACATGTGTTACAGGATTGAATTTACTGTTGTGGTTGCATGAAGACTTCAACATTGATTGAAATATATATATTTCCTTCATGTATGATAGTAAGTTATTGTGGAAATGAATAGTGTAAGTTATTTATTTATTTTATATACCATTACTGCATAATGTCTAAATGGTTGAGCGTCCGAATCATTCGATTGATTAAGAACTGTATTCGGGTCATTTTGTTTTTGATAAGAAATTTGATAAGTGTTTGTACGTTAATTTCATTGAAATTATCAGGTAGAGAGAGAAGAGAGAGATACAGAATACACTGTATTTCGAATCTTTATCATTCAAGAGATTCAATCTTATCCTCACTTGTGTATCGGTGATAAAGACTGAAAGTATTCTGCGTATCTTCATATGTTTTGAACATTATTTCACGCTTTTACTATTTCCTTGTATATTGGCGAAAACAGGAAAAAAAAAATTCAATAATCTGCTCCTAATTTTTATTTTCATTTAAGTTTTCAGAATAGTGCGTGGAATAGGAAACTTTGATATGATATTAATTCATTATTCGTTGCTGGTGAAACGTTAGAAAGATCAAGAAAAATTAGTTTTTCCGTTAAATATTTTTAATAATAGACGAGCAATTCAGATAACACAGAAAGGAGGTAGGCTTCCTTGCAGTATCGTCAAGTATTGCAGGTTGGCTCTATTTCGTAATTGTTGTAAATCCCCCCCCCCCCTGCTTTTGATTATTTGAGAATAACGTTGCTTTATATTTTGAAAGTTGGTCTGAAAGTTATTTATATCCCAAAAAATGTCTACGAAGACGCTCTTCATTGTTAAATAAACATCGAGTTTTTGTGGCTTTATTAAGATGCTCCCGTTAATAAGTGCGAAAGAGCACACGTCGTCGATGCTCCGTCCATCTGTTAGTCGGGTTATGCGTAAATAATAATAACGGAACTATCACGTACAACACAGAAAACGTAAAATTTCATCTAATTGCTTACTTAGGTAATTTTATGTTTTGTGCTTTGTAGAAGGTGAAACGTTTCATTCGGAAAAAACCTTTTGAAGCGATAGATGAAACAATATACAAAACATCTGACGACTGGAAACTTGATGATGTTTTTTCTCTCCACTACATGCATCTAATTAATCTCGTATCTGGATCTAAATAATCAAATAAAAAAGTGCCTCGAAATCTTAAATGCTAAGCGAAATTCGGACCAGATAATTCAATGGTAATATTAGTGGACTGCAAATCGAGAGGCAACTGATCAATAAAATAAAGAACTTTTTTTTTTTCCGACGTCCATTTCTGATGCACTGCCTTAACAATAAAATAAATTTTGTAGACGTGCGATCAACGCAGTTTTGTTTTTACTGTCTAGAGACGGCCGATATCATCTTTTTTTATGAACCATCTGTTTTGGCAGTCAGTCCTTTCCGTTCTAAATTATTACGAATTGCTGATACGACGTCATGTGACCATCCATCTTCTAACCTAATGTTTTAAAATTTCATGTCGAAATAACTTGACTTCTATATTTTGTTGATAAACAGCTACAATACAATCATTTTTATTTGATCTGTTTTTAGCCATCAACAATTCCCTCTAAATTATTTCCGCTAAGCTTGAATTCATTTTTCTAACATTTATTGTGATTGTTATTTTTAGCACTAAGGTTTTGTTTTATCATTTTTATGTTTGTGTCACTTAACAATTTTATTTGTTATCAAGAATTATAACTTGCCATTACGAAAATTTTAATGGCCAAAAAGTGATTATTGAATTTTTCGTTCTGTAATATGTTGCTTTTCTTAACAAATTTGTCACGATACTTATTATTATTATTATTATTTTATTTACCTATCTTTTTAATAATATTCAAATTTGATTGTTTATTCTCGCTGATTTTACTTATGAGCTCAGTAACACACTTTCGGGATTTCCGGGAAAGTTGTTATACAGGAAATACAGGAACTTTTTTGTTCTTCTTTTCTATCAGCAAATCAAATAACGGATAACCCTCAAGACCATTGTTATCAGGCCATTGTGCATTGGAATACTGTATAAAAATTTCCTGATCATACACCTTTAAAAAATGTATCACGGCACTCACACACACACACCCTTTCTAAAATATGGATTGATTTCGGCTCCTCGTAAGAATTTATTTATAAAAGAAAAACAAAAAAAAAAAAGGCTAAGTTTAGAAGTGATCTCAACCTCTTTGAATATTGAGAGTCAAGAATACAGGAGTGTTTATTGAATTCTTTGCAGAAGCCGACAGAGCTTTCCCACTGAATGGCTCTTATGGGGACAAAGGTACCAGGACGCCTCGTAAAGCTGTCATCCCATCCAACTGACAGCAACACACTTTGCTATTCTTTTTTTCTTCTTCTTCCTCATCGTACAGTCAAGTGTCGACGAGGGACGTTCGTATGACAGTCTCATCCTCCCATTTCAATCTCACATCAAATTCGCTTTGAAGAGTTTAATTCGAAAGCGTTCATTTATTGCGGACAAATAAAAACAACAGGCTCTCTGTAATGTTTAGCACAGAGCACAAACAGTTTTACGGGCGAGAAATTTACGAAATAATGCTATGAAGCGCGTATTGAAGCAGCCCTTTGAGTTCGTGTCGTTCTTCAGCATTAATCTGTCAAAAATTCATTAAAATAAACAAAGGAAAAAAAAAAGTAATTTAATTTTTTTTTCGAGGCAGACAAATATTAGTGTTTTTATCATTTAAGCTCTTTAATATTTCTCATTTGTGTTTTTATTATTTTGGAATATGGAGAAATATTAAGGGTTATATGATAAGAAATGTGGAACAAAAAAAAAAAAAGATGATTCAAGGACTATATTAAGTATTCTGTTTTTATAATTTATCACTGATAATTTATATTTAAAAACATCTATTTTTAAGTGAATGTTATCTTATTGATAATAACTTATAAATTTGATAAAAAAAAGCGAGATAAACTATATAAATTTTTCTTAATTAATATCTAACTTAATATCGGTTAAACAGTTTAGAAAAAAATATTGAGTATTGTTCATCGTTTCTTGATAGTTGATATAATTTAAATAGAAATTGATTAGATAGTTTTAGTTTTTGATATCCATTTCACAAGATTTTAATACGACACTGTTTATTGAAAATAACTTTAAATTGTTTAGTGAAGGCAGACATACCATTGTAAACCAAATCACCATGTAATTCTTTCGAGTGCTGTTGTAAATTATTGCGAACGGCTGTTCTTGACATACGTCTAAAACACTGTGCAAAGCGGTGTTGTACAAGGCGAGGGTTTATAGAAGACAATGATTTTGAGATATCAGCTACTTCATTGATGAATGGATTGCGGGTCGATTGTAACGATGTGCTTCCTTTTTTTTTTATCTTAAATATATTATCTACTTATTAATGTAACATTTCCTTGTCTGCTTCTTACACACACAAATTTTACATAAATCTTCTTTAGAATCTGATCACTACAGGGGGGGGGGGGATCTAAATTACTTAATTTTGATTGCAATATTACATTTAAAGAAATTGTAAACAAACTTTACATTGAATTTTTATTACAATTCACAGTTGTGAGCTGATTGTTAGAAAGATGATTAAAACATCTTTTATCAACATAACCTTCAAAATATATCTGTATACGTCGTTATTATGTTGATGCGCGGCTTCTGCCTACTTCACTAAAACAACATAATTTAAAAAGATTAAAAATCAAACACACACAAATTAACGTTACATTTAAAAGATACATACATATTGGGAAGCTTTTCGGATCCGAATTATTGTGGCATCCTTAGTCAGCCAGTCCGAAAAGCTTCCCAATATGTGTGTGTCTTTTAAATGTAACGTTAATTTGTGTGTGCTTGATTTTTAATCTTTTTAAATAATGCCTTTTTTAACACATGTAAAAAATTCTTTTAAAACAACATAATAACATAATTACCTACCTAACAGTAATCTCAAGTATATTGTCCATCAGTTATATTTTTAAATTGGTTATTCCTGCACTACAATCATGAAACTTATCGGGAGGGATGAGACTTTTCCAACAGGAAAAAAAAAATCGTCAACCAAAACAACCAAATATTTAATTTTTATGTGTAAAGGAAATTTTGAATATCTTTTAAAATCCCTTTCATTTCCCTTTTAAAATCACTTTCATTTTATAATATTGAATAAGGACATCGCCTCCACAAGGATTATGTTGGTATTAAATTAATTTACTCTAAAAATAAATAAAGCATTTGAGACTTAATTGTCAATGACTCTGTCTGTAGACCCTGAAGTTCAGTTAATCGCTTTGTCCAAGCTTCCCCTAATGCTGGATCGTGGCGTACAAGCAATGATATGTAGTAGTTGTCTTGGCGATTTAGGAGATACTCTTGCGCGAATTAACTCTAAATCCTTTTGTTATTAATTAAAAAAATGGAAGGGAGGGGGGGAATGGAATTCTGATCTTTGTATCGCAAGGAGAGGTTTTTTTGTATTACTTAAATGTTTTGCAAACGGGATGAATGTTTTCAGCAATGTCAAAAGTGCAGGGAGAGCGAGATTGAAAAGATTGAGAGTTATTGTAGACGATAGGCTTCGAGCCAGAAACATTATTCATAGGAGGAATCGAATATGTTAAACAGCGTCTATCTCGCCACGGTAATAGTTTCTTTGTGGTTGCTTTGTTCTCATTTACGCCTGCGCGTTGATTTACGCAATTTGTTGGCTGGATGTTAGCAAGGTCTTGCTCCACAGTTGCCCTGTGACGTAATTAAGAATTTCAACTAATAGCGGCTAATCAGGGCAGTCAACTGGCGGGTCTGCGTCGATCGATGCAGTTGGCGGACTTTTATCAATGGAAAATCTCTTTGTTTTGATGCTCAGTTGAATACAACGATTTTTTAAACTAAAAGAAACCTTTTCTTTGTTGCTCTGTTGTTCAGCCTCAAGAATAACCATAAAGGCATAAATTATATCCTTCGTTAGGGCGAGGTTGTAGTGACAGCATTTACATTTCTCAGGAACACAAGAAAAGATAGTGTGGTGTTAGTATTGTCTCTGGAAATGTTTTGCAAACATGTGACGGAGTATTACAGTAACAGGGGCTTTTCTACGTTTTAATAAGACCATTGCAGGGGATGTAAGATTGCAGGAAGGAAAAAAAAATATCGAAACAGAACAAGAAACAGGGCATTTACCATACTCATGAAAAATTACTAATTTTTAAATAACGTTAATTTTTAAGAGATGTTGTTTTCTGAATATAATTGAATTTCAAAAGTAAATATATATTCTTCATTTATAAAATTACACTATTGTAAATCTAAAAATCAAAAAATGTTCGTAAAAATCATTTGAACAATCTATATTACTAAAATCTGTTATTTCTCTGTCTGTCTGTCTGTCTTTCTGTCTGTCTGTCTGTCTGACTGTCTGTGTGTCTGTGTGTCTGTCCGGCGCAATTTTCTGAGCGAATGGAAAATAGAAAGAATTTTTACAATGAAACATATGCGACAGGAATCGAACCTGCAACCTTCTGATCCGAAGTCAGATGCCTTTTCCATTAGGCCAAAGGAACTACAACTCTCTTCATACGGTTTTTTGACTTATATCTCCTTTCCTTTCCCCCATCAATAAGGAATGTGTTCAATCTTTTTTTTGAATCTCAAGATTGTTTATTTATTTCACATCAGTCAGTTTATTTGTAATTCGAAACTGACAATTAGAACGATAATTGCCGAAACGTTGCAATATTTTAAATATTCTTACTTAACCAAATCCTATGTGATATTGAAAAATATGTGGGTGTACACGCCAGATGTTGGAGTAAAGAAAACAGAGTCAAGAAAGAGAGAAGCACTCTTTTTTTGAGGTGGAATATTGAAAAAATCATTATTTGCAACTCAAAAACCTTCAATAAATGTAACTCAAACGTCACTGAAAAGTGACAATTATAATTAAAATGAGAGGCAAAAAAGAATGAAGCGACACTTCTATTAGATAGAATACTGAAAAATTACTGTCTGTAACTCAGAAACCATCAATATTTGGAACACAAAAGCCACTGAAAAGTGCCACTTAGAATAAAAAAAGAGACTCAAAAAAGAAAGAAGCAGTATTTCCATTAGATAGAATACTGAACACTATTGTAACTCAGAAACCACTGAAAAGTATCATTTGGAATAAAAAAAAAAAAAGAGTCAAGAAATAAGAAGCAGTATTTCATTAGGTAGAATACTGAAAAATCACTATTTGTAATTCAAAAACCATCACTATTTCTAACTCGAAAACCACTGAAAAGTATCAATAGGAATAAAAAAAAAAAGATAGTCAAGAAAGAAAGATGCACTATTTCTATTAGGTAGAATACTGCTCAGAAGTTAGACGTCTTAGCCATTAGACCACTAGGCCTGCATTCTAATCTCTGTAAAAAATAAAAATATATCATAGATATATGATTTACAAGGTGGTTCTAAAATCAGTCGTAGATTGAGAGAATATAGACCTCAAAAATTAAATTAAAAAAAAGCTTTTAAAAAATTTTAGTTTTAGTTTCCTTGATGTAATTTGTGTGTGTTTGTGTGTGTGTGTGTGTTTTTTTTTAATAAATAAAAAATTGTTTTCCGTTACATAAGGGAGGCTTCCGGAGCGAAGCGACGGGTAGCCGACTAGTCTATTTGAACAATTTATTTGAACAATCTTTATTTCTTGGGTTTGGTCCTTGAGAAAACTTGAAAGTTGTCAGTTCAGTCTAGTCCACGAACGGTATTTGGAATGAATATATTTGTATATTATTATTTTTGTTTTTTGTTTTATTTTGTGAAAAACAAAAGTCCCCTTCAAGCAAGTTTGAAGCTGGAAGGGGAAAAAAACAAACAAACCGTAAATGCTTTGATAGAAGTGTGTCCTTTTAGTAGAAATGACCAGCAGGGCGTCTCCGTTCATTTACCACTGAAGGTCGCAGGGCCTTGGCTGAATGTAGGGAGAGAGGGAGGGGTGGTTTGGCGTTCACCCGGGACTCCAATGAAGTTTGTAAACGAACCGCGTCATTCGGGGAAATTGACCGTCAAGCGCTATTTGACTGCAATCGATTGGAATTCTTTCGGAGAATCCTTAACATTGCGAGGGAGGAGGAGGAAGTTGAGGGTTGGAGGTCATCAGTTGACAAGTGGTGTCGACCCTTTACACTAAACACTCTCCATTGGAAGTTTTACAAGACTATAAATGTACAGCAAATTGAAAAGTACACTTCGAACTCAAGTTGAACGCTCAGCACATCTCTGCTAACTTACCAATAGCAAGTTTGGGAACAGGAGTACTGGGTTTGTTCAGATAAGATAAAGGAACGACTCAGAATACTGATGGCGCAGGTAGAAACTGCTTTGTGAAAGCCTTTTAAGAATAATGTTAATCGAAAGGAATTTGAATTTTGATCAGACAACCAAGAAAATCAGTTTTTTTTTTTTTTCCAGCATCGAAAATTCATATGTAGATATTTTTTATTTTTTTATGTAAGGGTTCGGTTTATCCCGAATAAATTTGAAGTAGATCATGGATAATCTAAATACGCCTTTATCAGTTTCGTTAAGATAACTGGCAATTGATAAGGAGCATCATGCTGCGCTGTTTTCAAGGTCCCAATTTACTAAAAGATCGATAGGCGTTCAAAAAATTAATGTTCATTTACCATTAAATTTTTAGCTTACTGGGATAAATAGCTTTTGAATTAATTTGAATAGAAATGCAATTAGACCAATGGTTATTCTGACCATGGTGACCATCTGTCAGTCGATTTTACGGGCGGTTTGGACCTCCGTCGTCAGACTTTTACTTAAACCATGGACCTGAAAATCGAATCAGCGAATGACTCTTGCAAAAAAAAAAAAAAAATAAGACACATGTTGAACCCAAGGATCTTGAGATGAAAAAGCCGCGCCTCTGTTTAATGTCAGGATCACTAAATTAATGGTATTCGAATTTTATCGAATCCAAAGCTTCTCAGATTCATATTTAAGACAATGTAGATAAACTTTAGACTTAGTTTTAACATAGGTTTTGTTCATTCTTGTTTTAAATGAAGTAAATTAAATTTAACTGTGGGAGGAAAAACAGAATTGAAAAGATAAAACTTTTTTTAAAGCGATAGAGAGAAAAGAAAAGGCGGTTCATCCTTCTTAGAAAATGTCCAATCTCTTGGTTTACTCATCTTGCGGGATCGTCAGGAACACCCAGACTACTCCATCATTAGCAGCTGATGGGGGATGAGGGGGAAAAAAAATGGATTAAGAAAATCATTTCTCCGTTAAAGGCAAAATAAAATATATAGCTTTTATATTTAAAAATTTGAAACCAATGTTCAAACTGATATCTCAAGACAAGCCTGTTTCACGCTTATTAGCGATCGTCAGTTGAGTGAAGTCAGAATGAACACTGCAGGTCTCATAACGGAGGTTTTTTGGAGGTTGAGTGGGGAAAGAAATGGAACTTCCTTGAATATAAATTAAAACATAAAAACACATTAAAAATAAAGAAAAAGAGAATTCATGTGCTGGGCTCTGCCAGCCTCAATGAATTTCTTATGCGCTTCTAAATAAAGGAAAAGCGCCTAAAAAAATGTTTAAACATATTTGAGACCAATGTTGAACTGACATCTCAAGAGCAAGCCTGTTTCACGCTTATTGGGCGATCATCAGTTGAGAGTAGCTTTTAAATTTTATTTACTTAATATTTTTAACTTTCATAACGTTTCTTGTTGTTTGTTCGATTTGATGTTTATTGAATTCTGATATTCGATTTGCCAGACGTTTTACGTAAGTTTCATTATTAAAACAGTCTATTGCTTGCTCTTCTTTCCTGGCACTGTGATTAAGGCTTCGTAGGTTTCCCATTTATTTTATTTATTTATTTATTTTACGAGAGCAATCATCAACTGAAATGATTGACTTGAGTTATAGATCAGATATGAGAAAGTTTCATAATCCCTAAAAAGTCTTTGCTTTCCGTAACTGCCATCTTGTGGTTTGCTGGCATCTTCTTAGCGTCTCGTGGGGAACGCAATAAATGTTAAAATATTTCTCTGCTGAGGCGGGATTATTACTGAAGTGAAGTCGGATGTCAAAATAATAAGGATGAACGTAATTGTTGTTCACGAAGCAATTCGTACATTTGCTTGTTTATTCTTTTTTTTTTGGACTCTTCTACCGTTCGTGGGTGGTTCGTGATTTACAGTCGATCTGTTCCTGTTTCTCCCCTCATCTTAATTCTCGCCGTGGCGTGGCGATGGGGGAGTGGGGTTGTGTTCTTATCGAAGGGAGAGAGAAAGACTCTTAATGCGCCAGAATGAATGGGGTTGGTGAGTGGTGTGGGCATTGTACGTTTCACGTAATTTCTCTTAATTGATAGAGACGAATGACAGAGCTTCGAAGAAGAGGTGGGGGTGGAGGGCCAGCCATTGGGATGCAACGAACGCCTCTCCTCTATCGTCTGTTGGCGCCATGTGACAGCGGGGTGCAGAAGCAAGGTGACATTGCCATTTCAGGAAGTGCTGTAACTCCCATATTTACTTAACGTTAAAGTACCGGACACTGTGTAGTTCATTTAGTCATTTTTTTCTTTTTTTTTTTTTAATTTTTGAACGGAAACGTTGACCCTTCAATCGAACAATGAAGAGTTTGGAAATCGTTTTGTAGGGTTTTGTTGATCTTCAACACACCTGCCGAGTCTTCAGGCAGCAGACGAAGAATATGACGAGAATGACGATAAATCACGTCATCACAGATTTTTGAATTTACATAAGGTTACTCAGCTTCTTGAGTTTCATTTGTAAAACGTCATTTGTAAATCGTAATTAAAATATTCGTGATGCACAGAACAAAAAAAAACAACTTACATTTAATATAATAGTTTTTTTTTTTTTATTTTTTTTTATTTTTACATTTTAACATTGTTAAATCTTTAAAATTTGGAAAAAAAAAACCCCCCACATTTTTAAAAGCTCCAATTGTAGATTATTGAAGGATAAAAGTAAGTTTTGACTGATATTTTGTTCTCAAGACGATGATTTTGAAACGCTTCCGACTGAATAAATTACAAAGCACTTCATTAGAATTAATTGTGTTTCTTAAACAATAAAAAAGTGACACACTCTTAATTTAACAAAATCGAGATTAATGATTTGATTTGGTAAAATTACAACCTTTTTATTTATTTATTTATTTACTTATTTATATTTTTGAAAAATAAGAACATTTAGTTTGATATTCGTCATAAGTGAACAGCGAGCTAAGAAAGACTGTTGTCTTAATTAAAATATTTAAATCGCACGTTGAGTCTGTTATCAGAACAATAAGATTTTCACCAAAACAATAATATAACAGTTAAAACACTTTATATGTTAACGTTATTTAATTTTCGATAATACTTATAAATCAATATGGTCGGAATCAAACAATTTATTTAATTACTGATGATTTTTTTTTTTTAGAAAAGTCTTTCGATTTTTATGGATTTTTATTTTTGTATTTTATTTAATTCTGTTAATTTTAATGTGAAGAGGACAAAACTTCTCCAAATATAGAAAAGTAATTTTTGAATTTATTTACTTCAAATCCTTGAATAATGAAGTCAGAAATATTTGATAATTTTTTCTACTCACTAAAAGCAATGATGAAATATTCCCACTTTAGATTTTTTTTTATAAGTATTGCTGCTATCGTCTTACGTTACATTTCGGAGAATTTTATTAATTACTTTTTTTCCCCATAGTTTTTTTTTCCTCCTTCGACTGAAGTTGTTTTCTTTAAGTAACAGGATTTCTGGGTATTTTCCTAATGACATCTTGCATCATTCATAAACAGAGTAATTAAACGTGTCTCTTGACACCCACGTCAATCATGCTTGGTTTTTTTTTTTAATGCTTATTAAACGCAACGTATTAAATAAAACTCGATAGCATTGTGAGTTGGCTCCTGCACAGATTTTTTTTTTTTTTTTATATAAGAAATTATTTAACACCATCAATCAACAGGTAAGTTTTCGCGTCGCTTAACAAACGCTCTACCTGTCAAGATTGTATAAATTATCTGCAGTCAGCTGTCCTTCAAAATCTCAAATGAAAAGCACTTGAATTTCTTTGCTTCTCAGAAAGTCCCACGATATCATTGAACGGTCCTGACACCTAATATGTTAACAGTAAGAAAAAGAAAAATACAGTTGAAGATATTGATTTGAATAAAATAAAATAAGGTACTTTGGGGAAAGAAAAAAAAGCTACTTTTTTAAAGTGCTAACCACTACTTCGAATGTGCCGTTGAATTTACCAGATATTAAGAAATTTAATGATTTTTCTTAATTTGAAAAAGTAAGCTTTTCAGTATAAGCACATGAAGAAGACCCGAGGTAGACCTCGATCGAAATATTGTTGCTTGGTTAAGATTTCTTGTGAGCCAGGTAGAATCATTATCCAAAAATTAAGCTTGTATATCCAGATAAGGAGGGAGGACCCAGTAATCAAAACAACCGAAAAATTGTTTATCAAAGACTATATCTTAATTATAGATAAATATTATTAAAAGTTAGCATCCCATTAGAACAAAAAAGAAAAAAGCGGATGATTTTTTTGAAAGTGTACAGTATGTTTCTCTTTTGGAGCAACTACATTGAATGATACCACCTGTTGTTCGAAAAATGGCTTGCCATTTATAGTCTAATTTAAAGATTAGAGATTATAAATTATGAGATTGACGTAAGAAGTCCTTTTCTTTAAGGATGTATGGTTTGGTCCAACAAAATGCAATGTGTGTTCCGTTGACAGGTTTCTGAAACTCTCATTTATAAGGAATTATATTTTATTTTCACTATTAAAATCCAAGAAAACACCTATTTCAGTCTTTGAAATTAACCTAAGAATCATTGATATGCTTAATGAATAAATCAATGATATAGAATGCCATGCCTAGAAACGATTCTGCGAGGATGAAATAGAGATATGGCCATCTTCAGGTTCTTTAACTATCCCTTAAGTGCATCGAGTTTAGTTAAGGGCAATTAATTACATTGAGGTTATTTCTACTTTCAGATTATTGAAAGACAATGTTGTTAAAATGCGCAATAATTATTTTATTAGTTTTCCTTTTTTTTTTTAATTACTGCCAATTACTGAACTTATAATTGGCAGTAATTCGAATTTATAAGTAATAACAAATAGTGTGATATTTTCCTAGTTATCGTTACACACAATTTATTTCCTTGCTTTCGAAGTTTTCCTGAACGAGATTGGTTCATTGGTTATCAAAGCGTTAGAAGGATTTTTTGGAGTTTGTAATTTCTTATTGACGTAGATGTTGTAGAATATAAGTGTAACATTAAAGCATATTTAGATTTCATTAAAAAAGAAAGGGAAATTAAAAAAATGAATAATATTAAATGCTAAAATATTTCCACTTTAAATTAATTCAGCGATTTGGTAATGAAGTCTCCGAGTGGTTCAAAATCCCTTTTTAGTGCTTTTATTTTCCTTAAAGCAAATGTGTCTATCGACTGTTCAGTTCCAGGACAGAATAGTTCTGGAGATAGTCGTAGTCATATTAGACTTCTGGAGGTCTTTAGTATCATTAACACGTATTCAATAACGGTCAGGCTCCTAACTTATTCGCCCTTTACAAACGATTTTTTTTTAATACAGTTCGAGTCAGGTTTCTGTGGACCGAAGTGGGTAACAACGAAGTGATTTTCTTTTTTTATTAGAGCGTCTCAGCAATGAAATTAGAATTCATTTTTGTTGTCCAACAGAAAGAAAGCATCGTCAGTAGTTACAACAGTCCATAAAAATCTTAAGTTTTGGACCTCAGTCAGAATAGTTTTGCAATACGATGCAGTGAGAAATTACGTCACTTTTTCATTATGACGTCATCGTCCTAATCTGTATCTTTAATTATTTATGACAACAAATTAAAACAATCAAATTTCTACGCCAAATCACATTAAAAATCGAAGTACACATCAATAAGTAGATAACAGAACGGCAGAATAAGTATCTCAATGTGCTGTAAAAAAATACTAAGGATATAGTCATTCTTCTTACTTAAAATAAAAGGAATGTATAAACTTTTTTTCTTCTTTCCTTTTACGATATTTAACGATATTATGTTGTTGGTTTTTTTTACTCTTTTGTTTGATTATTTGCTCTTTTATGCAGAACAATGCTTTTTTTTTTTTTTTTGGCATCATTTTAAACGTTTTAAAAAAATAGTGTGGAGGCGTGTCAAGGACATCTAATGTCGTAAAAGATTTAACTGACTTACGTAATAGAGATTGCTAAGACCGTCACCACAATTATTATCCCCGATACGCTTCAACGTACCTGGACTGCTGTGACATATCGTTTGGAGCTGATGATGCGAACGGTTTTATTAGCAATTTTCTGCTGTATTACAAGAAGCAGTGCAGTTCTTTTGCTTACCAACCGTGTGAAGGCTTTTTTCTTTTCTTTTTTTTTTTTTCTGGGGTCTAAATTTTTTAGATGTCATACTTACAAATAAACGACATGATATTTATGCGTGTCTTCAGAAAGCTAATAACTATATGCTGCTTCCGTAATTACGATTATTATACGAGTATAACGACTGTGTTATTGAGATAGAAATAAAAATACGTTACGATTGCTTTATTCTACGTATAAAAAACGTTGGAGATTTATAGGAAACATTTTTTTCTCAAGGTTTTTATTTAAAAAAAAAAAAAAAAAGTCAAGATTTAGAAATAAAAATTATTGATTAAACGGGAATTTTTTTTAAAAAAAAAATCCTAGATCTCGCCATGTAATGGTGATGACATCATTATAAAACCTCAATATATATATTACAAGGAAATCAAAATTTCATTGAATGATTGAGAACTGAAATCCTAGACTTTATCTTTTTATCGAATAATAAATAAATGCAAGGATGAGACATTGGTTGCACTAATGTCTGTATGACTGTAAGATTTGTGTCATTGTAATCTTTTCAGTGTTATCCGATAGATAATAGTTCTCATTCTGTTTCTGCCTTTCGACTTCTTTCAACAGTACATTTTCTTTGCTAAATCCTCTCCATTATCATCAAAATTAATAGTTTTTGTATTTAATTTTTTGTTTCCAGTTAATTTTTTTTTTTTAAATTCGAATACTTTATTGCTTGTTAACCGAAAGGAGAAACAGTAGGACAGTTTAATGTGCAGAAACCGTAATATGTCATAGATGAAATAAAAACTGTGAAAGCAAACCGATGTGAATTCTTTTATTTCCCCCTTTTACCTGCTACTGTTTCTGCATGTTAAATTTTCCTACTTAAGACTATTTGTGTTGTTTTGTTCTTATATTTAATTATCCTTACATTTTGTGACCTAGCATTAGCAGGCCAAGGTTTTCAATCTATACCAGTTACACGTCATTTTTAATTGTTTGCTTTTGTTGGATCCCACTTCTGGGTGCGGGAGAGAGAGAGATTCATAACCTTTCGCTAGTAAAAAATGTTTGATTTAATGAAAACAAAAATGTAGCACTATTCTTAGATAAAGTTTATGTGTTAAATCTTTGATTGCGGAGTTAATCTTTTTTATTTATCTCTTCTGTTTGGGAGAATATATGTAATTCGAATTTTTGGATAATGAACTTTTTCTCTGGTTCCTTCAGCTTGGAATTATCCAAGTTTCACTGTAATAGAAAATTCAAATAAAAAAAAAATTCTAATAGAGATGTTGAATTTCTTGGAATTGTTTGCTGATTTTTACGGGTCGTGATTTCGTGGAAATCCCATGTTTGTTAATACGATTCCGAGAAGAAGCAATACGACCCAATGATTGCTTCGCCCAAGTCAAAGGTTTGGACGATTTTGATGAAATTTGATATGCAAGAAAACGCAGGCTCAACGTATGACATTTCCTCGAGGCCCCGATATACGCCCTGATCAATAATAAAAGTAATTAGAGAAAATTTATTTTCGACAAAATACAGCAGGTGATCTTTTATCTAGAATCCGGAATAAACCCGTTCCGGATAAACAGTACTAGCAATGATTCGATATCTCAATGCAGAGTGATTTAAAAAAAAAATGTTTCATCATCGTAACGGATCTAGTATTTTTAAGGCATAGTTAAAGAAAAGAAGCTTAAGCAGCATATTTATCTCAAGTAATATAATTTATCTCATCATGCGAAATTATTAAGTATCTTTGTCATTTTGCATCAGTGTAAACTATATACAATATCTTTGTTTGAACTCGGAAAATTACAATGTAATTTAACAAAATAAATTAATGCATCATTTTTTTTTTTCATAAATTCGGAAAATAATGTCCATGAAGCTCAAATCCCTCGCCTAGAATCGCACATTGTTAGAAGGGTATTAGTCTGGTTGTGGCATTTCTTCAGTGGTTGTGTGGTCGTCGGAATGAATGAATACTAAATAATTCTTCAGATATTATGGTTGCGCGATTTAAGATAAAAATGGAACATTTCGTATATATATACAAACATACATAGTTTTCATTAAAGTTTAGAGACTACAGGACGTTTCACATGGATCCGAAAATCGGATGGTCGGATCCACGAATCGGACGTATTCTCTTTCACATGGCCACGAAACATCGTCTATACGAACGATTTGAATGTTACATGTCGTATAGACGACGTGGGACAGAGTTTCGTGGCCATGTGAAAGAGAATACATCCGATTCGTAGACCCGACCATCCGATTTTCAGATCCATGTGAAACTCTCTTTATTTCTATTATAGACCGTTCAATTTATTGATCTATTAAATTGTTATCTGCATATTTTTACTTATTTGTAATAACAGTCCATCCAAAGAAAGGAGAATTTCTTGCCTCTTGCTACGACAGAATTTTCACTGAGTGATTAGAATAGAACAGATATTGTTTTAAACATAAATCACTTTTTTTTGTAATTTTTTTTTTTTTTTATTTGAAGGAGAAAAAAAAAGTTTTACATTCAGTAATGAGATATCTCAGCTGTTGGGTATTCATTATTGGGGACTACATTGCACAGATTTATTATTCTATTCTTGTTGGGTCTGACGGATTTATATTTGTAAAAAAATATGAATTTTTATAAAGCCGTCAATTCGGCTTCCACGAAAGGCACCACAACTTAGAAATATGTCTCTTTCTTAATTGATTGTGACGAAAGAATTTCAGTGTCAGTGAACAACTCTAAATCATTGTATTTTTCTGAAATTTGAGTAAACTGGTCGTATTTTGCTTGTTGATATCTGAAAAAGAGATTCTTTTATTCTTAAACAACTTATTTAATAAGTTAATACAATCGTAAATCACAATTTTTATCTTTTTGAGATACTGTATTATTTTACAAATAAGATGTTAATAATAATAATAATAATAATAATAATAATATTATTATTATTATCATCCTAACATTTTGAAACACAGTCAGAGATATGATACACAAAAACACTACCAAAAATCACTGACAAGTTTCAGCCAGAAACCTACGTATCCACCAGGTATCTCCGCAATTTGTACGAAGTTCCAAGCATTATTATTATTATTATTATTATTATTATTATTATCTAAAAGATTCTAACCTTGGGTTTCCCCAGCAAAAACAATATGGCGGGTCAAGGACCAAAGCACATATTGTCAAGTGTAAAGACGTGTGCAAGAATGATTAGGGATGTATGGTTGTGTCCATAAATTTCCTAACTATCCCGTATTGTGTTAAGTATCACAGCCTTCTGGAGCTGTGAAATCCTAGTGTGCTGAGGTTGTGGTGCAATGTGTGAGGCACCAGACCAGTGGCGGACAGGACGATGGGTACAACACGCACTCGGTCCTGCCTCCACTGCTTCAGGAGCTCGTGTGCTAGACCGGTGTATTTACTGATCTTGTCTGCATGAGTTATCTGCATGTTCTTGCTGATAGGCACTGCAATATCAATATACTGTAATGCAATATTATTATAACTATTATTTATTCTTAATCTGTACATACGGATTGATGGATTGACCTAATGCATTACCGCACAACATTAATTTCAGAGCAGTTTATTAAGACTTGTTACGATCTGATTAAAATCAACTTCCAAAAAAGAAGGAAGGAGGTAATAAAAAAAAAAAAAAGTATTCTCCGAAGAATCTTGTTTCCTTCAGGTTTTCTTTCTTTCTTTTTATTTTTCCTTGGAAGAAGTGTAAGCAACGTCGTTGTTCGTTTGAAGGAATCTCATTCATCAGTTGAATTCAGCAGAAAAATGATAAAAGGAAAAAAAACAGTTGAAGAAGCATCGGAATACCAATGAACCAATGATTGGCTATGAGGCTAATTTGATTAATAAGAAAAAGGGCGAACGCAGGCGTGACCTGAATAGACGCATGGGGAAAATCACGCAATAAAATCTCACAGAAGGAGATCGTCTGCACTTTTACTAGTCCTTTTTTTTTTCCCCTCGTAGTAATTACATGGAAAGGAATATTTTTGTATTATCTAAATTTAACTTATATTGACCCACTTTTATCTGTATGTAGTAAATGTATTGCTGTTATTTAATTTTAACTTATTTTGGTTATTTTTTTTGCCAAATAAAGAAATACAGGAAGTAAAACCAGACGTTGAAGCATTGAGATTATTTTCGGCTATTAGGTTTAAAGTTAAAATGTAATGTCACTCAATAATTGATTCTGCCTTTGTTTAAAGATAAAAGTAGAAATCCTAGTGTTTGTTCAGTGCTTTGTCATGGAAGTGGTTTTTTTATTTGATTTAAAAAAAAAAAAAAGTAATGGCAGTAGTTGAAGGCAGTGTTTTCTTGTGAAACCGTTTTCGTTAGACATGAGTGGAAGCCCTTTATTCGATCCGTTCCTAATGGAATTGATACAAAATAATTGTTTGAGATAAAGTCTAGGAACGACATTAAAGGAGTTTTATCTAAATACAAAATGTCTAGATTTTTTTTTAACTCCTTAATGTTACATAGAGCCAAACAGATAACCCTCACAGCTGTCCTCATGTTAAGACAGAAGGGGAATTATTGTTGTAAAAGCCATACAGAACAAAAGAGTATTTTAACCCCCACATTGGTTAGTAAACGATATTCAGTAATGTAAACAAGAAAAAAAAAATCCTTGTAGGTTGAAAAGCCGTTATCCAATTTGGGAATCACTCCTTTATAGTATTAATATTTTCAATTTTAGACAAAAGCAATAAACAACTGTTTTTAACTGTTCCAATTCCGTGTAGTATCATGTTGAACTACTTGTTGAACTAGCAAAAAGCTTTTTTAGTTTAATATATTTGTAATGAAGATGTTCTCTGTGCCATTCAGAAACGCGGAAGGGTTCGCCCAGAGAACTAAAGCGTCAGCTACATGAAATAGTATGTATTTCCATGGATTATTGCAGGCAGTGTACTGAGTGGCTAAACCTTGATTGTGTAGACATGATTGTGGGTAAGGATAAAGCGGTTTTTTTTTTATTACAATTCCGAATTGATTATTAATCGAATGGGACCACATTCTTTGTCATACATTGAGAATAGCTAACTGGAAAAGAAAAAAAAAAGCTGACTTTACTTGCTTACCTTGTCGGTTACAATGGAACTAATGTGGTTTGTACAGCTTCTTCATATAAAATCGGGAAATCACACCTTCTCAAGAATAAAGCGAAGTTTTATTAATTTTACACTTTTGTTGTGAAAAACATCTTAATTGGAGGAAGACAGTCCGACGGAGTAGAAGAGAAACTTAATTGAACCCTCAACTAAAGTTTGAAGGTTCAATTAAGAAAACTTTTGATTTGAAATGATTTACAATGACAAATCAATCATCGATGTTATTTGCTTACAATTTCAATTTAACAAAACCACGACTCATTTGCAGTCATCTTATGCTTACTTCATTGTTGGAAGACACCATCTGGCGGAGTAGAAGGGAAACTTTTATATAAGGACTTATCAGGACTTCTGTGGTTTTTCCTGAATAACAGCACAAGCTTGAAGGGTAAAATTTATTACTGGGAACATTAAAGTTTTCTTTTTCTGGTGTCAATAATTGTGCTACTGAATTTAGTTCTTGGTTTTAATTATTATTTTGGTAGTTGAGATTGCTTTCTGCAGCTACGGTTGATCATTTTAATTTTTTTTTTTTTTCTTGGGTGCACTAGCTATTTTATTCGGTAGCACAACAAGAAAAACAGCTTTTTAAAGGCTTAGGAAAACAAAGATTGTATTAAAAACGCTTATTAAAATCTATTGTCTCAAATCCGGCAATCCGTTTAATTTTTCTTCAAGAAACGTAATTGGATCGGGAGACATGCAGTCACCGATTGGATTAATTTGGCAACGATAGCAGAAAGCAGAGCTGCTGCAGTGATGTCTCATTCGTCAACCGGATGTGTTGGAGCGTGGTCAGATTTTTGATGTACATCCCACACTAACCCACGTACCCATTGCCTTTATGTGTGGGTAAGGACAATTCAGATGTCACTGGTCTTCCAGTGAAAGTATTCCAACTGCGACACCTGACGGCACAACAGCGAATGTGAGTCGGCGGATTCGCCCCAGGCCGAAGCTTTCCCTTAACCAGTCGAAGAAGTGTAATGCTGCCAAGGACAGTCTGGTTGCGACAAGGTTCATTGCCAGGAGATTTGCATGATATTGAGTCCTACTGAACTAGTGTCGCAGCAGTGAAATGAAGAATGATAATTCTGTCTTCAGCGATGAAACTCCCTTATTGATCGTACAGTTCTACATTGAATCATTTTGTGTTTTCCAAATAATTTCCAATCTTTTTTCTTTTCTTTTTTTAAAGGCAGCATCTTTCTATACGTCTTATAAAGTTATCGTTGCATTCCTTGAAAATCTTTAATTTCTTCCTCAAGTCTTATTTAAAATATAAGACTTAAAGCCTGATTTTCTTAATTTCTTAATGTATGTAATATATTTCTTCTCTTTGGCGATCATCAGCTAGGACTAGTTAACAATAAGCAGACAGGTCTTAGTACAGAAATGAACTGTCCCCAGTTTCGATTTCTTCATTATGTTCTACAGTCGAATTTATTCATTTAGAAGAAAGTTTCTCCCAGAAAAGAATGTAAATAGCTACAGTTTTCATTGAATTTAATTCACTATATCTGTGATTCGTTGCAGGAATTGTGACATTCTATTGATTGTGAACTGTTCATTTACTCTTAAATAACGTTCTTGCACGAATCCATGTGACTGAATTGGATTTTTTTTTTTCCAATCTTCTTTCCGCTTCTGTAGCGTTTGCAGTATAGGTTTTTTAACATTTTTTTGGAACTTAACATGCAATGATTTGGCTTTCTGTAAATGTCTTACGACAGTGAATCTATTGTGAAACATTTGTTGTTTTTTATTAAGTTGCAGATTAATAATTTTCTATTTCAGAACCCTTGTTTTTGAAAACTTTGATGATTATCTTATTATGTACTTTGTCCTTGAGTCACCATTGGATTCCTTTTACTTATTCATTGCACCGTCGAATAGTAAGTTAATGTTATTGAAAATATAGTTAGCCGTTGGTTAAAAATGTAATTCGCAAAAACGAGGAGGTCATTCGTGAATTTCGTGTAAGTTTTGAAAAGAGTACCGGTATTTGCAGTCGGGTAGAACATGCTTAACCAATGCTTGTAAAGTTTATACACGAAAATGTCGATTCGCAGAAAACTTTAAAATTAAATTTAATATTGTTAAATGTATTTCCTTGAATTAATAATATAGTCCTCTTACATAAATCGTTGAACAGTCATGAAAGCTTAGTCGGGAAGAGTTTACTATGTAGACATTCGAGGGTGAACTCGAAGAAAATTTACTGGTTGGGGAGGGGTCGTAGTCTGGCAAAATCTTATTGACATTGAACATGACATTGTCTTTCTTATATTCTATAGCGATGATAATAATATTATTGTTATTATTATTATACTAAAATAAAATAACATTTTACGTGCGCAAAATTATTTTTAACATGAATAAATTAAGCCAAATGCACATTACTACTAAAAACAATAATTACAGATTAAAAACTCACATAATCGATTTCTCCAGCGCTCTGGCTGGCTTCCTCAGATGCATTTTACAAAATAAAATAAAATAAAATACAAAGCTCAGTCTTTTTATACAGAAATAGGCGAGAGTATTCAAATTTCGGAAGAGTCATTATTGCAGGCGGTAAGGGATGTCAAAAGTCTCTAAGCAGATCTTGTTTATTGTTCATTGTTGTAGAGCGCTGGAGAAATCGATTATGTGAGTTTTCAATCTGTAATTATTGTTTTTAGAAATGTGCATTTGGCTTAATTTATTCATGTTAAAAATATTATTATTATTATACTTTTAACCTTTTTTATACTGATTTATAATTCTTTCATTTTTGTCCATTCAACCGCCTTTCTACTGTTAACAATAAAATTATTTGTAAATTCAACAAAATGTTAATTTGAGAGCGGCTGAAAACTGATTAGTTTTTTTTTTTTTTTTTTTTTTTTCCCTTGAGTTCAATGGTTTAAGTTAAATCGTGCTTTAATATTTTACAGAATAGATGTGCATTCATTTACCTTCTTAATTACAGATAAAAAATGCAGAAAAGTAAAGTTTAACTTTTTTAGTTTTACTAATTACAAAGAAAATTCATTGAAGTCATAAGTTTGGACCTTTTTGCAAATTCATCTGTAAGTAACTTTACTTGTACTGTATACAAATTTTGTTGTCATGCCTCGGCATCCGTTTTTTGTTATGATTTCCGTCAATGTAGCTCATCTTTTTATTTTTGTTTATTTGAATCGTGGTTCAAACCAAAACTCCTTCGCCAAAAGCTTTTATAATCAAGTGCTATTTGCGATTGGTTACTCCTGGTATTCATTCGCGTCCACAGAGAAAAGCCAAGGAAATCGCAGCGAATAAAAATAAATCGTTGTGATGCGATGTTTGTCTTTAACTGCTGAACGCATCGGAATCATCACCTAATAGATTTCGTCATCACAAGAATCTCTGTGTTGTAAAGGCACTGTTCTCCTCGCTAGGAAATAAAAGTTTCTCTCCAGTCGCCTTGTTTTCAAATATATCAAAAAAATTATTGTAAAATAAAACAGCTTTTTCCGCAATTTGAATGATTTGAAAAAAGCTATTTATTTTACAAAGTTTATTTTAATACATCAAAAAATAAATAAATTAATACAAATAGAAAACTTCATTTTTTTTTTAAATATTCTTTTGCTCTATTTTTTTTTTTTATGCAAATTTATAAAATTTATAAAGATGAACTAAGTAAAAAAATTCAATAATTATAGCTTAATCGGTAGAACTTTTTTTTCAACGAATATATTACTTTTTTTAAGTAGCGTATTGTTCTGAAGAAGTGATGACATTTGACCTTTTAAATTATTTTTTCGAACAATTAAAATTTTAATTGTTGTAGATTGGCGGAAGCGCGCTCATTTTTTTATTCGGAATTTTTTTTTAACTAATTATTTCATCTTATCTGCTTTAGCATTTTTTTTTTTTTTAATGTCAGGACGATTTTTTTTTGTTCTGTCTACATTTGAATTGGTTGTGTATCTTTAATAGACATTCGACAGGAAATTAATACGTATGGTTGTCTGTAAGAGCGATACAGCACACTGCAGTTCACAAATACTTCTGAGAATGTAAAAATAAATTTATCGCTATACAAATTTGTTGAGAATTTTGTGGATGTACATGATAAAAATCAATTCATTATTTATTATATTTCAGTAACTAAATTTTATTGTGGTCTTAAATAAATAAAAAACTTATCTCATTTGATCAAGTAAAAAATTGCCATTACTGTACATCGTAAAAATTAAAATGGTATTTGTATAGATGAAATTATAGATGGTATTCGTGTAGAGTATTTTGAATTGGGGTTTTTAATAATTCCTTTCTGCGACTGTTATATTTATTTGAATACACTTCTGTTAATTTTTGATAAAAAAAAATTGTACAATTTCTATATTCCAAACATTTTCAAATTTATATAAATTTTGTAATTTCTCGGGAGGAGAAAAAATGCTTTTCACAAATTTGAGTATTGTAGGCCTATCGGATTAATCTTGTGATGTAAACAGGACCACACTGGAATGTTATACATAATCTGTATGAAATTATGACGATTTGGGATAGCGTGCTCATGCTCATCCTGGTCCCAAGAAATTGAGAAGCAAATGTGGTACCATTAATTTTAAATTAAAATGATTAGAACTTTTATTTTTTTCCCCCATTTTCATATTTTTTAAAATATGTTTTAATGCAGCTTTATTCCTAAACCACATTATGTTTTGGAAGCATAGATTCACTTGTCTCACATTTGTCACGTTAGTAAATGAAGTACATATTAAAACATCTGAAGCTGAAGGAATCTTATAAAATAAAAGGAATCTTGATGATTTTTATAAGAGAATATTAATAGGACCCATTCTAATTACTTTACTGAATTATTCAAATTAATTCTAATTATATTTATTTTATTAATATTATTATTAGGATTATTAATAAAACAAGAATTACAAAAATGAATAAAAGGCCAACATACAAAATATTTTTGAAAAACATTAAAAATTAACTACGTTTCGGCCCAACCATTTCCCTATTTTGAAAAAAGATGATGTCACGGGTTGGCATTTTGCTAACCTCCTCCATTAGGGTTAATATTACCAATTTTGTTAATAGGAATGAAGAGGATTACCGTCCCGCGAATCCTAAGGGTGTCGTTTATGCCCTCCAATGTTTGAATGCCCCTGAAAGTAAATAGGGTAAACGGGACAGCTTCTTAGGAAGCGCGTATATCAGCACTCCTTGGCCGTCCGCAATAGGGATGTCAATTACTTAACTGCGGAGCATGGGCATCGGCTAAATTACGAATGTTGTTTGTTATGAGTCCGATAGCGTGCTTAGGAAGTGCAAGGGTTTTTTTATACTAATGGATGCGTTCTATATACTTAATCTATATTACTAAAATCTTTTATTTCTCTGTCTGTCTGTGTGTCTGTCCGGCGCAATTTTCTGATAGAATGGAAAATAGAAATAATTTTTACAATGAAACATCCGCGACAGGAATCGAACCTGCAACCTTCTGATCCGAAGTCAGATGCCTTATCCATTAGGCCATAGGGACTACAACTCTCTTCATATGGTTTTTTGACTTATATCTCCTCCTTTCCCCCATCAATAAGGAATGTATTCAATCTTTTTTTTTGAATCTCAAGATTGTTTATTTATTTCACATCAGTCAGTTTATTTGTAATTCGAAACTGATAATTAGAACGATAATTGCCGAAACGTTGCAATATTTTAAATATTCTTACTTAACCAAATCCTATGTGATATTGAAAAATATGTGGGTGTACATGCCAGATGTTGGAGTAAAGAAAACAGAGTCAAGAAAGAGAGAAGCACTCTTTTTTTGAGGTGGAATACCGAAAAAATCACTATTTGCAACTCAAAAACCATCAATAAATGTAACTCAAACGTCACTGAAAAGTGACAATTATAATTAAAATGAGAGTCAAAAAATAATGAAGCGATACTTCTATTAGATAGAATACTGAAAAAGCCCTATCTGTAACTCAGAAACCATCAATATTTGGAACACAAAAGCCACTGAAAAGTGCCACTTAGAATAAAAAAAGAGACTCAAAAAAGAAAGAATCAGTATTTCTATTAGATAGAATATTGAACACTATTGTAACTCAGAAACCACTGAAAAGTATCATTTGGAATAAAAAAAAAAAAGAATCAAGAAATAAGAAGCAGTATTTCATTAGGTAGAATACTGAAAAATCACTATTTGTCACTCAAAAACCATCTTTATTTCTAACTCGAAAACCACTGAAAAGTATCAATAGGAATAAAAAAAAAAAAGATAGTCAAGAAAGAAAGATGCACTATTTCTATTAGGTAGAATACTGCTCAGAAGTTAGACGTCTTAGCCATTAGACCACTAGGCCTACATTCTAATCTCTGTAAAAAATAAAAATATATCATAGATATATGATTTACAAGATGGTTCTAAAAGCAGTCGTAGATTGAGAGAATATAGACATCAAAAATTAAATTTAAAAAAAAGCTTTTAAAAAATTTTAGTTTTAGTTTCCTTGATGTAATTTGTGTGTGTGTGTGTGTTATTTTTAATAAATAAAAAATTGTTTTCCGTTACATAAGGGAGGCTTCCGGACCGAAGCGACGGGTAGCCGACTAGTTTTCCTGAAAGTTATTATTGTATTGTATCTGTCGTCGTCTTCTACCCTCCCCCCCTCCCTTTTTTTTTTCTTAACATTTTTTCTGTTTCGGTTGGATTGCATTGCAAGATGCCTTTCCTGATAGTGGTTTCGCCTGTTTTGCATCTTTAGTTAAAATTAAGCCTTAATTTCTTTGTGAAAAGTTAGCATCAATAAGTCTACGATGGGCTCATGTAACTGTAACTGCTGCTGGGCGATAGTGACGTCATATCGTGGTTTGAAGTTTTTCCATATAATCTCCCATCATCTCCTGTTGTTTCACTTGTAAATGGCCGCTGGTTGGGGCCGAAACGTAGTTAATTTTTAATTACATGTTTTTAAAAAAAAAATTGGGTGTTGACCTTTTATTCCTTTTTTTAAAAAAAATCAATAACTACACACGTAAAAAGGTGCTTCAACAAAAATTACAATTTGTTAGTTTTTCGATGTGGTCGATCTAAACCAGGGTTTCTCAACCTTTTTTTACCCATGGACCCCTTTTCCCTTCTATTGTTTTTTGGTGGACCAAATTTCGTAGCTATTCGATAAAAGAAAAAGTAAAGGGATTATATTAATAATCAGCGAAGTAGTAAATGATTACGCTTTATTTTGAATAAAAACTAATTTAATAAAATTTTGTGGCGCATTTATGCACACTGGTAAATAATTCATAATAAACCATTTTAAAATAAGTGTGATTCAATGAGATCCCTGTGGACCCCGAAGAATATTACATGGACCCCGGTTGAGAACCACTGATCTAAACAAATGGCGGCACTGGGTCTATCTCTTTTTTTTTTTTTTTGATGAATTTATCCGTTGTTTGAAACTATCGTCTTCGTTTCATGAGAAATTGCTTTTTATCTAAAACTTACCTCCGTTACTCTCTGATTCACTGAAACAACCTGAAATCTCTACCTTAATCTACTAACCAAGGAAACCACTGCATTTACAGTTGTTTTCTTTTATTTACATCCGTCCATCTTCGCTCTTCGTTTTCTTACTGCGACACAGCGCCGCAGGTTTTCTGGAGAAAATGTTCAGGATTTTTTTTTTTTTTTTCTTTGATGTTTTTATAGCTGCTTTTGAAGAGTCTCATCTTGCTTGGAACGAAATCAATGCAGTCATTCGGAAATTCGAACTCTTTGCTGAAGTGTTTGTTATTATTCTTTCCTCCTTTTTTTTCTCTCCGTTCGAGTAGAAGCAACAATCAATTCGCAGAAACGTCTCTTGTCACGACAGGTGGCGCAACAGGTCGCTTCATCGCGGTTGTTTTTTTCCCTTCTCTTGGAACTGCCTCTTCCCATTAGTGAGTTATGTACAGTTCTAAGGAATGTATGCTTCATAAATCTATATGTCCTAAAGAAAAATATATCACCTCTAAATTAAACTAAAACAGTGCATCACATAGATCGCAGTTTGAGAGCTATGTTTTTGATTTCGAATCCACCAACTTGAATTTTAATTCAGTTTTCTTTCTACTTCGATTCAACATCTTGTAATCTATAAGATTAATTAACGAACTTGCATTTTCGACTTTTATTTCTTTCGGCAGCTAAATGCTCATCACGCCAAATAATTTCAATCACAATTGATTGTGGAATATGAATTCACTGGTGAATTAATATGAATAAAAAATATTTTAATGTTACTCCATCTTATAATTGATTCTGAATAATAATCTTAATTCTGGAATATTCTTAAGGGATTACATTGTAGGTTACTGTTTCCTTTTTTTGGGTTTCTTTATACAGTAAAACCTCGTTAAGTCGTCACTCCGCTTAAGTCGTCGTTTTCCTTTGGTCCCGACAAGGTCTCATAGACAGTAATGTAAAATAACCCTCTTTTACTCGTCACCAAATTTAATTCTACTCCGGATAACTCGTCACCCTCAAAAATGGCGAAAAGCATCTTTATTCTCAATTTTGCCTACTATCTTTTCAGCCCCGCCCCTTCACTCTAAGAAAGCCTAGCCTTTACGGGGAATTTTCACGTGGGAAATTCACTTGGGAAATTACATACTACTCGCTGCGACTCTTGTCAAGAGTAGACGTTTTTCTTGACTGCTACTGAGTGTGATTTTATTTCATAGCGAGTAAGCCCTGAAAATTTAAAAGCGATCGAAATTGTTTTTCTTCCTCCAAATGTAACTGCACTACTTCAGCCTTTAGATCAAGGGATAATTCTTGACTTTAAACGAAAGTATAAAAAAATGCTTGTAAAGGACATGATAAAAAGCCTTGGATAGAACGAAAAGCTAGAAGTTTCGGTTTTAGATACGATTAACTATGTGCACAAAAGTTGGAGTTCCATTTCATTACAAAGTGTTTCGAATTGTTACCAGTAATCAGCACTGCTGGATTATTTTAATGCCAGTAAAAGAAAATAAAATGGTTTTTTTTTTTTATTATTATTTTCCACTCATTCATTTGCATGTATTGATTTCTGAAAATTGTTTTTCTCACCGAATCCTACAGCAGTTTATAAAAATATTGTATTTCAGTGTTTTGTTTTGTTTTTTTCAAAAATGCCCACTCCGCTTAAGTCGTCAAAAATGTTCGGTCCCTTGAGTGACGATTTAACGAGGTTTTACTGTATATAAATAATCAATTATATTGACTTGAAATTTCATTTCCCGCTCTTAGCTTTACCACTAAAAACCTCTTAGAGAGGGAATAACAAAATTCTACAGTAAAAACCGTTGAAATAAATTAGCTAATATTATACATTTCTTCTTATTTTTTTTTTATTTTTTTTTTATTCGTTATACATTATAAGAAAGTATGTTAATGTTGTCTTTAAAATGAGTGAAAATCTTTTGAATTTACAGAAACTATTCAATCATTAAATTGAAGACGTCAACAGTAAAGAAAAAAAACCGTTAATTGAAAAAGAAAATTAATTTTTTAAATAAATAAGTAAATAAAAAAAACTAGCCGTTCTGATATGGCCGAGCGGTCTGCCGCGCGGCCCTTGTGTCGGAACCTGGGCACGAATCCCGGCACCGGCATGGCTGCTTCTTTCTTTCTTCTGTGTTTCGTCCGTTTCTATCTGGGACTTACTATCTCAGTGTTATTCTGGACTTGATGTGAATCTCGTCCCCCTCCTCGAACTTTACTAGCTCCACCGTGAAGGTTATCCGTGATCCTTAGTTGGCTCAAATCGACGTAAAGAAGAAGATGAAAAAAAAACAAAAAAAAAACCAACCCGATAACAATTCCAAAGGAGTATTTTTTAATTGGTAGATTAAAATTGGCAGATTCTCTGGGAATGCGAGATTTTCAGGCTTTTTATTTATATATTTTTTTAATCTGGGGACACGGCAATGCCCCCGCCAAGACGAGCCGAAGGCAGGAAGGGCACTACGTACCTTTTCTGGAAGTGTTTCGTCGTATTTTCGAACCCTTATAGCTTCGGCCTGGATAATACTAGAGAGCTCAAATTTTCAGGATAAGATGCAGTTAGCAGACTAATGAAATACGCTAAGTTTTTATTTATTTAGCTTTTATACTTTGGATTTTATTAATACCTAAAATACGTCGATTCCGTCACTCACTCACTGACTGACTGACTGACTCATGATCATCAAAACCTCTAGGGTACTTCCTGAAGTCCTAGAAAGCTGAAATTTGGAAAGCAGGTTAGGATTAGCACACAAACAACAAAAAAATTAAGAAATCCGTAACTTTCACATTCCAACCCCTCATAAAGGGGGGGTCTGGTTAAGTATTATCGAACCCTCATAGCTTCGGCCTGGATAATACTAGAGAGCTCAAATTTTCAGGATAAGATGCAGTTACCATACTAATGAAATACGCTAAGTTTCATTTATCTTTTATACTTTGGATTTTATTAAGATCTGAAATACGACGTACCCTCAATGCTTCGGCCTAAATAATACTGTGTAATAATGTGATTTCTTACAAAAGTGCAAACAGCTTGTACATACAAGTTGACCAATAGAAAAACAGAAAAGTAGGGTATTGAAAAAAAATCCATTTTCTAAATAATCTTAAAACTAAATTTAGTTGTAATAGATAATCCCACCCAAAACATTTCATGTAAAATAAGTTGCCAAGACTCACATGCTCATAACGCTTTCACTGTTAAAAAGTTATCAGATCTCATCTTACAAAAAGAAATGAAATCCCACCCAAAACATTTCATGTAAAATAAGTTGCCAAGACTCACATGCTCATAACGCTTTCACTGATAAAAAGTTATCAGATCTCATCTTACAAAAAGAAATGAAATCCCACCCAAAACATTTCATGTAAAATAAGTTGCCAAGACTCACATGTCATAATGCTTTCACTGTTAAAAAGTTATCAGATCTCATCTTACAAAAAGAAATGAAATCCCACCCAAAACATTTCAAGTAAAATAAGTTGCCAAGACTCACATGCTCATAATGCTTTCACTGTTAAAAAGTTATCAGATCTCATCTTACAAAAAGAAATGAAATCCCACCCAAAACATTTCATGTAAAATAAGTTGCCAAGACTCACATGCTCATAACGCTTTCACTGATAAAAAGTTATCAGATCTCATCCTACAAAAAGAAATGAAATCCCACCCAAAACATTTCATGTATACTAAGTTGCCAAGACTTACACGCTCATAATGCTTTCACTGGTAAAAAGATATGAGATCTCATGTAAAGCCAAGTCCCTAACTCTAAAAACCCTATATCTTGGTCAAAAAGTATGGCTTGGCCGTTTCATGGAACTATTTCATCCCACCCAAAACATTTCATGTAAAATACATTTCATGTTGACAAGATGCTCATAACGCTTTCACTGTTAAAAAGTTATCATATCTCATGTAGAGCCAAGCCCCTCACTCTACAAGGCCTAACTCTAAAAACCCTACTATCTTGGTCAAAAAGTATGCCTTGGCATACTCCATATCCTTTACATAACTCCATGGGATTGTCTGTGCGACAGCCACGAAACGGCCAAGCCATACTTTTGACCAAGATAGAGGGTTTTTAGAGTTAGTGCTTGTAGAGTTAGGGCTTGGCTTTACATGAGATCTCATATCTTTTTAACAGTGAAAGCATTATGAGCATGTGAGTCTTGGCAACTTATTTTACATGAAATGTTTTGGGTGGGATATAAATTATCAAAAATTCAAAAACGATACAGAAAAGAGCAATTATGCTTCTTTATTTAATAACACCAGTAAAAAAAAAAAACATGTACTATTAAATCATCATCAGATTGATTAAACAAATACAATTATACTAATTTTATTACAATGTAATTTTTAAATTTTTAATTTTTAATGCACTTTAAGGCTACTTTAAAAAAAAATGTAAAACCTTTTCCATCCGTCTAATATATTATATTATATTACATTATATTATATTACATTATACGTTTACTAAAACGGATCCACTTCCACGAATCTTCTCTGACATGAGGAAGGACAACGTATTTTAAGAACCACAGAACAGCAGCGAAAGAATCATTGACAGAGTTTGTTGTACATTGTTCGAATCGGAGTCATTTTGATATCGTACATTACCTGAATGAAATTTATCCGAACAGATCTCCAAGGAATCTTACTTAGACTTGATTCTGGGTTTTCCGGTATTGAAGCAAGTGACCATATGGTGACGTCACGTTCTCGCAGGAGAGTTGTGGTCTGGTTTCCCATTTGCCGTCGTCAGCCAAAAGTGAGTTAAGGGACGGCACGAGAATACTCTCGAAGTGGCAACAGACAGTGAAAGAATGAACTGTATATCTCACAGGATTGGAATTGGCAGACGACGGTCAGAGACCCATCGGCAGCTAAAAAGCAATTTGCCACCAGTCCCAAAGACCAAAGTTACCTGATCGCATGACGGGAATCACAAGAAATTCTCATTGACACCTACTCATCTTATTAGGTATTTTTAATGAGGTATTTTCCTAAAGGAAGAACTGAACCATAAGTGATTGTACTTCTCATCTTGAATTGTTGATGTTTTATTTAATAGTAAAAGGTAGTCGATGTAAAGTTATCTAAAAAGACAAGCAGGTGTTAACGTTAACTACAAAAACAAAAAGAAAAAAGAAAAGCAACATTGATTGTATAACTTAAGTTCATACCTCTTCCTTATATCGTTTCTTCTTATCATAAGATCCAAAACTTCTTCAACACCAAATAATTAAAGAAACACATTCTGGGGTAAACTTCTTATATAAAGATATGAGAAGTTGGCACACCAACCATAATATTTTTTTTTCGTTACGTCAGCCACGAAACAGCTGTCACAATAAACGTCAGAGCATTCTTAATTTTTGAAAATAAATATCAAAATGCTAAATTTAAATTAAAATTGGAATCTAAAAAAACGAAGAACAGCGATCTGAAAGAGTAAACAACCCAAGCAATTGCTGCTATGTTATTAAGTTTCATTTATAAATTTTGCTTAAAATATATTGCTGTAATTGTCTTCTAAAAATAATAAATAATTTCCTTTTTAAATAGTAATTAAGTGCTTTAAAATATTTCTACCTTTAAATAATGGATTGATTCCGTGAGTGCCTTTTTTTATAAATGTAAATATTACCTATGAAATTCTAAACTTAGGATCATTATTGCTTTACACGCAAAAATACTGCTTTTAATGTTGCGTGATCATTAGCTTTTTCACTTTTTTCTAATATTAACTGAGAAATAGGATGGTTAACTTTATGAGCAAGACTGCTGCTAAAAATAACCACTTGTTTATGAAAATGAAACAGGCGGGAAAAGGTCACAGTGGTTAGAATAGAAACTTTCCGTACTAAATATTAAGATTTGTATTATAAATACTAAATTCTTCTAAAATAAAAATTCTCCACAAGACAACATTTCAATAGCTTTACCAGCTATCTTTTTCAAGCACCAAGTAAAATAAAATAAAATAAAACTAACAGGGAAAAGACATTCAACGTCCTCTTCCGTACAACTCCAAACAGAAAAATAAATTCAAATTCATAACAAACATGAAAATAAAGAACATAACGTGCTACATGCTCCACGAGACATTTTCTGCTATAAAAATACTTGATTACAACAAAACTCGATCACAACGCTCCATAAAATTTAAAAATCAAAAATTTTTTTAAAAAAAAATTTAATTTAAAATTAAAATTTAAAGTTTAACCATAAATCAAATTTTTATATGAACTTTAAATTTTAAAAATTTGATATATGGTTAAACTTTTTGGTTAAACGTTGTGTTGTGTTTTAAATATATTTCCTAATCAAACCCAAGTTTGTGTGATTTTTATTATCTGAATAAATTGTTTACTTCCTTTTTTTCCGTTTTAAATTTCTTGAGATCGTTATTACGTTGCTTACAAAAACATGGATGTATGCTTTCTCTTTATTAGGTCTCTTTACAATGAATTTTGTAAATCACCAGCTATCATTAAAGATACCTACTAAAAAAAGAATGACGTCAAATTTTGTTAGATTAGAAATAGATGAAATATACTATATTTCAGTAGGCGCCTTAATGTAAACACGATTTTAATTGTTGTGCCAAATTTCGTAATTTTTGAGATCGAGAGGAAAAAATGATAGGAAAAAAAAAGTATGAATTATTCATTGTGCAAAGTATAAAACAGAGAAGATAGGGAAATAAGCAGCAGCCATTTGGGGCCACCGAAAATTGAGAAGAAAGAAAAAAATGCATTCAAAAATCTCTTCTCAAGAACGGAATGTAATACAGGGAAACAAACTTCTTTTTTTTTCCAACGGTACCGGTACTAGAATTGAAAGTGAATGTATTTTGATAGCTTGTAGCTCCTTAGATGTTGGCCTGATGTGTATCAATAGGATATAATAATAGAATTATTCTTACCTAGTCTAACCCTTTCCTCTCTCCAATGCGTAGAATTAAAACGGTTTGACCAAACCTATAATATCCAGGGGAAGTTAGCTAATGAGCAGATGTAAGAATTGCAAGGGAAAGCAATGTAGACATTTATAATTTATTTAAATAACTTTGCATTTTTCTTAAAACAAGATAAATAACATTACATGAGGAGAAGGATTACGAAATCTCAAAAGCGCTGTTATGTTAAGTAAATATTTAAATGTGTTTTCTTTGAATAGTTACTGTTTCTATGATAATACAGAAAATATTGTCTCTTAAAAATTTATGTATCCATTAATTTTCTTCCTGAGAAGAGATCGTTTATATTTGAAGACAAAGAAAAAAAAAATCTGATTTATAAATAAATATTTTTTTTTTTTTTATAATATCATTCATCCTTTGTATTATAATAAAATACGGACCAAACATAAATGAAAAAAAGGCCAACAAAATAAAGTTTGTAAATGACATGTTTGGGGGATATACCCTATCCTCAGATTACAAGTAACCAAAAATAAATAAAAACGGAACTTATAACGTCCCGAAATAAAAATGATCTTATTCAGTTTGTATATATTTCAGGTCGTTATAAGTTCCGTTTTTATTTATTTTTGATTACTTGTAATCTGAGGATGGGGTATATCCCCGAAACATGTCATTTATAAACTTTATTTTGTTGGATTTTTTTGTGTGTATGGTCGGTATTTATTTATTTTAATTAATAATTTATTTATTTGTTTTACTTTGGCGACAAAGTCCACGAGTTATTCCAGCTCGTTTTGAATTGCTGAATATGTTAGTTCGCTGTGTTCACCCCAGCAGCGGTGGGTCGTTGTAGCTTGGGACGCGGCATTCTTTCGATCGATACCAATCCGAATGCCTACAGCACAAACACACCTGAAGGAAGTACCACCTCCCTTTGTGCATATTGTCGCTGACGCTTACGCTTAAAATTTAATCCCCCGATCGAAACCGAGGTAAATCTCTCTTTAAACTTAGATTTCGAACGCAAGGAGAAGACGAGAGAGACACACAAAAGAGGCTGTTGTTTACTCTTACAAAGAAGAACTCGAATGTCAAGTGATAATTTCACACAAGAACAGTTTTTAATTGCTTTTTCCTTTTTTTTTGTTTGCCTTTTCAGTTTGTTTTTTTTTGTTCTGTTTTTGTTTTGTTTTCCTTGATTTGTTTTCAGTTCTTCTCCTTCGCCTTGTGAATTTTTTTTTTTTTTTATCTTTACATGTATTCTCAAGCTTTCTTGTTTTTTCGTAGTAATTAAAAAAAAAAATCATTAGTATTCTTGAATATTGGATGTTTATAAATTAACGTTATTCATGGTAGGCCTTTGAAAGTCTTCATGTACTAATACGCATTTTTATAATGTGAAGTGACTGCTATTTTTGGGGAAATTCAATTTCTGTTAAAACATTAATTTAGACGTACGAAGGAAGTCTCTTCATTCCCAACTAGATCACATTTTGTGAAACGATTTATTCAAAATCTACAGTATTTAGAAATATGAAATTTTTTAAGCCCATGTAGAAATCCATGTAAAAGTCACAATCGTATTTTCGACAATTAAAACTGTAAGTTTTATAAAGAATTACTTGTTTGAAAAAACTTGGAGAAAGCTATAAGAAAGGTCATAACAAAAGCGCCATTAGTTCTTAAACCGAAACAAAAATTTGTAATTTCTACTAATCCTACAGCGTCGTAGCATTAGTCGCTTCCGAATACATTCAATCTTAACATGTACAGTATATGTATTTATTAATTTTCGGAAGTGATTTTAACAGTGCGCGAGTCTACTTAAAAGTCCGGCTTTTTTTGCTGGTGTGATAAACAATTTGCTTCTTAAATATTCATTTGTTTTCAGTCTTACACCGAAATACATAACTTTTAAATAAGAGAAGGATACAAACATCAGTCGGTCCAGTAGCCGGGTGGATAAGAGCGCTTGGCCGCAAGTTGGATGGAGGTGGCGGTGTCGATCCACAAACTTTTAACTACACAAATATGAACAAGTCTGTTGGCAGATCAAACTGGAAATTACACATCGACAGTTGTATTTTGACCTAAAAGTGTTGTTAATGGAGTCATTTGTTTGTAATTCCTTGTTTCGTTAAAAAAATATTCACTGAAATACAGTGATAAAAGATTTCCCGATTTTTTTTTTCTTTCTTTTCGGCAACTTTTTTGGAAAATAGCAATTATCTTTCCAGTGTTGGAAGACAAAGCGGGAATTTCCTCTTTTACGATTTTGTCTGGGGAGAGCATTGTAGAACGAACATCATAATAACCTTCTCATAGCGTTAAAAGTAAACATCCCAGTTTGAATTTTTTTCCCCCCAAGACGAGAACTGAAAGTTGGCCTGAATATGTGTATGAGGTGTTTTTTTACTAAATTACTCAGACTGTTAGCAGAATAATATATCTATCACGGATTTTTTTTTTTAAATAACTTATATCTTTTATGTCAAAAAAAAAAAAAAGCTTTTAATATTTTTTTAACACATATATTTTTACTTAGATCATCCTGATTTTTATACTACAGATGACCTGAATGTAGATGTAAATCTTAATTTCTCCACCGACGTAATTTTGAACTCCATAACCATTTTATTTTCATCTACTGTACTTGTGAATGCATCGTTCTGGCGTTCTAAGTGTAAATGACGGTAGTTAGAAGAAGCACAGTTCACTAAACAGGGAAATTATTGTCAACGGTAATGACTACGTCTTGAAATAAATACACATACACAAGAAAATAAGAAAGACAGCTAGCGACTGGGCGATTTGAAATTAGGGGTACGCTATAGTCATAGTAGTAATGAGCTACTAATGACATTTCAAAAAGCTTTTTAGTTTTAAAAGCACGACTAGGCCTTTTCAATACTTTAAACTTTTGAGTAACGTATTTATCATCCTGATGCTCTTTTGGCCATCATTTTAACCACCTGTTATTACATTTTTGTTAAAATTAGCATTGAGTTTTTTTGTTGTTGTTTGAAATTTTTTTTTTTATTTTTTTTATTTTTTGTTTTTTTTTGGTTTGTAAAGAAATTTATATAAATCTGTAAAATAGGTTTATATATTTTTGAGTTAAATATTAACTCTGTATATATTTTTAATGTGTTAAAGCTTTTTAATCTCGTAATTTTGTGTGTCGGTGTCTACTTTGCAAATTTTAAATGTTACGTTAAAATTTCACTTATTTCTGTAAATTTAATTAATATTCTGTAAAATTCTTTGTAGCTTTTAAAATTTTTAAAATCGCTGCTAATGCTTCTATCATTTCTTGATATTTAAACTTAATAACTGTTTATTGGTATTAAACGATCAAATCCTTTGTTGCTGCTTCGTTTTTTTCTTTTCCTCGCGTAAAATATAAGTAGTGTCAATTAAATTTCCCGAACCAAAAAAAAAATTAAAGAATGCAATTTAGGTGAAAATATCTAATTTTTTCAAGTATAGCAGATTAACATTGTAAATTGGCCTGTGAACTATCAAAAAAAAAAATATATTAATATGGTTTAAAAAAAGGAATTTAATTATTAATAGTGCATATTTTTGCAGTATTTCAAAAAACCATCTACCGGTATACTGCTTTTTTCGTAGTATATTCTGTAAAATAAAAATTACTAACATTGTCGTATCCCTGTCAGCTCAGTTTTAAATCATCCAAATCTGTCAATCTACAAACATATGACTATTTTCTTACAAAACTTATGAATTTTATATGAATATAAACATTCACACTGTACTATATTTATTCATTAACTACGTTATAGTAGAAATCCTAAAAATAAAAAAAAGTAAATAAATAAATATTAGTAAAGGGTGAGACCAAGTTGTATACAAAATGACATCCTAATACAGCTGTTTCCCGCTAATATGGCGATCATCAGCCAGGAGCAGTCATCAGTTCACAACCAGGCCTCGGTACACGGGAATATATGAGAAATCTTCGGAACCAATGTGGAGCCCGCAAATAAATAAATAAATAAATAAATAGTTTGTGTTGTAGAATCTTTTCCTTTCCCCACAGAAGCAAACAGTCTTTGTTGGACAATTAATGATTAAAACCTTTTTTTTTTTTCCCAGTTTTCAGTTTTTTTTCTTTATTTCCTTTCCCATTTAAAGACCATCTACTTTGAAATGCGTTGAAACAATCTGGCGAAGATTTATCTCGATTGTTTTTTAAAACTGTTGATTTCACCACACCTTACTTTCATTTCTTTTGTAATATTGCTACGTATGATTTATTTTGTTCCATCATCGCTGATGTATTAGCGTTGTGACCACAAAAATTCCATGAGTGTTTTGTTAATATTTTTTTTTCTTTCCTCCTTCTCTTCATTCGCTCAAGTTTGTGCTTTTATCAACATCAATCAAAGTCTGATATTCTTAATCTTTCTCTGTGTCAAATCCCGTGCTAACTTCTTAAAAAAAAATCTTTTAAAAACAATTAGAAAAAGAGAAAATAAAATTATAATTTTAACCTAAGAATCGAACCGTCTGAAAATGAAAAACGTGAATGTTAAAGAGAAATAAATAACTTATTGTCCTCCAAATGAGAGATGGCCGCCCTGTTTTTGTGAGATCTGCACATGTATGATCGATTAGTCTGGTCAGGCACTTCCTTTTGATTTTATGACAGGACGCCGCCATTACGGTAATCGCTTGTTACTTTGCAAAAGAGCATTGTATTTATAAATAATATATATTTATTTATTTATATAAATACTTACTGTTAGCAACTGGTATTGAAATAACGGTAAATAGTCGAGAGAATTTTTAATTTGGCGTTATCAACATGTCTTTCTCAGTGAAAACAGACGACGGCGTCCATTGTGACAGGAAAACATAATTGATCAGCTACCGGAAGGGCTGCGCAGTTCAAACTTCCGCCGGCCAACTTTAATTTGGAGGACAGTACAGTTCTTTAATGCTTTTACTGCTCCGCGGATACGAACTTTTCATTACCTTCTCAGACGTTTGTATGTTTGCTCGTTTTGCATTGCATTCAAATGCTACAAATAAATTTGGCTTTACATTTCCAGAGATAAATTTTCACCGTGTTTTGATATTTGTAGGTATCACAGAATTTCAAGGTAAATAGCCAAAATTTTGTGCATGAAATCGCAAATGAAGTGGGTTGTTTTTTTTACGTTTCTGAGTTATAGGCAAGTTCGAGAATACGATATTTTTCTCTAAAAACAAAAAAACAAAAAACAAACCGCTGCCGCTTCTTGTGCTACCATGAAATCACGACGTCTCCTGTGGTTTCTTGAACTGATTTAGAAGAGGAACAGTAAATAACAAAAACACTATACTTCTACGCATAATTTATAATCAAATGATGCACATTTACAGAAAGGAGCTTTTGCGTACAAAATATATATTCTAGGCGTTTACGTGTAGAAACAGCCATCCTCAGTTCACTTAAAAAAGACGTTATCGTAATAAAACAGCTCTACTTCCTCACAGGACTTCTTCCATTCCATCCTACAAGGTAATCTTCTCTATTTTATTCTAGTATTTGCACCGAAGAGAGAGAGGAGCTGGGTTTAAGAAACATGTCTGCTGTACGACATGATTACATTTCTACTTGAACAGAAAGTATATCCATTTATTAATAAACCAGACGGAACCTAGCTTTTCCGTATCCAAATAAGGCATATTCAGACTTAGTATTTAAGATTTAGATATAATATCTGAACAGATTTTCATTATTTTGCGTAGCTAATGTTTTATTAAAATTTCCAGCAGTTGTCTTATTGAGGATGAGTTTTCTACTTGTTCGTTTTATGTCGTTTCCGAAGCGAATTTTTATTTGGGGAATGTTTGTTTTTATTCCGTAGAACTCGGTTTGCTTTGAAGGCATCGATATTTTGAGAAGCGTGTTTGTTCTGAAAGTCTAAGGGAATAGGTTTCTTTAAAAATTCAGTTGTTGTTTGCGTTTGATCTGTGCGACATTGAGCTTGTAGATCTATGCGTCTGGATCCCCAAGAAATTAAGACAGAAACCCAGGGACCGCCAGTCTTTGATGTTAATGAAAATGAAGCTGGATTTTTGTGAGTAAACGACTGTTTTCTTTAATTATGTCAATTTGATTTAATCTACTTTTGTAGATTAAAGTTTTCAAACAGAAAAATAGCGGAAATGTTGTTTTTCTGTTGGAAAACTTTAGGAATTGAAAAATTTCGGAAAGACAATTCGAAATTTACCAGACTTAAAAAGATCTGCGTAGTTTACAGATAAGTGTGTTTGCCTTGTTTGTCTAGCTTCAGTGGCAATGCCTAAACGCGGGAACTTAAAAAGGCATTGTAAAACCGTGCATAAAAACTACGAAAATGATTTTCCGCAAGTTATCTAGCCTGTGTTTTACTTCTTACGTTTATGAAGAGCTAGACAAAGATTTACTAGTTTTAAAACTTTTTCTTAGTGTCTTTAATCTTCTTTAATCCATCATAAAGAGTTTTAAGAATAAAATTTGTTATCTGATTGCCAAAATTTCCGATTATTCCAAGTTTACCAAAAAAAAAAAAAAATGGTATCAATTTAAAAAAAAAAAAATTACTAATGTGCAAAAGCTTGAGATGTTGTACAGTGAGAAATAGGGTGAAGCCATGGACCTTAACTTTATTTCAATCTTAAGATGATAACATAATCAGTTTTAGCCATAATTAGTTTATTGGATAGTACCCTACTTGCATTAATTATTTTTCAGTAAGAGAATTGTTTTTTATTTATTTATTTATTTATTTATTTATTTATTTATTTATTTATTTATTATTAAAAGTGAAGATCTCAGAAACAGAAGCAACATACAAGACCTTGATAGATAAATCAGAGATGGAAGAAAATATTGTAGTAGGCACGTGGATAGAATGGATGAAGACAATTAGTAAAACAAGCAGTTAGTAAACCGAATGGTAGAAGAAAGAGAGGAAGACCTTTAAAATGATGGAAAAAATGCTGGTCCTCAAGATGCTTTTGTACAGGCTTTTAACCTAATCTAGTGAAAGAAGAAGATGAATAAGATGATTAAGAAACAAATTGCATTTCTTGATTACTGAACCTTTACTATAACGTAATGATATTTTTGACTTCGTAAACAGTGATTTGTTAACAGTAGTTTTCAAGAACATGGCTCTATCGTTACGAAGGTATGTGAACAGTTTAGCGCCGTATGTAGACATATATTGTATCTACCTACAGTTTCGAAACAGAATTCGGCAAGTTAGTCTTCAACATTCACTAGATATGCTGACGATTTCAGTTCATGAAAGCTCGAAATGAACAACAAAAATCTCGTCTATTTCTCGAATTAAGGATTGGAATTAACTGCTGAAGTAAAAGGGGATCATTTCGAAATGTTGAATTGTATTCGAAACTATTAAACCACCTGCCCGCATCCAAAGGACAGTGAAGAGCAAGGCTTGAGAGCGACCAGGTGTGTTTCGTCTTTTGGAAGTCCCCGCTATTAAGGACGCGCTGGTGACTGCGTTCATTGAAATTGTAACAAAACAGGCAGACATCGTTAATTTCATTGAGTGAAAGTTCGAGAACCGGAAAGAAAGAAACAAAAACAAATTGAAGCTACACCAAGACCTAGAGAAACAGTGAGCGTAAATAGCTGTTAACCGAGCGTGGATTCTACAGCAGTAGAGGCTCCCGCGATCACCAGCTAAAAGCAGGAAGTATTTGTAGAAAAAAGGAATGGATTTACCACATCAGAGGTTGAACTTACACTCTTGCTTTAAAGAAAGGAACACTTGAAAATACTAATCAAACATTATGGCGAATGGAAAAAGCTAATTGTTTATTTTCAAAATTATTATAGATTTCCCTATTGTGTTTCCTTCGACTTCCGAGTAACCAGTTTTCTAATGTTTTAAGATGATTTTGAGGTCATTTTATTTCTATTTCACTATTGGCCGATCATCCTTGATTATAGTAATTAAACGAAACTTTTTTTAGTATATTTAAATCGTGTCTGATAATTTCCCCAAACAGCGTCAACTTTTGTAAAGATACGGGATATTTTACAAATTTCAATAGATCCATTGAAAAAATTAAGACAACCATAATAATTTTTAAAAAAATAAATAAAATGTGTTAAAAAACAGACATTTACAGTTATAGGACAGTTTCGACCAACTTAACGTTGGTCATCATCTTATTTCTTTTAGTGTTACAATTTTTACATATTAAAATTTAATTTCCATTGTTAATAACCATTTCGTATTTCCTGTAAAATCATAGTGTAAGTTACGAGAAAGATAACTCTCCAAGTCCTTTTGCAGATTCTTTTCATTGGAACTTACCTATGAAACCAAAAGCAGAGTTTGTGGGATTGCGTTGGCATTTTTGAGTTAATGGAACGTTGCAAATGTTTGCTGTCGCTGAAAATTGATATTTGGATTGGGGCCGGTGATTTATTCCGCACTCCAACCTATGATTACTTCTCTCAATAGAAGGTGAGCGTCCTCGTAAAAATCAGCGCCTGATTTAATGCGCGGGGCGTCTATTTCATTTCACTAGCTTCGTTCGCTATTTATTTTTCCCGTAACGACGTCTTAACTTAACATTGGATTCAGTCACGACACATCGGAAACAGTTTCCCCTCCCACCACCACACCGACAGGGCTCCAGCACCGCAGGCAGATTCACAAGAAGACGGAAGAGGACTGAAGGAGATTTCAGAGATGATCAAGCAAAGAGGATGTGTAGGCTACAAAAGGCTCAGTTCTCAATTGAACAGACTACGGGATTTAGGGTTATTATGGTCGGGTGCTTATATTAATTTTGGAATTTGTTTATTTTAGTCTTCTGATAAGGATCAGAAGACTTATAATCCCGTTTTGTCTGTGGACTGTATCCCACAATACAGCGCACAATAATCAAAACAATGCAATGCGCAACAATCAAAACAATCGCGACAATTGCATCTTTTGCATGCGCAACAATCACATTGATAATACAGCTCTACAACATTAGCACAACAGTCACAACAGTATCACAATAATCGCAACAATGGCGCCTTTTGCATTCGCAACAATCACATTTATAATGCAGCTCTACAACAATCACAATAAACGCAATAATTGCGCCTTTTGCATTCGCAACAATCACATTTATAATAATAAGGAAATTAAAAATATCAATTACATTTTCTTATAATCAGAAGACGTTGCGCAGCATTGTGATTGGTTTACTAATCGCTTTCCCTATCTTGTTTTTTTTAATAATGGAAAAGTTAACTTACAAACTTTTACATAATTTATGTACTTTGATAACTAGCATTACACATTGGTTTGCAGGAGGAACGAATTATGTCAACAGAAGAAACTGAAACATCAGTAGCGCGCAAACATGCTTTTTTTTTTTTAGATCTGATGATCAGAAAGTAGGAAGTGAATACGTAATTTTTTAGTAAATATACACTTAAACATTTAAATCTACGTGTTTTGATGAATAGCTTATACAGGGTGTTTCAAAAATACATGGCATAATTTCAGGTATGTATTTCCCACATGTAGACAATCAAAATAG
>JAFIDM010000001.1:15925437-15945691 GCA_023159025.1 Thereuonema tuberculata
TTTTTTATCAAAGCATATTTTAACACACGTAAAATGTATTTTAATATTGTACATTTACCAATGAAAGACCGTTGCTGACGTAATCAGCTTATGGATTGATGTTCCAGGACATAACAGCGACATCTATTCCTGGAATTGTTTATTTGTTTATCTAGAGTGAGATTTATTATTATGTAAATTTGGAGGAAATATAAATTTCTAATGTTATTTGTGGCCAAAATATCAATAAGTTTCTTAAATCTCATAAAGGTCATGTGATTCTACCAAAAATGTTGCAATAATTGTAAGAAATTCTAATTTGTTTTAGTGTAAAATTAACATTATATTTTTTTTCCTAGTGTATATTTCTAAATATTAATTTGCTCTTCTCTTTTTTTTCTTTTTAGGTAAGTGATCTCATGGTTTTCTAAAATTGTACAGGTAAATAAGCACTACACTTTTTGTTTTATTATTATTAAACAAATTTAAAATAAAAAGTATTTATAATTAAGGTTATCGCTGTTTCTTATGGCGTGTTTGCTATTAAAGTTGCCACATTTCGAAATTCAAAGGAAATTTTTGTGTATTTAGTCACAAAAGCAACTAGACTGAGTGCATTTGGCAAAAAACACTTAAGTCGCTGGAAGTAAGCTTTGGTAAGATAATACAGGAAAAACGGCATAAAATAAAGATTTTTTTTTTTATTTGAGCTATCTAACTCATTAACCTAGAAGGGATTTCTTTATGTAGATTGAACTAGTGTTTACATTGTTCTTGGCCACATTGAAGCTTCAAAAAACACTCCTTTTTATGTTCATAAAAGAGACAATCGTATTACTTCGTGAAATCTGGATAGTCGAAAGAAGCAAATCGCTGTCTTCATTTCCTAAAAAGAAACTTGCATCATTAGCTATTGGGACCATGCCAAAGCCTGAATACGCATCCTAATTAAATGTATTAAAACATAACAATAATTTTATTTATTGTTCGTTTACCAATGAAAGACCATTGCTGACGTAATCCGCTTATGGATTGATATTTCCAGGACAAAACAGCGACATCTGTTGCTAAAATTCTTAACTAAATCTTATAAAATAACGAAAACATTCTATTTTTGTATTTTGTACAGTTATGAATATATATTTGTTTACTGTAGTTATTATTTAAATAATTTTATAGGTTTTTGAAAGCGGCTTGGCTTGTAATTTCTTCCTTCGCGTACTGATAATAACTTTCTTTACCCCATTTCTATGTTTGAGTACTGATTTCCAGGCGAACATAAGTGATCACTTATCGCCATATAAGGAGGTTTTTGTTGAAATAGAAAATAAGAGAAACGATTGCATTGCCCTGTAGTGAACCAGTGTCTAAGTGCTTAATTTTTCTTATTGGTATGGAATGATTTAGATAAATATTTGAAATAGATCGGAGTAATCATGGAAAAATAAGTGGTTTTTTTTTGGTTTTTTTGTTTTGTTTTTAGTAAGAAGAAACTCCACTAACCACAAACGGCGAAAATAATGAATTGCAATGTAATTATTACTGTTGTGGTGGTGATGGAGGTGGTGTGCGTTTAAGTTAATTGACTACAAAATTGAAACTAAACAAAAACGAGCAAACGGCTATTTTATACTATAATTAAGCTATAATTAAAACAAAAAATATCTTTTCTCGATTATCGCGTTGGTTAATTAGATCATGATATCATTGCAAAATGTATAACTATAGCCGAAGCTGGATCAAATAAGACTTCAACTAGGCTCTAACGTTAATCTTTAGGAGAAGAATTTCAATGTATGTGACTTAAGAAATATAGATTAAAAAATTTGAAATTTAAAATAAAAGGATAGTATTTTGAAATAAGATTTAAATCAAAAAATGTTACTAAGTATTTCTTTATTTTCTATTGTTATTAGTATATTTTGTTATTCAACATATTCATTAACTTTGTTTTAATTCTTTCGTTGCTGTTCATTTTCCTTTTTTATCGAACCAAATTTTAATTTGTATTATTAGTATTATTAGTATTATTATAAAAAATAAGAACTTTTTAGTTATTGAGATTTTCTTTTTCTATTTCCCATTTCTGTCTCTCAAGAAGAGAGGAAGTATGAGAATCAAAAAAAATTTTGCCATTAAAAAAAATATAAATATAAATTTATAGCAATAAAATGAACAGAATACGTAAACAATGGATCTATTAATGTGCAAACGCATTCATTTCAAGAGAGCAAACACCTGCATTGATCAAGTTATAAAATGCCTACTTACCCACCTGTATTAACATATTAACACAGCAGTGTTTAATGTGTGAAAATTAACGTATGTGGTGTAGATTAGAACAGCACACGCGCGATTCAAACTGAATATTACAATATTCAAAATAATTCACATTTGACAAAGGATTCGCTCAGGATTCCGATCGTCGGCTACATTTTTTTTTTGAACATTATGAATATAATTACAAATTTTTAAGTCTGTTTTTGAGTTTTTTTAGTCTATTTTCCGAAGGAAAAGATCATCATTTTTTGTCTCCTACTTACTTTTTAATCGCCTGGGCCGCGAGGTTGGCGTTGTTGCTAAGACATCGGCCTCTCACCTCTGAGTCCCGAGTTCGGTTCTCATGTGGGTTTCGTGATGGTGGACGATCCGCGCTGGGCAGGTTTTCTCGGGGTTCTCCCGTTTCCCCTGCACTTCTCCCACCATACTTTCTCAGTCTTTCTCCCCATCTGTCCATATTTCCGTGGGATAGTACAATAGACCTCTGGTCGCAGTGCTTGGCTTCTGCCACCCACTTTCACTACATACATACATACATACATACATACATCGCCTGAAGGAAACTTCTTAATTCTTGACATGCATTTTTATGGACAGGACACTATTTCACCTTTGTATCTTAAAACGTGTCTTTATATTAATCGAAAAAAACAGTCCCTCCCCGTTTTTATTGAATTTCTTCCTGGAATTTTGTATATTCCTCTATCTATTAAATGATAATTTTGTTTTTGTCCGAAAGATTTTTTCTTCAAGAATTAAAACGGCGATGACTTAGTGGAAAGTAGGCTCCAGCTTCTTTTGGGAATTTCTCATTTCCTTTCAGCTTTCTTTCTTTTATTTTTTATTGCACGTCTGTCTTTTAATATCCACTGCGCGCGCTGTTTCATTGGATTGGTTGGCGTTCGGGGACGAATTAACATGCTTTTCCGCCAGCGCTTGTCGATATTCGCCGAACGACAAATGGTTTCATAGAACAATTACATTCACCTGAACGCTTCCAAGGAACAAATGGAATGGCTTGGGAAATCGTCCATCAAACGCCCGCCTTTTCACACCCCCCGCCCATCCTGTTGCTTCTATTTTGGCCACCATCCCCGCGGACTGCACAGTTCCAATCAGCCCAAGCTAATTCCAACGCCAGCGCCTTCATTCCAGCTACTGTTTCGCCAGATTCTGCGAATTACTTTGCCGGATTCATTATACAACGGTGAAACAAGTAATCGGTGAATATAGCAGTGTGATATTTTCACAAGTAAATTACGATAATTATCTGAAGTAAATTTGATAATTTTTTGATTATAAATGGAATTTGTCAGTCACTTAGTTTTGTAAAGAAACGAAAAGGATTATCTTTTATTAACTGGCGAATTATTTTCATAAATAACAAACGTAAAACCAAGAGGGAATTTCAATAATTATTTGATTTTACTAGAATTATTAATTCTTATATTTCTATGTTTATATTAAGCAGTGCTTGGGAAAATTTCGTTTATATTTGGGTTTTTGACTTTTTGTTGGTAACTTTAGGACGGAGATGAAAAAGAGGACAAAATTAGCGTAACACATATTAAAGATCTGATTTTTTTTTCTGTTTCTAATTTAAATTTACAAATATATTTATGAATATAAGTTATCTAAATTATCTTTCTAATATAAGTAATCTAAATTATCTTTCAAAAATCATGCAGGTTTAGTTAAAGTTGTAATTTGAAAGATACGTGCAGCGTATGTGTACGTATACTGCTTAGCCATACGAAAGAGACTGGTCACGTGATTTACTGGTCGCTGCCACCTCTTTCTCGGCGTGAAAATAGGGAAGATGAGTATGTGCCGACAAGAACAGAAACAAATGACGTATAAAGGAGGGCTACATAAAGTGAAAAATTACTGCACAAAATTCAGTTTAAAATTAACGCGAGAATAAAATACACACACAGAATAAGAAATAACGTATAATAAACTTTTAGAATGTAATTCTCCCCTTCGGCTTGTTCCATTATTTTGGCAGTGTGCCAAACCCAGTCTTTATCGCTTGGGCAAGCAGTACGTAAACATACGAAATACACTCGGGTTTCAAGTTATTCAATAAGGAAATTATTTAGTTGTATTGAGATAGAATGGATTCCTAATGTTAACCGGACTTCATTACTGATGTGAGGAAAAAGCCGTTTTGTAAACTCTTATTCTTCTTCGACTGTCTTTAAATCTCGAGAATACACCCCCTCCCCCTCCCTAACATCAATATTCTCTTTCTGCTATTTACCTCCCACTGGCGTTATGGCATCTACGAGCTACACATCTGTTTATTTGCCATCCACAACTGTACTGAAATACTTACATAGATATTTATATAAATTCATTAGCGTGGAACGGGAAAAGACTTGAAAAGACTTATAAAATTTCCAATGAAAGATGTTTGTCATAATTAAAAAAATAAAAAATAAAATTTAATATTTCAATTTCTTCTGCTTCTGTTCTAAGGATAATCTTACTTCCATGTTCAAGTAATGCAGTTATGGATTAACTTATATGTATGGAACTAACATATGTACAGAAATGTACAGTTTTGTTCCTATCATATTTGTATTTGTTCAGCATTAAAAGGAACAGTGTATTATTGTAAATTAGTATTTCCTCTCTGAATGAAAGACATTTTTTTAATTATTATTATTTTGTTTTTGTATCTGTTGTTGGCAATGTATCCTGAACTGGTCAGGGACTTTTCATTGATGTCAGATATGGGTAACCACAGTCCCTACCTTCTCTAGGTCTGTTCCCCGACATTCTTGGATCGTGTCACAGTTTCCTGCTGCTACTTCGTGCGAAACAGGACATTGGCTTAAAACCACAGATGTTTTCCACAGAATTACAACTTCTCTTGGACTGTAATTTTTTTTTTAAAGAAAGAGCAACTGAAGCCGATGGAGTCATTAGAGAGAGAGTCCACTAATTCATTAGCTACTGCGGTGGCTACGGGTCAAGTGATGGCAGTTAGTGATGCATTCAACCCTTCTCTCTTCCGTTGTGGCCTATTCCACTAAATGTAGGTGGTGTCGTTTTGTCGAGTGAGCCTAGTCTTAGTAAAACATATTTCTCTCTTGAGTCGCACTCAAAAAAAAAAAAAAAAAAAAGCAAACAAAGCTATTGAGAGACACTGAAAATTGCAAACTATGTTCAGTGCTGATATAGATTCTTTAAACAGTAGTGTGAAAGCGGAATTTAACCGACTTCTATGCAGAAATTGAGGCTTATCAATATTTTCGTATGTCTGTGAATGTGTCTCGTACTCAGAAACTGGTCCTCTTGAAACTTATAATATATATTTATGGACAAGAAATGATCTAATTTGCTCTAAGCATTACAAGAGAAATTGTTATTAGTCTTCTGATCTAATAAGTATCAGAAGACTAATATTCTCGTTTTGTCTGTCCGTCTGCGAACAAATATCATTAAATTATCATTAATCGCAACAATTGCTCCTTTTGCATTCGCAGCAATCACATTTATAATAATAAGGAAATTAAAGCAATATCAATTATATTATACGTATCAGAAGACGTTGCGAACCATTGTGATTGGTTTACTAATCGCTATCCCTACCTTGTTTTTCTCTTGTAGATGGATGATTTATCCATTGCCATTTGCGCGTGCTTTGATTAACATTCATCCACTTAATTAGAGGAATTTGTTGAAAAAGAATTAGGCTAAATTCGTTTTCAACAAATGGAGAATATCAGCAAATGTTGTAATGTACAAAGAGACTTTTCCTTTACATCATTTTCACAACTCTAAAAAAAAAAAAAAAAAAATCGCATGAATTTCAAGGAATGGAGACTTCAAGTTTTTTCAGGAACTTCTTTTTGTCGAAAACTTCAATGTTGGCCTTCAGTTAAAGCCCATTTACCTCATTAGTAACTTCTGGAATTTCGAAGTTTTATGAATGAGTAAAAGGAGTGGATTTAATAAAGCTAAGCAAATAAAACTTCATGAAGTCGAAATAGTTTTTAAAAAGGAGACTACGAAAAGCATCTCAGTTTATTTATTAGACGATATAGTTGGATTATATTCGGGTTAGGAGAAATGATAATTCCTAATTTGAAATGTTTAACGTGTTTTAATCAAAGTACGCACCGCTGGTAGGCTTCAGCAACGGAGACTTATTGAAACAGATCCGGTTTCTCCAAATAGAATTACTATTAGCTGACGTCGTAGTTTAATTGAATTCAAATAGATTTAATCCAGGTAATAGCTTACAATTATTTGAAGAAAACCGCGTAATTGTCTGAATAAAACGAAAAGCTCCATCCATGTATCCTTGACTACTGAATTATAATATATTGTACATTTTATATTATAATATATAAAAAAACATAAATTGGCGTTCACTTAGCCAGAGGTATAAAATGAAAAGTTTTCAATTAAAAAAATCAACTTGAAATTTCAGATTCTCTTACAATATTACTGAGTCCAGTTGAATTGATTCTTCTATCTTTACTGTCCAGTTAATTCTGTTTAAGTTTTATCTACAGTAACTTCTGCACAGCTACAGGTTTATTCAGAATCGCATTTATAAAACAAATGAATCTGTTGGTGAGGTTGTTCTCTCATAGGCTAATCTCTTTAAATTTTTATACTTTTTTTTTCTTTTAAAAAAATCTAATTTGGTTAATTTCTTATTGGTTTGCTGAACAAGGAAGACAAATGCTTCCTCCGTCACTGTAACTTGCAATGTTTTTAGAGGTTTTTTTTCTTTAAACTTTTATTGTGTTGACTGACTTTATCATTCCTACTAAATGTCAAACTCTTCTGTTTCACTGTTGATTTTTGTGACTGCTGTAATGTGTTGTTTCTTTGTTTTTACATAACGCCCGGGCTCTTAGAACTTTCGCCTATTGGCCTCGACCATCGGCGATAATTATGAGCTAATTCGCCGAAGAATTGTTGTCCAGGGTACATCATACGAGGCAGCTTATATTATACCCAATAGATACAGACAAAATACAAAAGAAAGTAGAAACATCCAAGCCCCGCGCCGGGATTCGAACCCAGATTCCGACATCACTGCCGCCCAGACCTTCGGCCTTGCCGGAACGGATTTTTTTTAACTTCTTTTTTAATATTAATTTTGTATTAATATTAATATTTAACATTAATTTTATGAATAAGTAAGATATCTTGGCATTCAATCACTTCACTTTTATTGTGCGTAGAGTTCTTCGTAATTAAGTAAAATGTAACCAATATGTAATATATGTAAAATATATGTAAAATGTAACTTTACAATCATCCAAAAAAAAAAAAAACACTTATTGCTTGCTTATTTATTTCGCTTCAAATAATTAAGCTCACGAACTTTAGGTGGTTTGTTGATTCGTCCAGATTATTTTTATTAACATGTTGTACAAACGGACACCTGACTTCTCCAAGAACTAACTCCATTGTAGCTGCAATGCCTTTATCAATACATCGTATTTTAGTCTTACGTGTTTTTGTTCTCTTCTGAAATGGAGCATTCTCATTCCGTTACTTTTTTTAAATGATTCAAATCTTTTTACTTATTTTAATGTTGATTGCTGTGTGTGGTCTCGTCACATTTTTACAATTAAACAAAAAAAAAAAATCTTTTTCACTGTTTTGTGTTGTATTTTCCACTTAGAAGCGGAAAATCCACTTAGAATTTTTTTTTTATCAGTTTAATTCTTTTTCAATCTTCTGGCTATAAGTTTCTTATTTTATTATTTCCGTTCCTTTAGCTATTATTATTTTATATTATCAGGCGGATCTTAGCCATCTTGGCTCTGGAGCGGAGCTATAAAATCCTCATCCAATTAACACTTGAAGCATAAAGAGAAACTACAGTAATTTTTATTTTTAACAGTTCCAAATTTACACCGTGTAACTTATTATTAATATTCACGATATTATAAATTTATAACAGTAAGCGTTACTTCTTACCAGTGCCGGTTCCTTTGAAAATTTATTTGTTAATTTATTTTTTTTCTCTGAAAGTGAAGAATATCGTAAAAAACCGAAGCGCAATTTGCAGCAACGTATCGATACGACGAGGAAACAAAGAAAATTAGAAAAATTCTTCGAATTCTTCCAGAGCTAATTAAAAGTTTTGCTTAATTTTAAAAATTCTCGAAACTTCACCAGGCATTCCTGCCGGCTTTGGATAATTTAAGTTTTTTGATCGAAGCTTAAGCAAATAGTTGGAGAGTAAAAAAGAAAAAAAAAAATTGTCTGAAGTTAATTTTGTAATAAGTTTTCGTGAATTGTGGGTTTGAATTCGATGATTGCTAGTTATATTATTGATAGAATTTAGAAATGTTAATTTCCCAGAGGTAGTTCAACAAATTGATTTTCAGATATAACTGGAAGGCAAATACGGAAAAGGATTACAAACCATGAAAATTGCTGCTAATTAACCTCCAGCACGAGTTTATTGTTATTGACTGGAAGCGAAAAGTCATTGGGCTGTTTTGTTTGTTACATTTGAAAGTCTTTAAGTCTATAATGAATTAGTCTCTTGCTTCCGAAAAGGTCACGTGTGTTTCATTAGTTAAAGAGCAGCGTTGGTTATAAATTCCCGATTATGTTATTCAGTTTCGTTAACGAGTGTTATACCTTTGCACCATTGTTACTTCAGCTGCTGTTGGAATGAACAACTGAATACTGACCTGAACCAGCAGTGATTTCTGCCCTTCCTGGTTCAGTTCAGTGTTCAGTTGTTGGAACGTCCCGTACCGTGTTGTGCAGCGCGTTGCCTCTCTCCATTGTTGAAACGGTGTACATACAGCTATTGGTAAATTATTGATTGAGATTGCTTATTGTTGGAACAGAGTGTTTATTGTTTACATTGTGCGCAGTTCATTGTTTCATTGTTGAAATGACGTACATTGTAAATTCAGTTCGTGTTTCATTGTAGAATGTCGTGCGTACAACTGTTTGTATTAGTTCATTGTTAGAATGGTGTGTATATTTTATTTTGTTTCAATCAAGAATGTAGTCTGCACACCTGTTTAGCTTTAAATAAATAATCTTAATATAAAAAAATAAGTGTTCTTTGTTTGTTTGTCCCGTTCCTCTATCATTCATCAGATTGCGATTAAACTTTGGTGAGTTGTTGTGCGCATGCCCGCGAAGGTTTCTGAATTAGTAGAACCATTTTATAATATCTGGTACGCGATGCGTTTCAACAAATGAGTGCATTTCCGATTTCAATGTTTGCAGTTTCCGGTGCGACTCGCATTTGCAATCACCATCAACAAAGCACAGGGATGCTACAAGTTTGTGATATAATTTGGAAAATCCATGCTTCACACATGGACAGCTGTATGTGGTCTGCACACGCGTCGGGAAACCTCCTGATTTACACGTGTATGCACGAGACGGAAAAACAAAAAATATTGTGTATCCAAAAGCATTTCAATAAACAGAATTAAAGCACAAACACTTTCTTTCTCTGAGTGGCACTGCATGCCGGGTACTGCTAGTAATGTAATAAGTTAAGGACAACCGGGTTTCTACTTGAAGTCTTGACACTTGAAAATGACTTCTCTTTCTTGAAGTGGAAACCCGGTTAACTTAAGTTTTATTACATTATTATTATTTATAATATTTAAAGCTAAACAGCGGTGCAGGCTCTATTCTTGATTGAAAGTATGATCACAGCACACGTAAAATCATACGTTTACTAATGTGTATATTGTTGTTTGCACATTGTGGGTTTACTTTGCGGTTTCATTGATGAATGAAATGTTTGTTGTTCTGCTGTTCAGTTCTCAGTTACATAAATAAATAAATAAATAAATAAATAAATAAATAAATATTGCTCCTTCTTAAAGTCTGTTTCCCAATTCTTTGTTGGTTTGAATTTAATGAGAGGTAATTGCTGTTACGTGATTATTTCCTCAAAATTTAGAGTACTTAAAAAACGTAAAAAAAGGTAAAAAAAAAAAAAAAAAATTAGTCGTAAAAAAACCTTTTACCTACTAGATTAACTTAACTGAAACAGTCCTTAGATCATTTGTATCTTCTTAAATTACCCTACAGTTTCAGAATTAAACTATTAGTAATCACTTCATTACATAAATGAAAAAGAAGTGATGGATAAAACAAACAAACAAGGTAGGAGCAGCAATCTTTGTAGCGATCGCATAATGCCCCACAGCTTCTATGCTGAGCGAACGTACAAATCTTGGAAGCTTTACAACTTTAAAACCCCACAGACTGAAAATAGAAGCTCTCCATAGATTTGGAAGATCTCATTCTAATAAAAATAGACCAATCATTGTAAGATTTATTTCCAGAAGAGAAAAGGAAAATTGACTTCAAGTAGAATTATTATATGAAATACTTACATTAAGTCAACATAGAAAAGGAAGAAATACATTTTTGGAATATATCAGATTTTTACTAAAATTCTAGATGAGACCTATAACTTGAGGGTCAAACAGGAACCATTTCTCAACGGCTATGAGCCAGTCTTGGCAATACCTTTTAAAACGAGGTAAAGATCATGTCTCTAGCCTATGCCGTTCCTGAGATACGAATTTCTCGCGACGGACGGACAGAGCGGCGATTTAAGGCTTCTCCTGCTATTAACTACTCTCTCCTATAGAAGCCCAATACCTCTGAACATTTATTTTTCAGGCCAATCACATTGTCAGAAAATACCTTATAAAGCATAGTTTTTAATACATTTAAAAATTTATAATTTTTAGATGCTTAACTAATCATTTTCCGCCATGTATTTAAGAAAGCGCTTAAACTGATAGCACAGAATTAAGTGCGATATTTTTAATGATACTCATAGTCATTTCGCGGAAACTGTATATCGTATACAATTAAGCAGGAAATTTCTAATTGCCACAACTTTTCAGTTCAAGTTTTTCCGTAATTTTTCTGCCATAAATCATCGTCTTGAGTTGATCGTCTAAATAGTAGGTTACCTAGCAACAGTCATTTGTGTAATTTGTCAGTAGCTACGGTGCATCGCTGTTTATTTGCTGTTCCGCTTTTGTCATAATTACACCTTAAAGTCTATTTTATTACCTCTTTCTCTGCTTGTCGAGCTGAATATATCTCTGTTGTCAACCAGTTACCTCTTTGTTAATGCTTTTTCTTTGTCTTTCTTGTTAAATTTTCAGTGCTTTCTCGCGTTGATATCTTACTAGTATTTTTTCTGGCTACGTCAGGATATTACAGGTTTGGTCTAGACCCTTGATAGGGAAAAAAATAAATTATATATTTATTTAAAAGAGTAATAAAAATAAAACTTAATTTACAATTATTTAACTTGCGTAAATTTATTAAGAATAGTGAAAATTTTGGCCAAACGTACAAATGTTTTAATTTTTTTTTTCTTAAATTCTAATTATTTTATACTTTTTAGTCCATCTTAAAAACGTGGTATATTAAAAAAAATATATTTTTTTAAATAATTATTTTTTTTCTGTGAGGTTTTGAAGTTGAAAAGTTTCCAAGATTTTAACATTTGCTTTGTGTAGAAACCGTGGGGCATTATGCGGTCGCTACTGGGATTGCTGCTCCTACCTTGTTTCATTGAACTAAAGATCTTCTCCACAAACCTGATTTGTTCACTAATAACTAAAAATTTCTTCACACTGAATCAAATGGACCACTTGAGGTTTACGCCCCTACCGACGTCACGTATGACGTGTAAGCACATGCTGAGAGAGCTCATGTGGGATAAACAAACCGAAAGCCTATAGAGCGAGTGTATAACTTATTGTGAATTACTCAAAAAATCGTAGATTTTTGGTATTTCAAGACGGAATGGTTCAGTTCTGTGCAGTTCCTTATTGTAATAATTCTGTAAAAACACTTGGAATATCCTTCCACAATTGTCAGCAAATCAAAATTGTCGAAATAAATATTCATCAGGAATTACGAAAATTGCCTATTTCGTTGTCTTGTGAGTTTGTTCAAAACATTTTTTAGCATTTAATTATTTCATGATAATTTCGAAGCAGGAAATTTTTGACAAATAAAGCTGTGCCAAGTGTTTTTTTTTACTTCGTTTTACTGAAGAAAATGAAGTCATGAAGACGTGAAGTTAAGTTAGATAGGAAAACAGTTTAATAATTTATATATATTTGCAAAGATAATTTAAAACTCTGAAGAACACTATAATGTTCAGGTTTTGAGGATTTTTTTTTTTTTTTTTTTTTTATAATTCCATAGTATGTTATTTTTTTTCTGACGAAGGAATGTTTTATTAAATTACTGCTATACTATTATAATAACTTCAGCAATTGAGTTTTTTTGTTAAGAATATAATGGTTACGGCCATTTCTATAAAATATGACAGTTTTATTCAAACCTAAATTATAAAGCTAAATTTGCAATAACGTTTAGATGCTTTTTTGTTTTATTTTTTTCTATTGAAATATAAAATTAAAATTAAAAATACACACTTAAAAATTTATTTGCAATTATCGAATTTTGTAGAAATATTTAGTATATTTTTTTTTACCCAATACGTTCTGAATTTGTTAGGTTGGCAAATTAATTAACTGCTTGATAATCACAGTTGTAAATATATATATAAAAATATAATTTTCTAGATTTGTTTTTTAGGTTTATGCATTCTGAAATTTAATTACAAAATCGACAGTTATAAATTGTCGAGAATTAAGGAATACTATTAAGAGAGAAATGAAAAAAAATGGAAAACAAATCACATACAATATGATGATTATTTATGCAAAAAAAAAAAAAAAAAAAATATATATATATATATATATAAATAACAGTTAAGACGTAAAAATTTAAACTTCACATATCATTTCCTTGGAATGAAAAACAAAATTCGGCAGAGTAAATAAGGAACGACGTCAAATTACTGTAGCGTCATACTGAATTTGGCGATCTTCTTAAATAGCGCATTTACTTACGAGTACGATATAATATGTTAATATTATGAAATTGCTGAACTTGTTTTACAGTCAGAATGCTGCCATGGCTTGGAATCTGCTATCAGTATTTCTTCTTTCAAAATATAAAAGTCTTAATGTTTCAGTTTTTTTTTTTGTCTTGGTAGCAATAAGTCTTTACACAAGGAAACGCGTTCTCGATGCCGTCCAGACGTATTTGTAATATTTAAAAATTAATTATTTTCTTTGATAATATATTGCTGTCGTGTTCTTCAATAGGCTGTAATCAACTCTATATCCGATATGAACATTTTGGAAGGCTTACAATCGTTTCATCCAAATCAAATCTTTTAGTTCACCCTCTATATCTACTAGGGTTAAAATGAAGCATATGGCTTTGTTTATCCCACATGCGAAGCAGTAGCCCCGCCTATCTACGAAGCCCCTCCTATCCTCAAGTGGTCCATTACCTCTAATATTAGCAATTTCTTCTAATCATTATGCGTTTCATCATAGAGGGGATGATTGATGGAAATTGAAAACCTTTGTTTACAATTCTGCTGAATTACAAAATTCTGAAGAATTACATTTAGAAGAAATTTCATTTTCACGTTTAGCCTCTTTTAAGATGAAGTTCTGGGAATCAATACGTTCATTTCTTGAAATGCTTAGGAATTCGAAAATTTTCTTTTTTTAATGTAAATGAGTTCATGGGAAAGTACTTGATCCGGAAAGTTTTGAGTTTGTAGCGATTGGGCATACCGAGAAGTTTAAATTGATGGACGGTTTTAAGTTTAGGCGTTTGGACAGATTCAAAGTCGAAAGCCTAAAATCGATTGCTTAGGTGGGGTTACGTTTAAAAAAAAAAAAAAACACCCTCGCGATTCCTATCCGACCTTATCATTAGCAATAATAGAACCTGCTGTTGCTGGCGAATGACTGGCATTGCGTGCCGGCGCCGCATTCTCTTCCGGTGGGTCACTTCTCATACTTCCGTTTTCAGTCGCGGAAGCATTCGGCTGATTCTCACGAAGCTCCTTGTCATGCGATCCTGGCGGACGCTCACGAAGACGTCGCCGCATATAAAAACAGAGCTCGCCGAAAATAAAAAGAAGCGGGTATTCTTAGATCTAAGTTTACTTGTATTTGAAATGAGGATCGAAACAACGCAACGCCCGGAGGATAACAAGCAATAAAACAAAGAACATTTCCAGTCCAGCGATATATATTTCATGTTCCAACTGCTTCATAAAGTTTCGTAAAAAAGATTTTATTTTTTTCTTCATAAATAATTCTTATTATTTTTTTTTATTATTATTATTGTAGGTCTTCATTATTTTGTGAATTCGTCGTAGCTTGAAACAAAATATAGTTGATGTATTACTTTCTAATATCCTGCAAGGAAATTTTCAAAGATATTGGTTCAAACAGGAAGTTGTTAATTAGTACAAGTTGAAGAATGTAATAATTTTACGTGTACTGTAGTAACTAACAATTACAGCCATACACCTGTTTAAAAAATATTTATACAACTAAAAGAACTCAATACAACTAGTTTCTCCGTCGAGAGACGGCATTCTCAAGCAAATGAGTGATGAATAGTACAAGTTGAATAAATTCATAACGATACAAGCTACTTCAACTGACATCAATATTTCGTCTTTATTCTACATTCCAAAGACTTCTTCAGGATTACTACAAACATTTTTTAGGAGGGAGAACATCGCTCCCTTACCTAACACCATTGAAATAAAAACAAGACAAGAACGCTAAAAAACGTGAAAAACTTAAACAAATACAACAATATGAAACGTGATATTAACCACGTTCACTCATAGGTTCTAATTACAAAGCCAAAATATTTATTTTTTAAATTTTATAAATTTTATTTTTAAAATTTTCCAAATTGTCCTTCTTAATTTTTAATAATTTTCCAAATTGTCCTTCTTAATTTTTAATGTCTTTTTTCTTCTTTTTTGATATCTATTTAGAAATCTTCAAAATTAAAGTTTTAACTTTCTTAATTTTAATCACTTTTCATAACTTGCTCTTAATTATTTCATACCTCCCGTCCACTCAACTTCGAAAGCTCGAAGATATGTTGCTCTTTCATATATCTTTTCTTCAAATATCAGTCCTAACTTCATTCCTGAAAATTTCTTCTTGTTCGTTAGATTCTTGAATTGTATTCTAAAAATCTCACCTTAAATCATATGTTTAAAACTTCAAATCTCCTAAAACTTTAAATGACAAACTTACATAAATTCATAACGATACAAGCTACTTCAACTGACATCAATTGATGTCAGTTGAAGTAGCTTGTATCGTTATGAATTTATGTAAGTTTGTCATTTAAAGTTTTAGGAGAGTACAAGTTGAACTTTTCTTGATAATTATAATTGTTTTTCGTAATAAAAGCGCTGTAAGGAGATTCTTGTGGTTTTGGGCAGCGCTGCGCCATTTTTAGGCTATCTTTCTATGGATCGTTCTATGATCCATAAGATTTTCGTATATATCATATGGCTCGCTATGAGCAGAAGATTTGTGTCTGTCTAAATTAATTGCTTAGTATTTTGTAAGTTCTTTTTTTTCCTTTCGTTCAAGGGTGTGCTTAGAGAGCTGCTGCAACAATTGCCATTACGTCTCGTAAACTATTGCTGGCGTTCCGCCGGCGGGATTAAGTTTCGCCAAGCGATTGGTTCGCAGTGTATGGATTTTTCATGCGAAATCGATGTGGATTTTAAGGGCTGGCAAGCAGGGCTAAGGGTCGACCAGAATGAGGCTCCGACATTCAACAGCCGAGTTATTGGACCGTCTTCAAAAGGATAGCTTTAAGCTTGGTTGCAATTGGACTTTATCGTCTTTGATCTCGAACGAAGAAGCGTGGATACGTTCCCTATTGTTAACGGAATTGCGAGTCTCGTAGCGAGGCAGCGCAAATAAGCTTTTTTTTTTCCTTGGAAATTAATTGTTTAGTAACGAGAAACATTCAGGCAATAGAAAATCATTTTTTCCAACAGACTTCACTAAATATATTTTTTTTTTTTTTTGTATATGTATGTATTCGTGCTTTTTTCTTATTTTTATTTTTTTTTGTATCTTACACGTCTTCACATTTGTTCTAACCTGACAGTTTCTAAAAGCAATTCTTTCCACGATTTTTGATTCGTATAAAGTAACCCCCGAAGAACACGATTAATTGGTTCTGTATTCTATGAAACCGTGTTGTTCGAGACTACAAAAAACAAGACTCCGTTTCAAGTGTGAAATAAAAAAAGTTACTTTTAATTTTTTTTTTTTGTTAAAAATAAAACTAAAAAATTTTATTTTAAAAAAATTTAAAATACTTAAATCACTTACTATTTCGTTGATTATTAATATAATCCCTTTACTTTTTCTTTTATCGAATAGCTTTGAAGGGGGTCCACCAAAAAAACAGAAGGGAATAGGCGTCCATGGGTAAAAAAAGATTGAGAAACCCTGATTTAAACTATCCAAATAGACAGAAAAAAAGCAAAAAAAAAACCCAACTTCCTGTGAATGTTTTAACCTTATTTAATAAACATCCAATATTTTTAGTTGAAATAAAACACAAGTTGAGGATCAAAATAATCAGCAAATAAACTAACAAATATTTTTATCTTTTTTTTTTTTTAATTTCATTAACGTATTATTATTAGTAGTTTCTGATATCTTTGATTTCAAAAATTCTTTCTTTATTTTTAAAATCATAGATATATTTTTAATAATAATAATAATAATTATTTTTATTAATTTGCATTGGATCGAGAAACATTTTAAAATAGTTCAACCATTTTTCTTTTATGCGTTCTTACCTTCCGTGTTCTTTTTTTTTTTTTTTTTGTGGGTTCTTCTTGTTACTCCCCAGGGAGATGAAGGAAAGAGGATTTACTTGAACACACTCTGGATGGAAGAAAGCAGAAGAAAAAGAGGAATGCGAAAGAAGGAAATTACTGACGATGATGATGAGTTTAACTAATGGGCGATTTCAGGAAAGAAAATAAAGAGATAATGGTATCCAGTTATGATAAAGTCTTAGGCAAATTAAAGCCCTACAGGACAACATGAACAGGATCTGTAATTCTAAAATATCTTTTTTTTTTTTTCGATTTAGCTTATTTTAATATTAAAACTCTATTAATATTTAAAGAAATTACAACGTATCCTTTTTAATTATCTTCTCCAGCTTCTTTTTTTCTTTCTTATCATCTTTGTTTTGAGTGCTTTAATGTTGTTCCTTAACTAATCTTTATTTCACAAGTGATTAACTCTCAGTACTTTAGGAGCGAATGTATTTGTAGCGACCCATTTGGGATTTATTGCGTTTGTCCTGTCCTTCCGTCCGTGTCTGTTCCCCCCAACAAATCCCGAACGGAAGATCGGATCGACAAACGAACTTCACCATCGTGTTCAGAGGCCAGAACAACAGGAGCAGGGTATTTTCAGGGGTCAAGATCCCCACCCCAATTGGCATTGCTTTCATTGGATTTTCGCTATTAGCTTAAGCGTTAGATGTTTCTTAATTTATTTTTTTTTTCCTTTCTAAATTTCTGTTTCGTGAAAATTACAAAACTGAAAACGATAAAAAAAAATCCTGAAAATTGCTGATTTTTAATGGAACTGGTTTTAGAGAAAACGCCTTCAGAATTATGAGAATGTTAATTTTTACGAATCGTAATTAGGCAATTATTGTGGAAATTTAGTTAGCCCATCCCATCTTGCCCCTCGTCCACAAAGCTTTTTCTATTTTTATTATTCTCTTTGAAGCCATTTATATCGATTACCATACAGAGTAATCTCTCTTCGAATGCTATCTAACGAAGTTAATCTGGTTCTGATCCAATAAAAACCAATAACAATTTTGTTTTTTGTTTTTTGATCGTAATACAGATCTGAAATAATGGAACGATCTGAAATATGTACATTGCACTGTACATACACAACATTAGTAATGTCTATTGGATAAACCGAAACCTAAAATATTGATTCTAATAGTTTTACCTAAAGGTAATTGAAAAGCTAACTTTGACGAAGTCAAAGACCAGTAATAACGGAACAGATGCTACCAACTGGTTCATTGCACATATTTCCATATTCAAAAATCAATAACATTCGATAGAAAATAGTTTGAAGGCATTTCTGTTGAACTGCAAATAAGTGTATTGAATAGATTCAGACAAACTTTCCTTGTATTAGCAGTTAGTAAAAGCAGCAGAGTATTTAAAACGAATGTAAATTTGACAGTCGTGCTTTCTTTAAGTATCGAGGTGTCCTCAACTCGATGGACTTTTTCATTGCTCACTTGTTTATGATCACATGACCAAGGTTGAGAGGTTTTTGTTTTTTTTTACATGGAAGTTGAAAACAAACGATACAATTCAACATTTCTTATTTATTTATTTTTTCGTGCTTTTCAGAGAAAGGAAAAACAAAATTTGAAAATAGCTGTAATAGCTTCATTTTTTTTTTTATTATTATTTATTAAATATATTCTAACAGAAACCTTACGCTTATCAATTTCTTGGTATTACTTTTTTGTCAGCCTTTATTTCAGTTGCCTTCTCTTTGCTGAATTGACATTCAGGGAAAACTTCTCTATGACATAATAGCCGATTAGTTTTTCCCGGGCGAATCCAATATTTTGCCCATTTTTAACTCTGACACGCCAAATTTTGTAAATCCTAGAAATGCTTCTAACAAGCAAAAAAACTGGTTTCCTAGGTTACACGAAACCATAGCGACCCCGCATGTGCTTCATTTTCGGCCACTTCTAGACAGGAAGTGACCGGAACTGGTATTTTTCTCCACTCTTCATAAGTGCTCAACAAGATAGGCCTCATCTTGTCATACAGTTTTTGGACTGTACAGATGGTGGAAACCCCCCCCCCCTTACATTTTTGTGTAGGGGGTCACTAAAATTTAATTGGAAGGGCTGCGCTATTTTATTTCTTAACATCTCATTCTCCCCGACCCTGTTTGACGTATTTCAACGTCAGGAAAGACTCTGTTTTAAAAGCACTGATTTCTGTTATAAACAGATATAGAAATAAAAACGGGCCTTATTTCATTTTTATATTTTTTTTTTTTTTTGTAGATTATATTCACTTTAATCCTGCGTGCGTTACCTTTGAAAACTATTTTTACTTCTTTAAAAACGTTGAGGATGATTCCTCGGCGATTTTCGTGATGAATTCGTTTTTCGAAATAGGGTTATTTCTCTGATGCAAAAGAAGGGGAAAAAAGAAAAAAACCTCCCACAATCAATCAATTTGAAAGATGTATTATCTCTTCACGAAAATGGAATTAGCTTCGGCCAAAGTAGAGAGGATTTGGGATTGAAATCTTTCAGAAAAATGGATCCGGGTTTTCCAAGAAGACGAAAAAAGAAAAAAAAATCTTTGAGAAAAGAGAGAAAAAAAAAAAATCTTAGAAAAAAAAAAGTGACTTATCTTGTATGAGAATAATTCCAGTGATTCGGTAATTAATGTTCGATGCACAATCATCTTAAGAGCAAGAAAAAAAGATTAGAACAAGATTAAATTTCGATTTTTAATTCGTTTGAGAATAATAATCCCTTATAATTAGAAAGAATTTAGATTGACTTTTTTTTTTTTTCTTTTTGCATAATTTACCCAATAATACGATAGGAAAGAGATTAACTTCCACTGGCGATTAAAAACCTATTCAATTAAGAACCAACAAAACGAAATCCGTCAGGTGAACTTGTGTTGCGTAGGAGGGAGATTAGAGATTACAAGCACATTAAAATATTAAATCTAACGGAGCACTTTTAATCTATTTGATCTTTATCCATCGCAACCTTACGAATCAAGTTTAGAAGCTTTTCAAATCTTTTTTTTGGTATTGTCGCTCAAAGTTAGGGTTTTTTTTGGGGTTATCTGATAAGTACCAGAAGACTTATAATCCTGGTTTGTTTGTCCGTCTGTGGACAAGTATCGTTAAAATATCAATAAATTTATCCTTTGTATCATTAAAATATCCTTAAATTATCATTAATCGCAACAATCACAATAATCGCAACAATTGCGCCTTATGTATGCGCAACAATTACA
>JAFIDM010000001.1:15945701-15992482 GCA_023159025.1 Thereuonema tuberculata
ACAGTCACAATAATCGCAACAATTGCGCCTTATGTATGCGCAACAATCACATTGATTACAATAAGGAAATCAAAAGCAATATCAATTATATTTTCTTATCAGAAGACGTTGCGAAGCATTGTGATTGGTTTCCTAATCGCTATTCCTAGTGTTGTTTTATTTTTATTTATTTTTTATATTGCTGTACGTGATTTTTCTTTTCTCTTATTGAGTATTTAGATGCCTGCCATCATTATTAAGGCGCTCCATTTCAAAGTTTGTAGATCGTCTATTGTCTGTGAAAGAACTTGAAGCCTACTTTCCCTTATAATTTTTTTTTATTATTATTTCTTTAATCGTATTTCAAAGTATCACGCAAATAACTTTTGAATCGCTGAAGGATCATCTTGAAACTTGGCCTGCGTATTTAAAGACCAAGAGACGAGCTAACAGTTGTACAGTGAAACCTCGGGTTACGAACGACTCAGGTCACGAACATTTCGGGTTACGAACAACAACTTCGAAAATTTTTTGTCTCGGGTAACGAACAGTGCCTCGCGTTCCGAACGAAGGTGAGAGAGAGAGAGAGAGAGAGAGCAAGGTTTAACGTTGGAGACAGACGATCGCGTTCAGTACAAAGTTACCAGTTACGGGGCCAAACCACACCAAAGGCGCCTCACTTAGTATCTCTCCGCGCCCACATGATTCTTTTTCCGATGTAAACAAGACATGTATTTATTTGTTTAATGTATTTATTAAATGTAATTATTTTACATTTAATTTATTTGGTTTTTTTTCTTTCTCTTTACGTGAAGTACATGTGCTCCTTGTGTTTTGTTAGGTAAACGACCGGATGTTAATAAAAAGGAACGATTCTTTCATCTTGAAATGGATCATCTCTATTTCATTGATTTCAATGTTTCGGGTTACGAACGTTTCAGGTTACGAACCGAGTTCTGGAACGAATTAAGTTCGTAACCCGAGGTACCACTGTATTTGCAACCTTTTCCAAGTGTCGAGCCATGAGCGCCAGGACTAAATTCCCACGGAAAAGAATTAGAAACAGTGGGTGTTATTCAGTTTATTTTGCGCTTGTTTTGATCTGATTAAAATTAATTGAATTTAGGTAAAACTTAATTAAATAATGTTAAATTAATTAAATTTGTTTTGAGAAATGGAAAATTCCATTGTTTTATTCATTTGTTATCATAATTAAAAATTAAAGATAGATTTTTCATGACTTTTTAACCAAAAATAAAAAAGTTAATTGATAAATTTTAAAAATAATATTAAAAAAAAAAATCTATTTTTTAAGTTTCTTCATGAAGTTCTTGTTTAAAAAGTGAAGCATAAGTTTCTTCTTATCAGATCTTCTGAATGCAAACAGATCAAAGTTTTCGTTTTTCTGAAACAATTAAACCCGTATTAGTGTCTCAACATGTTTTTTACTTAGTTACTGCGGATTAATTTGAATCATAGAAATTGTTTGTTTCGACTTAGTGAGAAATTTCATGTGCCAGCCTTTCGCGGGCCTCAATGAATTTTTTAAGCATAAAACTTCAAACTGCGTATTTGAATTATTAATAAATAACAATGGGTGAGACCATTTAAAAAAAAAAAAAAATTATTAGTGAGTTTTTGATTGTTTATTTTTATCTTTTGAGGCATTACTGCGCTTCCGATGCTCATTCATATTGGCTTCAGTACGGAGACCTGTTGTTTATTGGTGACTGCTCCTGGCTGATGATCGTCAAAGAGCGTGAAACAGCTTTTTCAGGATGTCATTAAACAATGTGTTCTCCCATTGTTGTTTAATATTCAATGAAGTTATTAGGAATTTTCACTGCTGTAAAACCATATCAATGTTGCTGCTTTTTCGCTCTGCTTTAGGTTTCAAATAATAACATAATAGTGTGAAGCCCGTTCAATAATTGATAATGCATCTTGCTTGCAATCATAGCTAACTGTCTTCGTTCAAACTTTGGGTGACTTGGGACTTTCCTGTGCACCCAAGACTGTAGAATCAAAGGCTACCAGTACGAAATATGATAACATTAAGACGATTTATATAAAACAGCGTTAATAGAAAATTTCTATTAATTACTCCACGATTTTTTTTATTTTTTTTTAAAAAAAAGCAGAGTTTTGGACAATGTCCTATTTCTGTGTTTTAGTTCTATTATTGAAATTCGTCTGCGAGTTGTTAGATCTTTCTCGATAAAATTATTAAGTATGTGCTGGACCGGGGTCTTATTTTTTGTTTTCCTTGCCCACTATTCGTTTCGCTTAAACCAAACCTGGAAGAAGTGCGTGTTTGATTAATGCGTCTAGTAAATATCGGTTGCTCTCTTGGGAGACCGGGTGCGTGCTTCGCTGCCTTGTTTGCGTTCTTGCAGCGAAGCATGCTCTGCAAAGAATTCTTTTTTTTTTTGGGTGGGGCTGGACTTCCGAAGATGTCGTTTATTTTGTTAGGCATTATCGTTTATCGTAGAACAAATAAGCTAAAATTTAGAATGCTTAAATAATGTCCGTAGAATAGTTTTGTAATTATTATTATTATTATTATTCAAATGCTTCCTAACAGGACTATGATATAATGTAACGGAAATAAAATGAATGAATGAATGAATGAATTATTATTATATCCTTAAAGGACGAAAAGAATTTAATGAAAGTAAATAAAAAAAAAAAAAATATTATTATTATAATTTTATGCTGTTTTGTATAATCACCGAAGATATTTATTAGCTTATTAAACATAGAGACCACACCTTTACACGTATATTAACAATTCAAATTAAAACAATTGCGACGTTTCGAAGTTCCACTATTCGAACTTATTCGTCAGGCAAAGAAAATAAAATGAATACAGTACAATGGTTGCATTCATTTTTGTTTTCTTCGCCTGACGAAAAAGTTCGAATACTGGAACTTTGAAACGTCGTGTTGTTTTAATTTTAATTGTCAATATATTTGAAAAGGTTCATTATGGCCTCTATATATGTTTAATTAGTTTTTACCTGCAGGTTGAAACAGTTTGATGATTGATTGATAATTTGATAATTGATTGATATTATAGGATAATATTAATGGATCTTTTAGAAACAGTAGACAAGCTAATAATAATTAATTAATCAGTCAAATCATCAAATATATATAATTGACTAAGTTCGTCTGTCTGTCTGTAACTCGATATAATTAAACTATTACGCATAGATTCCAAGGGTTCTCAATGGTACCATTAAATCAAGGGTACTCAAATTGGATGAAATATTAGTTCAGTTTGTCATTCCATGTTGTTTCCAAGAAATTTTATCCTTGGGAACTGACCTCGACAACTAAAATTCTAACAAAACATACGTTCAAAAACCAAATAATTTTGATACCACTGCACCCAATTTAATGAAATTTGGGATACTTTCTCAGTTTTTTTATGCTGATTTCGAAACTCAAAACCATTTTTGCCATAGAAGCTTCGTTCACAAGTTAGCGCAGTATTTAGATTACAAAGGTGAGTTTTAAATGCCTTTCGGCGTTATGAATCAAAAATAATATTTATTCTATTCTTACTTTTAGTAAAATTTATTTACAAGGACAAACTTTAGATATGGTTGGTATTTATTTACCAGAGCCTGTTTTTAGTCGTGGACAGTTATATGTTGCTATTTCTTTAGGACGTCGTGCTTGCGACGTCAAAATCAAAATTCTTGACCGAATAGATCAAGGACATCTGATAGAAGGATCTGATGCTGTTTTTACAAAAAATGTAGTTTATAAGAAGATATTTACTTTGTAGTTGATATTTGATAATAAAATGATTTTTCAGATTTTTTTTTTATGCCTGTCGTCCGACAGGCCTTGCTGCTAGTTGTAGTAAGAATAAGAAAGTACAGTATTAGAACAACGAAGCCCATCTATGCACAGATGGATAAAAAACAACAAAACAATACAGTTTTTACTCGAAATAATGTCCCTTATTGTTATCTACGGTTTATGTAACTTCAAAACTACGCATCATCTTATTTTTATTTAAAAATGATGGGTTATTATGAGGAAAATTCTTTCTGAATTTATTATATCTCGAACTTACAGCTAAACAAGTGAATATAATTCTGTGCTAGAGCATACATTTAAGAGCGACCCATAATAATAATAATAATAATAAAAATAATAATAAAAAAGGAATTACATTAAACCTAAGGAAAAATATAAAAAAAAAGCTAGGAAAATAAGGAAAAAAATTAGATATACGGATTCGAACCGAGAAAGTTCAGTATATAAATCTTTAAGCATCAAGGTACAGCTGACAACTGAAATGAGATGGTTGCATTTCTAACATTTAAGCTGATAGCGGAAATCCAATGCCAAATATCTCGAACAGATGGGAGGGGGGCGTTGGTCCCTGATAATACCCTATTCCTACGTTGTTTGGGCCTCTGAACACGATGTTGGCTTCTGTTTGTCACGTAACCTCCCGTTCGGGTGTTTTTTTTTGCGGGGGTTACAGTGACAACAATGACAAATATCTCGAACGTGAGGGGGCGTTGGCCCCTAAAAATAGCCTATTCCTACAGTGTTTGGGCGTCTTGAATACGATGGTGAAATCCCTTTGTCGATCCGACCTTTCGTTCGGGAGTTGTTAAAGGTGGACAGATACGGACGGACAGGACAAACGATCACAACAGCTCCCAAATGGGTCGCTAAAAATACTTAACAGCCAGAAGACTGGTAAAAAAAAATCTACCATTTAAGGTCTCGTACTCGCTACAAATGAAAAACCATTTATCTAAAAATGGTTTATTTCTATTTATAATATGGCCTCACTGATTTTTTTTTTTTTTTATAACTACAAACCATCAACTTCGATCTTAGATTAAAAAAATGTATATGTTATTTTAATACATGTTAAGCTACGAATTTTCTCGAAAACAGAGTATACTAGTAATTTACTCTATGCCCTGTTTGATTCATTTATGATGTGGTTATTAGAAGTTTAGTACGGCTTCTTAAAGGATTAAAAGAGAGGGAGTGTAAATAAGTTGGTTTACTTAATTGCAAAGGATGCTTCGTAATGAATTCTGCTCGGCCTCACGTGACGGAAACATTCGAAAGCCTTCTCAAAACTTGTAAACAAGCAGCTGTTGTTATCTGTTATTTCAGAAGCCTTGTCTAGCGGTCAAATAGGGGAAAAATGGATCACACTAAGAATAGAAACTATAAGAATGAAAACAAGGCAAAAAGCTGGTTTCATTGTGTAGACGACATGAAAACGATTCCGTACATGTTTATTGAGAATAATTCGTTATATGCTTTTCTTGCTACGTGCCCTGCACATAACGCAATCATTGGAGAACCAAGTTCTTATTGTTCACAAAAGGAAAATACAGAATTTAGTTGGTCGTGGTTGTTTCGGATACATTTAGTTTATTATAATGTCTACTTGTTATGAGAGATGAGTTGATCTCAGACCAGAACTGTCTTTTTCCTCCCATCTACAAGTCCTGTAGGTTCTAACGAGGTTCTCCGACTTGCAGTTTGGACTGTAGAGATGATGATGCAGACAGAATGAACGGAAGAGCTTTCTTCCCGCCTCCCGTTACGATTTCGGGCCATTTAAATTGTACCCATTTAAACAAAAAACAAAAGACTGAAGTAGATATTGAGTCTTAAGATATCTCGTAGTTTGTTTTCAACTTAAATAATTTGATATTTTCCTATTCCCGTAATGATGCCCAGCGCTTTTGAAGTTAAAAACAAAATCGAAGGCATTGCCTTAAGCACTACTGTCAAAAAACATCATTTTCCCGCCAAAAGGCAAGTCCGAAAAAATGCGAGATACGGTATCGGGAACAACAAAAGAACTACTTATGAACTACTCCATTGACATTAAGTGGCTACTTGTGAAATGTCACTGTAAAATAGACAGAATTGCGTCATTTTAGCACATTAGTATTAAATAAGCTATTATGTGGTTTACTTAGCACAAGAAGTTGAGATGTTTTAATTTCATCTAAAATATAATTGCTTGTAATAAAGTAAATCATTTAAACCCCTCTATTTTAATCTAAAATTAGAAAAAAAACGAAACTTTTTAATATAAAAAAAACAAAACAAAAAAAAAAAAAGCATATTTTGTTTTCTTTTTCTTTCTCCAATGGGAGAAGGGGGAGATCTTGAGGTTTTTAAAGGGATGGCCGAAAAGTTCGGTGGCCCCGTTTCTACAGCTTCTAGATTACGACAACATGAACGTCTGAGCTTCGTTTTTTAAAACTCTTTCATTACGATTCCCACTCAGGGATGAGATCACAAAGATAGGGGGGGGGGGGAGATAATGGTTTTAATTTTTAACTCTTTTAATCATTTGAGAAAGAAACCGATCTGCAGAGGTTTGGAAACGTACGTAAAGAGAATTGTTAGATTTTTTAATTTTTAGTTGTCAAAAATTTCAAATTTAGACTGAAACAAGTTTCGAGGTAGTAGATATCCTTATACAGAGTTCAGTCTAAACCCATTGTTACTATTTAATAATTTTCGATTTGGGAACTTTTTTTTTGGCGACTCTTGCAGTTAAAAAAACAACAACAAACGAAGCAAATAAGCCAATCACAATTACCAATCAGAGGACCAATCAAAATCCACCGGCATTGTTTTTTTTTTTTTTATTACTTATTTTTTTCTGTTAATAGTGATGTTGTTATAATGTCTTTTTCAGACTGATCGAAATAACATTTAATTACGGAGCTGAGGTAATTAGTGGTCGTATATTAAGAGAGGATAACTCATGTTAAAATTGTCGATAAATTAAAAAAAAAAAAAAAAATTGAAGTAAGATTAAAATAACAATAAAAAAAAAAAGAACAAACCATCTGAGTAGTGAATGGGGAATCGGTGGCTTCTCGGCCGTAAACTCTTCATTCGAAGTAGCTGAAGAAAGTTTAATTAAATTCAGGTTTTCTTTTCCTTTTTAATTTTTCATTACTGGCAAATTTGACAAGGATGAAGTTGTTGTAAATACAGACGCGCCATTGAGAACAGACATTAATAATAATTTATTATAATTTTTATAATATTATTAGACTTATTACACTTATGTGAACTTCAATAATAGAACAATAAAAATTTAATATGCCTGCTATAAAATAAACAACAAACCGAGAAGGCACCAAAGATAAACAAAATATTTTGTTTCTTGGTTTGTGGTTTATTCAATAATAATACTTATAAAAATAAACACTTATGACTTATGTCAAATTTATTACAACTTTTAATTAAAAATAATGTACATTATTACCACGATAAATAGAATGGATAAACTCCAGTATCTCAGAATAATAAAGTATACTGTATCGTAAAAATACGGTTTCGTAAATATCTGAAATGTTATTCCAATGAATTTTTAAATTACCATTACCGTTAACTTCCAATCTCTTGTTGTTGTTGTTTTCTTTCTTCTAAGAATTTTAGTTTAGTAATCGATTACACTGTTAATGTAAGTGTGTTGGTGAAAAGAAAAGTGATTATATTTCTCAGTTGGTCACAAAAAATTTGGCAGCATTAGGTCAGTGGTAAAAGACCTTTCGCTTATAAATTATTCGTAGGCCTAGGATATTAAAAAAGAAAATGGGTCTTTCATCCGTTAAATATTCTACTTAAAACAGAAGAGCACTGAGGAAAATTCCTTTTGAACTTTTATGCTTTTGACGACATTATAGTGGAATATATAACTTATTTGCTGTGCTGGCGTGGTCGTGCGGTCTCGGCGGCGGCCAGCCGTGGCGGCCAGTGCGCCAGTACCTGGGTTCGAATCCCGGCAGTGGCATGGCTGTTTCAATTTCCTTTCCTGTGTTGTCCAGCCTCCTCTTCACTTTCTCTTCGGTCTGACGTCATTCCTTAATGGCGCCCAGGAGAAGGCCACGGGAAACCACCCCAGTATCTTTTCCTTGAAATTCTAGGGAGTCTGCTAGGGGTTCGCCATCTTGGGAACACTAGCGCTCCCTGGAACACGGAGGCTTCGGCTACGAAGCTCGCACTTCGGTGCGTACCGGCCATACATATATATAACTTATTACTCCCAGAAAGTACGAGGAAATCACACTCACTCTTTTGTGTTCGATTGATTTGGTTGTTGTAGACCAAATGAACTTCGGGTCAACAGCCATATTTTTCAGAAATGGTTGTAGAGGATCCACAATTTATGAAGGTTTTGGAATAAAGGTTGCCTAAACTGAATATTTTTTTAGACGACGTAAATGTTTTATTGTAGTGGACCTACACTTAAAGTAAGTCTTGAAGAGATATACTCTGGTATTTATAGAGGGAATTCTTAAATCTACCTAAAACAAACAAAACAGAATAAGTTGGCTTCTTTTTTTTTTTCCAACAACTTCAATCTTTTGTACCATCATTTTTTTTTACATTCTTGAGAGCATGAATTATTACGCAGTATTTTTCACTCTTTGTCTTTTGCTATTTCAATGGAATTATTTCGACAGGGCAGAATTACTCCTTCCATTGGTCACCGCGAAAGTAACCTCGTTTAAGCGAATCATCTGGTATTTTTGTCCTTCTCATGCTCTTCCACATCAGCTGAGCTGCTGAATTTGAGAATCACTGATCTAAACAATCGAGAACTTTACACTTAGCGCGTATTGTTTCACTACCTTTCCATGAAACACGCAACGAACACTTTAAAGTATTAAATCAATTAAAATTAAACGGTCCAAATCAGAATCCCCTTATTTTTAAAAAAAAATCCCCACATTAAGATTAATATTTAAATTAATTAAGAAGGCCCTTTTTTTTTTAAGTGCATAGCAAACATTATTAAGGAATAAAATCTAATTAAATATTTAAAGATATAAATTTAAAAAAAAAAAAAATGAGAATTTAAAAAGATTTGCATCTTTCATATATTTGTAAATAATTTTCTCCTAGATTTGTTCCTAGATTTCTCCAATTAATATAACAACACACTTTTATTTACAAATAATTTCTTATTTGTAATCCTAATGAAATGTAGATGAAGAAGAATAGTTTCTTATCCTCTGGTACCACCTGAAGAAGTCCTTCTCAAAGAAGAACGAAATATAGTTGAAATTAAAAGAGTGTTACGTTATTAATGAAATTTTAATAACAAATTACAATTCAAGTACGGGAACCTTTTTCTTACATTTGTGCGTTTTTTTCTTAAAACTTAATGTAATTTTTTTTGCTTCATTCTAATTATGTATCGGCTTTTTTTATGGTTATTGTTATTTTTTATGATTTTTTATTGTTATCTTAGTATCTTACTGTAATATAAATATTATTGAATAGGCAGGGCAAAGCATTAAAAAAAATAATGTAATAAAAAAAAAATGTAAAACAAAAATAAATATAAACCAAAATGTTTTCTACGTTTTGTCGGTGAAAACAGATTGCCTCGAATATTCGGTTTCATCGATGAGAAAGAACCATTTTTACTGAACTTGTTGATGCGAACGGAATGTTGGGAATGATCTTGGCAGTTCCACGTGTCCATCATTGGTTGTTATCGTATCCAGAAGAGATATTGGTCCCAGAGGTCGCAGTCAATCCCTCTCCAATTGCTTTTCCAATTTCGAGTGGACTTTGACGGCTTCGAATTTACGAAACACCACCAGTCTAATATCGGTGCTAGGCTATATCACACATCTAGCTTCATTCTTATCCTAAAGAAGGATTTGATTTTTTTGTTGTTAGTAATTTGGCCCAAAGCCTTATAGGAAGAGTTTATGAACCGATTTTTAATTCCAGATTTCTCGTGAGAAATTGATGCAATTTTACTGATGCAATACATTTTGTTGATTTTTTCGTTATAGCTTCTTCCGGTGATTCACAATTACCTAAAAATAATAAGATCATAAAACAATAATAAATAAATAAATAAAATGAAAAATAAAATACATTTTGATTACTTCAGATTTTAAAGATTTTAATAATCCAGTATTTAATTTCGCAAAGTGTCACTATATTGTTTTTTAATAAGCAAATAAATACAAATATAATAACTCATTAGTTATTAAATGAAAAATATGTAAAATATGTACAAGAAGTTAAAAAACATTCTTTTTTTTTTAAATCTTTTTTTTTTTTAATTTTTGAAAAGGCCTGAAAATCGCAAGAAAAGAAAATTTTACAATTTTCATTAAAATGTAAGTCTGTCGTTTGCTGAACACAGACGGTTGAAAATGTCCATTTCTTAAAAGAAAATGAATTCAGTTCGTATTATTTAAGTTGCAGAAATCCGATTCATCTTACTCTTATCAAAACAAATGAATTAACTTAAAAATACCCATCGTTGTTTCGCTTGTAGTGATTGTTTTATGTGTGAATTTTTGCAATCTTCCTGGGCCGATTTCTCGAAAGACATCCGTTGGGAAAAAAAGAATTCTAATATATCTAAATTAGATAAGTCTTTTGTCCTTAAAAAAAGCCCAAATTGGAAGAAGATCCGGTCAGAAGTTGTTGGGGATACAAACGCATAGACTGACTGATTTGGATAAGCCTCGCTTTCCAAGCAACATAGGCTAATAAAACTCACACACATAAGCATTATTCATATTCTTGTAATTACAGATGTATTTATTTTGTTTATTGTCTATAAGCTTATTACCCACTCAGACCATAACCACAATGAAGATGTGGTATCCAGATAATGCAATAAAATTCAGTGAAAATGGCTTAAACAGAAAGTTTCTTCACTTTAGGGTTTTTTTTTTTTAGGAAATTTCGTTCGAAATACAAATTTAATGGATAGAGAAATTCACTAAATGAGGTCTGCGGAAATTCGACTATCTTAACTGAATCAGTTGTCGTGAAGGCGTGCCTCAATAAAATTTGTAAGCGGTCGCCTTAAGCCTCACTTCCTCCCCCGCTGCCGCCACAGAACCCACAGCCATTTCAGTAATTTTATACATCCTGAAAGAGCATCTAAGTCTCAATTTAAAAAGCTTGTGATCTTCAGGGCATGTCCCACGCTTCTTAGCGCATTGTATATTCTGATCCTCTCATCTATTAGAGGATTCGTTAGCGAAGGGGAATGAACCGTCGTCCATTGAATATGAGTTGATGATTTTAACCCCCCGAAACCTCTTTAGAGGAAGAGACGAAAGGAGGGGTTGTTTCTGTGGGTCATCGGATCCTGGGTCTGATGGTGCTTGCAAGCGGAGATGTTCTTTGGTAGTTTCCGCTCCTAATAAACATGTCATTGTGTTTTTCCCTTCCTCTGTTCCACTCGAGAAAGACGAGATCCATCTGCGATTGCGTTGTGGCTTCCACCGATTTGCACCAAAGAAAGAAAACTTGGAAGACAAAGATAAAAGATAAAGAGAAAAAACCTCAGAGACGTGCTCCACTGTAGATCGAAGAATTGTTAACGATCTTTAACGATTCTGAGATACTAAGTAAAATAATAAATAAAATTTAAGTATTATGTTTCTTTTTTTAATTATTAACGAACTTCGTAGCTGTTTTAGCCAAAACCAATATAAAATTGAATTAAAAATATTAAAGAATATTTTATTAACTAAAGACAGATTCGCATCGAAGCGTGTTTTATTTAATTTTCTCTTTGGGTTTAAATGCAAGGTGTGGGGGAAAAACGGTTTTGGGAACAATATACTTGTAAGGGTTCGTTCGCACTGTAGAATTTTCAGTTCCAAAACCGCAGAATCGCAATAAAAGTCGTAAAACAATAAAAGGGGGAAAACTGGAGGGGAGACTTTGACGACCCGTGCCGGCCATAATGTGGCATTGTCCTTTAGTATGCCTCGGGTTCTTCAGTTCGACTTGGGGGATCAGACAATGTCCGATATCCCAAGTCGAACTGAAGGACCCCAGGCATACTAAAGGACAATGCCACATTATGGCCGGCACGAGTCGTCAAAGTCTCCCCTCCAATTTTCCCCCTTTTATTGTTTTACGACTTTTATTGCGATTCTGCGGTTTTGGAACTGAAAATTCTACAGTGTGAACGAACCCTAAGAGTATCATAAGTAGAAAGGTAACAGTGAAATGTAATACATAAGTGTGCGGGCACTGCCGAGTGGTCAAGGTGACGGCCTGCCGTGCGGCTGATTGCCCGAATCTGCGTTCGAATCTTGGGCTTGGATGTTTCATTTTTCTTCTTATGTATTCCTCTTCAACTATTTCTTTTCAATTCATATCTTGTTCTTCTGTTGCTCTTGCTTCATTAAAAAATAAATAAATAAAAAAATAATCACGCACTAAAGTATGTATTTGTGGCCAAAAAAAAAAACAGAAGCTAATTTCGATGACAGCAAATGAATTTCTATCGATGACAGAAATTACATGCGTTAATGTAATTACCGTGCGTTTATTACATTAATTATATTTAGGCCTACACTCACTGATATAAAAATTTTCGTACCAAGAAAAAAGTCATTCTGTAAACACTAAAGTAGGTAAATAGCTACGGCGAAGGTAGATATGCAAATGAAAAACCTTTGGTGCGATTTTGCATGGCCGCTCATCCTACAGCGGCGCTGCAGTCATGTGGCATATAAGGCTCACGCAGTGCATGTGGAGTCCACACAGTGATCAGACGAGGTCTGTGAGCGATCAACATACCACGAAGATACCTTAGACGAAGAGCTCACGGAGAGAGGTCGTATCATCGGGTGCGAGAGGCATGCTGGACGGCCCTGCGAATTGTCCTCCATTTAGGCCATTCTGACCTTACAGTCAGATCGTGTTGGAAACAATGCACACGCGAAGGCACCTCTACACGTCGGACCAGCTCTGGACGACCCAGATAGAGATGTTCTGTGAGACGAACAGATCCAATGGATTCCTGTCTGATACGTGGCAGTCACAAGGGAATCCTGTCTCTAACAGAACCATTTCCAGACGCCTAACAGAGGTGAATCTGCATTCTAGACATCCCTTCCGTTTTGTGCTTTTAACATCTCAACATCGTCGGCTGACTGCATATCACTGACTGCACCACAAGTGAGCGCTACAATCGCAACCTCACTTTACACCGGCATACACCATCCACTGGCGTGATAGTCTGGGGGCCATCGTTCGTCACTAGTGAGGGGCATTGACAGCCCAGCGGTAAGTTCAGGAGATCCCAAGTGCTGCCTTTCCTGACTGGGTGCCCAGGAGCAATTTTCCATCAGATAACGCTCATCTGCACACGGCTAAGGTTTCACAGGACTGTCTACGTCATGTTGCAACACTTCCTTGGCCTGCCTGCTCGCCAATCGAGCATGTCTGGGACCAACTGTCGCCATGTAGCAGTGTTCGTGATTTAGAAGCGTTTTTTTTTTTTTTTTGTAAGTACTGTTGGCAAATCTGCTGCAAGACAATACACGGCGTCTGTTTGATCTGTGCCCGACCATATCACCGCAAGTATCCAGGTACGAGGTGGTCCAACTGTATACTGAAGGTGACCTTATTGTGGTACTCGAGACATCGTCTTGTGCGATATTCTAATCACTCCAATGCTTTGTCTCTACCACCACATTAATAAAACTTTAATTGAATCTAAAGCTTCCTTCGTGTGGGTGCGCAAGTTTTTTTTTTATCAATGAGTGTATTTAATTTTCAGCCAACAGAAAGTTTGAAGGCAGGATTTGTTTGTTTGTTATCGATAGGTATAATTTTCCTATAAGGAGATTTTTTTATTCTGTGTATTGTTTTCACGAAATTAAAAAAAACAAACAAAAGAAATAAAGGAGAAACGATATGTAAGGAAAGTGGGCTTTGAGTTCTTTCTGGAACTGAAAGCAATATAAGTTCAAAACTAAGGGGTAAGCGGAAATTCGTTGAGAGACTTCGGACTAAAAGCTGAATTTCAATTTTCATTTTCTATATTTTATTTTATTTATCTATTCCTTCAGAATTTAATTAGAATTTGAATCTTTTCTATTCGATGCTTGCCTGAATTGAAAGCCGGAATATTAAATTGAACTTTTTCCCTCTTCGACGCAAGTCTATATAGTTCTATAAACAGTCTTAAGGAAAGTTCTCGAAAGAATCGGAAGAAGTGGATCGAACTCCATTAAATGTTTGTTCGTAATATTTATACGGTATTTCATTAAATGTATTTCAATTTAAAAAAAATCGCATTTTATAATTTATTTCAATGCGAGGAATTGCTTAGGAGGGCAAATGAAAGTTTTGAGTCTTTCTGGGTAAACACAAAAATATTAATAAGTTTTGTTGATACAGTGGTTCTTAACTGCTGCCCGTGTTCTTGTTGTTCAAAATATGTTCTCTCGTCGCTTATCAAATTTCGCTGAAATGGATCAGTTCTTTAATCATTGTATATGTGGGAGAGAAGGAGGTATTCGCCCGGCTGATTGCTTACATTATTAAAGATATCCCTTAGACAATTGAGAAAAACCTTAAAATGGGTTTGTGGTTTCTTTTTATAGAATATATGAATATACATCTGGAAGTCGGGGTTCTGGGGGATTCTTCTTCTTCTTCAGTCCTTTTTATAGCGATTTCTGGCTATAGGCCTTTCCCTGAGAGGTATTTTAGTCATCTCCCGCACCGACCAGGTGGACTGGGAGATACATTGTATACCTACTGCCAGATGTTTGGAATAGATATTTTTTCAGGGGTTGTTCGAGGTCTTCCTCAGAAAACCATTTGTAATGGCATCAAACCGGAAGAGAAAGTGAATAAAAGGAAAGGAAATAAACATCCATGCCGGTGCGAGATTCGAATCCACGTTCGGACACATCAACCTCGTAGGACACCGCCCCTCGACCACAAATGCTATGAAACGGCTTCTGTGGGATTAGCATCTATAAAACTTCGGGTGTGTATAATGTTTTTTATTGCCTCCAGATATCACAATTACTTTTTTTTTTTTTTTTTGGTGAAGATAAGGAAGCTAGTTTTTCTAAATTGTATTAAAGGTAATTTTCATTTTAAAAGTTCAGTGTTTTAAATGAGTGCCTACCAGTTGTGCAGCTGATAGACGATCATTATTAACTCTTAATTATCTTATTACTCATTAAGTCTATGTATTTAAGGTTCAGATTCTTTGTTTATTCTGAAGGCAAAGCCATTTTAATGTGCCCAGCAAATGTGGACTTCAAATAACTTTTGCTGTCAGAGAAGAAATACAAAACACAGTAATCGCCTTCAGTTCACAAAATGCTGTTATTCGTTAGAAGACAATAACGTCGTTTCATCTTAAATAGATGGTGAAAAATTGGAGAGACATAAAACTGCTGTTGTAGTGGTTGACTGTTTGATCTATCAAATACTTCAGTGAAAGAAAACTGCTTTAAACAGAGAGAAAACGAGAACAGAACGGAAGGTATGTTCAGCTGTAACAAAACTGTTTTGATATATAACCTTCCACTCAACGTAAAGTCGGTTGTTTTTCTCTGTCTTCTTCTTTGCTGTCGTCATCCGTTTGTTTTTGTGCTTTTCCTCCTTTCGTCACCTTGCTTTTGTTTCTTTTCTTTTTCTCTTTCCTTTCTTTGTTGCGGGAGATTTATAAGTGTCACAGCAACGGCGGCCATTATATTTCTGTTGTTGTTGCTTGTGAGGCCACCTGGGGGACGCTGATTGCATCAACTCGGAAATTGCTTGGATTGATCAGTTCGGCGACTGATCCCAAAGCAAATGCTCTGAATTTGACTATTTTTTTCCAACTGCATCTTAAAGAAGCTTTGAAAAAAACTTTACTTTGAGAGTTTCAAATTATAAAAATTTTATTTATTTTGTTTTTTACGGATATTTTAATTGATAATTTTTAATACAATACGAACTAAAATAAAAAGTTATTGCCAATTATTTCTCTGTATCGCACGTACATATTATTTTACGCGTCCCTCATTAAAAATTAAAATGGCTATTTTAGTTTCCTTACGTATTCCGTTGACATTGTTATTCATAGAAATTGCAGTGTGGTATTATTATTATTATTATTATTATTATTTTATTTTTATTATAAAATCTCTTGCAATAACTCTTTAAGACCTGAGAAGTCCCGATTATCCGACGTTCGGTTATCCGATGTAGCCTTACGATTTGATATTTCTACAAGGAAAAAAAGCAAAGTCCAGAAAAGTAACTTTCATTTTTCATTTCTTTATGTTAAATATTGAACGTTTAGTTATTTTTTTTTCTTTGCTTAGCTGAATTTTATTTCTTTAAATATACTGGACTCTTATTATGACAAAGGTCCTGTAGAGTAATTAGAATAAATCTGATTTTCACTTGATTTGCGGTTTATTTGTACCAGCTGTTTCATATTAGAAATCTTATCCGATGTTTTCATTTGTCCAGCTGTCGGTCCGATTTACGTCGGATAATCGGGACACTACGGTACTCTTAAAAGGCAGTTGTTGCGAAACGAGTTAACGAATTTAATGCTGAGCACCTGAGTCTGGAAAACCAATACCCTTATTCCTTCAGTCTTGGCTTGACAACAATTATTGTTCGTCCTGAAGACACAGTGAAGTAATCATTCCAAGCCAGTCAGACAGCTGCGTTGCCTAGAGTTCGAAATATTTGGGATTTAGTATTGACGAACACTTAATTGCTAATTGTCCATGGAAGCTTCATAGTACGAATCACTTTTATTATAATAGATCTATATTTTGACATGTTCCTGCCATTTCCATAAGGTATTTTCGTAATCTGTATTACTGTATCCAAAAAAAAAAAAATTCTGAATCGACACAGCTCTTGTAATGTATGTGATATATGATATCAATATCTCGATATCTCGAAGTCGAAGGGACGCTAAAACAAATTCGAGATAGCGAGTTTTCGAGATAACAAGGTCATAACCAAAACATAAAATTCACGTAAAAACACAAGATGCTGAATAATATTCTAAAAATTAGAGTCTTGATAGATGAGAAAAAGTATCAATATGTAATGATAGTTGACAATAAGTCTAAATACAGCAATGATAATTTTAATTTTTAAAAGTAGTCGAAAATAATTACATTAAATTGAAAAGAATTCGTAAAATACTATGAACTTACATTGCTAAAATTCTTAAACAAGTGGGAGATTCTTGGAAAAATACCTCTATTAGATGGGCACAACTGAATGGCGATTTTTCCGGAAAAATTCATTTTTTACTTCGAAAATATTCGACTTAACAAGGTTTTGAGTAAAAATTCATCGACATAAGAATTAAAATTAACATTAGATGAGTATGTAATATCAAGGGGAAAAGTAATTTTTCGATATATCAAAGCTTTCGCGATATCGAGAGTCTACTGTATTTAATCCCATCAAAGTATTGCATTAAAGATTTGTTGCTATTTGAATACAGGGTGTTGAGCTTCTTTTGATAATAACATGGTTTGATTGACAGTAATTGCTATTTGGAACCAACTAACATCGCTTGAAGCAATGGAAATGCCTTTCGTATCCTATTTAAGACTTTATTAATGATTTAAAATTGTAAACACGGTCGATAGACAATGGGCTTTTATAATAGCATTTAACAATCTAAACATTGATAAAAGAACCACACAACGAAGGAATTGCGAAGAAGAGTAAACACGGATATTCGATCCTTCTGTTGCCAAACGGAAACTTGATCTTTCCTAATGAGTTGGATTCCGAAAAAAAAACATGAATTGCTTTTACCAGGTATAGGAATAGAGAAGTAAATTTTAAATTGCAAGAATGTAGGTAGTGGCTAAATATATCCATCGTTGATTAGTTAAAAATTTTCTATTTTATGCAAAGAACAATGGCTTTTATTTAAAAGGCTTATTCTTAAAGGCTGATAATATTTACAGTTTGTCTTTAAACCGTGAAATCTTTGAATATTTAGCATTTCTTCATTAAAAGTGTGGTACCAGGGTTTACTTTAGTAGTTTTCAAAAAAAAAGGGTTTCCCACATATGGTCATTACGTAGCGATCGATTTTGTCTGGAACAAACGTCACCAGTCATGACGTCATCAAGTGGAATTCCGAGCAGTCAGTCAAAGATGGCGTCGTTTGGTAATCGCGTGACCAAGAAAGGACAAACTTTGTATAGCCAAGCAAGGGGAATAGTGTGGAACGTTTTTCATTATTTCAATTTTAATTATTATTATATATTCGTAACTGTAGAAAATACAAAAACCAGAATGTTTTCGTAATATTTATAAGATTCAGTTTCGGATTTTAGCAATAAATGGCGCCGTTACGTCCTGGAAACATCAATGTATAAGAAATTACGTCATCAAAAGCTCTTCTTTCATGAACTGAACTGTAATGACATCCCAAAACAGCTGTTTCTCGCTAAATTGACGATCATCATTTGAGACTAAGTAACTGTAAACACATCAGGTTTCAATACAGAGGTGAACATAAATGGAAGTAGAGATAGGAATGGCACATCCAGAAAACTAAACCATATTCAAAATACACACTAAAAATAAAAGAAATTCCTGTGCTGCCCTCCGGCAGCCTCAAAGAATTCTCTGTGCATTTCTCTCTTTGATTTATAGTTAATTTATAATAGACGTTTCAACAGAAAAACACTTCAGATCAGCGGTTCCGAAACTTCTCAGCGAACTCATAGTAGTACCGCAGTATGTTTCAAATTTTCTAAAATAAAGTAAAAATACTTGTTAGGTTTCTTTTTTTTTTTCGTCTTCCATTTATATGTTTTATTCTTTCAAAAGACTATTAAATTGTTAGGACATAAACACGTATTAAGTTGTTTGAATGTAACTTCTTAACACATGGAATTATCAGACATTTCTTTGGCCTGTGGGTGCCTTGAACTGAGACAGTTGGAACTTCTGGTTCAGATCCCACTACAATTTGCTTTTCTTCAGTTGTTACTATAAAGAAAAAAAACTCCGATAGTTTTTGTTTTTATTTTAAAGATAATCCAGGCTGTCATCAATCCAAACCAAAAGACAAGAAAGTCCTGTTAAGTTTAATTATTATTTCATCTTGAAGCTAGAGGTAATATTTGGAGATGTAGGGTAATTTTACTGGGGCGTCTGTCCCTGTAATCTATAGTCTCCGTTAAATTAATCTCGATTTGAAAATCAGCTTGTGTATCTTGTTGTAAGCACCAAAAGTTATTATTACGTGCATCTTCATTATTAATAATTAGGAATATTTATGTATAATAAAAAGAAATTGAAAAAAAAAAAAACAAAACACACACATAGGGCAAATACAACATTTTGAAAACAGCATAATTTGCATTTACACCAAGCATCCTTACAAAGCCGGAAAATACAATAAAGGAAAAAAATAATAATCATCACGAACTACTTTAATAACGTCAATTTCGAAATTGAGGAATTGATAGAAACATGTAGATTATGAAGTTAAGCAATGCGGGAGGGATTTTATTACAGAGGCTCAACTTGAAGCGAGATAAATTATGTAAGTTGCATAAATCACAAACTATTTATTTGCTGTCAGTAACAATATTTAAAGAATTACTGTAATTAAATAATAGTTTCTTTCAAAACCCTTGCACGAGGAATTTGATATTAGCATATGTACAGTAGCGAATAGAGGAGTTTGACGTTAAAGTTAAAATGTTGTAATGAAGACACGCAACCCAGCCTACAATACTTGACTCTCATTCTTTGAGGACATGCAGCCGCCTTATTCGAAATTAAGAACAGTTAATAAAGCTGAAAAAAAAAAAGCGGAAAGTCACTTTTCTAATCTGTGTTGCTTTACTCCGGGAGCTTTAGTTGTTTCAGTGACGATATGTTATTGGTCAGTCGTTGTAGTTGTAGGTCGTGGAATCGTAATTAAAACTTTTGTTGGAGAATGAATATTGCGATACGGAATGAACTCAATCGATACTTGCGGCAGTGAATTGAAATATTCGGCGAAAATCGTAATTTACAGCTTATGAAACAACGGCGGAGGGAAATAGAATTAATCTCTAAGACCGGATAAACCAAGCGAGTTATTGATTCAGTTCGTATTCGCATAACTCTTTTCCATAACCACAGCACTTTGTGATTTCTTGTGATTCCTATTCCAATGGAATTGAATACTATTTTTTTCTTTCTCCTTTACATTCCTCTTCTTTTTAAGAAAAACTTAAGTTAAAATGTACATAATTAACCTCACTTAATTATTTTTTACTGTTTCAATTTTTTTTTTTTCAGAAATATTCCAGAAATACCATGAATAAGATTTCACGTGCACATTTCATATTAGAGTCAATATTGAAGCCAATGCACATGAATACTTCTTAAAAAAAAAACTTTTAATACAAATTAAAATATTAGCTTCAAGAATTTTATGAATTTTTTTGTTTGTTTGTAATTTTTGAATTTTAGAAATACCACCGTCAACATCAGTGTACTTTGCAACAAATAATATCATATTGAAGCGGGAGGAAATGACAAAAATTGCGCTGCAAATTAAAAAAAAAAACCGTTTATTCAAATAGCTCTGTCTCGGAAAACGTTCGGAATATGAAATAAGTGCATATAAGCATTTATTCTTAGAACGACCGATATTATGACATCCCACAATATTGCTCATTTCTTCGGGAGTATCCTCGCTGATATATTTATAAATCCAGTACTGTCAGAATACTTCTCCGGAATGGTCGATGGTGGTTGCTGTCATAACATTCGTAATGTTTTGATTTTAGTTGTTTTTTGTTTTTATTTTAAATTTAAGAATATTTTTCATTTCTAAAGTATCGTAAATGCTCCAATAGAGGTCCCGGCGTTTATTTGCAAAACTAGCCTCGGCTCCCAGCGCTTAATAGAGACCGGCTGCTATTAGAGGCCGGCCATTATTAACAAAAACCTTCAGAACGCAATATTTTTACACATAAATACCGGCTAATATTATAAACAGCTACTTTATTTGAATTTCACTGCTACGTAAGACTGTTAAAGATAAATGGCAATGTCTTTCTGTACCTTTCGCTGCTATTCGTCATCCGAATCCGCAATGACGGGCGGCCGCCTCATCGGAAGTTTCTTTGGCGTATTCCACCGCGCGAATCTTAAAGGCAATGTCAAATGACCGTCTCGGCGGCATTTTGTAAGGCAATATACCGTAAGGTATTACGCACGACTATAAAATTACGGACGATTACACTAGTACCGGTAGGCAAATATCAAAGACCCGGCTACTATTAGAGACCAGCTAGTATTTGGCCGTATCACCTCTGCAGCCCGGCGCTTATTAGAGACCGGCGACAATAAGAGCCTCGGCGTTTATTGGAGCATATATGGTATCTGTGAAACTGAACATTAAATAATCAATTGCAAAATACACACTGATGCCACTTTATTAGATGCATCCTTGCTGTTTCACGACGTTGCAAGTCACACGATCACAGTTTTTGATATAACTATAGTAGAATACCTTTCTAGTAACAGTTAAGCTTATAAACGAATGGAAAAAACGAGTGATCTAACGGACTTTGAACGTGGTGTGGTAGTAGGTGCAAGACGTGCTGGACGAAGCCTATCGGAAACGGAAATTCTCCTGAACTTTCCACGCACCACAGTTTCAAGGATGTACCGAAAATGGTGCAACGAACAGAAAAGACCCAGTCAGGGCCACTCCGGTGGACGAAAATCGCTTGTGGATAAGAGAGATCAGAGGAGAATGTCTAGAATTGCACAAGCAAACCGATGGACCACGATGTTGCAAAGCACGTCAGAATTCAACCTTCAGAACAACATATCGCAACGGGCAACCAGGAGCACCTTGTCGCGAATTGGCTACAAAGCTAACGGCCACATTAGAAACATTATTATCAATAACGAACAGAAGAGCACGCTTCCTGCGCCACAACAACCTAAGGAGTGGATCATCGAAGATTGAAAATACTTTGTTTTTCATTGATGCTCTCTGTCTCCGAATCTCAGTCCTCTTGAGCATCTTTGGGATGAGCTTGGAAAGCGCTGCAAGTCTCCATCTCCGCCGAATCTCCAGAAATTGCGTGACAAACTCATGTCTGCAATGTCCATCGCATTCCAATATGAAATCCAAGCCTTGACGAATTCAGGCAGTTTTGAAGCCTCCACACGCTGCTAGTTAGGTCTACCTAATAAAGTGCCATCACAATGTATAATAAATAAAAATATACATGTTAGGTAAGGTTGGGCAACAGCCCAAATGAACTCAGTATCTATAAAAAAGAGAAATCAGTTGCATAAATTTTTACATTGTCTTCTGCAACTGTTACTTCCTTTATTTACCACTTGGTTTAATATTTTTGAATTTTGATAGCGAGTGTTTTACAAAATGTAAAGAAAAAAAAAGAACAAACCTAGATTTATTCGATAACACTTATGAATGTTATTTGTCAGAATACGTTCATGTTACATTTTGAAAATGGCTGACACTTGAATATAAGCCAAATAAAATTAACACGATCACTAAGTAATCGTAATTTTATTTTTAAGAGAGTACATAACCATTACGGCATCTCGTGTAAATAAAACTTCCATCGTTTCCATCTCTTTGTGACCTTTGCCACCAAACTTAATTTTAAAATAAATCGCGAAAGTAACGATAAGATGGAAGGTGTTCGAAATCCTTTCTTTACGGCACTTGCTAGCTGTTCCGCTTTCGAGGAAATTAAAATAGTAGCCTTGGAATAAATTCCGTCCATAAAGCCCAGATTATCTAATTGTCATGAATAAAACATTTTCTTTTCGCCGTTGCAGTAATAGACCCCTTCATGCAAGTGTAGCGACACTTGACTCGGAATGTCACCGCGTGTCTGTTATTCGGACCCAGTAATATTTTCATGATGTCTACTTTATCGCCCCGGCCTTCCTTTTATCCGTAAGGGTCATTTCCAAACAATAGGGGGAGGTTAAGATTCCCTCCCGCACAGATTAACCGACCCGTGTAGTTTGCATATTCATGACGCTGTCACGTGCCGTTATCATCATACACAGTGGCTTTTATCTGAGGCAGTTTCGGTTTTGGGAGCGAATTCAGTTTTATCAAACGGAACGCGGCCGCCTCCGCTGCTATCTTTGTTGTTGTCTTTGAGGTTTCCGTTCATTCATGCATTACCGATCGCTGTGTTTTCTGATTCTTCACTTATTTTTATCTACAACTCTCCTCTTCTTTTTCTCTGTCATAGATAGATGCCTCCTTTATGGTCGTCCTAACAATCGTATTGAATCCACAAAGTTTTTCAGTGTTTGGTTGTTGTTATGTGTTTCTAGCGTCTGATCATGTTGTGCTGATGTTGTGGCAGTTTGGTAATGAACCATCGGAATTAAATGTTTGAAACACAGTTTGGAAATTAAGAAAACGATAAAAGAATAAAAGGAGAGAATGTAGCCTGAGACAACTTAGGAGATAGCATTGTTTCCGTTGTGTGACAAACTTGTCCGAAAGAGAAGAATATCCTTATGCGTACGACTGAGGGAATCAAGCACATGAAAACATCGTACATTCATTACGGCGTTCATAAGCATTTGCAATTTTTACAATTTTTAATTATTTATTTTTTTCTTTTTGGCTTTAATTTACTTTACAATAAATTTGCAATAAGAAGATAAGCTTTCTGAAAAACTAATGTTTATTGATATGAAAAAAAAAAACAAAAAACAAACACTTTTGTACTGTAGTAATTTGGAAAAAAAAATCGCACAGCAATGCTAATTTTAATTTTTAAAATTTTTTTATAGCTGTATGTTTTATTAATATAAATCATGAAAAACGAATTGATAGTAATTCTTTTTACTAATTAGTTGTTAAGCCTGATAAGGAAAGCAGTCCTTATCAGGGTTAATGTTTTTCAAAAAAACAAAATTTCCAATCTAGGTAAAATTTCCAATCTGGATGTTGGTTTTAATTGCTCTTAAATGTGGTCCCATCCTTATCGTATTCCCAAGTTCAACCGCTGTCAGTTACTTTCCGTCTCCCTTCTTTTTAAAATTGCACGTCAACTTATTACAGTAGCAGCGCTGTCATTTCGACGATGGTCCGAATAGACTGAGAGGGATTATCAGTCCGAAATGTGCAATAAACATTCGGTGTAGTGTATTGCGATGTTCAGAACGATTACTTTGCCAAGACATCGAAATAATCAAGCAGAAGAATCACGATTGAATCAGTACAGTGTTTATTTCTCGTCATTGTGTAAGCCATCATCTTACTTTAATTCAGTTGATGAAATTGTTAAAAACAAACATTTATATGCAGTTAATAATACAATGTCTTCATAAATGTGATAGAATTTACAGCTAAAAATATTTAGTTACGGATTATGTTCTGTAGTGGCATACTTCCCTTCCAAAGAGTACTGTATCTCTAAGTTTGGAAGCACTATATCTCTTTTAGCATCTATAAAATTGATGTTCATTGCAATCTTCTAGATAAATGACATTCTTAGCGTTAAGATTACAAAACAAAAAAATAAAAAGGACAGAAATTGGAATTAAAATTATGTGAATTCTCATTCTATCTAATTACGCTAATATCTCCGTTTCGCTTTAGGAAACACAGGATTAGATCAGAAAATGTTAATACTTACTTCTGGAAATGTAAAGGGTGTAGACCAGGAATCTGAAGAATTGAAGCTCAGAATGCGCAGAAAAAGATCAGTGGTGAAGTGGAATGCTTCATTGCGGAAAAATCTCCGCGTGAAGTCTCAATAGGAACAGAATTGAATACGAAACGGCGAATTCGGCGAACAGAAACGAGTTGTTATTGACGTAGTATTTGCATAATGTGTTTGTTTTAATTGTCTTTCCTACATGTGTTTTTGATTGACAAGAGCGTTTTTGAGTCTGACAGCACTGGCTTACTTCCGATATTGTCAGTCAATGTAAATTTCCTCCCAGATCAAAACCTAAGTCAATAGAAACAAAGATTTATGTGTACCCATTGATTTCTTTTGGGAATTATGAGGATGTAAGCAATAAAGACGAGTCTTAGCTTACATCATTTTCAAGTTGCCTTTCATTGATCCGTATAACAAAATCAGAAACATCCTATAAACATTGCTTAATTGGTTCTTTACTGGTTTTCCCAGAATGCATCTAAAGTCCACTCGTTGCTTTTTTAGCCACTAAAGTATAAAGGGGGGAGATCTGACGTTCATTCTGTCTGTCACCGTCTCTACAGTCCAAACTATTGGTCGGACGGAAATGCGTCATATCTTATTGGAATCCTTACGACTTGTAGAGGTTGAGGGCAAAGAGCTCTGGTCGACACATACAGAAGGTCTCACAGAAAGTGGCCGAAATCGAAACTGGGTGATTCATACAGTACTGGAAAGTACTGGTGGTTTTCACCGCCCCATATCTTTTAAACTACTGCTCATAAAAATCTGAAACTTTTTATATAAAATCGTCAAACGTATAAGAGTTAAATTTTCATGTTATTATTTATTCATTATTTTTGAAATTCATTTTATTTGCGTTCAAACACCCCCAATATATCGTATAAATAGGCTAACTGTTGTGATGTTGTTTAAACTCTAAAAGTCTGGATCCAACAATCAAATGATACAGAAATTTTATTAGGAAAATTTAATCTAAAAACTTTTGCCATTAATTCCTTTGTTTAATTAAAGAAAAAAAGCTATTTTTATTTTGCCCTTTGTTTTCTTTTTTCATCCTCACATTTCCTGTGCTCACGAAAGTCGAAGATATCTAGGAAATACACCGGAAACTGAAGAAGGCCCTGTAATACGATATTTGAAATGATTTTAACATTACCATGTTATATTTTTACTTAGTAAAATTTTTGTGATTTTAATTTTTTTTTTTTTTTTTTTTTTTTTGAAAATTTAAAGATATTAGGGAATGAATCTTCTACATTTTAGATGTATCTGTGCAGTTCCTTGCTGATAAACTTACGCATGAAGATGATAAAATGTCCATAGAAATTGCGAAACAATTACATATTGTTGGCAAACAGTGGAGCCAGTCTTTCAAGTTGCGCGCTCTGTAATTAAAATTACTTGGATTCAAGCGACTTGCGTATTAATTTAATAGAGATAATTTCAGTAAATATTGATTGTATTCGAAGAAAATTTACGGAGACGTTTTCTGTCCATTAAGTTTATGACTTTTTTTAAATAAAAAAAAAAAAAGAAGCAACATTTGAGAAAAAGAAGCTTTCAGATATTTTAGGAGGCTTCGCTGTTTGAATTCCATTTCTTAACGGTTTTCGACCGATTAGCTTCTATTTTAATAAATAAATAACTAAATAAGGATGTCCTGAAATCCATTAGTTTTCAAAATGAGGTTATTCATAATCTGGAATGAAGTTTGTTGAAATGTTTGGCTTTAACTCGGATGTCGGAAATGTGAGCTATCCTCCTACTCCGGAATATTTTCTCGGTTGCCTGAGTTTGAAGATTTTAATTAAGAACGCGGAATTTTGCAGGACAAGAGGCTCGAGACATCTCGGTAATCTTCCGGCAGCTTGACCTCTGGTGCGGATATCAGACCACCACCGCCACACATTCTTAGCGCTCTTGTGTTGTTCTATCAATGTACAAGAGGGAATTCCCTGACAAAAGCGGCAACTGTTAAAAGGATTGTTCCTTTCTCCTCCCTTCGCTGTATGGGCGTGCGTGTGTGTGTGTGTGTTTTGTTCTTTTCTGTCCTGTTTTTTCTTTCCCTTTTTTTTTCATTTATCCCTCATTGTTTGCACCTTATCTACGGTAAACAATTGCAACGGAACAGGCTGGGATGAATAGAGGGTGCTAATTCGTCGTTATCGTGGATCCATGTTGCGAATATGCGCTAAATAAAACTTCCGCCGCTCTTTTATTGCCGTTTATTGTGTCACTGCCAGGCCTTACGGAAGAACGTCTCAAACTTTACGGAGTCGTAACTTCTTATTTTTCCTCTTTCTGGAAGAGAATGAATGAGAAAAGAAAGGAAAAAAAAAAAAAAGAAAGACAAGAATAAATTTTAAAGGATATGAAAACTTTACATTCTCTTCTTTATTACTATTATTTTTTTTAAACGAGAAAACATCTACGGGAAACATTTATTGCGTTATTGTTGTTGTTTTTTTTTTCTTTGTAAAATGAAAAACAAAAACAAAAAAATTAAAGATTTTTTTTTTCACTGTTGCTGCTAATAAACATTCTTCGAAAACTCGTACTTACGAACGAGTTCCTACAGTCTCATGTTACTTACGAACTACAGAACACATATTTATTTCTTTAAATAGAAATTCTTTTATAAAAATAGGGGGGGGGGATACAAGTGTTGCAGGAAATTTCTTATTAGAAGAAGGTTTTACTCCTATTTCTGTTAATCTTTCGAAAGAAAATTCACTGTTTCGAGTTACGAACATTTCGACTTGCCATGAGAATCAAGAAGGCAAACCAGGCAGCAACTCTCTGCTTCGGGAATTCCGCTGTTACTGTTTGTTTTTACTGCTACGAAATTGATACGTAGGAGTTAGAGAATTTTTGGGTTAAAGATAATGGATAGTTAGACTTTCTGTTAATGCTTTTTTAACTAACAAAATAAAAGTATTATGAAATTTGTTTGATTTTCGTAAGGCATCAAATTTTTTCGAGTCTGATGTTTTGCAGTTCTCGATTAGGAATCTGGTAAATTAAATCATCTTCATTTCTTTTCTTTTCTTTCTTTGTTTCTTTTTTTTACCTATGTAGGTAAGCAGAGGAATGAGAGCTCTGGAATAGATTCCCTATCATTTCTTATGTCCGAAATTATTAAGTTTCCGTATAATACTGGCTGACTGACTAGCCAAGATAACACTGGCTCATCCGGTTTTCTTTACGACCAGGCAACATCTGTCTGTATACATATCTTGTTTGAATAAGTTTTAATTTTCTTGGTATAAAAAACTCAGTTCAAATATTGGATTATTTCAAACTAAAGAAGTATAGTTTCTTGTCCTCTCGTACCATCTGATAAAGTCTCTCACAAAGAAGGATGAAATACCGTGGAAATTAAAGGAGTGTTGTTATTTTAAGGTTTTCTAGGAGTATCTTACTTACAGGATATATTAAAGAAGATTATAGTGATTGTTTCTAATAAAGCACATTGAAAGATGCAGGTAATACAGTCGATTTTTTCTAATAATATCAAATTTATATACTTTGTTTATAATATATAAATGGGATACGCGTAGTTAAATTAGCAGCTGTAGTGAAATTCTTATAATGAAAAGGGGTTTTTTTCTAACGTAAAGGTACATATGCTTCGTTAAAATGAACTCGGTACCGTACGACCTTCATTCGCACTGTATTTGTCAGTGCATTCTCTTGCGCATCTTAATTATTGCTAATGCCATTGAAACATACACCGATTTAGAGAAAGTATTGTAGAAAAAAAAATGAAGAAAGCTTTTCTATTGCAGTTTCTGTTGGGTTATTATTGAAAATACTCCGTGTTTTTACAGTTAACATAACAATGAAGTGTCTGCTCACTTTATTCAATGGGGTTAAGTGCTTATTAGATGTGTAATTATTTGGTATTATTGTAATCAAATCCTATTTCTTTATTGCAATATCAAGGCCACAAAACAACATAAACTTTGTCTTGTTGCTTATTAAAAAGACCTCAGTAATCTATCATTAGAAGTAGAAATTTGACGTGTGTGAAATTAATGGTGTAGTTTTAAAAGAACTTGAAAATGATCATCAGGTCCGATCGAAACCTGGTCGAGATATTAAGATTTTAATGTGTTTTTATGTTTTCTAATTATTGTGTGTCTGGCCTTTTGTTGAACCTACGCCATCTATCATTAGAGATTCCTAGAGTTTAAATGCTGCGAATCCCACGTAACTTTTACATTAAAAAGACGGTTATTTATAGCTGTTATATATTGCATTTTTCCAATACGACATAGTTACTTTAAAAGATTTTTAAAACGAGTACTTTTAAGACGTTCCTATTTGAAATGAAATTAAAGTTACTGCAATCCTTTTTTTCTCTTAAAGTGTAGCACGATCTTAATACTTTAATTGCCTCTTTCTTTATTTAAAACCTTGGAGATTTGTTTTGCTGGGGGATCGTTTGCATTTATTAATAGGCGCCTAACTTCGTCGGTTGGCGAGCATTAGTTAAGTGCAGTAGGAGAAATCACAGCTGTAATGAGTAGCCATTTCCCCCCACCCCTCGTATCCTCCACCCAAAACGAGGCAGCGTCCCACCCCCACCTGCCCCAAATGCTTTTATCCTAATGAACTTCTTGTCGTTCTGGTCAGGATTGAAGCCGACATCCACCAAAACGGCTTCTGCTAACACTTTCCTTTTGCAGATTTTATATCCGCTTTCGTTTATTGCTTTGCGAGGGAGGGAGTTTTATTCGGAGACCCACGAAGAGCTACGAAAACAAAACCGAAACACTCTTGTTAAAATAAAATCCGGGTTTCTCTTTTTAGAAAGACAATGACGACCCGCGTCCAAAGACTTACAGCACAGTCCTAAGAAGAAAAAAAAGGTGTCTGGAACTGAAATTCTTTTTCTGCTTGTTTCACGAAATCAGAGCTACGCAAAACACGTACATCTGTCATTTCGATTGCATGTCTTAGTTTTTTTTATGCTTTTAGAAAAAGGTGTAAAGCTAATGATTGGTCTGTGTATGTATTCATCTACACTCCTGGAACAAGTCGATATTTCTTGAATTTTATTTACAGAACGAGTAGTGAGAGTTAAAGATCAGTCCCAAATTCAGCAAAGATGGAAATTAAGGCTTTTCTGTCAGTCTGCCTGTCCGTCCATTTATCCTCATAGCAGCTAATGAACGAACCTTCACCTACGTATTCATTCTCTGTGGACCGTAATGACGTTCATACATAATTTCTATTCAATGGAGGCATCAAAGAATTCATTCTAATTAAAATGCGTTGTACGCTTGATCTAATAGAAAGCAAGTATCAGAAAATTCAATAATAATTAATTGCTTTGGAACTTTCTGTTTTTTTCAAGATGGTGAGCACTCCTTCTAATTGCTACAGTTCATTGTTGTTATTTTTAAATATTGTTATTGTATTACTGCTTGCTGTTGTTGTCTATAGATGAAGGCTATTTTATTATATATATATATATATATATATATATATATATTGTTTTAATTATAAAATCTGTACTTGCCTATCAATTGTACGTAATTATGGATTCTACGATCATGTACTTGCTTATCAATTATACATAATGATTGTATGATCTGGTACTCTTATCAATTGTACGTAATGATTGTATGATCTGGTACTCTTATCAATTGTACGTAATGATTGTATGATCTGGTACTCTTATCAATTGTACGTAATGATTGTATGATATGTACTTGTTTTATCAATTGTACATTATGGTTAGGTTGATCATGTACTTGCCTATCAATTGTATGTAATGATGGATTGTACTTGCCTGTAGGTGTCAAGTCCAACATATGTGAACCAGTAAGTAACCAGTAAAAAGCTCTTCTGTAATAGCGACAAATATAACACAGCGACATTACCATTCTTTGCTTCTGTCTATATTTTCGTCTAATTTCTTACCAATAAAATGAACTCCCATCAAAACTAAAAAAGACTGGAGAAACGATTCCCTTAAGAAGAAACACAAATAATAAGTAACTATGATCAAATTTTCAATTTCGGACGTAACCTTTCCAACTCAAGCTTCGAAACCGGATTGTTCCGCTTCCGTAACTGATTGGAACCAATCCCCGATGGACTGATCTCGTTCTCTGTCGGTCAACTTTATTTCTCAGATGAATGTTTCCATTTCTGGTTGGATGATTTATGGTAGTTCAGATTCATCTTAGAATGGGATCTTATTGTTATTTTGTTTAGTGGGTGTTGACCGTTGAAAGAGATTCGTTTTGTAATTTGGTTATTCATTGTTGATTACCTTTCGCAAAGTCAATCTCAGATTTCTCATTGATAGATGGCTAATGGGGAATTGATACGTGCTGGCTTTATTTTATACCGTCGCAATAATGGATCTTAATTATCACTAATCATTACTGCAATGACCTAATAGAAAAAAAAGCATGCGTAGATATTGTTAGCGACTTAATAAAAGGTCTGCAGAAATCTGATCCGGAATGTAATTAGAATTAAGAGTTTTTGTCTTTTTTTTATTTGAAAAAATTCATTAAGAAGGCGATAAATATTAAGTTATTATCTAATCTCGATAGATTCCTAATAACATGTAATAGGAATTTGAAATACTTTTTCCATCTTTTAGAAATCATAAAACGTTGAACTGAATTTTTTAATTTTCGAAAAAAAAAAAAAATCAATTCCCAGTTTAGTAGGAAGAACAAAAGCAAAGTGCAATCTATCAAACATTTGTGTTTTCAGAAGTAACAGAAATAAATGTTAAATAGCCTCAACATTTATTTACCTTAGCTTTTTTTAAATTCAGGAGTCAAGGTACAGTTTCGAGCGATGTCCGCATTGACTTCATTTAGTAGGTCTAACTGAACCTTCATTTTGCACTACTCGGACGAGACAACAAGCGGCCACGTTGGGTCGAGGGAATCACATTCGTTCTCTGCGTACTCGATTCAGTCTAGAAGATTCTTGTTCTGTCCAACTGCCACTGTTTTCCGACTCATACAATAGCCACGTAAAGCCGGAAGTCGGATTTATCCCCCAACCTCTAGGCTTGTAGGAGTCCAACGAGATGTGACTCACGGGCTCTGACTTCCGGTTTGCGCTGTGGAAGGCATGACATATACGTACAAATGCATAGACATACAATCACGGGAATCCTAATTGTCCCCCTCTACGTGGTCGTTAGAAACAAAAACGATAGTTTCTAGTCAAGCGCAATGACATCTTTGATATTACGGCAAGTTGCATTGTTATAATAATTGTTTATAAATTGATCAGTTTATTAATGATACGAACACCATTTCATCCAAACACGTGTTGAATCGAAGCTTTGGCTCGATTTCCATCTGTCTCCAAAATTAGAAGAGACAAATCGCTTCGAGAAACAAACACACATATCTGTCTGCAGTCTCGACATTTTCTGCATTATTCGGTTGAACAGTCAGACGAATTTTAAACTGATTCTCTCTCTTTTAGAAGAATTACGACGTAATTGGCGAGAGTTATTGACGAGCGGATCACTCAACTGAGTCCTTCCATTTGTGCTTCGTCATCGATTTAAGTGCTCGCCACAGGTTCCGTTGCGAAGGATATTCATTATCAGTTCTGTAATTAATTTATTAATTAATGAAAGGAATCCCGTAGTGTGTCGTAATTTTGTTAGTATTCATCTTGATTTACATCATTAAGTAAATCATTAGCCATTGATTTCAAATCAGTCAAATGCGTCATTGAAAATTCAGGAACTGGAGAAAGGCGATAGAGAAAAAATGGCGGTAAAATTTGTTTGCAATTAATAGTATTAAAATAACAATAAAAAAAAAGTAACAAGTAACAATTTAGTCTTGATTGGAATTATTTATTTCGTTTGTGAGCTAGTGAAGCACACCCGGTCTGAAGTCTAAGAAGGTTACTACGAAAGCTGTTTAAATTCAAATGAAGGTCTTTTATAAGTGCAACAGCAGAAGTAGTTTTTCTCTTTCCTAAAATAGGGTTGCCGTATGTCCGGTTTTTCCCGGACATGTCGTCTTACCGAATTTCTGTCCGGGCGGAATTTTAAAATTTGGTAAAATGTCCGGGTTTTGCTGTCGGATACCGTTAGCAGACAATAGTAGATCATAGACTTATTAAGTTTAATAGTTTTGTGTGATGTCAACACTTCACTACATTCTCGAGCGCTCAGCGAACGTGTTGGTGGCGTTGGTTGTGTCCTCAAACTTGCTGAAACCCGCTAGGTGGCAGTGCTGTGCGTACATAGCTTCTAATTCCGACTTCCGTTACTTACTTAGACTTGTTGTTGTATGCTGTGTGACTGTGTTTATAGTCGTGTGCGATAAAATGCCGAAAAGGAAATGTACATTTTCTGTTGAATTACAGAAGAAATATACTTGTTTTAGAAGGTGTAGAGACGATTTTGAAGGTGAATGCATGATTTGTAAACCGGGTACGTTTGTCTCTGTAGCAAATAAAGGAGGACTCGACCTGCAATCACATGTGGATTCTAAAAAACATAAAAAGGCAATTCGAGGACAAATGTCCTCTTTTTTGATCTTCAAAATATGGAAACCCTACCTAAAAGTTCATGTTTCCATAAAGCTTACAAAGGAATATTTCATAGATACCCACAAACCAACACAACATTTGCCAAAATCTTTCTATCTGAAATTAAGTGGTAGTTCATTTCATGTAAGAGTACAAAAGAGGCGTGGCAATTCCTAATAGATTAATCATTCCGGGTATCTCAGTGACGGTCATTGTTGAAAAATAGGGCTGTTATAAACTCTTCGTGAATGAATATATAAATAATGCAATGTTGGGAAAAATGGCGGGAAAATTTTTCTCGGGCTTCTCCATGTTATTATTATTATTATTACTATTGTAAATTCATTTTTTTTATTTAACTGTTAATTTTAGTAACCGGTTAGTTTTACTTACAGATTGAATAACTTGTCTCATTGTAAGCTTCCAGGCATGATTAACAGTTAAGACCAGTTCCTTCTCTGCAAACTTTCTATACCAATAATAAGAAAAACATCATTGGTGGAATCCACGATGACTTTTAATTTAGAAGATTAAAAAAAAAAGTAACTAGGCCGATAAATAGTTATGATTTGGACCCGTATTTTCACGACACGTCATTGTTTTTCTTGGTCTTTTTTTTTTTTTTTTTTCGTTTTTTAATTTGCTATAAATATATTTCCAGTTATTAAATGAAAGTAATGCAGTTGTTTTATTGGGCATGAACATTGTACGGCTAAAAAAAAAAAAACCCTCATATTTTCATTAACATTTAGTGATATTTTTCGTGAATTGGATACAAATGCCGGAATGAAATATTCTTTATAAAGTATTAGACATTTTTTTTTTGGTTGTATGGTGACTTCAAAAAAAAAGATTGCTTATATTACATATTCATATGTACGTACAGCTATTTTTATGGTTTGTATATAGAAATAAATTTACTGTTTTAAGATTATTTTATTTCTTTAACAAATCCACCGTAATGTTAATGCTATTTCTTCTGCTATCCAATACTCCATCATTTATTGGAATCATTTTTTTTTCTCTTTTAATCCTTGGAATAAAAATTATTGAAACTAAAAATTACCAAGAATCGTATCAGGTTTCTTTGACGTCGGAGAAACCTTTTTAATATTATTATCATTAAAAACTGCAATGTTTTAGGTTCGTGTCTTTTTTTTTTCCGAAGAGTGAAATGGCAGGCAGTGTATTGCTGTGCAAGCCCAAGTTACTACGAGGCCATCAGGGTGTCTGATAACATCGCATCGATGCCAGAACTCGTACGGCTTGAGATAAAGTCCCAAGATGGATTGGATCTCGGGAAAAAAAAGCAACGGAAATTACTTCCTTTTTGCGTCATGTTTTTTTTTCCTTTTTCTTCTTAAAATTCCTTATTCATCTGAGATTAGATCTTGATATAAATTAGATTTTACTTCCGCTACCTGTCTCTATCATCTCCCGCCATCTTTATTTATTTTTTTTTTATTTTTTGTTGAGAAGTTGTTTAAATAAATTATACTTTAGATTGAATTCATAACAAACAGCAATGTAAAATATTTTTTCAAGATGAAATAAAATACATTTGTTGCCGCAGCATTAGAAATGAGATCGCACTGAAGTTACGATTGGAGAGTGGAATAAATTCAAATACGGCAGTAACTTTTTTTTTATTTTTTTTAAACTCATTTTGAAATGACGGAATAACTGAAAAAGTGAAATAATAAAATATTGTTTATTGCTCTTATTCTTTTTATTTGACTGAAGGACTGTATTTCCCTTTCTTTTATCAATAAGTTTTGAACGAGTCAAAGAACTCTTCCTTAAACTTGGTATGCACGTTGATAAGAAGCGATTTTTTTTTCTTTTTGTCTTTCTGAAAGTTCTTCCGTAAGGACCGTTTAAGTGGTGTCGTTACAACCTATAATAGTTCAAGGAGCCCGTTGCGGGGGTTTCAGCATTGCGAACAGTTAGTATCGGAGAAGAGGGTGATTTCACCGTGGGTTTTCATTGAGAAAAAGACCAAAAAATAATAATAAAAAATTATCAGAATGCATTTTTAAGGCTTCAAAAAAGCCCATCTTACGCTTTTTTTTATCCTCTATTATTTTTGAGAATTTTAGAGAAACATTAAAACGAAAAAAGTTGTATTTTGCATGTTTTTGAGGTTCGGACTGCTATAGATCACCTTGCATCCGATGTCGAGAGCTTCTTTTTGGTTCACTCAAAAGCCACACTCCAATAGCAAAGAACCGATCTGACTGCAACTCATTTCAGAAGTAGGATTGCAGAAGAACGCTGAAACCCTACAACGAACTCCTTGAACTGTGACGTAGGTTGTGACGACCCACTTTTAAACAGTCCATTGATACGGAATGGACGTTTGCTCGTGAAAAAAAAAAAAAAATAAAAAACAATAATTCCCACAGAGTGCATTTCAAAACGAGACAATGGACTTCCATTGAATTTCCAACACTGGATTTCTTATCTTCAACAAAGCCTAATTATTCACTACATTAAATTACATTAAATTTGCGCGTGCTGTGATTTCATTGCGATTAATTCGATTTAGGTATTCAACGACATTTATTATTAACTTTAGAATTATAATTACATAGTGATTTAAGGATATTTAAGTTTAGACTAAAGTAAAGATAAAGGCTGTTTTATTTAAATCATTTACTTTTAAAAAAACACTTTATCGAAGTAGTTTTGCAGGCGGTTGGCGAAAGAGATTGTCTAGTAAATAAGAAAAATATATACTCATCTCCATGTTTAGATTAGGTACAATTCTCTCGTCTTCAACATGAAAACTCGTTCTTTCGATCTGAGTAGGGCTCGATGCTCCACACAAGTGACTTTCACTGTTTGCTTCGTTTTCTGCTCGTGCAAAACCATTTATCTTTGATTTCTTCTGCGTCTCTGTAGGCGGCGCTCTGATACCTAAGGTCGTGTTGTAGCGCAAACAGCAGGCTGTTTTTCCTGATGCTCTTCTTGAGGTTGGGCTGCTGCCTCCAGACACCTCCCCGTTAGAACTTCCATTTTACTATCATCTACGGCAACCGTTGATCTGAAAAGGATCTAAAAATTAAGCAAGTTGGGCCATGAGGGCACAGAGTAGGCCTACAGAGAGATTGAAGACCTATTGAATAACTCTCTGAATAGATCTTCAATCTGTAATCACGGTGAAAGAAGAATTGAACAATTGTGTATCTCGAATATTTCAATGAAAATTGCTGTTATGTTCAACTTAACCGGCAAAGTAATTTCTTATTGTTTTTGTGCCGTTCTTGCGTAGATGAGTGGTGAAGTCAATGCAGCCTGAGCTTTACCAATCTGAATTTCATTTGTAATTTTTGGAAGAATTACAAATACTCATCATATATTTGTTCAGTTAGTACCCCAAGGCCAGCCCTCTGTACAATGGGTACCGGGTTTCTTTCCCGGGAGTTAAAGGCTGACCTCCCGACCTCAACCTAGTCCCGTTGGTCATGAAATGCCGGAAGCCTTATTTCCCGTGAGCCCTTGGACCTGTTGTGGGGACCCTTTAACCCTTTTAGTTCCCCAAGGTACCCCTGCAGCACTCATATCATTTATAGTTATTGAAACAGTAAAAAATGAACGTTAGCTATTCGCTTGGCTGTTAACATAATTGCAGGACATTTATTAATTACCTTATTAGGATTTACTGGACCAAGCCTATCTGTTATCTTTGTATCTATACTCATTATTGGTCAAATTATTCTCCTTTTTTCTTGAATCAGCAATTACCCTTATTCAATCTTATGTTTTCGATAGACTTTCAGTACTTTACTCTTCAGAAGTATACTTATGTCAGCACAAATATTTCATCCCTTTCATATTGTAGATAAAAGACCTTGACTCCTGTACCTAGGTTCGAATCTCGGCATGGGCTTGAATATTTCTTTCTCTCATCGGTGTATGTTTGTGTTCCTTTAAAAATTAACTGGGCTTGTAAAATACTAGGGCTATCCAAGGGCCTTCAAAAATCTGGCAAAATGTACTGTTGTTTTCATGTTGTCGTAAATGAAATCAAAAAGCATATTTTTTTTTATTCATAGGATAAGTATGTAATGGATATCTAATTAGTAAAGTTTTCTTAAGCTAGTTTTGTTTTATTCTTTTTCTACAGAGTTCTAACGAACTGAAGTCTGTTAAGTAAGTTTTACCTCTGCATTTACTTCCCATTTCTGTTTAAAAGTGATTAAACTTAGAACGTGATTATTCAAATATTTATGATTATTTAAAAGCAAATTCTCGGAATTCGCGGTATGAGATCGCCGTAATTTTGGTTCTCTGATTTCAGTGGCATGTTCTCTGACAGATAGCCTTGTTCAATTTTTAATGCTTTTTCTTTTTGAATGTACTATCATTGTGGTTGTATTCCTTTGAATTGGAAATTCATAATTTATTTTACTTCCATGTAAAGATAATTACTGTTTAGAAAGTTATTGACCTCTTTTAAATGAACTGTCATGAATAAACCATAGTACGAAATCCTAATTTTAAAAGACCCGATCGACAAGATTTTGATTACTGTTATAACCGAAACCAGCAAATGACATTTTGTTCTTCTGTTACAATTCAAAAACAAACAAAAAACTAACATTTAAAAAACAATTTTGCATTATTACAGTTGCCACTTTCTACAAAAAACAACTTTATTAATAACTTATTTAAAATCGATCTTGTTTAAGAATCGTATTATCGGCGAAAAAATTTACAAACTTGAGTGCATGATGATGAACCCTATGTGGGTTTGAAAGACTTCATTGTAATGCATTTTTTAATTATGTGTAATTGTATAGTTTTTAATTGTAAATAAAATCATATAAACAGAATTTCATAATGATACATCGAGCGTGAAACAGCTGTTCCAGGATGTCACTTGTAAATAATTTGGTCTCATCCTTTGTTAGGATTTCATAATTTAGGGCAGTTGATGGACGAAGCTGTATTTGATCTCTCAATTCTGCAGTGCCAGACTGTAACGCAAAAAGATGTACTTTTTTGCTTTTTTCTTTCAAACAGAAGATATTTGTCGGATAGGACGTAGTTAGTTCGGGCGCTTGCCTTCAGGACCGGACGAACAGGGTTCGATCTATCTCCGGCGGTTGCGCGGTTTGTCAAATGAATATTACGTTTTTCTCTCCGGAGGTTTAGGCGGGCAACCATCAGTGAGTGCGGCTTCTAAACTTCTTTTTTTTTTTTGCCTTATTAGATGATCGCAGGATCCTCCGTTTCCAGTAACGGCCAGAGTCATTTGAGGAAACGAGCCGCGATGCTTCAACATGAACCTTTAACAGAATTTTGACGATAGAACATCATTTGGGAAAATTCAACACAGAATCTCGTGTTCGCGATATTTCTAGAAAGTGTGTACCGATAAAATGGAAGAGTTATTACAGAAGGACACTCATCACGGCACTTGTCTACACAACGAGATCGGAAATGACACGGTTGTTACTAAGTGAAATCGTAAAATTGACGATAAAAGGGTTTTATTGTTATTCGAGAAATGAAATGCAGACATACAGCCAGTGTTGGTTTCGCCTCAGAAGAAGTAGTAGTGGTCTTTCAACGACCAGAAGCAAATCAGAAAGCGGCGGAAAACAAGCAGGCATTTAGGTGTAGTTTGCCTGTAAACACGGCTAAGTGATTCGAGTGTTCTTTGAGGTCTCTGAGCTAATTTCAGTGGCTCTTGGACTCGAGGGGGGGCTGCCGCTGTGTAGCTTTGGCTCCCTTCCAAACCCTCCACACTTGTGTCCTGTCCTGCCGCCCGAAATGAGTGAGTGACTGTAGCCAAAGGAACACACGCAGCTGTATTTTTGATGCGTTAAACAAAGCAACAATGGCAGAAACATTCCACAACGACTTTAAAAGCAGGACTCGCCTGATTCCACGGAGGTTTACAACTCCCAGTGGCGTACATTTCGGAAATTAAGGTCTTGATGTAATCGTCATGTTTAATTTTCTTCTTCCGTTACATTACATGGAGTTTCTTTTTTTTTCCGTAGCTAATTGCTCTTTAAAACATTCGAAATTAAAAATGCGTTTAAAAAGAATGCTAGACATAGTCTGTAAGCTGTTGTAAATCCTACATGACCTGGAAGTAAAATCCCTCATAGCTAGAGTGAAATATTAAAATCATCATTTGTAAAAATATAAATAAGTATAAAAATTTGATTTTGTTTATCCCTTTTGATTTAACTTTTGGAAGTGAAACCGACATCTACGGAAATTCACGACGTAGTCACATAAGAAAATGCTTTTATTTCTCCAATTACCATGACCCGTAATCTGGACTGATATAATCGGTCCAGCAGATATTATGAATAATAATAATTTTGGCTACCTAAAAAGTTGTATATGATAATTTTCGGCTATATTTTGCCTTCGGGATGTCTCTCTTCTTAGTCCAGCAGCAGTCAGCTAGCATACTGGGACTCCATTTGCTTTGGCACCTCTATGCCTTTCTAGAAATCTGCTGATGAAAACGCTCACTATGCGCATCAGAGACAGCCCCAAGATTTTCAGGGAAGAAGTCTAGGTGGGATCATCTGACTGGTGTTGATGTCTCCATTACTGAACAAATATTATTATAAAAAACTACATGACCTTCTTTAGAGAAGTAGTCACTTAAATCACTATTGCGACTACGATAAACGCATATCCGTGTTACCTTTTTGGAGTAGATTCCAACCTTTGAGCCTGGAACTTAAAAGCTCAGCCGCCTGTTTAGACAAATTTAAATCCCTTATAAGATCATTAAGATCTTCTTGAGATAAAAAAAGAGGTTCTGATGAACTACTTGCTTCAAATGTAGGGTCACTTCCCTCCTTTCTTTCGTCTTCAGTATGAGCTGGATCAGAGTCGGAATTACCACTTAAGGTCATGAAATCTGGACACTTTGGTACAGGATACTCTTCATTATGTGGCACAGGTCTCATTGCAGATGCCAAATTAGATACTTAACTGTATATTTTGTTTTGGACGTAATTCTTTTAATGTTAGTTAAGCAGAAATAACGTTCGGTTGAATGGTCCTTCTGTTCCCTCCAAATCATAGGGACTGAAGACGGCCTATGAAATATTCCTTTCTTTTACCTTTTCGTAACTCTTTACATCACGTTCATTATTAATGATGAAATAACAAACAAAATAAACAACAAAACTTTCTATATGTATATGAGCATTTATACTTGCCATGTATGTAACAATTGCTGTTTTAAGCTGACCAAAGTTAGTATTTCTTGGGCATTGTTAGGTGATTTACATGTGACTTTCTCTGTATTCAATCAGTTTTTCGTTGCTCATGGTTGCGATGACCTAATAGAAAGAAAACATTCGTGAATTAGGCAGAGTACACTTTAAAATATTTTAATTCGAAGAAATTATTTGGCCTTAATTGAAAGCCAAGCAATGCCTTTAATTCGAAAATCATTTCAGAGCAATACTTGCTCCTCGATCGAAAAATGCGGGCGTATTTAACTTGAAGCTATCTTTCTGTTATTATTATAAAACTCTAATTTTTTTTCTCTTGGAATTTTGATAAGTTTCGTTTTATCCGATTGCCTTTTCCTGCTCTTCCTTCTCCTCCTTTTTCGCTTTGTTTACACGAGAGCAGTCCAAAGAAGGGTTCAAATTGCTGCGGTTCTTTCGTTGTTTGTTTGTGTGTGGTTTTTGTAAACTTCAAGTTACTCGCCAAATTACAGGAGTAGTATTTCATTGCCAAACAGACCAGTTTATCGTTTGCTAACTGTAAACAACACAAGACTACCATTACAAAGGGTACGGTGTTTATAATTACATTCACTATAGTTTCTGATTTAATTAAACCAACAGCGAATTTTCTTTTAGCTGACATCCAAAAATCGTCACCGCGATTAGAATTTACATTGACAGAAAATAGCCGTTTCGCAGCAATCTACATCTTTATTTAGCTGAATTTATTTATTTACTTATTTTTATTTAGTGGTTCTCATTGACAGCAACATTTGTACTAATAGTTTTTTAAAGATTTAAAGTTATCTTTAAATTTAAAGTTATTCACTTTTAGTCTCTTTCTATTAGGAAAATTAGGCTCAAAAGATCAGTGTTCCTCCACTATTAAATTTTGAATTTTTTAATGAAGCCTCTTGAACTTAGCATGCATAGTCACAGACAAGAGACGATTTAAGTTTATATTTGACATTTTTTCCATAGAGAAGTACTAGAAAAGAAACATTGACGTAAACAGTGAATTGCAATTTGAAGTCCAACGAAGTGCATCAAAATCTTGACATAAACTAATCCCGTTTGTTTGCGCATGCTTGGATTACTTTCATATTCAAGAAGGTTCTTCTAATAGTTCAAAAGTTATTAGGGGTTTGACTGACTTGATGAGTAGGGAATTAAGCTAAAGACATAAAGAGTTACTGATCGTACTCGTGTAACAGAAAGATCACACTTTATTTTCCTAGCAAAAGCATTGTTTTGCATTGGCACTAAAAATATTGAAAGAGCAGTTATATTTCAGCGAATGTTTTTCAGAATAAGAGCATCGTTCATTAGTTTTCCGTTTTCTTTTGGGCGAAGTTTTTGTTTGCCTGATAATCTATTGGCTTCGCACGTGTCCAAAGTCAGATTAGCTTTTGGCCCCTGCGTCTTCCCTCTATTGACTTGTCGCGTTAATAGTGGCTGTAGATCTCCCTTTTCACACGTGGCTTTCGACGCTCGTGCTCCCAATACTCATTTCGCCCCGATTCGAGCCATCACTCCCACCAGAATTAAGACATTTATGATTTTCCAAGCATCCATAGCCCTTGTTAACGGGCCCGTATTTCCTTCGAGTTGGGAGAACGTATGGGCCTATAATGGCGTCCTTAAGCCCTTATGAAAGGAGCAAAGGTGAATGGCGGAGAATGAACGTGTCTACTAGGAATGCCGCAGTGGATGGAGAACGAGGCGATTAAGAATAGGAAATAGCAAACAAAGACATTCACAGATTTCCGTTTTCTTTAAGAGATTGTCTTTACCTATTCTTCTGTCTCGACTGGTGATGTAAGACGGACGTTTATTACATAAGTTGTGCCTGTCACTCAAAAGTAAAGGCAGTTCGTATATGTTTAACAAAACTATAGTATTTATTTGAAAACAATTCAACGAAAACCAAAAACAAGATAAAAGCAGTACATGGATAAATTAAGATTATTTAACTTGATTATTTAGGTTTGTTTACCTTATTTTTTGAACCTTTAGTTCTTATTAAATGCCTTTATGCCTATGGGTTATAGGCTAAGGCTTACTGGACGTGTAAAATAACATGCATTTTAATTTTCTTTGCCTTTTTTTGTTTTCGGGGGTCACTGCCATGTGTGGCGGTGGCCACCAGATATATCCCTGCCTTTCTGAGTCTTTTTATCGGGGGAAGGCGGATTGGGCTGATGAGTCTCAATAAGGACGAAACGGCCGTTCCCAATTCCTTCCGATAAATTGATTGAGAAACGCAATTTAATTCATACATGTGCTGTTTTTATCTTGTTTTTAGTTTCATAGCATTGTATTATTTGGCGGATTTTTTTTTGAGCAGTGACTTTGCAAACAAGAAATTGATTTTTACCTAAGGCCTCAGCCGCAAATTTGTTTCATTGGCCGATCAGTTATGTTTGGATTTTACAAAGTTTTATATAAATAAACATTAGAATTGTTAGCAGTTCTTTTCGATTGTCAGTAATTGTTATCTTTTGGGTCTGAACTTCGGGTACAGGCTCGGCAAATGTGACATCAAAATATCTGGATAATTACCTTATGCAACGTAAATGAGATATTTACTCTTCTTGTTCTACATTCGATGGAGCTCAGGAAGATTATCTGCTCTTTTTTTTTTTTGCTAACGTGAAGTTAAGTAAAAACTTCGATGTTAAATAAAAGAAGAGACAAAGAATTAAGGGTTAACTTTATAAACTTAGTTTTAACATCAAAGGATATTCACGAATAACATGAGAAATGACGAAATAAATACAAATTCTGAAGAGAAATTTAATTCTTTTAAAAGAATTTAAAAAAAAATCAGAATTACTATCAAACGGGAATTGGTAGAGTGAGGTAAGAATCGGCATTGACAAGATAAATGATATGTTTCAGAAAAAAATTAAAACAAAAGAAAAACAGGTGTAAGGTATTAAAATTTATTTTTACTCTTTAGACCCCATACAACTTCAATTTGTTGGCTGTTTGCAGAATTTTGTCGTAAATCTGGTCGTAAATAAAAAAAAGTTGGTTTTTTTTTTCCCAATCATTACACAGTACATCAACTTTATACTGTTGTATTTGAGTTTATAAAACTGAGAAGCACATTTCCACATGTCTGTCATTTTCCTTTTTAGTGCTTTATAATAAATGTTTTTATGTAATAGAAAAGTCATGCGTGACGTCGTTGGTGACACAAGAGATATTTAATGGAAGACCTTCCTCACTCTTGTCTTAGTAATAATAAAACTTTCATTACTCTGTGCAAACATTCGCCGTTATTCTAGATGGGTTGGAGATGGAAAGAGGAGATCCTTTATGGAACTGGATTCCGGAAGGATAGTAGATCAGAACTTCAACTGCTTTGTTATTAAATATGTACTTTCAGCCTTAGTTGGAAATAATAGCAATATATTGTAAATATATTACTCCATCTCCAATAAATTATTTATTTAAAAAAGACTTTCTTTTTTAAAATAATTATAGTCATTGTGCGATCGAATACCTAAACTAAATAAATGCCTATTTGTTAATGTTAAAAATATTGGGCATTGTTATTGATTTTTTCATTTGTATCCTGGATTATTACCGAGTCTGTTTAATGAAAGGTTTCTGTAATGATCGGAGATGACACTGTGTATTCCTATGAGCTCGGTTCATTTTTTTTTTTCGTGGTGTTGTTTTTATTTGTTTGTTGTAATAATAAGTTGTTCTTCAATCGATCTGCCCCAATTGCCAGCTGTTCTTCAATTTTCGTTTTCTCACCTGTCGGTTTTGGTTTCGCCTGCGTTTTCATTGGTGAAAATTCCTTGACAATTCCTGTAATAAGAACGCCTGATCATGATTGCCATAATAGGCAATTGAAACTAGTCACCTTTTATCTTGTGTAAATATATTGTATATATTTAGCTGTAGCTGTTTATTTTAGTATGCTTTGTGTTTGGTCAAAAAAAGTTTTTGATCGAGTTGTTTAGGAAAGTAGAATTTTTACGAATTATACATGTTTATAAACTGTATTTCAATTTTTCGCCCACTTTTGATTTTTTTTGTTTTTGTTGTTTTTGTTGTTTTTTTTTGTTGTAATGGTTTACGACTGCGACAACCTATGTATAAATACGAGTGTATATATATTTTTTTAGTTATAGAAAGTGGATTAACAAGAATCAACATTGACCAAAAAGGTGTAATGAACCACCCGTGGAACCAGACCCTGTTAAAACTCTGAATGAATTTAAAATTCACTCAGGATCTTTTATAGGAAATCTATGCAGCATTTCAAGGGGATGTAGCTTTAGGAAATACACTGCTTAACTTTAAAAAAGAAAAAAAATAGCTATAAACCTGAAACATTGGTTCCCAAACTTCACGGCCTCGGGCTTTCTTTTGTAGAATCTCTTACCCTTCGTCATAACGTGGAGAGAAAAAAAAAACGCCATCAACAACAACAACAACTTCGACGACTTTATTTAGGGTTTTTTTTTGTTTTTTTTAAAGGGACTTGTTTCAAAAAGGAGGCTATTATAAAGGGAATTCACTATATCTTAGTATTCACGATCTCAGACTTCTCAAACTAACTATATATTTTATTGTATACATAACATTAATCATCAAGAAATTAAGCCGGTACATCTGAATAAGATTAATAAACATTTAATCATAAAATAGATGAATCAGAAATAAAGATTAAATGTTTATTAACCTTTTTCAGGTGTGTCGGCTTAATTTTTTGATGATTAATATGAACAGTACATTTTGTTTTGAATTTATTTTGTTTCTTATACATAATATCTTTATATATTTCTTTATTCTTAACCAAAAAGGTCTTTCAGAAATTAAGTTTTTTAAAAGCATTTTTCATGATTTAAGAGAACAATGTAACACATTCTTGTATTTTAAGATATAATTGTCTCTCCAACATAACCCACAAACAATACATTTCTACTTATCTAAATTCAAACAAAAAAAAATCTTATATATATATATATATTTTAAATAAGTTGTTAAAAATCAAATTCAAATACGTTTTCAGTAGGTTGATTAAATTGTAATCAGCATTGTTCGGCGACTGACTGATTAGTCCACGAGACACACTGTGGAGGAAGACGGAGATGATTAAGCATATTGTGACGTCAGGCTTATTGTTGTGTGACACAGAGGTTAAAAGTGGTCGGAATACGAAGGATTCAGCTGATAACAAGAAGCCAGTGAAGGAAAGAAATAAAGCCCAGCCAAGGTCACAAGATTAAAAGATCAGGAATTGGAAAGAAACGTCATTGCATCGAAAATAACAATACAGCACCCGAACGAAAGAATTCTTTCTTCTAGAATAGCTTTTAGGTTTCGCATTGCAAAGATTTTCGTAAGGGAAGCACAGATAGAATGAACAGAACGGTTGATATTAGAAATAGTTTTTACTTAAATAAATAGTAATTATTAAAGACTCAGTTAAAGACTGGATATTTAACAGGTAAGAATGATTTTATAGGAAGATGGATGTCTTGTCTGATCACTATACTGAATAGATGAGATCTGTAGTTCTTGTACTACAAGTTCTTCATTGAACTTAACTTTTATTAGTGAATAAAAATTGAATGCTTCTACTTCAATCAATTCTTATACTTGATTTACCTTTGCGATTAGCCCACCCGAAAAAATTTGGATTTTTCACAGCTAATTGATGTACAGACATTTTAAAGTTTTCGTTACATGCTTCTTTGAAAGTGGTGTAAATATTTCCTTTAAGCTAGATTATGTAAACTTCAGTAAATATGAAATTTTGTCAATATGTTTCCTTTCGGATGTTGTAGGACCCTGTGATATTTCTTTCCTTAAGTTCAGTTTGAGATCAAAATTCCTATTTGTAACTGGATTTGTTTGATGTCATTGAAACATGCATATTAAGAGTAAGAGACAATTGCAGATTGGAATTGGAATTTTGTTCAGAAATTAAACTTAAAACAATGGCGGCGGCCTCTGGAAAGTAACGATGATGAGAATGGTTTAGTTTCGAAAGGAAACAAAAACAAACAATATTTTTTTTCCTACTAGATTGTTTCAAGAATTTCTTGGTAAATTATCTCTCTTGGGAAGATATTAATTGCTGTCCGTTCTCTATTGGACAGTGAAAGAAGATTTCGACAAAAGCACTTTGACATCATTGTTACACGGCAAGAGATTCGCAATCTTTTCGCACTTTCGTAGAAATCTCACGCCCCCCCTCCCCAAATAATAAATAACTAAAAGAAAAAGAGTATAAAACTACGAGCTACTATATTTTGAAAACTAGGACTGTACAATTTTATAGCGCACTGATTATTCCTGATTATTTCTTAATTAATTTAAAAAGGTAATTCTCTTATTGTTGTAATACTGTACATATTTTTATTGGTAAATTGGTAACAGTTAATGTATGGTTGCATTTAGAACCGAAATCAACAGGAAAACGGCGAATGAATTTTAGAGTAAGTTTTTTTTTTTTAATGTCGTCGTCCGAGGGTTGTTGTTTGTTGATCTCTATTATTTC
>JAFIDM010000001.1:15997482-16027204 GCA_023159025.1 Thereuonema tuberculata
ATTGAGAGTAAAAGGATATTATTAAGGAAGAAGAGGTTTTTTGTGATTTCTTTCATAGTTATTTAAACAGTTTATTTAAATACAAAATAGCGAATTTTCGGGAACCTAATATTGCATAATTCCCTTCTTCAAGCCTTACTGTCCTCCTATTATTTGAGATACTTCATCAAAATAGGTTGTTGTTCTCGAAAAAAATCCTGCATACCAAATTGAACGGGATTTAGAGTTGCTCAGCAAGGGCCGAATTATATATTGTCTTAAGTATTTGTAATCAATGTAAAGAAAACGGCGCAGCTTAGCCTGAGATCCATTAAAACTCAACTATCAAACAAACAATATAAAGAGAAGAAAGAAAGAAAAAATTTAAAAGTTTGATTGAGAGAAACGGAATATCATGAAATTTTCTTTATAAATTCCCTAAAATAAAAAAAGTTCCTTTCACTTAGTCTCGTGATTTTTTTTTTTTTTTTTTAGAAAGCAAAAGGAATTTAGGAGGGAAGGAAATAATAATAATAATAATAAATAAGAAGAAAGAAGAAGGAAGCTTGGATAAACATGTAGTGGGTGGAATATGATATCTCCATTTTAAAAGAGGGTAGACAAGGTCAGTGTTGGAAAAAGCAGACCCTTGTTGTTATCTGTTTCTTCTCATGTAGTTGGAACGTTTTATGAACCTCAATTGAGATCTAATACCCTCCGGAATTTTTACTGACATTTAGTAAAGATAACGATACAGAAGTAAATCACCCAGAAACTAAGAAAGATGGGAATAAAGTGAATATAAATATTTTGGTTTCTATAAATCCTTCATTACTCAACTTCTTTCCTTACATATTTTCTTCGTTTAATTTTTTTTTTTTTTTTTTAAAAAAAGGCATTATGAAAACCATATCTATGCTGTTCGTTGTTTATAACAAAAAATATAATTTTAATCTTTAAATATCTTAATATAAATAAAAAAAAAAATTCCTGCAAAATATAAAGCGTTTATATCATAAAAGAATGCTTGATTCTTATCTATACTTTCAGGAATTACTGTATAAAGAATTGTCTTAAAATTGCTTAAACTTTAAAATAATAATAATAATAATAATAATAATAACATAAACAATATTTTTTACGATTCGAAAATTAAAAACCATACATCAAATTTATCCACAGATTGATAATGATTACGGCGAAAAACACATACTATTTTAAGTTATATATTTTCTTTTAAAAGCATAACTTTTTTGACTTTATACAAAAATTGAGTTCCGAAGTTCGGTTCTCATGTGGGTTTCGTGATGGTGGAAGATCCGCGCTGGGCCAGATTTTCTCGGGGTTCTCCCTTTTCCCTTGCGAGTCCCCCACCATACTTTCTCAGTCTTTCTCTCCATCTGTCCTTTCCGTGGGTTGGCACAGTAGATCTTTCAGGTCGCAGTGCTTGACTTTCCTGTCACCCACATTCACCCCAAGTAATAATAATAATAATAATAATAATAATACAGAAATTCAAAATTAAGAAAATTGATTGTCGCTGTAAATAAATGTTTATCATCTGAAACTTCTGGAAGTTTACTGTTGTGTGACGATTATCCTTGGAACAACTGCTTTTTTGATCTTACCTTACAGCAATTCGAAAGGCAACTTTCTAATACGATTTATTTATTCTTTATTAATATGATTATTTTTATTAATTATACTTCGGCAAGTGATGGATATTCGTGATTAATGTTCAGTTATCAGGTGGATCAAGCTTTGCTCGGTCTGGTTATGTAACCCTCTTTCGGGGAACTGGACAGTTCCACGGTGAATACATGAGACGTCGAAAGGAAAAAGTTTTAAAACTTATTATTAAGTAAAATTATTATTTTATTACATATAAAAACGCACAGAACACGAATTTATTAAGAATAAAGTAAATACTATAGATCATAACCTGGAAAGTAGATCCCAAGATCAATCCTTAACCCGTAAATGAGTTTTCCTGAAGTCATGACCTAGCTAAATCGCTTTCTCGCATCGAAAACGATAATTCACTCAATTTCATTAAAATCCTTAGGCTTAATCCAAGATAAAATTTACAAGAATTCTCGCTTTATAATATTTGATTTGATTTGATTTTTAGTTCTTTTCCCTAAATCCATTTATTGATTGTAACAAGTTTATGTTAATGATGAAAATTTTTTATTATTTTTTTTCCTAAAAACTTTTTTATTTGTTTTATTCCTTAAAAGTCAGAAAAATCCAAATTTTTGGAAACCATCTTCTCGCAGTAAAGAAAAATTGATATTAAATTCGGTTTTGTTGAATCCAATTAATTCTCTTTGAGTTTATTCCAAAGAAAAAGAAAAAAGAATCGAGTGAGTTTAAAGATTTCTGGAAGATAATTCAAACAGAACACATAAAAAACTTTTTGCTTTGGAACTTGTAATTGAAGGTCTCTGAGGATAATCGAGTAGAAGGGGAGCGAACACCTTCTCTTGGTTGTCTCATTAACGGAAAGTGTTAATTGAAAGCTGATAAGGTTTCCAACGAACAACAACCCCCATCTTACCTAAATTGAAACAGCATCATTATCTCCATTGAAGGGCTTTTGTCGCTGGATGTCTCCCAAGCAAAGACTGGCTGTGAAAAGATAAGATATTGCTCAAGCAGTGACGCTCGCGCGCTCTCTTGTCATTTTTAAGATCCCTCGAGGTTCGATTTCGCAGAAGGAATTTTTCTGTACTTTTAATTAATGATTTCCTTAGCAGTTGTGTTCGATATTCAGCGCCGGCATTCTAAACAATCGCTTCACTGAGCACCCTTGCTGTCGTTTAACTTCCTAACAAGAATTCTGTCACTTCATTCACCGTTCTTAAGGATATTCCATTAGTTAATTCTTTTTGCCTTGCATTGGAACAGAGATGAGGAAATTAACGATATGGATGGCTTTTGTACCCCGCGAGATTATTCTTTCTTACGGTTAGATTAAGGATATTATTACTTGCTACATTTGAAAATACCAAAAATTTAAGAGTTCCATGATCATTAACCCAGTAGAACGGAAGGCCGGGCAGCCGCTCGCCCGCCATAACACAAAGGGAAAAAAAAAACAAAAACCCGATATCCAATTGAGATCGCTATCGTTTGAGGACACATACCAAGGAAAGATTCCTGAGATACGCCATAGATAGATCCCATTGTCAACTTACCTGTAGTTTAAGCAAGAGTTAGGGAACCTGCGGCCTTTCTCAAGCAATTTCAAATTAATATGTGGCTTTAGCAGTAAGCCTACAAAAAGAACAATAAAGGATTGTATTACAAATAAATTGAAAATTCAGAAATAGTTAGAGCTTATAATTGAAAATCTTGAGTAGACTATACACAGAATCGATTGAAATAAAAGCTACCAAATATTTCTATTTCGATATAGTCATACCGTGCTTAACGATAGAGTAAGGTTCTTCCAAAATATGTCGTGAAACTTATTTTAGCCCAACGAATGGCGATTTTCCAATAAGCTATGCTCCCCAGTTTGTAATTATAGATACGTTCTTAAAAAAAAATGATATTTACTACGATATAACTAAATTACACGCCTTTCATGATCTCTCGGGAATATTTTAATAACACACATATAAGCAATATTCTACTAATGAAGTAAAATTGGCTTTCCAATGAGAAAAAGTTCCTCTCTCCAACCTTAGATCTTTCTAATAACAATGGATGCGACCAAATTATTTACAAGTGACATCCTGGAACAGCCGTTTCACGCTCGTTGGCGATCAGCAGGAGAAGTCACAGTAAATAACAAGGTCACCGTACTGAGGCTAGTATGAACAATACATCGTGGTGCCTCAAAGGAAAAAATAGATCTATCTAGTTTAATGGTCGGTCCCTCCATTATTTTTATTAGAGAAGTTATTGTGCCTAAGTTAATTACCTTTCCTCTTCATTTACACGATTATTGCTTCTGATGATGAAACATTATTTCGTACTGTGATTGTTTTACTGCCATTGCATTAATTTTAGGCTTAAAAATTTTAATATTCTTTCACGTTTTAACAAAATATACTGAATATTGAATAGGAAACGAGAGTTTGCATTTATTATCAGTTAAGTAACAAATACAATGTGATTGAAAATTGAATTGTTTAAAAGTTCAAGGCTGCTATTCTTAAGTTATTGCTTAGCATTGTAAATATGGGGGTCTTCCTAAGTCACTGTAAGTTATCGGCCAAATCGTGAGCAACGCTGCTGTGCCACTCCAAGTCTTTCGGTGAGAGTTCGTTTCGAAGCTGCGTGATCTCGCGAAATTACAGACCGCTTATTTTGAGAAAACGTTGTAATTACGGTTAAACACAAGGCCATCAATAGACACCAGAAGGAGAAACAGGTGGTCTACAGCAAAGACCAGAAGTAGAATGTAGATACTTTGTATTTATCGTATTCCATATGTTTTACAGTCGGTGAATGGCCGTTGTCGAAGGATACATTATGTTGATCCACTAATAAAGAGGTTGAAAAAAAATAACTTCATAGAATGCTTTTTTTTAATTTCTTACAGCGGATTTTTTTTTCTTCTGTTTTAAAGGAATCCTAACTTAGATTTACAAAATCTATATTTTATTTAAACTAGTAAAACTGAAAAAAAAAAAAAAAAAAATGCTTTAATGTTTTAGTGCAGTTAGGAAGTTAAAAAAAAAAAAAATCATTGTTTAATCTTCGGTATTTGAGGGATAAAGACTGGCGGATTTAAAAGTATCCGGACCCGGAATTCTTTTAAAGTAAGTTACTAAGGCTTGTCAACGAAACTGTATAAATAATATTAATTATTAATAATGCGTAAAAATATTGTAGAAGGTTGATTAAAATGAGATTTCATTGTGAAATTCTACACCAACTTGATTCAAAATTGCATCTAATTGCTTATATCATAGCAATCATCAAATGTAAATTGGAATATGACGTTTGAATAGATGTTTCAAAATTTTCACAATTACTAACTTCAGTATCGAGATTTTCAGCTTTTTCTTAATATTGTTGAAGTGGATTGTTTATTGTTGACGCAGGCTTCGTTGTTGCAGATAATTAATTTTTGATTCTATTTTCCTAAGACTCATAAGAACCTAATACCGTGGATTCCTTCTTTCCTTTTTGAACTGCGACATTCGACACTCTTCAAACTTGACATATATTTTTATGAACAAGAAGCACTCTGTAAAGAAGAATGATTGTAAAAGTGACAACAACTTTTCTGTAGTGAAAAAAAATAAAATAAAAATAAAGCAGTTACTTCTTGCATAGGCCGAATTTTTATTTGACGTCTAAAGCCCATTGCACATGGATCCGAAAATCTGTCGGTCGGATCCATGTGCGATGGGCTTGGAGCGTTTGAGACCAAAATTATAATAGTGAAATGAAAAAGTAAGGTGTTTAATGAAATGAGGGTGTTTGGAATACAATTTACGTATACGGTAATCCAGTCCAAAATTTACGTATTCAAAACACCCTCATGCACCTTATCTTTTTTCATATCAATATGATAATTTTGGTCTCAAAGGCTCCCCTTAAGCCCATTGCATAATCATGTGCAATGGGCTTAACATTGAATCTTATCCATTTACAGCTCAACTTTATTTAAGTAATTCATTTCGATATATTTAGTATTTCAGCAATTGGAGAATATCAAGTTAGATTTTACCTTGTTCAGCAGATGTTACTTTTAAACAAAACATTGATATCTTATTATTGTTTTCACGACTTTTTAAAGAAAATTAACAACGCCGTATTTTAAGAAAAGGAAGTTTTAAATTCTTTCAGAAACTTATTGTTTACGGTTTAGAACTGTTCATTTTGTCCAGACTTGATTGAATCCGAGGGCCGTACATTTTTCTTTTAAATGCTACATCAGTTTCATATTGAAATTAGCTGCTGCGTCCAGATCTTCAAAATACAACAAACACATTATTCTAATTCTCCCGTCGTCTTCTTATTCTTCCATTTTTATCAGTGTTCTTTTGAATCGTATCAGGGACTTGAGGGAAATGTCAGATGGCGACAGAACAAAGAAGTCGTGCTTCTAACTGTATCGTGGAGAGAAGTTTTATTGAACATTTCCTTTCGTTTGGAGAAAGAGAAGTCGACGTCCAACTGCGTCGCCATTATTTGCTTTGAATATCTGCACGGAATCCGTGGAAATGGAAGAGTCATTAGGAAGCAAAGAAATGCAGGAGATTTCAGGGCCAACGATCGTTCAACAAGATTTACTCAATCTTCGTGGCAACGCAGCCTTATTGCAAAAGGAAAAAGAAAAGAATAGAAAGGATAGAATACCGAAAAGAACAAACAAGCAAAAATCAAAGTTAATAAAATATGTTTCTTTTCTTCCTATAGTTTTTGATGAAAACCATAACCAGCTGTTCTTGGCTACTTACCACAAGTCGTTACAAGTTTTATGTAATGTTTGTAATGCACCTTAATTTGCATCTTTTATTGAATTGTTTATTTTAGCATTGTTAACTCCTTAATTTCTTTCCTCAGTTCCTCTCAGTAACGAGGAAACAAATTATTCCTCGTTTAGATACACCCATTATTATGTTTCTTTGTTTACCTTTTATTTTTTTACTGAACATCGAAGATGTATATATTTGACTGCACATTGTGATGCTTCCTTTTAAAATTAGTTAATGTTATTAATAGTTTTAATGATTTTAATGTTTTAGTATAGACTACTGTATCTTTTGATAGTAAACGTCTTTGATTTGGTTGACGGAATTGTTGCTTGTGTGTTAGGAGATGTGTGAATTGCGAGGGATGTTGACGGATATTTAACTTGTGATGGTTTTGGATTATATGGAAAGATGTTGTAATCCTGGATTTTTTTTTTTTTTTTTAGGAATAAAAATTATATATTGAAAGTTGTTCGCGTTGAGTGACACAGTTTAAATTAAAATGGGGTCTTTTTGCTTTTATTGATGATTTTTTTTTTCTTTTACGTCGTCAGGTGATGAAGTAGAAACGATCTTATCAATAATTCAGTAAGAAGAGATGAGACAATGTTGTGATCACAGTCCGAAAGTTATTGGAGCAAATCATCTTGATGCAGAGTACAGCGAAGATTTTAGTTTTGCCGCCAAAATTAGACGATGCTCTCAGAAGTACAAAACCAGCGTGCAGTAGCTTGTGATGTGTTTGGTAGGCTGTGTTCATGGAACTAATGAACTATGAACTCTACTGAATCTTCTGCAAAGCAGAATGATCCTGCAGAATAAATTGGATGTGAGTTAAAGCAGGGAAGAGGACGGTACATTCTCAGAAGACATTGTTCTGAACAGCACAGACGTATATAACACAAGTGAGGCTGTGGAAAATCAAACGGCAGAAGTGACACGTAGCATTCATTCGTGCCAGATGTGTCCGCGGCTCAAACCGTTTGGAATCGTCTCCTTTAAGCAAAACAGTGGTCATTCGTGCCGTTGTCAAGACTGCCTTGATCTCTGTCATGATACCGAGAAAGAATGATTGGACGGAGGAATGGCATTCTATAGTCTTCAATGATGGAAGCAGATTCTTTGTGGGAATAAACGATGATCGTTACGTGACCGATGAAGAGCATGTCTGGTGGTAAGAGGAGTCCAGCTACTCACGATTTAAACGCTCTGTCTGATATTTCTGTATCGGTCTTTGACCATCGCCAACCACTATTGCAGAAGTATTTCTCTTTATTGATAGACTGGTATCTGAATAATCCTCTGGAAATATTAATCCGTCACAGCTGGTTCCATTATTCCACAGCTGGAATAATAATCGTCAAAGTTTTCTAATAGTTAAAACATTTAGAATTGAAATATTGTTGTTTTAATTTTTTTTTATTACAAATTCTGATATTGAATTATCTTTGATATTTATTGAACGAATTTGCTAACTAATAATCTTACTAATAAAACGAAGTCACTAACGTGACTGATTTTTATCACCAGAAAGTAAGTTTAATTTTTCATTTCTCCTTTGGGGCTTTAACGATCAAATCCAATCACTGTTTCGTCAAATGATTTTTGCAAATTCAGGGAATGAGTTCTGTTTCTAGGACCTCAGAGACAGTTGGAGAGATGCGGTTTTCTGTCTGAGTATATCTGGTCATTTGCTACACTTAATCGAAACAAACAAGAGGACTTCCTTTTAATATTCTACGCCATTTCTCCTGAGTCCGAAAGCTGTTTATTTTCGTTATTGGCGGAGGCAGCCAAGTGCGCCGGTCCTTTTCCGTGCGATTTGGTATCTCGTGTTCCGTGGCGAAGGTCGTATGTCACGGGTGACTCCGAACCGAGCAACATCTTGCACCGACCTAGCGGAAATCCCGGCCGACTTTGATTCATCGCTGCGCGGCCGACGAGAAGGCAGCTGCCCGGGCCCAGTCTAATACTCGGCGCTGATTTAAATCGAGATCACTGTAGCGCTGGAATTACAAGCTAGCGGAAGTCGTGGCCGAAAATAACAGATGGCTATTGGAAACTGCAATTTCATCGAAGAACTAGGAAGTTCGGCAGAAAAGCTTCTGAAGAGCGCATGCGCTGTTAGTAGTAGATAGATAGAATTCGACGTTGGCGTTACGAAATTCCCCAGGTGGAAACAAACTAAGAGAACTAACTTGCGCCTTACTAACTTAAGAAGTGTATAAATTGATTATGCATAGCTATCTTAGAAATACAAAATCAGTTAATAATGTGAGACACTTTTCAACAGAAATCTGTCTGGCGTTCACTACATGGAAGACATTGCATGTCTGGACATGTCGACATATCATGTTACTCATCTGATAAAGTGCTTCTAGTAATTACGCCGCTGTTGTTCGTAACGATATTACCGTGGAGCGATTCGTTTTCTAACCATACAGGGTATATTCGAGACAGCGAGATCCACTGGCGAATGGTTGGTTGTTCTTCACATCGACTTTAGTTGACTTGGGAAATCTTTGTTGAGAGGAACAGAGTCGGTTTTTTAGAAAAATGGAAGAACCTCCTTTACCCCGACGGAAGTTCCGAGGCAGACAATTACAGCAGTTTTGAGATGCTTCTACAGATCTTTCAATATGTCTTTGGCAGTCGTACGAAATTCACCTGCGGGCAATATTGAGTGAATGTCTGTTCTAGGCCTGGAGATTTCACGGTCACTTGTGTGGGTGTTACCGACGAAGGCCGGGTTTTATTTAATGTCCCATCATATTTCGCCGCGAAGACAGACAGACGGAATTGTCAAGTAATTAAAATTTCTATATAAAGAAAGTGCAATTTTACATATCTAAACACTTTTAAAAATAAAAGAAATGCTTTTTCCCTACAAAAAAATAAATATTTTTTTTTGTCCAATTCCGTTTGCCTTTAGTATTGATAACAGCACTTCAAATATATACTTAATAAAGATTAAAATTACCACAATGGAACACTTTTCTGTTGCTTTGATGAAGTGGAGGAGCTACAACTAGTAACTACGCAATCATAACTAAGATAAGTTTGTCGCAATGTAAGTCACATCATCAATTACGTTCAACTAATATTCCCTCATTTTCTTAGTAACCTAATTTATTATTAGAATAACCTGATAAATAAACAAAAATCTGATAAAGATTTAGTTTTAGCAGCTCTGTTTAATCATATTTTTAAAATCTTCGCCTTCAAGAAATATTTCCATTTTGTTGGTCAGAAACCTAATGCATTTGACAAAAAAGAAATTTGCATCCTCTACTGATGCGCCAATGGAAGAGAGAGACAAGTTTTTCGTTGATCAGACAAGGGAAAATGGTAAATTTACAATTTGTATCATGAAGTCAGGGAAAATCTTTCTTTTATTCGATGGTTATTTAATCATCTAAGGATACTTGCGTTATTATTCAAATTATTTTCATGACTTTTTTTTTTTTTTCTAAAACCTAATAACGAACTTCTTATCCATGTCAAATAAGTATCTTTACAAAGTTAGAAGAAGTAATTGACAAATGCTTTGGTCTTAAATAAAAAAGAACACATGAATATCAATTAAGATAAGAGCTTATAAATTCTCAAACCTTTTTAAAGAAACTAAATCTAGATATTCGACTTCAGACAGTTCAGCAATTGTTAACTATGTAGTTAACTTCTAACAGAGAAGAAAAATGATAATAGAATCAATTTTTAAATAATTCTTAATAGTTTATTGAAAATGAAATTGAACATTACTAAAATATGAGGGAAAAAAAATTTCAAAATACACACTAATTAAATAAAAGGTTCTCGCACCCAAATCTCGGGAATCTGGGATAGATTTAACCTTGATGACTGTTCAGAGTGCGTGACAAGGAAAGCCACTTCAACTCCCTGAATTGGCACCCTAACAAATCTACATAGCAATACGAACCTTTTACTTAATTTGTGTGCATTTTAGGAACTTTTCTTTACTTATACTAATATATGCACGATAAATTCATTTTTATTGAATTACTAAAATATACTCGAGTACTTCTAAAATTAAAAGTGTTTTACCAATTTTGTTTTTTTTGTTTCTTTTTTTAGGTAAGTGCGCACTATTTTTTTATCATTATTCTTACCAACCTCAGAAGTGGTGTTCCTTCAAAGGTAACTAAAAATTTTGTTTACCTAATTTTATATCTTTACATTTGCCGTAAAATGATGATGTCTGTTTCTGTCTTTCTGCACGTGCGTACGACGTTTGACGTAGTTGATCTTGAGCCAGTGCTTCCTTCTCGTTTGCATTCAACATCCCGAAGATACTTCATTTCATATGTTCAGACAAAGAGAAGCATCTTGTAATGGTTGGGAATTAACTCTCCAATGTGTTCGAAATATCATCGAATTCAAATGCTATATAAAAAAGAAATTCTGTCAATTTATTCTTAATCATCGAATGAGTATCTGCTTTGAACTTTCGCCAGGTTTACAATGGATTGAACGGAGAATGGAGAAAGAAAAAAAAAGTAACAATCCTCGCACTTTTCAACAAATACATTCCTCGTCTTTGCGTTTAAATTCGTATTCTTAAATCAGTTTTAAAGACTTTTCAACAAAATTATATAATTAGTTCCTGCTTAAGTTATTTAATCTATATTTTCCAAAGTTTTTTAAATATAATTTTTTTTTTTTGTTTTGTTTTTTATTTGAACAAATAAGTAAACAGATATTTGAAAAAATAAATAAATTAAAATTACAATAAAAGCTCTAAACTAGTGCTCTTCCAATGTCAATATTATTCCAGAGACTCGCACAATTGCTTGTTTTATAATTAAAATGATATCAAACAAAGAGAATGATGATTCATTAATTATACAAATATAAATATTAAAGTCAATTAAAATTTTTATTAATTAAACACACTACTTCAAATGAAAATGTTTCAAAAAGAAAAATTAAACATGTCTTCAATTAATGAAAACAATATCTTTAAAGTTAAAATAATAATAAATAAATAAATAATATATATATTAAGCATTTATTATTAATTTTCTCACCTGTTTTTTTCAATTTCTGCTCGGGTATACTTTCGCTTTCATGCGATTGTAGAAGCAACCGGCTTCGGATAAAGTTCGTTGGTGTTTACTAGACAGTAGGCATTACTGCTTACCCGTTAGGGCATAGCAGGAGGTGTTTACTAGACAGAGTGGTCCTTTTGCAATTTGAAGATCTTACGGGATATTGGGCATAATTTTTGCTATTGACGAGTCGTATCATTGATTGATTGTTCGCGGTGTCTTAGGTGTTCGTTAAATTGGGTCCATGTTGATTGGGGGTCTATTTTTTTTGTTTATTTATTTACCGGGTTGGCTGTGTGTTAAATACTGAAGGTGTTTCTCAGATAATAAGTATGCCGTACATAACCTAGTAAATAGAAAAAAAAGCTGAAGTGTTTATTTCAACTTCGGTGAAATTTTAAGACTTAGTCGTTTCTCTTTATGATAAAACGATTCTGTTGTAATCAGTTGTTTTCTTATCATCGTTTTACGATGATTTTTGAATTTTGATGTTTCTTCTCCGGTTCTCTCTTTTCCTTTAAATATAGTCTTGTTGTTCTGATCGTTGCTCTGTAATAAAACTTCGTTTATTCTCATTTTACGAAGATAAATTTCCATGGATTACCCTTTCTCTAGGATAACTTTTCCTGCGGTAAATTTCTATTTATTAGCTTTCTTCTTCGACTACTGTCGAAAATGAGCCACATCAAGTCAGTCTGTGAGTGTATGTGTTTGCTGGATTGATCTTCTGCAGACTTCGTAAGCTCATTCGAGGACTGAGAACGATCTAATTTCCACGTTTGAAAACTTTTCTAAATGGATTCTTGTTAAACGATTAGAAACGAGAAGACGACGGAAAGCATTGAAATCTAAACAACGCATTTTCGTCCCGTTTCTTTTAGTTTCTCTTAGTTAAGGTTAAACTGTTCCGCAACAGTCCTGGGGTGCGTTAGGCTCCCAGCGATGCTTCACCAATGGGACTAGTTGAGGTCGGTTGGTCAACCCGATGCTGAATATGTAACCCCGATACCCATTTGAAAGAGGGCTGAGTGAATCCAGGGTCCGTCTGGAGGAGAAATAACCGTGGAATTGAACCGGGCACCTCTACTTCGCAGTCCAGCGCCTAAACTACCGGACCCACCTCATTCTCTTAAACGATGAATTTGGCCTATTCCAAAAAAAAAGTCCTTAATCCACTCATTTGGTGGCTTGAGCTGATTAACATGAATCTGAATTAGATATTTCCATAACATTTGTTGAAGAAGAGAAATATTGTATAATTTTAGAAGTCTAGAAGTTATTAAAAGAAGTTTATCAAGATGAATCTGATTTACACAATTTGAATAAATAATTGCGGATTGAATTCATTTTTTTTTTTTTTTAATAGAAAATGAAAAGCATCTGCTGTTTTGTTCGGTACACATTACAATTTGTGTTAAGAATAAAAAAAAAGAAAAAAAAAAAAGATCTCTTGGGAAATAACGTTTTAAAAACAGTACATCTTAAGTTCTTTGCAACTGTTCTGCTTTAGGGCATTTCGATGTCTTGTTACCGTAATTTTTCAATTGGTAATTTTTTTTTTAAGACATACGTATTTAAGTCAAAATATTTTGAAAATTAATAACTAATGTTGCCCCAAAAAGCTTGAAGATATTTTTTATGTTTACCAATTGCAACTATGTTTCATCCCTGTTTACGAAAGCGTATAATCTTAAGCGAAATTCGCTCCACAATTCACGTGAAATTCTTTAGCTGACTACGGGTTGGATTTCGTAGTTTTAAAGTTGTTTATTTCCGGGTCATCCGAACTACGTTTCTCATGTAGGTGAAACAAATGAGGTTTTTTTACTTTAGTTGTAACTTTAAGATGGAAGTTTCACTTCACTTGTTTCTTTTTTTGTTCCAAACACGCTAATGGAAGAACATTACTACTTTCTTTTTCAATTTCACTTTTGCCATTCTGCTAGCGGAGGATCATCCGAAATTGAAAAGAAAAGGGAGAAAATACACGCCCCCATCCCCTTTTCGTTTAACATCTTGCGTTTGCATAGCCTCGTTGTTCACGCTTTTGAGAAATTCGGAAATCCTCTGGACAAATGTTTAATCTTGTAGGCAGGCGGGAGGGGTGTGCGCGATGCCTGGTAAACAAGCGCATATCGCATTACAGACCTCTGGGGCCGCGAGAGTCTCTCTTTCTCCTTAACCCAACCGCTATTGTTTTGCTTAATAATGGCGTTCGTCTTCTTCCTAAATCCCTTGTCAGAATTTTCATCGCCCGTCCTTCGTTATTTGTTGGTCGGAAGCAGGCTGTCGTCTAATTGGGTCTGGCAACGCGATCTGCGCGCATCACAGCAAATTGTGCTTTGGGACGGAGAAGTAGTTTTTTTTTTTTTTTACCCCTCTCACCCCCTCTTGTTGTATATCTCCGAGAAGGCCTACGCTACGACGGACGCTAACACAATTACGGGACAGTTGACACGCGGCGTTGTCAACGATATTGCATTTTACGGGGTTGGGGGATGGGATGGATGATATGTTCTGAACTTTTGCCGTTTTCGCAATAAAAAAAATAAAAACACTACTCGCACTACTCCTAAGGAAAAATTTTTTGAAAGTGGAACAACACATTCCATCAAGAAATTCTGTCTTTTTTCGTTTTTCTTTTTCTTCTTGTCACTCAATGTCATTTTTTTTTCTTCCTTGGTAGTTTCTTTTTATTCTGCGGATCGTTAGGCCTACAGTGAATCGAATTGCGCACAAATTAAGCTTATCAAACTTGATACTTCAATGTTTTTTTGCTTATTTTTATAGTAAATTTACGTGGTTTATTAATAGCACTGTAGTGCGCTTACAGGAAATTGTTGTTGACTTGTTCGATTCAGATCTGTTACGTTGCATTCTTGGGAATGCGAAACAGTATCTTGTTTTATATATACAGCTTTTCTCGATTTTCCATTCGCAGACTCATCGTATCGTAGATTTCTTCTTATTTGTCTAAAACCGAACTCTCTAGGAATGGAATTAGTTGCCTTGAAAATGACCGTGGAGTGATGAGTGGTTCTTAACATGGAAGCTGGATAATCTGTCTGAAGCCGGGAGATATGGCATTTTTTTTTAAAATCATTAAAAACCGCACATTAAGCAACGGGGGGACAATTACTTCATTAAATAAATTAACATAACTTACTTTTAATAATTACGGGCCCTGTAGCCAAGTGGTAAGGCGCTTGACTGCGGGTTGAATCCAATGCCCGATCTCGACGGATGTCGGGGATTTTTCCGTGCTCCAAACAGGTCTTACGATCTCTCATTCCTCTTTCACGGTTGGGAAATGTTGAGGGCCACAGTGGGCCCCTGTGAGATTCGCCTATTTTTAACAATTGGTGTAATTTTATTACGGAAAAGTACGAAAAACAGCATTATAGTTTTTCATATATGTTTAATTAAATACATAATTCTATGTAATTTCTACAATGTAACTGAGAAAGGAATTGATCCAACTAGCCTAAGCGTTTGTATTAGGAGTGAGAGAACATATGGTAAGAGCCGAAGAAGTTTTGACAGTAATAGATGGGGTTAAAAATTGTGGTTTAGATTCGCCACTTTCTTCGAAATGACTTCGCTTTTGGATCTTACTGTTCGGTTATTCGACAGTTGGCACGACAACAACATTTGTTATTCAGCTTGTTCATTTCGAATTTCACATAGATCCCAGTTTCATTTAACTGTGAAATCAAATGTACTCGTAAAATTTGGTTTTAATTGGCTTTGGACAGAGAAGAAGAAGTCCTAATATAAAAGTTAGCTTAGACTGTCTACTGTGACTTTTATTGTAGAATTTTCAGTTAAGAAAAACATGTTTTCTACACCATTGTACATCGCTTTATGTTAGGAATTTGTATTGAAGAATCCAGTTGTGATCATTTTAGTGTCGTTAATTAGAGCAGGTTGATAGTTATTTTTGTTTGACTATAAATTCGGCGCCTAGTGTAGAGGGCACTTTGGATAATCGGTTGTTGAAGCCTAACTATTAAATAATAGTGAAATGTTTTGTTGCTATATTGTAGGATTCTTGTAAAAAATTTTGTGCATTTTTTTAGAAAATTTGTTTAATTGGTTATTGGTGATCACTTCCATAACTTGCCCCTACTCCTCCGCCTCCCAAAATGAAATTCTTTATTCACTCCATCACACTTTTGAATGGCCTCCACAGATTTGAGCCCTATTGAACCTATCTGTTGAATAAACTGGATAGAGGTCCAGGGACGTTACCTCACAACAGTCGTGCCTCATGGAAGAACGTCCAATATTTCGGACTGATCGCTTTGGTATACTTTGGAAAGTATGTCCCGTAGGATTGCCGCAGTCAGCGCAGCTAAGAGTGGTTCTACATCTTATTAAACTGACCTCAATAGCTGTTTGCTTCAAACACTACGATATGTTGGACTTCTAAGCAGTGTATTGATATTCTGTTGCCATTTTTAAATTAAAAATTGAAATTAAAGCAGATAAAAGCAGTTAACAGAAGACAATCTTAACATTATTATTGGCATAATGCTTAGTTACTTACAATAGATAAGAACTGAGGTTTCCAGGCACATCGATTTAAGAACTTAAGATTTTACCACAAGGATTCCTACTTCCAGTGACGTTAGTCCGAATTCCTAGAGGTTCGAAGACGGACTTTGGGTGTAAAAACAAAACGAAATGAAAGCAAGCGAAAGGAAATTATCCCTCGAGTTACTCATTGGGGGACACAGATAGCAACTGGATAATAAAACTTGCTATTTATTTGCGTCGTTTGAACTACGTAAGAATAATAGAAGTTGGACTGAAATGTGCCAAAGTAGATACAATTAGACATACTTTCATGTGTCCGAACAGTCTTGGGTGAAGACGTCATCTTAAACCACTATCACATAACTTCTTTCTCACATGACTCCATAATATGTAAATAAAAGCTTTTATTAGTACAGTACTGTGGAAATTAATTGGGACAAGATTGAAATATTCACTTTTCTCTGTTTTCAAACGTTTTGAGCTCTGCTGTACATGTCTGGACATGCTGGAAATAAGACTTGATTTCCATGTTATGTCTACACTTGATCAGTATGATCAGTTTTTATTGCCACTGCGTTTTCCATCTCATTCTACTTCGAGAGCTCCACGAGTAAACATCTTCCTGCTTGATCTTATTTTTTTTAAGATCTAAGATCTAAATTTGTCGCCTTAAGGAAAAACACTTCAATGACGGTTCGGGAAATAGTCAAAATAGTGAATATGGGAAAATCGACGGGCACCCGCGTTGTTTAGCATCACGAAGAGACTGCACAGGTGTGCAGGTGTGGACGCAAAGGCAGGTGTGGACGTAAGAAGACAACATCAAGGGTGATGTTCGAAGGATAAGCGTCAGTGACCCGAGGAGGACAAGTGGAGATATAAAAAGGGAGCCATGGGGTCAACAGTGCGCCTTCGTCTTCTGGAGTGTGGCTGCCGCTCACGCCGCCCTGTCAAGACATCCAGCATGAAGAAGAAATGGTTGTCCTGAGCACAGAAATATAAAGACAAGACTGTGGAGCAGAGGAGGAAAGTGTTTTTTTTCTGACGAAACACATTTTGAAGATCACGGATACAAATCCAAATTTGTCTGGCGCTCTCGTGGAGAGCCTCTTCGACTTATCCAGCAGACATCCATACATCCACCAAAGGTAATGTTCTAGGGATGTTCACAGCTTACGGACCAGCGACCGTTCACCCCATTGAAGGAATGATGGATAGAACGAAGCAGGTCGACGTGTTACTGATCCCAACAATGCAGAGGCTGTTTCCTGACGGTGACGGGCTGTTCCAGCAGGATTTAGCTCCCTGCCACAGATCAAAGCTCATCATGAGATTCTTCAAGACGGAAAAGTTGATAATATTGGACTGGCCGGGGAAATCACCAGACTTAAACCCCAAAGAAAATCTATAGACCATTTATAAGGCTTGGATACACAAGGAAAACAGCTCCGCCAAAACAAAGATGATAGAGTATGTCATCAAAGGATGGTATCTGGATCTAGAAGTGAAGAAAAGGTGCTGGGAACTATTGATTCAATGGTTAAAACAGGAAAGAAGTAATTACAGTGAATGAAGGTCATATTTCTTATTAAAATGTAAAATACATAAATAACTGTTCATATTAGGCATTTGTCTCTTAATTTTCCTGTTTGTAATTTGCTCAATACCGTAATAAAAGTATTCTTTTAAGATTTATTTTTCTATTTAAATAATGGACATTTTTTTTAATATAAATTTCAATTCCTTTCAATAACGTGTTCGGGAAAAATGCCAAGAACAATCATAGGCAAAATATGACGTTCCGTCTGTCTTTACACAAACGCCGTAGGAACCGGACAGTCGCGGCACTGCGATTTCCTGCACGGCCGCGTAAGAATGCGCGGATTGCTCACTTGGTTTGGGATCATTTGGCGAATGTGTTATTTCTCTTGAAAGAACTTGTTTTCATTTATTGTTTTTACATATTACAGTAAGAAATAAATTTGAAACACAATGTAGACTATTCATTGCTATTGAATAAAATGGCTGATACATGCAGAAGGGCAAGAGTTAAAGACGAGGGAAAAAAAAAATCGTGAGATGAAAAATGAAAAACGAATGTGAAAATGTGAAATGTACTGAATCCCGCAAGTTACAAACTGTAGATTATATGTAGGTTCAAATTAATTATTTCTAAAATTCAAAAGCTTCAAGTAATAGGAAGGCAAAACAGGCTTCCTAGTAAATAATGATTTTTTTGAACCAATAACTATTATGTAAATGTAAAGTATTAATACGAAAAAAAAAATTGAGATTAGGCCTACTCTATTTCAGCTAGGTGTAATTGATAGCGGCTTCGAAATTCTACCACAGAATCCAATTTTATGAAAAGAGACAGCAAACATTTGTCGATTTAAATGTTTAGAATATTAATAAGAAAAAACACCCAACAGGATAATTCTAATTTTAAATTATTAAAGGACTTAACCAACTTAATATTTGATTGGTGTTACCATTACTTTTAAAAATTTTAAATGTACATATTTATTAACATCTAATGAGTTCCCGTAACGTAAAATATAAATCACGATTTGAAACATTAAAATCCAATACTCGCCTGTTATTTCTGAGAACCGTGTACTCCTCAGGCAAATACGTCAGCTTTTTTAAAGGAATTGGCGTTAACGGTTTTTTCTTTTTTTCTTTTGGCAGCTTTAGGAGTTCTTAGATAACGAAGGTCGAATTTATCTGGTCTTCTTTTGTTACTTCCTCCCTTTTTCCTGATTAAATGAAAAAGGGTTTTAAAAAAAAAATTAAGAGAAAAAAAAAAAAAAAATTTAGGATCGTTTCTCAGGTAGCTTACCAGAGGAAAACACCTTTAAAGAAATGATATACTCTGACAAAATCTTGAGTAAAGTAAAACATTTATTCAGTAACAAAACATTTCAACAAGGTAAACAAAGGATAACTATAAAAATATTGTAAAAAATAGAAACTTTAAGACACATGAAGAGAATGGAAGAGAGTAGAATGACAAAACGCCTCTTCAATTACTTCGACAAAAACCCAAAGACACAGATAACCTGGTTCAAAGAGATCAGAACCGACCTAGAGGAAATGAACATTACTGAGGAGGAAATAGAAGATAGAAATAAATTCAGATCAAAAGTTAAAGACTTTAAGGGTTTCCACAGGAGGCAGAAAGTGATTGGGAGCGGAGTTTGGACTTTGGAAAGACGGGAAAAACAGAGGGAAAGGATGAAGGAGTATTGGAAGGAGAGAAAAAGGAAGGAGAAGATGAAATCATGAACAGTTATTTCACGTGGTCCCCAGTCGGCCAAAATCGAAAGAAGAAGAAGAAACTTTAAGAATTACTCCCTCCCAAATTTATTTCTTAACTAAATAAACGGAAAAAAAAATAGTTATTGTAAATTAAAAAAAAATCGGGATAAAGGTTTGGCAAACTAGGTATATGTAAAAAAAAATTCAGGCTAATCTGACCCCGCTATCTATATGTCTTGCCTGGGGTCCATAAGCACCGGGGAAATGTTGCTACTCGCTCCGGGGGTTGGTCGTTGTGAGATCTCGGCGTCCTACACCATAGGGTCCTTAAGGCGCCGGGGAAACTTCGCTGCCCGCTCCGGGGATGGGTCGTCGTGAGATTTCTGGCGTCCCACACCAAGAACTTCTTGAAAACCTCCGCTGATTCTCACTCGTTGCCGAAATTACAATATAGAGGTCCGTAGAGCTGGAACCGCTGCTACCGCAAGGATTTTTCGGCAATGTATTATCAGCTCTCCACAAGGGTCGAAATTAGTCACCGTCTCTCTCTGGCTAGGCGTCAGCAACCTCGGGAATTAATACTGCTGTCGTACGGGTTGTTTGGGTTATTTTCTCCTTTTAGCTATACGTCTCTCTCTGGCTAGATGTCCGTAAACTCTGGAATTACTGCCGCTGTTATCAACTCCCTTTTGGCGTGTTCCACACCAAAACCATCCGAAAAGCACCTTGCTTTTCACCCGGGAGTCCCCTCTGAAAAAAACTCTCCCACTATATATACCCCGGTCTAGGTAAATGACCCCATCAATTTTCAGATTTACAAAATCTGATAATTAGTCAAACTAATATTCCATATAATTTTAAGATTTGCAAAAATCTGATAAATTGCCAAACCAAAATTTCCCAACACAAATTCTCAGAACTGCGAAAATCTGATAATCTCAGATTTGTAAAATCAGCTAATTAGCCTAACCAATATCCCATAATCAGAGAAACTTGCAAAATGTACATTTTCCCACAAAACAAAGAAATATTACATCGTTATACAAAAGAAAGAAAAAAAAGGATTTCCCAAAATAAAATATAAAATATTATTGTTAGGACTAATTAATAAAATATAAATATAGTCCGTAACACTTTAGTTGCAAAAATAGTTGTTAGAGGATTCACCCAAATGGAAGAATTGAATGATCTACTTTGATGACCGCTTCGGTTATTAGTAATTGGAGTGAAATTTAAACTCCAGCCGATGCTGCGGAATTTCAGCAAGTTACGTAAGTGTGGCGTGAAGCGAAAAAGGTTGAGAAGCACTGGCTTAGAGCGTTGTTGATCCATTTGTTCTTACTATGTATTAATGATGAAATAGTTTTTGTTGACTAAATAATGCTTTCAGAATTACACTCTGTAACTTAACATATGACGACAGATGAGACACAGTGTTCGAACTATGTAATCAACATCTGTACAAAAAAAAAATCTTAACATTTCTATAGTTGTACCGAATATAGGATATTTTTTTATCACTATTCAGGAAACCGCTGTAGAAAAGAGGCTAAATAGGAAATACGTAGCTTTCTTTAAATCTGTTTTCTCTTTTGCTTTATATTATTAAACTATATATGAAGTACACTGAAACAAATTGGCACAGATGTCGTTTCTTATAAACTTCCAACCTTTTTTTTTTTTCACTGAGGAAATTCTTAATTTAACAAGATATAATTGACGTGCCAAGCTTCAAATATCCTCCTGGTAAGAATGCATAAAGCTTAAAAAAAAACTTTTGTTCATCTAAAACAAAATTCTTCATTCACTTATGTTTGACGGCTTGGCCCTTAGCTCCTTTCCTAGATTGTCCGGTTTACCAAAATCAATAGGATCTTTTTAACTTTAGACCTATATCTGAAATTCGAGGATAAATATTTTTTAATTTATCGTAATCAAACTGCATGTTCCATTTTAAAACATTTTATTATTCTGTCTTTTTTTTTTTTTCTACGATCATACTGATGTTACAAACGTTAAACCAAGCCTACAACTTTGGGGTGTAAATATCTTTGTTTGTTTGTTTGTTTTCATTTTCGGAATGTAGTTTAAAGGCGCAGAAGGAATCGAGGGTGAATGGCTAACTTTTATTGTATTTTATTGGCCAACAATAAAAGACTATATTTGTCGAAGGATTCGCCAAACATATCGATGAGCTACAAGCGCTGCTTGCTTCGCTTTTTGAGTTTCCGCTTCCGGTATGATGGCGGATCGTGCGTAATGGCGGCAGCATCGGCTGTGAAGCTATCGCCTGTCATGTCTGACAAGGAAACACGGAATGGAAATTGGCAGCCGACTTAATAATTTATAGGGAAAAGGTGTGAGAGGAAGGGGAGTTACTCCATTCGACAGATGGGGGGAAGCGGTGTTTACATAGATTACTCGGAGCTATTAGACGGAGCGCCAGCGTCGCACCAAATGGATGGCCAATCGATACATTCAACGAATGCAATGATTTAACGTTTTACTCTGTAGTTTTGTCTACGAGCATTCTGGGCTAGATTACTGATTTATGTTTCGTGGAACAACGGGCATTTAGTGTCAAAAAGAATTTCTTTCCAAATCTGGCTACAGCACTTACTTCAAACGTCAGCTTGTATTGAATACGATGATGGACGTAAATAGAAAAGATTGAAAACAAAACAAAGGGGTGGATATTCAGTAGCGTTAAGTGATGGGATGCAGATACATCACAGCATTCATTCAGCAGAAAAAATATTAAAAGATATCAAAATAGAGTTGGTCTGATTCCTCTTCAAGAGAAATAGTTTACTAGAGAATTAACATGTCCCTGCAATGGTTAGCAGAGATCTTGCAGTTGAAAGTACGGTAATGGAAAGTCCGCATCAAAGGAAAAGAGTAGTTCGTATTCGATAATAAAAACAATTTAACTCTCTCTAAACAGTATGATCGCTTTTCAGACGTCGCAAATGCAAATAAAGACATTGGCCGCTCTTTAGGCTTTTTCTCAAAACTGTTTCCTACTTTTGATTACAACAAGTGTGTTTATACCACTGGGCGATAGTGACGCCTCCTGACGGTCTAAAATGGATCTTCGATGTCAGGCGGCACCACTATCACCCAGTGGTTTCCAAAAATTAGAAATAAACTGTCACGAACGACTATTTCTCAAAAAATCTGTAATATAAACACACTTGTTATAAACAAGTCACTTTATTCAGGCTGATGAAAAGCCTGAGTATTAAGGGCTTGAAAACCGGTTCCCATAATGTTAACTATTTAAAATTTCTTTAATACATTTTTTTCAAAACAAAAATGTGTGTTTCTTGAATTTTATTTCAACCTATTATTAATTATTATTGGCACACATAAAATACCTATCACAAAAGGAAATTGACTAACTTTTTAAAATTATAATTTATTCACAACAGACAATGAACAGTTTCATTAAGAGTTCTGATGCTAATACTCACCTTTGGACAGTATTTCTACGCCATCAGAATTTAATGCTGGTATTATATTCAGAATATGATACAGTGCAACTTGGATAATTCGAAGCTGAAGGGACCACTACAAAACTTCGAATTATCCAAGACTTCGAATTAAACAAGTTACATCTTTTAACTTTAATTTCAGGTCCACTAAATGCTTGAAAAGATTATTCTGTCAATAAATAAATATTTATTCAGAAAGATCATGGTATGAAAGACTTAAACACTATATGTAAACAAAATAAGATTTATATTACGTAAGCTACAGTAGATATTACATTCAATACAGAAAATTATAGTTTTTCAAAAAATTGTGCAATGTCTGATTGTTTTGTAGAATTCAGTCACTTAAGGTTAGCAAAATCATCAAGCATGTTTAGTGAAAACAGCTTCACTTACGTTGGTTTGTCCTTCAATGTACCCACGGAATTCGGCGCTATCCCGTACTCGTTGGCGATTTGGCATTTCTTCTTCACACCCTTTTCCACCTCGCGAATGATGGCGACCTTTTCAGCGAACGTTAAATTCTTGTAAACGCATGGTTTACTGAAAGACATGGAGACACTGACAGCAGGAAGCTCGAATGGCGTCTGAAGCGTCACGTGTCGAACGGTGGCGGGAAGGGGATTTCAGTTATCACGTGTCGAATTTCTTAACGATGAAAATCCGAAAAGTCGTTATGGTTCGAAATTTTTTATAAAAAACTTCGAATTAAGGAAGTTGAACTTCGAATTATCCACGATTTTTTAACATTGATTTAATAAGAAATTCAAGGGACCAAGAGAAATCTTCGAATTAACCACGATTTCGAATTAAAGACGTTCGAATTATCCAAGTTGCACTGTACCATTTTTGAGTTTCATGAAATCTAAAATTCTGTTGTGTAGAGAAAAAATAACATCGAAAGGACAAAAAAAAATCGAAAGTTAAAATAAAATCGAAAAGCTATATTCGTAATTATTTATTATTGTTTGCTGATTAAATAGACGTTCATTAATAGTAATATCCCCTGTTAGTAAATAAACTGAATTATTCACAGCAGTATCTTCCCTTCCGAAATCCCCAACGATAAGTTTGAAGACATTTTCGCCAAGAAACAGAAATGCTAAAGAAATAAAGAAAACATAAAGAAAATGATCCCATTGATTTTGACTGTCCTTCAGGGTCAGCTTTTTTTTTTTATGTTGCTTCACTGTGGGGTTGGTTTTAACAAAAAAAAAAAAAAAAAAATTCTGACCGTCCAAATGTGTGTTTAGGGGCGTGTGGAGGAGCTTCCCGCGAAGAAGGGACCCCCACATCTAATTGTTTATTGATTACGGCATAAAATTGGATGCTAGGGGTGACCGGGACTCCATCCCCCAACTGAAGAGGAAGAGCCTCCATTGATGGGGGAGGAAAATGTAATCGGAAGACCCTCACCATTATTGTGGAGTCGTTGTGGTGCCCATCCCCTGTGGGTCAGAATGAATGGGCATGACCCTCAATACGAATGGACCCCTCCCACATGAATTAAGGAGGTTTCCGCTCAGACACCTTCTCACTTGTTGTCTCCCCGGGGCAATCGAACTCATTGGGACGAATTCGAAGACCAATTTGCTAGAAAATCTCTCTTGATTTCTTTAGAGCTTCGTCACCTTTAACTTTGGCTCCTGCGGGGGATGTCTTCAAACCAAAGGCGGATCACGTACAAGATCAAAAAGAGAAAAAAAAAATATTATTCAGAAGATTCAATGGAAACTTCGATTATTTTATCATTTCTCATATACAGTATTGTATATTTAAGCTTTATTCTTCCGTAAAACTCTAAAAAATAAAATAAAAGGAGTTTATAAAAGGAATTTATTTATTGATTTATTTCAATGGAAATTGCAGAAAATGTGAAGGAGAAAAGAAGGTAATAATAATTGGAAAATTATTACTTAATTTTAATATATTAGTATTTTATTGTCCATAGTCACCAACTTGGTGAATAGCGGAAACTACATACGGTATTTAAATATTCTGCAGTTTTGTATTATTTAATTCAGAAAGTTTTACATAGTTTAAAATCAACATGTGAGCAACAAGTGACCTGTTCGGAGGCTGACAAATATTCATGCTACTTTAAAAAAAAATTAAAAAAAATGGGAAAATAAAATATTATTTATGATTGTGCTCCTGAACTTGTTATTTTAAAATTCATTTAAAAAATAAAATAGTTTACGTAATTTTAATACTTGCCTATACATATATAATATATCGAAGTTGGCCCTTTAGAGGCATTTGTATCCAAAAAGTGTGTTGTTGTTTTTTTGTTCATACGCGTGAATCAACTATTCTCTCTTTTTATCAATATTCATGAAACTTGGTATATAGTGAGACAATTGAAATGCAACAATCAACCAAAACTTTTCAACGAAATTGGCTAAAAATCAACGGCGAAAAGATTTAAATATAATAGTCTCAGTGTCATTGTCATCTGTTATTATCATCTATTGCATTCGACAACTTATGTAATATTAATCTCTGTAATTGTTTGTATTTCATTTTGTCTGGGTTTTTCAATGCTTTTTTTTTTCCCCTCTTTATATATCGCCTCTGTTTTCTTTCTGTGTTTTGGAAGGGAATCCAATGTTGTACAGATAGGAGCACTGTCCTCAAATGGTTTTTCTAGCTCAGCTTCAGTTTGGGCCAGTTCTGTTTCGTGGTCAGTTCCCAGGTGTATTGTTTTAGATGTATTTTGTTTTGTTTCCTTTCCTACTGCAGCTGAAACAGTAGTAGCAGATCATTCAGTAACTTTCTGGGGATCTTATCTGTCTTTCACGAAAAACCCAAAGTTTCATAAGCGAAAAGAAAAAAAAAATATTCTTCTCCCTTCCAGTAGAAATATAGGATTGCGATCTTCCAAGATTTTCGAGCAGTGAACAATAAATGTAGGAATTATTCAGTACGTAGTAGAAAACGGCTGTCTTGAAGAAAGTAGTCAGCTTGCATGATTTACCCCTCAACGAGACCAACATGTCCGAGTCATTGGCCTATGATCTTAAGCCGTCAGGAAATACCACCACTTGTGGTTTTCTTAGGAGAAGTGGTCTTTTAATCACTTCAGGTATATGATACAGCTTGAAGGCACACATTTCTCTATCATGAAGACTCTTTGCCTACTGGGAATTGAATCTGTCTGTTCTACTTTCCTGTTCTGTCTTTCAAACGGAATAAAAAATAGTATAAAGGCCTGCAAAATCGAATCTTTAAAAATTGTCTACAATATTTTAACAGATTTTTATATGTTTTTTGGTGTGCTTATTTCAAAAATGAACTTTAGTTTTCCGTAACAGGTAAGGATTTTTTTTTTTACAAAATGGATGTGGTGATATGCGAAAAATTGCCTATTTATAAGTATTTTGCTTGAAATACATATATTTAAAAAAAAAAGGTGAAAATAATGTTAATTATTAAACTTTAGTTGAATTCTCAACACTTACTTGAATTAAAAATCGTTGTAATGCCTTTCCTGTTCCCTTCAAAGCTCCTTTTGGCACTTTTTCTTTTTCCCTGTGCAGCATCCAACAACAGTCCGCAATGTTGTCGATGTTCCATCTTTCCTGATATCGACGTTTCATTTTCATACTATCTTGACGGAATCTTTCCCCTTGTTCTTCACTTATGGGTTCGTGAAAGAAGTCCAATTCAGAAAGTATTTTCAAGCTCAAGGAACAACCTTTTTTCTTTAAGTTTTGCCATCCTATTTTCTACAGTATACTTAAAATTGGGTCTTTTTTAGTTCCCAAGAAATTTTGTTACAACTTCTTTAAATGCTTTCCATCTTTCTGTTATAATCATTTTTGTTTTCGTTTCCAACACTTCATCTTTCAGAAGTTTCAGAACATCTGGACAGATGAAAACACTTTCTTTCAGCTTTGCTTCTGACAGTCCCGGTAATTTGTTTCACCAATATTTAAAACACTCTCCTTCCTGTGGCAGAGCCTTCACAAATTGTTTTATGAATCTCAGCTTCAGGCGAACAACACTGGCAGGAGGACTCTCGTTGGATCAACCAAAGTTTTCCGAACTATATTTTTGTTTCCAATTTCTAATGCAATTATTGCCTATTCTTTTTGATCCAGTATTGTCTCTATTTTTGCGTCCCATTCACACAAAAAGCAAGGGTACTTGGTGTATCCTCCTTCCTATGCTATAGAAGCACGGAAAATACTTTAAAATCCACACGTATGGCCCATCCACGATCCTCGTAGTTCAGTTTGAGAAAAACAAGGCTAAATTCTCATAACATTCTTTCAGGTACATGGAATGTCCTCCTGATACTGAGGTATATGTACACCTATTACGAAGAAGAACAGCTTCGAGACTTCTTTTAGACGAGTCAATAAAAAGCCTCCATTCGTTCACAATTATACTATATATTAAACCTCTCCATCAGTCCAGAGACATTTCTGCAGTGGCAGAGACAAAATTATTTATTCTTTGATTTTCATTTTTATTTATTAATTTACTTTTTTTATCTATGTATTACTTCGTTAAGACCCATAATTACAATTTTTATTTTAAAAAATTCAATTAATTCTGAAATCGAAAAAATTGATTTTTGTGAAGAAATGGTAGGTGATTTTAGAAAAAAATACTTAAAAACTTCCTTTTTTTTCTGAAATCAGCACCCAAAAACCTATAACAATCAGCCATTACTTTTCAAACAGTTTTTCATTGCAGGCCTACGTTATCAGCATTATTGTAATCTCTAAGATATTTTACCCTTCATTTTGTTACGATATGTAATTCACAGATAGGTGAACGGACATTATATTTGTATCTAAAAAAAATTACGTTTTTTCTCTCTAAGTCAAACTTACGATATTCATTGACTGCTGATATAAAAAGAAAGAAAAAAAAATCTTAAATTCTTAGCATTCTTAGAATTGAAGAAGCATTTTTTTTTTTTTTTACTAAATTGCAGTGTATTTGTACTTGAACGTAAGTGCTGAACCCATGAGCAGGCTTGTTTTCTTTACAGCGGTGCCTTTCAGTAGATTGTGTGGATGGATGCAATCTGGGGTTAAGCCTGTATTATTGTTGGTTTCTTTTCCAATACCGTATATTGAAAAAAACAGCCTAAAGTAATGGAATGGATGGGAGTAGAGTGAAGCTGTGGGCGGCCACGTTGCCATCCGCTTGCAGCAGCCTGTCCGTTGGGGATTGTGGCTCAACAGTCCAACGGGCGTCACTGGGTCTAACGAACCAGACGACGAAACTGTTTGCGTCTTGTGACGCAAAGAAGGTAATTCGAGGTTAAATGGTTAGTTCATGTAGGTATTCCCCCCCCCCCCCCCCCGCCCGCTCTTTTTTTTTTCTTTTCTTATTTACTTGTTGTAAATAGCTTGAACTGAAAATAAAAAGGAGCTAAGATGACTTAGCTCGAGTTCAAATTTAGAAGTATTGTCCTGGGAATTTGTGTAAATGTAGACGGCCTCGAATGGTTGGTTGTTTATACCAGAAAACTTTGCTTTTAAACTCTTCAACTAGCTTTAACTAAAAAGGCTAAAAAATGAGCTTGTCTAAAAATATTAGGGGTTCTTTTTCCATCATTTTTTAAAGTCGTGACAAATCTTGAAAGAAAAATATGCCATATTTGTAAATTACAATAAATTGTAGTATGACGTATTTTTCGTTTGCTGCGGATATTTACTAGTGGATCGTATAAAATAGTTAGTCTTAATCAAATAACACAAAACATGGGCTGTAATGCTAAAAATAGAATACCCTGGAAGTGTAAATATAAATATATATACATAAAAAAATTCCCTGTAAAAATTTTTAAGATACGTCAGGAATACAAAAGCAAACCGTATTCACAATGAACGTATGTCCGCAAACGCCATCCGAATGTGCTAGTTGGCGTTGTTTGGCAGCACATTAGTTGGGCAGTGTGTGCCATCGTCATTTGAGACTTTGTATGAGTAGGATCGTGTATGTATCGTGAAAGTGTGCCCAGTCATTATACATTTGCTCATTTGCACCATAGATTGTTGGTGAAAGGACTTTTGAGCACCTACTGTGAACCTACAGAAATATAGCACATTCGGATACCGTTTGCGGACATACGTTCCACTCTGGATACGGTTTGTTTTTGTGTTCCTGACATATCTTTAAAGTTTGCACAGGGAATTTTGAATCACCCCGCATTACCCTATATATGCACCCTACACACACACACACACACACACACACACTAATAATTCTTCTTCGTATTAGTTTATATAACTAAAAAAGTAATAATGATCAGAGCCTAAATTAATTGAAATTTAATAATAATAATTGAAATTATTGAGCCTATAATATATTTTTGAATTTTTTTACTGGTGTTTTTATTGTAGTAATGCGCTTGCATTAGAAAAATAAACAGAAAAATAACTAGTATTAGATGATAGGCAGGTATACCTCGCTAATCGACGCTTTGCTTAACCGATCTGTTTTATCACGATTCCACGATCGATCTCTCGCTTTTTCTCTCAATAGACGCCAACTTAATTCGTTCACTCTGTTTATATAAACTGTTAGCGTTGCGCCTCTTATATTTCTACTTATAATTAGATAAACTTTTTTTACAGTATTTTTCTAACTTCCGTTTATCTTTGGTACTGTTTTTCTCGACAATTGTACATTACAAATACATACTGCGTTATATATAATTTCGACGGTTAAAAAGAATTTATAATATAAATAAAGGCCATGCTTCGCTATTCGATGATCCTGTGGTCCCTGCCGGATAAGCGGAACAGGCCTCTAAATCATCAATAATTATTACTTGACAAAATCATTAGGTGCTCATTCACTTAAACTAAAGTTTCGATAACGTTGCTGCTCTGAAAGTTCTGTATTCTTCTGTACTTATTATTCGACTTTCAGTTAGAGATTGCCTCCCTTTTGTACGGATGGGGTTTTTTTTTTT
>JAFIDM010000001.1:16027604-16039415 GCA_023159025.1 Thereuonema tuberculata
TGGTACCTATCGTCAGTTTGATTCACCCAGTACTCATAGCTCAGTGGGATCAAAATAAACTTATACAAAAGACAAGCATAAACAAAGTAATGGCCCTTCAAATAAAAAACACCAAAATATAAATTAAGACTAAAAGGGGCAGTAAATTAATCCCCGCTAGCACATCGCTTAACTTAGAAAGGATTAATAATTATAAAATAACGTACACGTAATTAATTGATTCATTCTATTATGTGTATGTTTAAATATACAGTTCACCGACATCAAATGTTGTTTGTCAGAGACAGTCCTCTGCATTTTCTTCATCACGCTTCAACTGTTTTCACTCAAGTAATTCCAAGATCAATTTCCAAAGAAAAAATCGGAAAGAAGACGTTTTTATTTGATTAAAACAATTACTTTTTCCTAGAATTGAATCACAAAGGGAAAACGAACGTTAGAAAATCAGAATTTTTGTTTTGTTTTTTGTTATTTGTTTAAAACTTACAGTGAATTTTCATTGTGAGAGTTAAAATTTACAATAAAAAAAGCGCTCCTAGCAGAAAACAGCTTGCAACAGCCAGCAACTGCATCTTTCCATTGTGTGTGCACTTCTTTATCGGACAAAACTAGAGGTGATGTAATTGCAAATTTGGATTTTTTTTTCCTTACTTAATTAATTTTGAGGAAAAAAAGTAATAAATCTGTGTCTCATTAAACTTCACTTCCCGTAAGAAAAACACTCTTTCTTTTAAAGGATAACAATTTCTAAGATTTTTTTTTTGTTTGGTTGCTAGGCATTGTGTTTTTTGCTGACTGCTGCTTTATTTATATTTTTATCCCTGAAAGAAAAAGCTAAAAACAAAATTCACTGTATTTTTTAATAAAGTAACATAAACCTATTGTCAGCCTAATTGCAAGAAAAGCAGATGTCGTGGGAGGTTAGGCAACACGAACCTTTGTCTGTGGATCAGTTTAACGAAATTAAATTATTACGTTACAGTTTTCAGGTGATAAAGTCGGAGGATTTTTCGAAGTCATTTTCGAATCAAAATAGGGTTGAAATTTATATGAGCACCAAATAAATTTTGACTACCTCTAGCGGACGAACTACGCCGTTTCTCGAAGCTTATATTTTTGAATACTTTTAAATAATAGTATTATTGTAATAGATCTGTCTTAATGTAAATACCTGCGTTACTAAGATCTAAAGAGTTGAATTGTAAGATCGAATCTGACAATTTTAATAAATGGTTACAGAAAAGACAACAGCAGGTTTTAGCGCGAGCACTTACGAAACACTGGTCTAATTATAGTTTTAACTTAATACATTTTATTTAGTACATATGAACTCCTTAAATGAACAGTGATGTTGGGATAATTTTATGACTTGTAATTAATGCAGGATTGTTAAAATTTTCTATTTCCGGCGAAGCTTCTGGATAAAATTTTTGATTGAAGAAGTTATGTGTAGTTGGTTTAAGAATAGTAACGGAAATTGTAATTTGATCATGTAGTTCGAAATCAGAGAATCCAATTGGATCTTTGTTATTGACGCGTTTATCAGTCGCTGATCATAAGCGCTTCGTATTTCCACGAAGTTTCCAGACACTTTTCCTTAGAATTCGGCTGGTTTAGACAGAGAAGATTTGAAGAAGATATTGTACATTTCAGCACGAGAATCCCTTAGTCGCTCAAGACATTTCCCAAACAAATTCCTTTCAAAATCTAAATCGCAAGTTACTGATACAAACACGGTAAGCCACAACCATAGTGGAACAGTAAACGAATGTTCGAGAAAGAAAAGAAAAAGCTCGAAACAAAAATAATTTACAATAATAATATAGTGATTTCACTTGGGAACGGGACAATGTAATCTCACACAAGATTTTTATATATTTATTTATTTTGTATGAAAAACAGTGAACATTACACAATACCAATGGTCCCTTCCTAACCGACACTTTGTAGCCCTCACCATCCTACACATTTAGATATTCAAACAGAAACAGACCACTCAGAAGTTACCTTACAATCTTAATAAAACAATCTAAAACATATTTACCCTACGGCAAATGTTAGTCGGTTCGAATTTTGTTACACAACTTTCCCCTGCCTAGCAGTCGCAGCGCCCATCGCATTTGATCGAGAGGTGGGTGTTGATTTCTTTTGGAATCCCTTCCATAATATTTTTGATAGCGGGAAGCTTCCCATTCAACCATTTGGCTGCTGCGGTCCTGCGTTTGTGGGTTTTCTAATGATTGCCTTAATTCTGTCCTTAAATCGCATATCTTCAGTTGAATGCAATTAGAACGTGCTGAGGCATTCTCGAAAAGTTAGGATTCAGATCCCGCAACACTAGGAAACTGTACTGTTAGTGGATCAGCCTTTATATATATGAAGATTTATCTGTCGAACTTTAGAACTGCTCCAAGTTGATTGGAGTAAAATAAGATGCTTATAACATCTATCTACAGTTAGATGGATATTATTCAATTTACAGTCTTTTTCTTTTATTTTTTTTATTTAATTCATGCTTATTTAATTTCTGCAAAATTAAAATTGAAATAAATGAAAGTCTGTGTTGAACCTAAATGTTTGGTAAAATGGAAATACTTGTTGCTATACAGAGGATGATTGACAGGTCTCAGCGACGTAACAGTATAAAAATAAATTTAATATCAGTTTTTTCCTGTGATATAGTAACTTTTTTATTATTAATTTCTGCTTAAAAGAAATTATATTGGTCAATCCTCAAAATTTCAAAATGAAGTAATAAGAAAAAAAAAATATTATTTCCATGTAACTGATGATGAAAGTTCTTGGGTAGGCTTTTCCAGATGTAATTGGATCAGTTAATTCACCGTTCTTATCCTGATCTCCGTGGTTCTTTTCCTTCTAATCTCGCCAAGAATAAAATCTCTCTTTATTTTCTTATCGTTACACGTAGCCATCTGTTATGTTCGGTGTCAGTTTTTCGACTATTCATTTTCGTTTTTGAATTAATTTCCCTTTTCTCCTGTTCATCACACGCAACACTGAGTATTGGATGAGTTGATAGGGAATTATAGACGATGTTGGGAGATTGCCATTGCCCGATAGCGTCATTCAACTCCCTCCAAAGGCATCAGACCAATTCACAGGACGTCGATTAAATATTGATTTAAGACTGGCCATTTGACAATCGACGGTTCTGTACAGAAATATATATCCCCTCAATTACGTATTTTTAACGGGCAAACGTCAAGGCCTTTGACTTACAAAGTTTAACGAGTTTCTGATCGTGATACGCGTGCGTCCAATATTGGCGATGCCGTTAAGATACTCCTCCTCGGGAAAATACGATTCCCGGCATCAAAATTATAATAATAATAATCAAATATCATCTGGTAATGAACGTAAAGCCTACTTTCCTATAAATATTCCCCCCCCTCCCCCCTTTTTTCTTTGAAAGTCGTAAATACAATACTAAGAAAGAGTCTCCGGATATTTTTTTAAATGACAATGCCTTTTCAGTTACAAAATCTTCGAATTATCCCGTTTTCTGAAATTAATGAAAATAACGAATTTGCTTAAATCAAGTTAATTTTGATCTCATCCCACATCACACCCACAAATAGAAAGAAATTCATCGTTTAACTGCTGCTGAAATTTTTGTCAGGCTCAAATTTCCCAACAGGCACCTAACCAGAGAAAATTGTTCAACAGTAAAATTGTCTCCGGTCAACTTCACTTGTTTTTCACTTATTACAAATGCGCGCACGCTAAATAAATTAAATACATAATGAATATACGGTTAACAGATAAATGGTTATATTCAATAATTATGAAGGATGATAGAACGAAGATATCCTGCTGTGGTTTTAAGAGAGTTATTAATTGTTTATTGTTGGATTGAATTCTATCGAAATAGACTAGATTTGTATCCAAGGCTGTTCAGGTCTAGGCTTTTACCTAGGGTCTTGCGATATTGTTTTGATTGGATGGTGTGAGATTGAGACATGGAATCAAATTAACGGGGCCTCCACGTTTACACAGTTTAAAACCTCCTTTTGGTAATGCGGATTTCCACAAGACTTCATAGAAAGAGAGAAATCATAATTAAGAATGTCAGGTTTGATTCATAAGGACAGTTATTTCCATTCCTTAAATCCAAAAAGGTGTTTGTTTATTTGTTTGTTTTTATTTATTTATTTTTGTTTTGTTTTATGACTTTCTCTGTGAATTGTATGACACATCTCTTCACCATATCCCAATGTACTATTGGTATCTGGCGGTCTTTATACACATTAATCATTGCAGAGAAATGGACAAAATTGGTTTTATATAGTTTGGTCCTGAAGGAGGAGTGAGACATGATACTGTATAGGTCCTTTTTTTTTTTTTTTTTTTTGAGGGATTTCCTCACTCCGGGATGAGATGTTATCTCGATATTTCGGCCCCGTGCCTCGGGCCTTCTTCGAGAGATGTATAAAAGTCAATCACATGAAGGAAAGCGCAGAAGAAATTTGTCAAACTGCAATAATTTTTTTATTTATTTTATTTTTTTTTTGTTGAAAAAAATAAAATAAATAATAACGTTTAGTCAACCTGTAACTAACCTGTGGAGTTTCCACATTTTCAAGGAACAGTATTTTTTTTTTTTTTATTTTCTAATCATTAGACTATATAATCTAAATGCTATTTTGTCCTGTGATTTAATGATTGTTTGTTATCCTAAATCTGTTTCACAGTTTGCTTACTAATGTAAATTGCTGAAAGTTTATTAATATTTGATATCTAATTTACATTAACTAGAACATCGCATACATGATAAATTACATATATAATATATTCCTAGACATTGCACGTTCATACTCTCTAAACACTATGTTTACATTTTTTGAACAATGTTGTAAATTTAAAAGTGGTAAATAACAATTACAGAAGGAGTTAATTCAAGGTTAAAATAATAATTGTATAAGTGTAGTTACATTTTCAGTTGTCATGTCTGCATTGGTATGACGTAATAGTTAATCAAGGATTAACCATCCTTGGGACAGCTTTCAACACCTCAAAGAGACAAGAATAAATAACATCAAGTACATTATTTGAACCAACATCTGTTTATGTGCTTAAGTCCCATTCAAAGTCAGAGACTTAGCATTAATTAGTTCTTTATCCTAAAATGTTCTGTTTCATCAAATTTGGTCTTTGTATTTTCCCCTGATAACTTTTGAACCAATGGATAGGTCTTCTTGTAACATGGTATGCCCATTCAAGGACTAGGAGGCGATTTAACTTTCAAATTTGGAAACTGTTCCTTATCGAGAAATCACAAGGCGATAAAAACCCACTTAGAAAAGCAATTGAATCTAAGCAATGGAAAACCTTCTACTTCTATTAATACTTCATTGTTTTAGACATTGAATACCAATCCTTAATCTGTTATTTTGAGCGAGGTTTGCTACGATTAAAAATTTAATACGATAATTCCATTTAGACAATTTAAGTGAATAAAGTCGGATGTAATTATTTACTTATTTATTTTTTTCAGAAATGGAAAATTTACAACTGTTTATATTCAATATTTCTGTTTGTGTTTAATATTGAATACATTTTAATTTTGAATGTAAATGTATTTTTTTCGATTTTGTCATTTTTTTCACGAATTTAAAAAATAAAAAAATAGCATTATAAGAGGAATCTCTTTGAACTTTTTGTGATAATTTTTGTGTACTTGCATGGTAGTTAGATTTATTTATTTATTTATCGAATGGCATTCATTTGCCAGGAGATGGAGACGATGACTGCCAGAATTGCTAGTTCTTTAGCGTAATCCAGGGTGCATCAAAGCGGCGAACTAGCTTTTACACCCGTGGAAACGGTCGAAACACTGAAGAAGAAAGAATGAAACAATTCAAGCCCCGCGCAGGATTCGAACCCATATGCCAACATATCCTGGCAGGCCGTCTTCTACACCACAAGGCCACGCCGGAGCAGCTTCTATCAAATGATGTTACGAGTTTGATGTAAGGTTTGTAACCGGGATTAGATCCAAAAGTTTCAAAATGCAATGTTAAGTCCAACTGCACACATGGCCATTCGTCTGCAATCACGATGAATCAAGGACTATATATCTAAATACGGAATTTTAGAGACAGGTGTATGCTTTTTTACAAGGAAGATTTCCTATTATTCTGGATCCTATCCGACTATAGGTTAAGAAGCTAAGGACCAGAACTCGTTCGTCTGTGATCAAGAGCCAAAAACGTATTTATCTTACAAATCTCATAATTTCAGAGAAAGCTTAGGTGCTTGTAAGATCTTATTCATTTTTGCAAAATAGCAGTAGGGAAACAAGTACTACCAACCTACAATGTAAGGGAATTAATAACATTTAATGAGCTCTTAACATGCGGTTATTTATTGGTCCTGTTTATTTGTACTTTCTCCTTTACTTGACATTTTCTTTGATTCGAACTTTACGTTAAAGTTTGAATCCTATATTCGGAAGAATTGCAATTATATCTCGAACATTTTTTATTTTTTTTTATTTATACGATTTTTACTTCTTTATAAGTTGAATTCTTTTCGATTTTTACTGTTTTTTTTTTTTTTTTTTTTTTTTATCTTGTTTTCTTTTGATCCCGGGAGCAATGAACGCCGACTCTGATTGTCCGTTGCTTCTTCTTCATGTGAAGAAGCCGATGAAGTCAAGGAAGAAAAGAAAGCCAAGAGGAGCTACTCCCCACCCCCAACCTCCCAACTTCTCCCGAAGAAGGCGGAGACGGAGTGCGGTTGACAGCTTCCGTCATATCTGGTCGCCGCAACCTTGATCTTGTAATGGCTTTTTGCAGCCGCTGTCATGAGAGCACCACATGAGTGGCACTCGCAAATCCAATCCGCACCATATTATTTCTTTCTTTTCTTTTTCTTTCTTTCTTTCTTTTTTTCCTTCTTCTTCTTCTTCCTTCCATCCTTGTCCTATCGCGTAGAACTTGCGAAACTCTCTCCACTTCACGCTTTTCTTAGCAGAAATGCCAGTTTCCTTGTCGGGGTTCTTTATTGGCGGGCGATTTCTGTGTTAACGAGCCCCCGCCGGTGCGTTGTCATCGCTACTCACTGCAGATAATTAGCGCAGAAAAGGGAAGATCTGATATCGGAGTCGGATACAAAACCCTCCCTCTGGGGATTGTAACTGACTCCCGTGTTATTTTGGGCGGCAAAATAGACCTCTGCTGGAGAGAACTTGAACAGTCCACGTAATAACGGAAGATGAAAGAATAAAAGATAAATCAACAGTTGACCATCAGACACCGGTCACTAGCTTTTAACCATCGGACACGTAACTAAGTTTTGGATATAAATTAACTTACTAATTATACTTGAGCGAAAGTTTCAATCCATTGTCACAAACTCAGCAATGACTAAAACACAGAAATCATTGAATAACATTCCAAACTACTGTATGCAGTTTTAACTGATTTTTATTATGTTAACTGAAAAAGAAAAAATAAATAAAGAAAGAAAGGCTCCATAATTAGAGCTCTTAAACTTCTAGGAAAAAAAAAATAATCTTTAAAAATTCTATCAGGTTGGCGCACGCTTGAGCTGAAGAATTTTTTAACTTTTTGATTTTTTAATACGTTAAAAGAAAAATAATTTGGGGTCTGCGATACTAATTTTACCAATGCTTTTTGGGAACTAGCATAGGGAAAAAAAAACATTAGTTCTTGAAGTTCCACCATTTATACTAACAATTGATTTTTTTATATATTTTTTTTTTTTTTTAGATTTTTTTTTATTAAATTTCATCATAGAAAAAGATAAACAAAGGAAATGCAAGAAAATGCAAGAAAATAATCTTTTTGAAGTTTCTTCAGACATTGTAGGATGAATAGCAGTGATATTGATATAAGCTTAATTAGAATTCGTTGTTACCTAATCTGTTCATCATTACAGGAGTTTTGTAATGAAAAGCAAACAGTCAATGTTTCCCAATAACGGTCTCAAAAAAATTCAAAGCATCTAATAAACTAATATATTATTTTTTTTAAATAATAAAATAATTTTCATCAACTGTGGCACGTGTAGTTGACAGATCGAAGTCGTCCAGTTCTGTTATCGATGGTGGCTCCTGCTCTTTTCTTGTCCTGCGTTTCAAACAATGGACTAGGCTTAGTGTTAAGCGAGGCCTCGGTTTCCTTAACAATATATGAGATGAAATACCTTCTGCTTCAGCCGTTTTACGATAGAGATCCTTTTTTGGTCAGACGACTTGAAATAACAAAAAAAAACCACATTCCAAATGATTCTTCTTTATTGATAACGGTGTGCGTTCAGCAGCCGCCATGTTCCGAACCACGTTCAAAACAAAAGTATGCGGAGTAACTAATGCTCAGTCGTTTACCATATATGGAGTTGTCACGTGTCATCAGATTTATAATGAAGATTTATAATTCTGGTAATAGTTACTGTATCCTGGCACTGTTTCTGCAATGTCCTCTAAGCACTAAGTCATTCGCTTGCAGCTGTTGTACTTCAATTTCAGTCACGAGACGGTCGTCATCTAAACGATGATTGCAGTCAATCTTCAGCAAACGTAGTCAGAGTAATAATTGCTTGCAAGTAAATTGACACTGAAGTGACATAGTGTAAACCGCATGATTTTGAGAATCAGTATAGCTGAATATTTTTCTTTATTTGCCATAGCTTAAATCACGAGGTAAATACTGTGTTGATGTGGAAACAAACAAGCAGTTTTGCGACAAAATCAGAATTATAGTTTATACGTCCTTAGCAAGTTCTTGCTTATCTTTTGGTTATTGCTGTCATTGTAATGTTTTGATTTTTGTCAAGTGATTAGTATTTTTTGGGTTAATTATAGTTGTAAATAAGTTTTAGCTTTTTCCATGATAGTCCATAAGATTCCTTAATAGTCAGTATAAAAAAATTGTCAATTACGAAGTGGTACAAAGGATCTTACTAAATGGTATTATTAGTTCATTGGCAATCACAAGATTTTAATTCGGTATATCTTCAATTGTTTCTGTATGTTATTTGTTTTCAACTTTCTTTGCTATTCTTGTCAATGTAATGTAAGCACGTACATCGCCAAAACTGTCCTCCCCCCCAAAAAAAAAAAAAAAAAAAAAATCCAAATTGCCAAAGGAGAAGAGACAAAAACTGCTCACCGTCCCTAAGTTCATTGACACGCTAACAAATGCTTCATTTCCGGTAGCTCGACTCCAGAATTTATATCGTATTATTTTCGTTTAAAGCTGTTGTGCATTAGTGGGATCGATTTTGCAAGATATTGGATGCTTGGCAACAGTAGGACGCTCCTCGTGAACAGTAAATCTTAGATGTTGACATTGAAGTTTCTTTGAAACCCTATTATCAGCTGTGGTGCACAGTAGCCAAAGTGGATGGCGACAGTGCAAATTAGCCCGGCCCAGCTATCTCTGATGCCCGACCCTGATAAAGTGTAAATGCCAAGCTATGAACGACACGGCCAATGCGATCTGATACGATCGACTCGACGTTGTAGCAGCCACGGATTATGGTGGTCGGACTAATTTTCCCTCCAACGAATTGTTGCTGTGCCGAGGGAATTAGCGGGGCTAAAAGGGTGGGCGAGTGGTGGAGACCAGCAGGGATTCGGCCAGAGATAGAATTCGTCGCAAAGAAAACTCCACATTAAAGTGAAACTCGGGGAAGTTGCAAAAGTAGGGAGATTGTAACTTAAAATTCAAAATTACTTAAATTAAATTCATTAGATTGCAATTTTAACCTGGCCAAAATTCCTTAAAAGTTATTCCAGGGATCAATGTATAACAAACATTTTTTGTTTGTTTTTTTGACACCGTTTCTTATAATAACAAAACACGTTCAGAAAGTAAACAGTAGGCATATTTGTATCTTTAAATGACACGGCAATGTCTGAACACCACCGTTTTGGAAACTATTAATTTTTCAGTATCTGTAATTGGGGGAAAAGAAAGTTTTACTGAAGCTTATATACATGAATGTACATCAGGTACTTACCGCTTACTGACTGAACATGATGTTTGAAAACAAGAAGTTTGTTGAGTATCAAGAAAATGGTCCAGTTGTTTTAGCGTGATGCAAATGCAATATTTAAGATTTTTTTTTTTTAAGAAAAAGGAGAAGGTCAAGTTCAGAATCATCGTATTTAGTGTAAGTTGGCCCAAGGAAAAGATATAACGAAGCATTAAGAAATTAGTGCAGCGTATCCATGCATTAAGAAATTAGATCCAGCCGTTAAATAAACATAAACAAAAACTCTGAGAAGTAGAATAGTGAGACTTGCTTGTTCAGTCAGAAATTTCTTTTTCAACTTCTGTTGACTTGATTTTGATTAAAAAGAATAAATCATTCTTAGGGTATTAACAAAAATCAAAGTAAACGAAATAAATTTATTTATTTAATTTTTTTTGTTAAACAAATTTTACTTCGTAAAACACAACATCTGATTTTGTATACTTTAATATGCCTCCAAACAACCATAAATTTGTAAATATTTTAATTATTTTTGTTTTCATTAAAAAAAAAAAAGTTACTTTTTATATTTCAATCCATTGAAAGTTGTATTCTTTTGTATTTACTTTTTTCAGCCGAATTGATTTCAGATTTTCCCCCCCCCCCCCCCCCAAAAAAAAAAAAAAATAAAAAAAAATGGGATCTCTTATTTATTACCAAGTGTCTTCAGAAAGTTACAGACAACTTAATAACTGTCTACGTATATAAAACCAAGTTCCTGTCTGTCCATCTCCTCTGTCTCGAGGAAATAAGACATGAAACCAAACAATAATCCATAGAAACATGTCCATTTATTTTTATCCTATCTGTTAAACCCTGTCTCTGATATTACTCGTAGAGTTTCAGAAAAACCTGAAATTGCATTCCGATGAATAAATGCAAAAGTGTAATCCTTTTCAGTGGTAGAAAACAAGAACAAACACATTTCAGTTAATAGATCCCGTACGTTTCTTTCTCCTTTTCTAAAGCCCGTGGGATTCGCACAGATGTCGCTAGTAAACATTAATTTCGGAAATCCCACAGTGTTTTTCATCCGATTCGTCTTATTAATGCGGTGAAAGAGCAAATATTAATGGCTCTTGGTACAGACTAAGTTAAGACAGTGTTTAAGCCTTTCGAAAACCACCTATAATTTTCATAATCAAAAAATGAAAATTTACTAAAATTTATATTTGATTTCTCTAATTTTTAACTATTGGGAGGTTTATATTATTCCTTTGTCAGTATTAGAATATTTTTTAAGCCTGTAAGTTTTCATTTCGTGATGGTAACGCTTGTTACCAACATCTACTCTTCAAGTTTTAAACTTCGAAACCGCAGATAGAATTTCAACAAAAAAAATATTACCGAAAAATAACATGCGATAAATATTATAATCATAAATATTAGCAATTTAGTGTGTTTTATAATTATACAAATATTAGAAATGTAGTTAATAATGGAAGATTTAATGTGCATAGAACAGTTAATAAGATATAAAAAAGTATACAAACTTACAAAATAAAAATCGCTGTCTTGTATTCCCGGTATGAAAATTTCCAGAAACAGTTCAGTGATTTTTATTTGTATGCGCTTTAATTCCTTTTTATACTTTTTTAATTATCCTATGCACTTTAAATCTTCCATTATGTGCAGGTGTCATTTACAGTTAAATCCTTTATAAGCTAGTAGTTACTAGCGGAGGATTAACATTTTTTTTTTTATTTATTTCCTGTTAATGGTTTGTTATAAAAAGGGCCGTTTTCTTACTTGTCTTTCGTATATGTTTGTTTAGTTTCACTGAGCTGC
>JAFIDM010000001.1:16044415-16059764 GCA_023159025.1 Thereuonema tuberculata
TTCACTTGAAAAGGCTGTCTCTCGGCGGCGAAACTGTCGTGTGTATATTATGTATGTATTATGCATGTATAAAGTTTTTCTCATATATTCAGGTGTATGGCTATTAATGTATATTCATTTATTTATTTATTTTGGTAAGTCAATTCTGATTTGAAAAGGTCATGTTTTTGGTTTCTTAATGGAATGTACATAATTTCTAACACAGAGTTTTTACGTTTAAAAGTTGTTGGGTTTTTTTACTTTTGTACCGTTGGTTTTCAGAATTATTCCATTGGCTTTTTCGTTTTTTATTTTGAGCTTAGATTTGTTCTGACTGGAAAGTTTTCCTCTGTCCCTTTTTTTGTCTTCAGCTGTTTTTTGTTAGAGTGAGTGAGAGTTGAGACCCGATCTTCCTCCTACACCAAGAAGGGAAGGGAGGTGTATAGGAAAGGCGTTTCGAATCAATTTAGCGTCAAATTCTGGAGAGTGGGTGGAGGGGGTGGAACGTCTTCCAACACCCTCATCCCCACTCATCGTCAGTGACAGATTGTGATTAATGGTGACATCATAACTCTGTCTCCATTAACAACAAATTGATTTCGCACTCTCTTACAGCAACAAATAAGTTTGTGATTGACATTTTTCTTTTTTTCTGTCTCCACCTCTTACCAATTTTACTTTTTTCTTTCCGTAAAAAACATCCAAAAAGCAAAGTGAAAATCTCTTCCAACTTATTTAAAACAGAATGAAGACTGCGTTCCTTGCTTTTTTACAACTCAGATTTAATCCATCATAAGTAAAAGCTTCATATTTTCTTTTTACTTCATCTTCTTGAATTTATTAAGATCAACGCTTCCATTTCTCAAACCACCAAAAAAAAAAAATAATAATCAGAAGTTCTCTGAAACGTGCTCTAAACTTAATCTTCTCCTTAATTAGTACAGCGTAACCAAAATTATGTAACGGTGCTTTAAAATTGCTCATTGTATTTCCTGTATTTGAAACCGCCTGGCGTAGTAGAGCGTTCCTGCCCATTGCTCGGCTTTCAAGTTGCCTTGTTCGTACTTGGTAGCTTACCTTAGGCCTACGATTCATCGATTGAAGTTTATTAAACTGTCTCTTGTTGGGCTTCCTCTAGAACTATTAATTAAAAAAATAATAAAAGTGTGGACGTTTAAAATTCTTTACCAAAAACTCTGTTATTGAAATACAATAGGCTTTTTTTTTCTTTTTTTTTTTTTAATAATTTCGACAATGAATAGAATGATTTACTATTTTCTAGAATTCTCTTTCCCATCACTTTTTTTTTTTTTTTAAATAAACTAGTCGGCTACCCGTCGCTTCGCTCCGGAAGCCTCCCTTATGTAACGGAAAACAATTTTTTATTTATTAAAAAACACAAACACACACACACACACACACACACATACAAAAATTACATCAAGGAAACTAAAACTGAAATTTTTTAAAAGCTTTTTTTTAATTTAATTTTTGATGTCTATATTCTCTCAATCTACGACTGCTTTTAGAACCACCTTGTAAATCATATATCTATGATATATTTTTATTTTTTACAGAGATTAGAATGTAGGCCTAGTGGTCTAATGGCTAAGACGTCTAACTTCTGAGCAGTATTCTACCTAATAGAAATAGTGCATCTTTCTTTCTAGACTATCTTTTTTTTTATTCCTATTGATATTTTTCAGTCGTTTTCGAGTTAGAAATAGTGATGGTTTTTGAGTTACAAATAGTGATTTTTCAGTATTCTACCTAATGAAATACTGCTTCTTATTTCTTGACTCTTTTTTTTTTTTTTTTTATTCCAAGTGATACTTTTCAGTGGTTTCTGAGTTACAATAGTGTTCAGTATTCTATCTAATACAAATACTGCTTCTTTCTTTTTTGAGTCTCTTTTTTTATTCTAAGTGGCACTTTTCAGTGGCTTTTGTGTACCAAATATTGATGGTTTCTGAGTTACAGATAGTGATTTTTCAGTATTCTATCTAATAGAAGTATCGCTTCATTCTTTTTTGACTCTCATTTTAATTATAATTGTCACTTTTCAGTGACGTTTGAGTTACATTTATTGATGGTTTTTGAGTTGCAAATAGTGAATTTTTCGATATTCCACCTCAAAAAAAGAGTGCTTCTCTCTTTCTTGACTCTGTTTTCTTAACTCCAACATCTGGCGTGTACACCCACATATTTTTCAATATCACGTAGGATTTCGTTAAGTAAGAATATTTAAAATATTGCAACATTTCGGCAATTATCGTTCTAATTGTCAGTTTCGAATTACAAATAAACTGACTGATGTGAAATAAATAAACAATCTTGAGATTCAAAAAAAACATTGAATACATTCCTTATTGATGGGGGAAAGCAAAGGAGATATAAGTCAAAAAACCATATGAAGAGAGTTGTAGTCCCTATGGCCTAATGGATAAGGCATCTGACTTCGGATCAGAAGGTTGCAGGTTCGATTCCTGTCGCGGATGTTTCATTGTAAAAATTATTTCTATTTTCCATTCGCTCAGAAAATTGCGCCGGACAGACAGACAGACAGAGAAATAAAAGATTTTAGTAATATAGATTATTCTGTATTTTTTCCCCTATCTTTTCTTTGGTTTATTTTATCTTGGATTTCGTGTCCTCGTTCGTTCGTGTGTACATTTGCTTCATGCCTCATTTAAATTTTTTAACAGATCACAGCAAGTGAATTTGAATCTATTAGTTTCTTATAAAAAGAAAACAAAAAAAAAAAATACAGACATCAAGGTTTTAAAAATAATAATAATTATAAAAAGAAAATGCCGCAAACGAAATTTTGAGATAGTTGTTTCGTGCTCTTTGCCCTCATCAGGCAGAGTTACCTTCAGTGCTGTAATGAGCTTCTTTAGTGTATGCTTTAGTTTTTCTTTTTTCATGATTCTCCAATTCAAATTGTAAACTTTTAATTATTTCCAAAAGACGGTTTTTTTTTTCTTTGTTTTTATTTATTAATTCCTTAATACGTTTTATCCATGTAATAACTTTTTAATCTTCTTTTTTTTTTTTTTGCTATTGTTCGTGTTTCATGACTTACCGCAACCTTCTGAGCTTTTCATTTAACTGAGTAACTCCGATTGATGAGTACTAATAAGCACGAATAGTAGCATGAGTGATACTTACATTTTGTATCAATTTTAGATACTTATTTTATTTTTTTACAAGCTTTTTAATAAGATAAAATTAGAAGGACACAAACTATATCTTTAAAAACTGTATTTTTTAAATTTCAAACTTTCGTTTGTTCCAAATTGTTAATTTTAATTAAGCAAATTCCCATAGACGATGAATGTTGCTAATTAAACATGTTCTCTTTCTTATTACCATGTCGGAAGCAGATAGAAGAACACAGCTTTTCTTCAAATATATATACATATTTCTTTATGTGAATGTTACAGTTGGAAATTCGACACCACTACAATTTCGAAGACGACGACGGTTTCCTTGTAAACATGTGTCACGTGACAAGAGGCGCTAATTATATCAGAGCGTGCGAACGAGATTTCCGAACGAATTAGAGTAATGTAATTTTCCCCCGAAAAAAAAAAAAAAAAAAGAAAGACTTGCAGGAAAAAAAAAGAGAGAATTAAACCAATCGAACTGAATGTGAAACCGACTAATGGACGCAAAGGATGAGAAAAACTGCGGCAATTGGCGTCCATTATTTACATGTAACGAGTTGCAGGCACTGAATATTTCTTCTATTTACCTAGAAATGAAATGTATGTTTTTTTTTTGTTTTTTTTTGTTTTTTGAAAATTTCTTCCACCTAGAATTCTTAATAGTATATAATTTCTTTTAGTATTTAGTAAAAAGATACACTAACTAAACAAATTATAACATGTAACTTTTTTTTCTTTTTATCGTAATACGCAAAGGGTGTTTCTTTCTCAAAATCTGCGGGACCCCGGGCAAAAAAAAAAGAAGTTTGATCTGGAACTCCTGATACACCGGTTGGAACGCGCCGGAGCCATTCCGGACTCGAGTCCCTGTTGCTCCCTTTCTAAAAGACGATCTTGTACTTAATCTTCTTACAAATTTAATCTAATGGAAATTATTGTCGTATCCAGATTTTTCCGCTGTTACTTTTTTTTTTTCCTCTGGAATTTCAATTGTTTTTGTTTTTGATTATTTTCGTTGTAGGTCTTTCCAAATTGAATTTAGTAACAAAGCTTTTAATAATCAAGCTTTTCTGTTGTTTTTAATTTACAAACAGATCAACATCGATTATCCCAGCAAGAACCATATCTTTATTGAGAATTACTAACGAAACATGATAACTTAGTTATATCCCCATTAAGCTAATAATAACAATAATAAACACACCTCGAAGAAAATGTTCAAGCGCTAAGAAACTTTACTTCGTACATGCACACAATGGGTGCATAAAGATTAAGAAATGATTACATTTTCATTGCAAAAGGAATTTTTATTATTATTGTCAACGTTCAAGCATTGGTGTCGTTGTGGTTGCACGATTTCTAGCATTTTTTTCCCTACTACGTCCACATCCTTCAGCTTGTCCATATTCTTCGGGGTGATTGTGTATCTCTGGACCCATTGTCTAACTGCCGCGTCGCGTCGCTCCGACCAAGATGGAAGCTGATACGTCTGCATAACCACCCTACTTCTTATACGATGCGACCTCTCTCACTCAATTACTGACGGAGAGACATCTTCACAGACTACGTAACATAACGAAACAGCAACCATGCCGTGCAAACTCCCCCACTTATCTTTTTTTTTAATTTTCGCAAGTGTTTTGTGTAAGTGAGTTGTCACTTACGTATTCTATGATTCTTTCCTGTGCCTTTTTTTTATAAATGTTAAATACAATTGTTCGTTTAGTATCGTCAGCTATCCATCGCGTCACGTAAACTAACAGGTAGCGCTTGTGTAGCTAAGGGGAGAGGGGAGCGCTCTTTGACGACTGGAGATGGCTTAGAGCAACGCCATCTTGTTTTCAAGATGGCGTTGGTTAGAGACGAAATTAATCGCGCTCAAATTTCAAACTGGACCGTAAATAAGCAGAACACCAAGTTTTGAAGGAATCAGTCCCGCCATTTTTTACGGTGGATTGCGAGGGTTGTTTTTGGAGCGGGGGTTGATGGAGACAAAAATAAATGTTCCAGTGTTTTAAGGCGGATCACAAATAAGCTACGTACTAAATTAAACAATAAATAAACTGAATGTGTTCGATTTTCATATAAACAGGAAATTTTACAGCTTCCAGAATTTCGTATATTGCCAGCATAGAATATGAAAAACCTGGTAAATTACTTTACTATTTTTTGTTTTGTTTTTAAAATAAATGTTAGTTTCAACGAAGCAGAGCTGGCAAAAAGAAAATAAAAAGCAAAAACCGTTTTTCATTTTAAGCAAAAAAATTGATTTCGTTTTAGGCTTCTGATACAAGTATCAGAATCTTATAATCCCGGTTTGTCTGTCCGTCTGTGGACAGGTATCATTAGCAATAATCAAAACAGTCACAATAATCGCAACAATTGCGCCTTTTGCATTCGCAGCAATCACATTCAGAATAATAAGAAAATTAAAGCAATAATTCAACATAAATTAAACAACAATGACAAAATGAAAAAGTTCTGGAATAAATTCTTATATGTATTAGATGCCGTTGCGAAGCATTGTGATTGGTTTACTAATCGCTATCCCTGCCTTGTGTCTTTACGTTTTACTTGACGCTAAATTCAACATTTCTTTTTCCGTTACGTTTAACAAAATAATTAGGTATGAAATAAGACAGAATATTATTTATTCAATACTAATGTGATGTGTGGAAGAGTTTGTATTTGTCTAATATATATCATTTATTTATAGTTACATGTAACTTATTAAATATGTTTATAAAACAGAAGCAATTGCTTTATTAATTATTACTTATAATTTTAAATAAATTTCCCTACAAAACAATTTATATGATAAAATAAAATAATTAATTTTACTTTGCTTCTTAAGTAGAAACAAAAAAGTAAAAATTTGTTTTTTTTTCTTCCCAACTTACGAATTTTGCATTATTAATTTATCGTATGTAGCAATTATTTATTATTACATTTTGTCAGTTTTAATTCTCATTTTATAATTATTAACTCAAAATTTATTACATATTTATATTATATAATAATGTAAATATTTTACATTTCCCACTTCAATTTTTATGGATTAATATTATTTGATTAATAGTTATTTTTATTTTTATAATTTAAATTTTTGTAAGTTAATCCATACTTATCTAAAATAAGCATCTATTGCTAAGAATTTTAGTAAATTCCTAAGGGAGTTTATTATATTTTATTATTGAAAAAATAAAAAAAACTATTATATTTGTTATTGTAGTCTTAGTGTTACTTTAACTTAATTAATGTTGCCAATTTCTAAAAAAATTATAAAAATTGTCTTGAAATTGTTCGTCCTTTCCTCCTATCACCATCCCCAATTTTCAAAAATGAAAAATAACCAAAAAAACCATCGAAATTGTGCTTTTCGCGGAAGGTAATAAAACATACAGGAGAGGAAGAGAGTAAGCTACTTTTCTTTGAAACGCCACTACTAATATAGAAATAAAGTTTTTATCTTATAACGAAGAAAGGAAATTTATTTTATTGTTTTGTTACGAGTAACATTTTCCATCACTGTAACAATTAGAACATAAATCTAAGAAACATTGGGAGAAAAAATAAACATGACATAGCAGTGCTATTCTGACGGTGGCGCCATCTTTTGAGCAAAGTTGTTGAAGATGAGACTGAAGTAGTTTGTGTGGTGTGATTCAATGGGGGATCTGATTCTCTTTTAGTGTTTGTGGTATGTGGGTCATTTGATGCGCTCTGTATGTCTTCATCTGTGTTTGGGTTCCAATGGTAAAAATGTTTATTCAGTGGCGCATCTGTCTCTATCGGCTTCCGGAGATGGCTCGGGCGAAGGGAGAGAGAGCCCGTGACACGAACCACACGGCCTGGTTCCTCCGAAGGCGGAAGAGGGAGGCAGAGGGACTATCGTTAACCCTCGCGTCGACTCGATTTTTATCTCGCGCGGGCAATGAGGGGCGGTTAACCTAAGCAGATGGCCAGGGCGCACCGCACCAAAACTCACGGCAGAGTTTAAAGGGAGAAAAACGATGTGGGCAGCAACAGGGGGGGAAAGAAACGCATGAGGAAAAGAACTATTTTACTCCGCTCCGAAACACGAAACGATAATGTCGTAAGAGAAATTAAGGGTGAAATCGAAGGGGTTGTGGGCGTCCTTCTTTCGACCGGAGATAAATTTTCCCGAGTTGAACGAACGACGTGACTTGCGCATCACATGACATTTTCAAATTCGTTACGAGAGTAAGAAGAGATGGCAGAATATGAGTTCTGCGAATTGTTATGTTATGTAGTGAATGTGGGTGGCAGAGAAGCCAAGCACTGTGAGACCAGAGGTCTATTGTACTATCTCACGGAAATAAGGAGAGATGGGGAGAGAGACTGAGAAAGTATGGTGGGAGAAGTGCAGGGGAAACGGGAGAACCCCGAGAAAACCTGCCCAGCGTGGATCGTCCACCATTCTGTGAATTGTTACTCCGAAATTCGAAAGTATTAGTATTTTTGATTTCTTCGTTCGTTGATTCCCCATCTTATGGTTAGGTTTTGACAGAGGTTTCGGGTCGAAGCTGGTGAATCGTTCTCATTATATGGCCGAAGAGAGTTGGATAAATTTGGTTAAACTGTCACCGTCTTAAAAGAGGCTTTCTTGGAAGAAATTGTCCAAAGTCAGATGCTTCTAAGCTAAAATGGAGTCCCTTAGTGAATTAACGTGACAACACAGATGTCAGTGTCCCGTGAGAAATGAGCTGGGATTACTGCAAATGAGGTAATGGTTGACGCCAGAGATGCGATTCTCCCATTTGGAATGGAAATAAAGGTTTATTGGCGGGAAATGATAAAGAGAAATGCACTTGTTTAGGATGGGAAGACACAGTGTAAATGTGTTTGGAAGAAAATATCCGGAATGTAAAGAGACCGAGACAATGTAGGGAAGTAGTTAAACTCTGTTGGTGGAAATAGCAGTAGAGTAGTGGCTGTCTTAGGGAAACATTTCTCAGCTTGACATCTGACAGAAAATCAACATGAAATAAATGTGGAAAACGTTTTGTAACGTAACCAAGGAGGGCGAATATTTGATCGCCACTAGATCTGTAATAGCAGTCCTAAACTAATTTTATAAAATGAAGAAAAATTAGTAAATGTACGAAGAGGTGTCGAAAAACTTCGTACAACAAGAAATAAACCTACATATTTCGAACTAAAAAGCTAATTAATTACAATTAACATTACTTGGATGTTTGGAATGTTCACTGTCCGCTAAAGTCGTTTAACTATTCGAATAACACAAACTAAAACTCATTCCGTTTTGCCATAGAACAAAAAAGATCAAAAACAAGATAAGACGTAGCACGATTTCCTCCTTACATCAGCATCTTGAGATGGTTCTCACAGAATTCGATGACAACTCCCTAAAATAATATTTTTTTTTTAATTCTTTGTTGTGGCATAAAAAAAAAGATGATTCTAAACTGTTCTGTAGAACTAATACTATGCATTCAGTGGTCCATTTTCATAATAACACTAGAATAGCGTTTTATGGTAGAGATATTCTTCCAAGTCCATAATGCATCGCAATAAAAAAACAAAAGATCATCTGCAATTGCCGTTTGATCCAATTACCAGGAAACCAATTGGAATTTCTACAGCAAAGCGCGTGTTGAACTATTTCGCCTCCTGTGTTTCCCTAGGGGATGGTTGTCATCTGCCACCCGCATCCATGGACAGTTATCTGTGTTTGTTTTGCAAGAGCCGCTTATCTGCTGCCTCCACATTGGAATCAGTGGTAATAAATGCAGTGCATGAAATATTCATCAGGATTAATATTTGGCTCTGACTACTAATGTCATTTGTATTCTAATCAATTCGCAGACACTGGCATCGATCCACATTCATATTCCTCGACTTCGGTATAAATTAGTACTTAGTGGTAAGCTTGATTGAAATACGTCAGAACGGAAAAACTTTTAGACGCTATTTTTTTTTTTATTTAAATTATTTTTTTTTATATGTACTTTAGCGTTTGTGGCCTGAACTATTACAGAAAGTGCGAAATCTTCAACTGAGCATATTTATTAGGCACTAGAAGTGCTGAGTTATCGTCGCATAGTGAGAACCCAGCTTATAGTTACGACGCATCAATTTTGTGGACTTTTATGGGGTTGAAGACTAAAAATAATCGTTTTCACATTTTACGTTGTGCCCTAAGATAGCAAATTACCAAATACAGTAAAACCCCGTTACTAGTCAAAGGACCGTGACTTAAAAGCGTTATAAGCGGGACAGCGCTGTATCCCGGTTTTATTATACATAGAAAACATACAGGGATCGTATAAAAGGAGCGTAAAGAACGGGATAGCGCAATAAGCGGGAGCGCTATATCGAGGTTTGATGCCCTTCTGATGTGATGCGCAGACAAGTGGATGAACAGAGCGGAAAAATGTTTAAGTAAGACATGATCAGTTATCAACAATAAAGCAAATACGGATTTCGTGTAATTATGCCTTTCGATCGTCTTAGTCGGGTTCTGATTCATCCGCCCTATTCACCAGACATTGCACCTTCACATTTCCATTGATTTCAGTCTTTACAAAATTCTCTTAATGGGAAAAATTAAATTCCCTGGAAGACTCCACAGGCATGTGGAACATTTTTTTACTCAAAAAGATAAGAAGGTTTGAGAAGATGGAATTATGAAGTTGCCTGAAGGATGGCAGAAGGACGTGTAACAAACCGTTGAAGACGTTGTTCAATAAAAGTATTGGCGACAATGAAAAATGTGTCTTTTATTTTTATTTAAAAACCGAACGAACTTTCTGGCCAACCCAATACATATATGTAGTAGTAGTACAGTAGAACATTACATAAATTGTGGAAATCTCGATTCGAAAGTTAGCATGCCAGCTTTATTTATTTATTTATTTATTTATTTATTTATCTATTTATTTATTTATTTATATTGTAATCGTCTCAGTAGCGAACTGAAACCATACATTTGCATCCGCTCTACCCTAAAGAAAAGTCGGCCCTATTGTGCTACTTCATATTGAAAATTTTAAAGTAGTGATACAAATAGGTTGGAAACGTTTTCTTGAAATCTTGGAAAAATTTATTGAGGTTTTGGCCTGACAATATTGTTCCAATGTACAACGATACAATAGGGGGAGGGGGGGATTAAAAGTTAATTTTGGAAATCCAGTATCATTTGGAAGTAGCTAACAAAGATAAAGGCAGAAAACGCATTGTAATTAGAAAAATTATTTTCTTAAAGAAAAATTAGGTAAATGGAACTGAATGAAATCAAAAATCGTTTATAAGAGTGTTTTCAGTGAAAAGGAAGCCATCATGTGAGTCAGCAGTTGGCAGATGAAAGTTTGAAACCGCAAATGTTTTAAAACGGATCAGTGCTTATGTATTTATTTATTTATGGAATCATACAATTTATAAGACCTGATTTCGAAATTTAACGATGGTAAATAAGCTCGGTTACAGCCACTGACTGACAGCTCTTCATCATCAGCCGAAAGCTTTTCAGAGGAACAAATTCGCAACAGAAGCATTAATTTACACCGTTCGGTCAAATTTCGCTGAAAGATCATCAGTTGGAGGCGTCACTTAGGAAACTGAAATGCCAAACTTACGGTGCTAACTAAAAGCCTATTGGTGTCCTTTCGGGACCGGGATCCTGCAAACGGAACTGTGTAATTGAACGAACAGAAAGCCTGAAAGAAAATCGATTTTATTATTATTATTATTTTCTATATTGTTTTATTTTTGTTCTTCCAGCTATCAAACAAACTTATTAGCCTAATTTCCAGGGAACATGAAGCTCATCAAACAAACCACACTGTGTATGTTTTTTCCTCCTAATAATTTGTGAACCACTGGCCGGATCTTCCTGACGTATACTTTATAAGACAAGACACTACCTTACAGTTTTCCATTTCAAATGGTTTCGTTGTGTATCCATGTCAAGAAGCTTTAGTGCCGAAATAACTTTGATGTCTTTCTTTGTCTTAAACGATATTTATCCTCTTTAGATTTTCCTGCACGAATTTTAAAATGGTCAATGAAAGTACTTGCGGATTTCATGAAGTTTTTCAGAAATAATAAACAGAACAAAAAAAAAATGACCATCTCTATTGAAAACATTTACTAGAGATTTGTCATTCCATGACTAGCACATGCCAGCCACTACTGTTTGCACCATGAACTGTGTTCTTATCGCAGTGTAGGCAAAAGTTATTTGCACCTCAATCTTCAAAATAATGCTCAAATGCTCTAATATGTAAATGCTGATGATACCGAGCAGACAGTACAGTCGCTTTGGATCTCTTACATTGAAAAATTGACTTTCAAAACTTTAACTTTTCAATTTCGATGTCTGCTTTTAGGACCGTGCAATTGGAGCAAATTTTCTTCAACAACTCTCGATAACATTAAACTATCGAATTCTATGTTAGGATTTTTAGGTTTTAGCTGTTTTTCAGCTGATATTAATGGAAAATAGGTAATTTCAGTTTTTTTAAAACCTCGTGAAGTCGATCAAAATACATGAATGTTTTGGACAGAGCTAGAGAAGGTGATGTACAGAAAAGGCCCCTTTCTCCGCTACCTCCCTTGTTAGGAAAAGATTGTAACCAAAGGAGACTTCAATTTTTTTCATGAATTTCTTTTTCTAATAATAACTCGATTACTTTTGCTTTATTTTTGATTTTTAGTATCTTTTTCTATTGATAGTTAATAAGCAGAACTCTTTAAATCTTTGTTAATATTTAAATTTTGGGTCTAGTTTAAATTTAATGCACAGTCCTACAGGATTATACAGGAATTTTAGATAAAAATCTTAAAATTATCCGGTGAAGACTTCAAAAATATTCAGCATTGCTGCATAATTCGAATAAGATTTTGAAAACTGCAGTGAAGAAAAGGTATTGGATTACGTAATTGTATTCTTGGAGGTTTGCCTGATGGAGCTGATACGAAGAGAGACTTAAGGAGTGCTCTTACATTGTTAATGTCCAAGCACTTAAGATCACTTAGATGTCCAAAGTTAATTCAGTCGAGTCAATGCATGGCACAGTTTGATGAGATAAGCCAAGTGCTACGAAGTGACTGCAACGCACGTAAATAAGATAAAATTAAATATTGAAGATGAAATGACGGAATATATCGGAAGACATGCCGCCAGCTATTAAGCCCGATGCACCCATGAAACTTTATGGCCCTTTTCGTTCCTAGTTTGTAATCGGAATATATTGGATAGTTTTAATATTTATTTCGAAGTTTTTATATGGTTATTACATTGCAAAGAGGCCCAGACCACTCTCCTCGTCCCTACGATAAAAGCGGAAGTAGTTTGGACGAGTTTTATGACCAGCGCGTGTTTCTGGTGCAAGGACTAAGTAGACGACACGAGCTGTTAAGCAGTCGTAGGAAGGTTTACTACTGCTCCAAAATTAATTTCCCTTTTTAATCTGACTCTACCATTAAAACTAGTAATTTTTAATGTTAATTTTAGGCTTTTTTTTTTTAAAGCTAAACTCATGAAAGTTACGTGTCGGTGGGTCAGTCGATCTGTCTGTCTGGCCTGCTCCTCTCCCAATAACTTTAAAAGGATCATCTTGAAATTTAGCATGCCTATTTACGGATACAGACGATTTGTCTTGTTTACTGCAAAATTTCTCACTACAGATCCCTTTGACAAATTTTTCATATGAGCATACAAAACTTTTTTAGAAGCTGTCTTTTCCAAATATTGAATGTCTGTTGATTGTTTAAAATCCATTTCGTAATGCATTTTGTTTTACTTGATTAAATTTAATTGGATTTAGGCGACTTGACAGTTGCGGTTTTAATGTTTTAGCAAATGGAGAATAAGTATGTACATTGTTTGTTATTTGGCGGTGTTTGAAGTGACAAATATGTACAGTTTTGCTTTTTTGTATCCTTTTTTTTTTTTTTTCAAAAAATTATAAGAATAACTTAAAGCAACAATTGGGGAAAGGTGGATTTTTTTTAAGTTGCATGAGAAATTTGTTGTTTAGAAGAAGACCAAAAGTTTGAATTCTAATTGAAAAAAAAAAGCTTTCAAATCAAAACAGCAATTTTTTAAAATAGAATAGTTATCGTACAGCCTTAGAGTCAAAGTTAACTTCAGAACGATGTTACAGGAGAATCTTGGAGATGAGTTACCAGAACGAACTCCTTCGTTTACTGTGCAGTTATAGAAGAAGATATTTCGTTCTTATAAAACCACTTTTCTGAGCCGCAGATCCACAAAAATGTTTATTACTAAAAATATAGTTTGAAAAAAAAATGACAAAGCTTTTTTTTTTTTTTAAATATCATTTTTGGATTAAAATACTAAAAATTTTTAGTATTAATGTCATTCATCTGAATTGTAAGCATATGTTAGCATAAGTGACTTTTAATCTCTTATTGCTTTATTTAATATTAAAGTAATTGCTGTAAGAATCGTAATAATTCGAGTCATGAGAAAATGGCTTAGTTCTAGTTTTGCCTAAAAATAAGTTCCCAGCAGTTTAAGCAGTGTGATTTTTTTTTTTTTTTATTTTTACTTTTTCTCTAAATGTTTTCCTTAAATTAATGTAACTTTATTTTAACATAATAGTTTATTTGATTAAAAAACATGACATCTTTTCCTTTACAAACCATTAAATTTGATCGGGTAAAAAAAAAAAGAAAAGAAAATGTTTGTTACTTTTTTTTTTAAGTCTTGTTTAAATATTTTAGAAGCTGATTTCTTTTTTATTTAATCAACCGAAAACAAGATAATGAAATTTAAGGAGTGTTTTTGTTTCCGAGTTAATCTTATTAGCTTGTACTAAATTCTTAATGACTCGTCATCTATTCAGATGAAACGCTCTGTTTTTAAGGGCGAAGTTTGTAGCCGGGGAAAAAAAAAAAATTAAAAGAAGTTTCAGATTTTTCTAGAACTTAAAACCATTGTAAACATTCAAATTCATTTTAACGGTATTTTTATTGGGGAGAATTAACAAGTTTGATTGTTTCGGTCTACTGCAGTGGTTCTGATTTTGTATTTCAAGTCTGAAAAATCCACGTCATTCTTATCCAAAAAAAAAAAGTTACCCGACATTTAATGAACAGTGCATATACATTCGTTTCGCCAAAAAAACTTAGGAATAGTGAAAATAATTTCAACTTTTTCTTTATAACATCATCGGAATCGCAGTGGCGCCTCAAAAAAAAAAAAAAAAAAAAAAACCTCACTAATATATAACCGTCCCATATTTCTTCTTTAATCCTTTCTTACAAAAGAAAATGTATATCCCCTTTTTTTGTAAAAAGGCTTGAAAAAAAGGGGGGGGGCGTTTATTTCTCCTTGGAAATTTGCTGTTTTGGAAATTTGTGTCGGAGAAGATGTTTAATGATATACCTCACTAATATTTTATAAGTTTTTTTTGTTGTTTGCTTTTGAGGCGCCACTGCGATATTATTTCTATTAGCCTCAGTAGCGAGACCTCGCTGTTTACTGGTGACTACTCCTAGCTGATGATCGCCCATAAAACAGCTGTAGTTGGATATCACCTAGTAAACACTTAATCTCACCCATTGTTGTTTTTCTTTATATGCATGAATTTATTTTAAAGTATAATTTCGCAGCTTAAACGTAGCAAAAAAAAACAAAACAACAACATATATTTCTAGGTTAAATTGGTGTTGAGCTGCTGAGATGAGTCCATTGGAACGGCAATTCCTTACTTAGAGGTCTATTGATGTTGCAGCGCTAGTAGAGATCTCCTACTTCACACTAATCGTGTCATTCTGCATCATCTATGGTATGTTTCGTTATTGGACGTATTTGAATGTCATGTGACTGCAGTCTTGTTCTTTTTTTTTTTTTTTTTTTTTTTTTTTTTGCCACGAAATAAGAGATAGAAACCAGTGATCGTTAACAATTCACATGATTATTGCAATTTGACGTGCAGTCCAGGATTAATGGATCGACCATATTATATTAAAAAACAAAATAAACATTGGTGGCGTTTGTTGTAGTTTAAACCAGGGCTGTGAAGTTGGCAAAAAAGTTTTTGACATCAACTTCACAACCATAGTAAAATGCAACTCCGTCAAAAAAAACTTTTTTCACGACTCCTAGCCCTCGCAAAGTTAAAGAAATAAAAATAAATAAATAAATAAATAAATAAATAAATAAATAAATAAATAAATAAATAAAT
>JAFIDM010000001.1:16059774-16142450 GCA_023159025.1 Thereuonema tuberculata
AATAAATAAATAAATAAATAAATAAATAAATAAATAAATAAATAAATTGAGTCCGAAACTCTAAACATGCTGTTCTAATCACTTCTGTATAGTACGGATATAACGAATGAAATGACAAGGACAGATTAGTATCAAGTAGTAGCTAGGCTTAGTTGTTCTACTAGAACGATTTTGAAACGCACGGAAGTCTTCGCGGCCAGAGTTGAAGCTCCCAGAATGCAACGCAGATTATAGATTTTCTTTCTTGGCCGGTCGGTCACATTCAAATAGAAGAGAAAATGGCGGTCGCTGCTTCACATTCAACATTTCGACGAGGAAAAGTTCTCAACAATCAAGCTAGGGAAATTATTTTTAACGTTGCTCGTCGATTTCAAGAAGATGTAAGTGAGATTTTTGATATTTCCTATTTTTGATAATTGAGATTGATATTTCTTGCGGAGCTCATGGCATTGATACTGGAGAAATTAGTCAATGATAATGTGTTTCCGGTTTCAACATTCGCCGCGACGACTGTAATTTCATTGAGGAAATGTGCTTTCGGTTCATCTTTGCAAAGTTAAAATCAAGATAGGAAATGAATAAGTTCTCATTTAATTACGCTCTCTATTTCTTTCTTGAGTCACGAGTTCTTTGCTTGCGCAAGACAGGAGAAAAAAAAGACGAATCCAAGGTTTCCGTCAGTTGAGTGTCTTTTTTTTTTCCATCGTGTTACTCTTTCGAGTGAGTATAAAGTGGCATTCGGATGCTCTTTTGTTGCCCTCTTTCTCGTCAGCGTCTAATGGTTACAGCCGAAACAAAAGTGGAAAGTGTTAAACAGCGCTGAAGTCCTCCGAGATAATAAACGGCAGTGCCCCGAGAGCTCTTGGGCCACTTTAAGGGCCCTATTTCTCGCCGGATTTGCTTCGAAACCTGTGAACTCGCGCCGATGTGAAGGGAGCTTCCATGCCTTGGGAGGCAATTAAGAAATTTACGAAAGGGGGCGCCCTCTCTAATTACAGCAGCGCCTAGAAAAGTTAGAAAGTTTTATTGGACATAAAAAAAAAGCTTCCTTTTGAATATCTGGTATTATTTGGAACATAGGAGATCCATTACGCTAATGAAGAAGTGCTTTTTTTTTTTTTTTCTTCCATGTGTCTGATAGTCTTACCATATTTTTTTTTCTTCTCAGATTTTACTATATTGTGTGATAAGAGAATATTATAAGAGAAACGATTAATTATTATCGATCTTTAACAATGATTGCTAATAGTTTTAACAATCATTATCATTGGGTTTTAGGCTTCTGATACAATTATCAGAAGTCTTATAACCCCGCTTTGTCCGTCCGTCTGTGGACAAGTATCATTGAAATACCATTAAATTATCATTAGCAAAAATCACAACAATTGCGTCTTTTGCATTCGCAACAATCACATTTATAATAATAAGGAAATTAAAGCAGTATCAATTATATTTTCTTTTAGGTATAGAAAGACGTTGCGAAGCATTGCGATTGGTTTACTAATCGCTGTCCCTACCTTGTTTTATTGTGAGATTTCTGTACACCATTGGTAAGCGACTAATAAGACATTAACTTTCGCCTTCTTTCTCTCTGATTGCAACAGCAATGAATAATATTGAAAGGCACTTGAACGAAGAAAACCTTCCTCATTAGCCACCTAACAATGGTCCAAATAAAATCTGCAAACAAGAAATCTTCAAATAAAATTACACATAACGATTTCAGCAGACATTAAACATACGGAGACTTTTCGTTTGTTTTATTTAATAAACCAAGGAAAAAAAAATAATGTAGCATTTAATGATGAAAGTAGACTTCAATCAGCAACATAGATTCACTGTATTAGAGAGAGATGCTGGAAGCATAACTTAACTTCTTTGATATTACCATTCACAAAGAGGATATAACATATGACAAATATCCAGCACATCCACACTTGCTAATATAATATCTGTTGTATTTATTTATTTATTTATGATATTGTATTCTTAAATAAATAGAGCTTATATTGATATTAATATTTATTTTCTTGTATCTATTACTTCTCCAGTGTGTTAGCATTTGATGACGACCAGTGTGTGTTGGAATCTCCAATGAATTTGACTCTTGCGTCGATTGTCCGAAATAGTTCCGATGATGACATTATCGATAACAAGCTCAAGATCTCATTGGCGGAATGGAATCAATTTCGGACTTAGTCAGATTTATCGGAAAATCCTAGAATTCTGTTTGCTTTTACCACAGTTAGCCTCTTGTCCTTCTGGCTCTGCTCTTGTTACGTCTGTCATGAATCCCGTTTCATTTGGCTCTCCTGACATCGGTCAATTGATATATCGCGATGGCTTAACGCATATCAATAACATATAAATAAAATAACATATGTAATAAACTCGCATTTCCACTATTCGATAGGTTAGGGACCAGACAACTGTCGAAAACCGGAAATCGTCAAATTGCGTAACCTAATCATTTATTAGCTCTCAGATGCAGTTTGGCCACCGAAAAACGTAAATAACTTACTATAAGTCAATTGAGAATGCGGATTCGAAAGCTAAACAACACACTTTGTACATAGAAAAGTACAGCAAAATTCCAAACACAGACAAAGACACAAAGACGGCGCCGAGTCGATTGAGAGAAAAAGCTGCGTGTAGTCGTAAAAGATCATCGAAATATGACGGAATAGATCCAAACAGCTGACCACGATCCAATCTAATGGGTTATGGTTAAAACTGAAGGGGGTCGAAAGAGCAGATTGTACAGGCATCCCGGACGGTCATATCCTGGACATTCGTAGGCTGTTACCCTCGACTTAGGTACACTTTGCATTGCAATCATATCGAAGTGATTATGTTGACATGTACTTTGGTGTGTATACACTATGTACTCTGCCGCCCGTGCAGTGCATTACTGCTACTTAAGTACGTTCATCAGATTGTTTTCAAAGATGCGTCGCTTTGAATCTTTTTGTGTTTGGCTGTTATATTATTGAACGAAAGGAGGTTTAACGTGCATTAAATGGAATATGAAAACGGAAGAAATTAGAGAATGCACAAATTCGTAAATTCGTTTGCTTTCATTGCATTGAGCCATCATCCATTTCTTTATTATAACTTTTATTTTAGTGTTTTCTTGTGTTCAAATTAGAAACTAAGTGTAGCAATAACAGCTCCTAGGAATTACGGCAAAAGTTATATGCTATTACCTCGCTGTGCTATTCTCAGTTACACAGTGCATACATTGATGGATGAAAAAAAAAAAAAAAAAATCCATTGCTTTAACTTACGGAAAGCCATGGAAGGGATTGAATGTATGCATTTCGTCATATTTCCCTGTGCTGATGTGAGAACTCATCTGAAAGGAAATGACTTGCGGAGCGGAAGGGAAGGGGGATCGCGCACTGAAGTTCTACCACCTGGCCCCTTGGTTTCTGTTTAGTCTTTCTGATACGTAAAGGCAGGTCATTCGATCGTTGGAGCACGAGGGGGGAAGGATAAAACACTATAAAGAAGACAAGGGAGAAGAAATCTCATAAAAACCTTATTTGGGAAAATAAAAATACATAAATAATTAGCGGCTTGTATATTTTATTTTACAGGAGAAACGGGACTATACTGTTTTATGATGAACAGTTTGAAAATTTTTTTTTTATATATAATTTTATGCTAATGAGGATGAAAAAGCTGTTGCGTATTTCCTCCATGACGTGCTCAGGCTGGACAGAAGTATACTCATGGACAAAAAAATTAGCGCACCAAGAAATAATTGCGGGATCGTAACGAAACTTGCAATGAAGGTACATGTCGGGGAGATATGCAAATGATTAGAAATGCAGCGTGATTGCGCATTACGTATAGCCGGTAGAGGGCGTTGAACATCGTACTCTGTGGAGTATAAAACAGGTAACCAAAGCTTGTTTGAGTGTGCTGAATCATTTACAAAGGAAGAGCTGAGGTAGACATGCCATTACGCCGTGTTCGAAGACAGTATACGCAGTTGTCGCAGTTTGAGAGAGGGAGAATCGTCGGGATGATGGAAACTGGGTGGTCAGCTAGGCGAGTAGCTCGTCATTTAGGCCGCTCTAATTGTGTTGTGAGGAGGTTTTGGGACCAGTGGACCCGAGAGATGTCATGTACACGAAGACCAGGCTCAGGACGCCCTCGACAGACCAGTCGTCGAGAAGACCGCCACATAGTCAGAAATGCACGCGTACAGCCAACTGCTTCATCGGCCGCCATCCAGGCACAGGTAGCACCTTCACTAGGGGCCGCTGCGTCTTATCGAACCATACGAAGGCGCCTGGCTGAAGGACAGTTGGTATCGCGGCGCCCATTACGTGTGCTGCCCTTGACGCCCACCCATCGACGCCTCCGTTTGGAGTTTTGCCGCGCACGAGGAAACTGGACTGCAGCGGAATGGAACCAGGTCGGCTTTAGCGACGAATCCAGATTCAATCTCGGCAGTGATGACAATCGTGTTCGTGTGTGGAGAGCCCGTGGTGAACGCTTCAATCCTGCCTTTGCTGTACAGCGACACACCGCTCCCACAGCTGGTGTGATGGTATGGGGTGCCGTTGCCTACAACACACGGTCACCCCTAGTATTGTTCCGTGGCACCATGACAGCCCAGCGGTATGTCCATGAAATCCTGCAACCACATGTGTTGCCACTCATGCAACGGCTCCCAGGAGCCATTTTTCAACAAGACAATGCTCGGCCTCATACGGCAAGGGTGTCACAAGACTGTCTCCGCACTGTTACTACCCTTCCTTGGCCTGCCCGATCCCCAGATTTGTCTCCAATCGAGCATATCTGGGATCATTTGGGACGACGAGTTGGGCATCCCACGAGTTTGAACGAACTAGAGGCAAGGTTACAGCAAATATGGAACGGAATGTCTCAAGACATCATACAGAACTTGTATGACTCAATGCCCGATCGTATCGCATCGTGCATTCGCGCTAGAAGGGGTCCAACGGAGTATTAACTCCTCCGTTCTTTTGCCTTTTTCTCTGAAATAAATTATCCTTTTTCTTTGATTTTCTAATCGTTTACTTATATCAAAGTAGTCATTACGTATGTAAATTTTCGTTTCATTTTGACGACTCCTTCTTGGTGCGCTAATTTTTTTGTCCATGAGTGTATCTTTGTGCGTTGTTTCTTTCGTCTTAATGTCAATTTGCACGCACGTTAAACTTTATTTTCTCATTCAATTTTTTTTTTATTATTATTTTTTTTTTAAATTGCTGTTTTAAAAATCTCTAACCTTTCTTAGTTTTGAGCTAGCAAAATTCTTTTCATCCCATTGTCACTACAAATGTACATTTAAAGGCGACGATGATTAGATGCATGACATTATAAAGTAGATCTTCTTGGGTATGATTTTCAAAAATAGGAATATCAGAAATAAGTGGACTTACTTTTTTAATGTGTAAAAATACTAAGACAGGCCCAGGGACTTTATTGCCATGAGTTACATTCGCTATCAAAATTAATTACATCTGTGCATCGTTTCTTTGCTTTAAGTTTATTTTAGAATACCACGGTTTTGGCGACATTTTCGATAATTTTTTACAATAATTTGAATACAAGCTGTAGTTTTAGAGGTATTGCTTTTATTAAGAAAATATTTCTATTAAAATTCTCTCCCGTTTTAAATACACCGTTTAAACTGTATTTCAGTTCTCCTGGCGTAACATCCCCTCTGGGCACAAGATGGCGTCATGATAGAATCGACCATATACAGTATTCCTTTCTTTAATGCAGGAAAGTTTACATTTAGGGGAATTTGTTTTGAAAAAAAAATTAACAGATTTAGCTTTATGTTTACTTAAATGTTCCTTTTTTTTATTAATTATAATTAACTATCAGTTATATTGATATGATTTGTAATATTAACTTCTATTTACTTAGTTCATGTTGATGATGAGAAAAGAATTGAAAAATTATATTAAAGCCCTACATAGCTAAACAGACTAACCTATAAATACGTTGTTTTTTATTTCTGGTTTTATCTTTCGAATTTAAGTAATGAATTTTTTAACTAAACATTAAAACTTTTAATGTATTTATGAAAACATAAAAAAAAAAGAATGAATATGTTTTATATTAAGGGAAAAATAAGGGAATAATAAAGGAGAAAAATAAGAGGAAAAAAAAACACCTTAAGATGAGCTTTCTTAAACTCTTAAAAACTGCTTTCGGATTAATTTTTTTTTTGGTCATCTTTAACGAAAAGCCTCGACAAACAAACGCTTTCTCTACTTCTCGGCTGTACTAAATCGTCCTAACAATCGTTTATTTGAAGTATGGCGTTATGTCACGTGTTTGTGACGACACACGGAAACGGGCTGTTGTCCCCATATTGGATAAATATCTCAATAAAAACTACTAACTGCCAAATGAAAATTAGTAGGTTTTCTATTTAATTTGTCGCATTTATTTAATGATATTTAACGTTTAATATTTAATAATAGTCACCATAAAAGTTTTTCAATTTTGAAGCAAATTGTGTAAATGCCAGAAAACGAATCAGTTGGGAGTTATTGGAACTGACGTCAAGAGAGAAAAGAAAAGGGTCGTTAAAAGGTTGGGAACCTCAGCACACGACAGTCTGGGGAACGAAGAAATGAATTGTTGAGGAGGACACTGTTCTCAGGCGGGAGTGCACTGAGGGTCGCTTGTCTGAATCTTATGGTAATCCGTGTTTTAAAAGAGGAAACGGCTTGTGTTTCATTTCCATATGATTCCGTACAATGTCTCTCGGATGATAGGATTTGCTTTCGTTCTGTTAATAAGAGACAACTTTTACGACACGATGATGACATTATTCGCGAGTTAAAACTTTAAAACACTTCCTGTCTCGCCACCGCTTAACGTTTGCGGATTTATTATGCGGAAAAGTATCTGATATTGTAATTGTGCTTTATTATTTTTGGAGAATGGGGCTCAGCAGGAAATGAAAAGGAGTCGGTAACGCGTACGGAACCTTTAAAACATTAGGATTGCGTGTAGGGGCGTGAACCTTAAATAGCAAAAAACTAAAAACAAATGAGCGTTATTTTGAGATGGAGGAGAGGGGGTGTTACTTTGAGAGATGAAATTTAAACTCTAGCTCGCGTAAGCGTAACTTATCTTTACAGCAAGAGTCAGGAAGACGAACAAAAAATTAGTTCTTAACTAAACTCTAATTTGAAAATTTAAAGCTTTCCTGGTAACAATAAGTTTTCATTGTAAATTGGATCTTAAAGCATCATATTAATCTTCATTTATTTCCTTCTCTTTATATACAAAATATTTCGTTCTGAACTTCTTCGGGCACAGTTGAGAGCAGACAGGTAAATCTGTCTCTCGTCGAAATTTAAACTGTCAATACCTAAATTTTGAATTTCATAACAAAATACCCACCTGATACAAACAGTGTAACCATATAAATAATGCTGAACAAAATAGAGATAGGATATATAAACAATCTATTCGAACTTTGATTCTTTCTTTTATGTAGCACCCTTTTAAAATATTCTAATGCATTATTATTTATTTGCAGTCCTTTTGCTTTGTTTGTAGACTTAAAACGATTAATAATAACCGAATCTATAATAATTCTAGTATCTCTGTCTTGAATTTGAAAAAGGATTTGAACCATCGAGTCAAGATGTGAGTATCTCGTTGTTGCCCATAAATGCAAAATCCTTGTTTCACTTCCAGAGCTTTTGCTCTATAACTTTTCGTCACTTTCGCAGCGAACAATCAATTTCATCCCTGTCAGTTTTCTGCTCAGTCTAATATTCGATATGCCACACACTTCACGACGTGCTGTACTTTGTGAATTAAATCATTTTTGACCTCTTTTAATGTACAGGATACTAGCAAATGTAAGGTAGAATCGTGTATAAAACGTATCGACATGTTTTTCTGGCTTTAATAGACGACCTCGGAGACATCGTTACGCAACAGTCGCCGAACTAAGAAATTTCGATTCAGAACAGATATTGGGAAATGTAGTGTTGGTCAAAATGCCACGTTAGTAACAGAGTATTCCAGTAATGATTCCGCAATTTTCCAAATTGACTTGTGTTTTTTTAAAGAATAGTATTACTTAAATTAATGTACTTGTAATCAGAGCTGACAAGCGAAAAAATAATAATAGTAATAATTCGAATGTTAATTTTCCTCGCATTCAAAAAGTGATTTAGTTTTCCATCAAGCTAAAATCTAAATTTCATTTTCCTTTACGTTTAAGTACCAACGAAATAATGATGAAGTAAGACAGTCTTATGTATTTATTATGAAAATACATATTTAAGTGTGTAATTGTAAAGTAATAATCCTTTATTTAATATTTCTAAAAACTAGCAAAAAGCCGGGCTTTGAGTAGACTGTTAAAATCCTTTTCAAAAATAAATACAAGGTAGGAAAAAATATGGAACCTCCAAACTAAAAAACAAGAAATACACAATAAAAAATAAATAAATACACAATAAAAATAAATCTCCGCTGGCCTCAATGAATTTTCATTGCGCATTAGTTAATAAAAAAAGCGCCTAAAAATGCTTAAACACATTAAAAGTCAGATCCAGTGTTTATAATTGATATCCCAAAACAGCTGTTTCACGATGAATTGCCGATCATCAGTTGAGAGTAGTCCCCTTTAAAAACCAGGTCCTTATAAACATGTTAAGATTGGATGTATTTGAAAGTGACTAATGCTACGACGCTGTACGATTATTAGAAGTTACAGATTTTTGTTTCGGTTTAAGAACTGATGGAGCTTTTCTTGCATTTTTGTTTCAGTTTCAGAAGTAACAGCGCTTTTGCTATGGCCTTTCTTATGGATTTTTCTAAATAATTCTTATAAAATTTTAGTGTTGCGAATTTCTCTCATGACATTTCTATGACTGTTTCGGCGAGTGAGTGAATGACGAAGCATTTTAACCTTCCGTGAACCATTTATGTTAAATTAACCCCAGCTATTTTAAAACTGCTTTTATTTCTTTAAAAATATACGCAAGTGGTTCGGTTTTTCGAGTAGCTGGAGTTGAGACGTTACCCCTTTCTTGCTTTGAAAGCAAATCAGTACGAAGTCATAACGTGAGCACGTGCTTAGACGTGGTTCGGGTCATAGAGAAAAAAAAGTAAGATTTTTCGTTTTTGTTGCTAAAACCTAAAGTTTCTTTGCTTAATTATATTATTTTAAGTTTGTTTTATATATATATAAAAATAAATGTTTTGTAAGGTTTAATATGTCTAAGTTTATAGTAATAAGTTTTAAAAAACAGACGGTTTCAATTTTCAGTTAGTGAAAGTTGACATTTTTTATTTTTTTTTTTATTTTTATAATAAAACGTTTATTTTTAAAAGATAAATCTGTTTTTATTTTGATCTGTCCTTACTATAGAAACAATGAAAAGTGCATTTTAAATTGCATTTTTATTCAGATGATATATTTGTAGATTACGACGCTGTAGGATTATTAGAAGTTCTAAAATGTTATTTCGATGTCGGAACTAAAGGCGCTATTTTAGTTCCAAAATGTTATGATCTTTCTGATGACTTTTTCCAAGTTTTTAAAAGCAAATAATTCTTATAAAATGTACAGTTTTAAGCGTTGAAAATATGATTGTGCACTTCTACATGGAATTCTTCGGGCGGTTGCAAGATTTCATATTTCTAGCTACTACAGATTTTGAAAAAAAAATCTTAAAAATCTAATTGTGTGCACATGGAGAGACTCGTTTCGCTAATCAACTACTATTATAAATAAAAAATAAATAAATAAATGTGTAATATATTTTCTTATTCATTTATAGAGAAAACGTATTTACTTTAAATACGTTTATTTAAAAGGCCTCCCGTTGTCAAGATTGAGGGGGAGGCAAATGATTATTTTAAAAACATTGTATAAATAAATAAATAATAATTAATTAATACATGAAAGAAAACAAACGCACATAATGAAAGAAAAGGAATATTACGTGCGTTTCTGTTTCCTTTCTGTTTCATAATCTTGTTGCGCACGTTAAATTTAATTTGATTTAATAATGTAATTAAATTTAATTGATTCCTTTATAATAATATTACTTTAATTCAGTTAATATTGTCTGTCATTTTATCTTTTTTTTTTCATCTTTTTCCAAGGAGGGAGGTCCCCTTATTTTCTGTTTTTGGTGAAACGCTCAGGAGATGGAGGGGTTAAGCTATTTTCTTTGGCCACTAAAATACAAACAACATATCATCTTTTAACAAAAAAAAATAAATAAATTTACTGGTTGCGTTTTCGTTTTGTTTTCTGTTTGTCGTACTTTAAATCAAACGCCTTTCCGTTATTCCGTTACGTTACGTGTAACGTTTAATAGATTGTTACACTGAGACTAAATTAGCGGTTTGAAACAGAGACAGAAATGCCTGTCATGCATCTTTAATCCAAAGGGGCTACATTTCAACGTCGCTGCCGGTGAATAAAACAGCAAATTCGCCTCAGGACACCAGGTGTCGTTAACCAGGTTGTGAAATTCACAGCAGTAATTGATTTGATGGAGAACTACTTACTTACAATTGCAGTCTCACAATAAGTAAACAAACACACAGCAAAAAGGAGATCTGCAGTCCAGTGTAACCATTTTTCCAAATATAAACATGTTTATAACTTTTATATTAAATATAATATTATTATTATTATATTAATTTTATATTAATATAACATTTATATTAAATGCGTATTCTATCGAAATTAGAATTTTCAGAAACAGACCAAAGTCTGTTTTATAATAATTATAATTTCATAGTACCAGGAGCGATCGAAAAGCAATTGAGTAATTTTTTTTCATGAAAACTTTAATCATTATTCAGAAGATGTACCCATGAAAGGGCATGGAATTGGATACTTTTCTACATAATTCTATTGAGGTTGATGTACTTGTCCCAATACGAAGTTAATTTGAGTTGCCGGAGTAATACAAGTCGTTCGGCTGGGCGCGAAGCCATTGATGAAAAGCTTTCTGCACATCTTCATCACTTTTGAAGTAGTTGCCGGCAAGGTGCCTCTTCATTGGACCGAACAGGTGGTAATCACTTGGCGCCAAGTCAGAACTTTATTTGCACCATATTTAAGACTTCCCATTTCCGGGAGTGGAGTTTGGTGGTCATGGCTTCAACAATATGGAGACGGGCGTTGCCATCACATCGAACATCGCCCTCTCTAGACGTTTCCTGTGAATGGCAGCTCGGAGTCTTTTCAATATTACAATAAGCTTCAGCATTGACGCTTTGTCCTTTCCGGCAGACTTGAAACTTTTTTGGCGGAGGAGAGTTGTTTTCTTTCCAAACCATACCGTCTTGCTTCCTTTAGGGTGAGAAATGAAACGCCATGTTTCATCTCATGTAATGGTATCTCAAGGAAAATGTTTTCTTCACGTTGGTAACCCAGCAAATGCTCAAGGCTGTAACCCATTCTGTTCTCCTTAGCTGGCTGCTTCCTTGCGTTATTGCAGGACTAGTGTCAAAAACAATTCCATACGATATGTCTAAAGCCTGCGACATGTCTTTGATTTCTATTCGTTCATTCTCTTAAACATTCCGTTCACAGTTGACTTTAGAATCTATACGATGTTCGTGGTCTGTCTGACCTATCTTCATTGAATACGCTTGTGATCGCGTTGTGAACTTTGCACCAGTTGCATACTTTCGTAAATGTCATGAAGTTATCTCCGAACGTTGAACACATTTCACGATAAATTTCAGCAGGTTTTCTTCCCTCCGCCATAAGAAATCGGATGAAGCTTCGGATCTCAATCTCATTGAAAGTCGTATCACACCTGTCATTTTGGAACAGCTGGGAAATACACTACGGACAATAGCCATGCATGTCATTTAGTCAGTTATACGCCCTTTGATGTGTATATCTTTACATCGATGTAGTCATTAAAGTTTTCATGAAAAAAAATTTACTTTTTTCATGAAATTACTTTTGATCGCCTCTCGTACTTTTAAGTTTTTATTGATTAATACAGAATTCAATTTCTGAATTAGTTGATTTATTCTCAGGATCTGTAAAACTTTTTTTTTCCCCTCCGAATCAAGCTGGATATATTCGTTGATTGTTAGTGTAGTTCAGTTTACTATTTTAGCTTTATATCTACATTTGCGTTTATGTATAAGTTAATAAATAAAAAAATTAAGAATCGCAAGAGTAAAAGCCAATACACATTCCAGTTCGATTTGACAAGGAAGCTTCACAAATATTAACATATACCATCAAATGAATTTTTTTCCGAAAATTATAAATTTTTCGTTATTTTAATGTGGAATAACATTTTTTAAAGATTTAAAATTTAAATCAATATACTAAGCTTTACAAATTAATAAATAAGAAAATATGTATCAAAATTTAGTTTTTTTCGAGTTGAAGTTTTGAGGCATTTTAAAAATTCAGAGTTCCATTTATCATTATGTTTACGAGAACTGAACAGAAATAAAAAGATAAAAATAAATAAACAAAGATTAAAAATAGAATTTAAATGTTTATGACAATTGTAATCATTTGTACCTTTTATAATATTTTAATTTATTGTTTTTTATTCGTATTCAATTCATAGTTGTAAAATAAACCAAGTGAATATTTTCCTAAGAATAGTTAATGTTTTACGTGCACGAACATACTGAAAGTTCAAGAAATGAAGCCAATACACCTGGCTGATTTACAAATAACTGTTTTAATCAAAAAATTAAATACACGACTATAGTTTCGTGTATTTAATTTTTTGATTAAAACAGTTATTAAGTCCACTGCAGCTATCAACTTAGCCGAATTAACTGACATACTACAAAGAACTCTCCAGGAAAACTGCTATTATGTCAGAGGGCAAAAGTCGTCCTGCAAGATTCTGTAGAACAATCTTAGCTTTAAGCCTGCAGGTCGTAATCGTAGTGGAGAGTGGATAAAGTTAGGATTTTCTTGTATACTAAAATTGTTTTTAATTTTTATATCTGATTTACAAAATTTAAATTTTAATTTTTGTCTTAGTCAACGATCTGATCAATATAAGAAAGTGAATGTTTAAAAAAACAAAGCAAAAAAAAATAAATAAATAAAATTAATATGTTTAAATTTTTTAAGTAATAATTTTTTAAAATAAAGTTATATTAAAAGTAAAGATGATCTCTCCCTATATTCCGTACTAAGCCGTTTTATGGTTGTTTATGATAAAAAATAAAATTAAAGAAATACGATTGTCATAGCAGATTCAAGGTGTACTTTTCTCAATGAAAACTATCTAAATTGTCTTTTTTTTTGGGGGGGGGGGGAATTACATAATTGAAAGCATCACCATTTCGACTAAACAAAATTGCTTTAATTCACTTTTAAAAATATTTTTGAGTTAATTTTCCTTTCCGGTAAGAATATTTCTTTCTGGCGAATTAGTTTTTTTTTTTTTCGAAGACCCCGTTGTTTCCGGGTCAATGGGGGGGGGGGGGGGGCTCTGTTGCGCTCTGCTGGAGACGAAGGGGGTTAGCGCCTCCTCCTAAATCATCTTGCGCACCATTAATTTCTCTCCATTGCGACGTCATCTGATCGATATCTTATTGCAGGAAATCATGTCGCAACAATGCGGGTGCACGAGTCTAGGCCACGTGGGGATTCCGAAGACATGGAGCCTACGGTGCACGCGATCCTACCAACAGATAGCTCCAGTACACGAACCGAAAAAATAGATTTATTCAAAATAACGGCCTCACTTCCATAATTTATGAAATAGAAAATGACAACTTAAAGAATTCTTTGACATATTTTTTTACACCGATATTAACGGAACAATTTAAATGAATAGTAAATGATAGAAATAAGAACAACTCGAGCTCTAAAATTGATTTTTTTTTTTTTTTTTCGTGAAATATAAAAGTTGTGCGTTTATTAAAGAAAAAGTGTTTTTATATAAAACACGCTTTATTCTGGCAACGATGTGTTGGGAGCTAATTTCTTCTACATTGAGTTTCAACAAGAATTTGCACATATTTACAACAAGTAGATGTCCATTGATTTACAGCGTTTTGAATGTTTTCTTTGTAATTTTTCTTCATTGTCTTTTCTCTTACTTAAGTAACGGAACTTTGGATTTGTTTTCGGCCAATCAGAGAACCGGAAATTTTATAACAGTTGAAGGATAGAAGGTGCAAGAAAACATGATGGTTATTTTTTATTTTTTTCATGTACAGAAAGAAATAGGAATAAATATAGATTTTTTTTTTTTTGAAGATGTAGCATATTACAGTTCTTAAGTAACATTAAGAAATTTAGTAAGGTCTCCGAATACTTTTGTTGCAATTTGTTAACGACGGGACAGTTGTCAAAGCAAAGTTACCATAAAAGTTTACTTCTTTAATGATTGATTGATTAGCTAACGCCAGCTCTTGGCATTTCTGCCATTGAGCGCACTTCTTTAATACAATTGATAAGATTCTTTTAAAACGGAATTGTTTTATAGCAACTTTGTATATTTTGGAGCTATACTAATAAAAAGAAATCTTTCTTTTAACAGTTTGATAGTTATTATAACATTACCACAACACATTTACGGTTCCAAGGCTTCAAAATAACAAGCGACATCTTTACAGGTAAGGGCTAGTGATATTGTGTACCTTATGCTTGCCGATCCTTCATTTGAAAATACACAGGTGCTCTTTTACCTTAATTCCTTAAAAAGTAGATTTTTTTTTTAGTACACATTAGCTCATTTTGCATTCTATTAAAATCTCTTTAGGATGGTAATCCTGTATTAACAGAATTAAAGACTCATTACTAGGATTTATTCATATTGTAATACGTGGTGTGAGTATCGTAGGAAACCTGTTAACAATGGGTGGTTGTCATAACAACGCAGCTTATTAACCGTTGCTTTAATAGTCTACTACTCTCTTTTGTTTTTGTTGCTATGGCAACGCAGAAAAAAATGCAACAGGAGACAATGGCGTAGGTTGTCAGAATAGTTTTGAATAAACTGAATTTGGAAATCAAAAAGAATCAGGACCGGGGTTTACGTAATATAATTGAATAAAAGCAAGCTATTTAGGGATATTTGTGGGCTTTGTTTATTTAATTTTTCTTTAAATTCGAAATCGGTTTTGTTTTGACGGTAATATTTTTGAAGCTTTGACTTAATAAGCCTTTTTCTTCTGTTTGTCTGTATCATTTGAAAGGACAAAATAAAAGAAAAAAAAAATAAAGAAAGATGTTTTTCAACAATTTATGAAGTTATTTGGAAGGATAATGAATAAAAATTAAAACGATGCGGAGCCTTGCTTGGAAATGGACCATCTTGTATTTCCAGGAATTCCAATCAAATGTGAAAAAAAGAAAATATCCAACTTAGGAAAAGGAATAATTATCAAAATATTGGCGTAAGAATAAAAACTCGAAAATAAATTGACGCAAAATAACAATATTTTAACTTTGTCAAATTTTTGGCGACCATAATCAAGACAACCTATTTGTTTGTCGTATTTTAAAACTATGAAGGATGCAGCGACAAAAGCTTCACAGGTTTTAGGTCGACTAACAAGTGAATAACGATCAATTGTTTAAAATCAACCAATGAAGAGAACTCAGAATTTTTTTTTTTTTTACAGCAAGTCGCGAATTTTTGGTGAAGTATCTGGAAAGATATTACTTCCCTTTACAACAGAAGTTAAATTAACGGTAATTAAAAAAAGAGAAAAGAAAAAAGAAAGTTAGATGAAGCGCATTTTTTGATTGATAATTTTTTGTTATGTATTGTATTTGCCAAAATGAAGATTTATAATTTAATATAATTTAATATTGCTCGTACGTGTTTATTTCAGAAGTGTTTTATTGAACATCTTAAATTAAAAAGAAATTCAGTTTAATTTGTCATTACTTATTTCTAATTCGAAACTACAAAGTTTAACAAATTAAATAGTTAAAGTATTAATTTGAGCGATTTTAGAGAGCTTGGTATAATATAACTTTCTTTTTTTTTTATATTAAGGAACAGTATTTTTAGTGTTGATTTGTTGTCTTAGAATTTTTTTTTCCGTTATGCGCTTTAGCCTATTTCTTTAAGCGAGGAATGATTTATTTTCGCGGAACTTCGAAAAGAATTCAGCCACATTATTAAAACTTGTTCCTGAAAATGCAAGGGAATTATTAAAATTGCCTTCCTGTTTCTGTACTTGTTTATTAATATAATGCTCACGGAATCATAAAGTCTAGAATCTAGCATTCCGTCAAAACTTTTCCTTCGTTAACTATGAATTGGGCTAATCTTTTAATATCTTTAATTTCGGAAACACGAAAGCACTTTTCGTGATGCAGAGTAGAAACATGAAAAATGTATTGTTGACCAAAGTACAAATAGGTCTCCTTTAGTTGTGGAGTCGGAACTCCTTTAGTTCTGTGAAACTTAGGAGCAGACGGCAACAAAGTCCAGCAGCGTGTCAACAGCAAAATCGAGTAGAATGTATTCTTTAATTCATTTTGTTTATTGGTTTTGTTAAAATCAAAACACACTTGTTTTAGTCTTCTAATACAAGTATCAGAAGACTTGTATTCCCGCTTTGTGTGTCCGTCTTTGGATGGGTATCATTAGCTCAACAATCACAACAATCGCAATAATTGCGCCTTTTGCATTCGCAATAATCACATTTATAATACAGCTCAATAACAATCACAACAATTGCGCTTTTTGCATTCGCAACAATCATATTTATAATACAGCTCAACAACAATCACAGTAATCGCAACAATTGCGCCTTTTGCATTCGCAACAATCACATTTCTAAAATAGCTCAATAATAATCACAACAATTGCACCTTTTGCATTCGCAACAATCACATTTATAATACAGCTAAACAACAATCAAATTTATAATAATAAGGAAATTAAAGCAATATCAATGATATTTTCTTATTAGAAGACGTTGCGAAGCATTGTGATTGGTTTACTAATCGCTATCCCTACCTTGTTTTATTTTGTGTTCAGTAAAGAATTTCTTTTTCGAAATTTGATTTTTTTTTCGGTTTTAGTAAGGGAACGATGGGTAAAACCCTTGAAGATCTGTTATATCCGAAACATTCGCTCTCATTTTAAACTGTCTGATTTAATTCGGCAACTAAAGACGAAGATTAATAGGCTATAAATACTAATGATCTGGTCTCTCTTTTCTTGCCACTACATTACGAAATGATATAGACCAAAACTTACTGTTAATACAAACAGAAAATTGGATTTCAAATGGTAAGTCAAGAAGAGAGCGTCGTGTGTGGAAAAAAGAAAGTTGCTCGGTTATTAGGTGATTTGGAATCTCTTTGGTCAGTGGATCTATACGAAAGTTAAGATAATTTCTTGCTTTACATCTCTCGTCTCATCGGGTTCAGCGTAACTGAGCAGCATCAGATGCTACCGAATCTACTACGTAGTTAGCAATGGAGAAGTGGCAGCTAAAGCATTTCTGTATAGATTGTTTTTAGATATTATTGATGCAGGGCGATCATACAGGTTCGGGACCACATAACTGAGAAAATATCCCGTTGATTATTGATATCAGATTAGGTGACGAATTCCTTTGAAGAATTTTGCCACACTTTTAAATTTGCGTGTCCTAAAACTTACCGAAGTTATACAATGTATTTGTACATTATAAAGTAAAGGCACCAGTTGTGGATCGGCCTAAGCATAAACTTGGCTTTCACCACGAGAAATAGCTAAATAATTTTCATTTTTGCATTTATTCCTTTATTAAGCTCTTATAATTGACATTGTATTACCTCATTTCGATAAAAAAATATGTACTGCATTTTCACAGTCTTCATTAGTATTGTGACGTTTGATCCACAATTGGACCCCACGAACCGCTGAATTTCCGCCAGAACAAAAGGCTGCAGAATTTCCCGCAAACATGCACAGAGGCAGAAAACACTATGTTTTATTTTTCCCCGGTTATATTAAACCTTGTACTATCATACATCCATTAATTCTAACGTATATCCATTCTAGAATAACTACAAATAACTTTCAGGCTAACTCACCTTAATTTTCTTTTGAAATTCTGACGAATTATTTAACAAATTCAGAGGATGGCTCCACTTGAAACTCCAAACAAACTGTAATACCAAAACGAAGCTCATGAAGGGATCGGGATTCTATATATCTGAGCCATCTGTTGATAAGTGTGATAATTAAGACGGTAAACGACTTGATCCGCAATTGGTTCCTGATCCACAACTGGTTCCCTTACCTTATATTATGAATTGCAGTATAAACAAAAGTATATTCTGCACTGCTGTTATGTTATAGTAATAAATATATCGAACCTGTTGTTATTTTCAGTGGCAAACAATTTCGTAGTAGTACGAATTTTTCATTTCCTCCGCTCCCCTCCCACCCACATTTTGTATTTGCAAGCAGAGGAGAAATAATTGACAACAATGATACTTTCTATGTGGAGGGCTACGTTCTCGGCATTACTTTTCCGTTACCATTCGTTAGTCCTATCTGCAGCTTGCCATAGCGCGCCATAAAGTTAGAACTTTACGGTTATACAAAAAGAGTTTTTTATACTTTGTGTCAGTCTCAAAATATTCGTGAATTTTGCAGAGTTTCTTCGTGTGAATATTTACGCACGTTAATTGATTTTTTTTTTCCTTTTTCCAGGAATAAAAAAAAAATATAATTAGGGAAAGTATTTCAGGACCGAGGGAGAGGTGGGGAAGTGAAGGCCGCCATTAGCGGAAGAGGTCATGTTTATAAGAAATTGACGGCGCTCGTATCGATCGGCAGCGGGGAAGCCGATTGGTCCCGGCTGAATTGGATGGTATAGCGGGTGTAATTAAAATTAAAAAGCAAAGGCAATTCTCGAAGGTTTAATCCTTGTGGTTTATCTTCGGCGATATTCCGGAGGCAGCGCCATTAGTTATGCGAGGTTTCCATGGCAACGCTGCACCGAGGCGCTGCGCGTCTTCCATAATACATGAAAGAAACACTTAATGATGATCACGTGGTAAATAAGTTACAAACGCTGCCGTATTTATTATCACTTTCGTCGCCAAAAAATAAAACTTGACTTGGTTTCATTTAAACAAAAGAGCATCGTTTGATTTAATTTCGAGGGTGGGGGAGGAAACGCCTTAAAGTAGTTTAGTATCTAGAGACCCTCTAGGATGGGAGATGAATAAGCAAATTCGGGAAGAGAATTTGAAAAATAAACTTGTCATTCTAACATGAGTGCAATAAAAAACGTATACAGGGACCTTCATGAAGATATTACGACTTAAAGCTGGGTTTAGTTGTGGAAAAATGCAGAAAACGCCTCTTCCACCTCTGGAATAAATCGGTTAACCAATTGTAGACAATGAACTATTATCACCAAAACCTTAATTTGATAAGTAACATGTAAGCAATGAAAGTAGACTGTAATATAATAATATATTGTTGTTTGAAAATACATATTTAGTTTTAATAATATATCACTGTAATTGGAGTTATTAAAATAAAGGCGTCAATAATGAAGGACGTATCTATTTAGGAAGTTTCTTATGTAAAACGTTTTGTAACTTAAGTTTTGAGTTATGGAATGACCAGAAAAAGAGGCAGAAAAACCAGTCACTGAAAAATTGTGCTACAAAAATGAAATTAAAGTTCCATGAGTACATTCACATACATTTGCAGTCCGTTTCAGATTTCTATAGACCCGTGTTAAGTAACTAACAAAAGTAGATATTGAGATATTCTTTCTTTCTATTGGATCAATTTCATAGTGAAAAGTAGTAATTAAACTGCATTGTTACAGTGACCTAACAGAAAGGAAATATGCAGGGCCGCCGCTGACTTGTAAGGCGCCCCAGTGCAAAATCTTTTTGCCGTTTCTGCCTTTTACAATTTTATTTACTAGTTTTTTGTTTTTTTTTGTTTTTTTTTTCATTGAGAAACAGAGCACTGGTTAAGACTCGACGGGAAATTTGGAATAAGTATGACTGTTCGGATGAAGAATTGATTTTTAAAATGTAATTTAGCACTCCCAGTATTACTAAATCTTCTTCCATATCTGTTTGCCTGCATCAGTATCTTTGTTAACCATTAAAAAAAAATGATCTACGGAAATGTGAAATGGACAGTAGAAACTCACTGCAGATAACACATGTTCCGCTGTACGTAATATAATAACGAATGAAAATAATTTATAGTTGTTATCTTTCAAAAATGATAACATTAAATCTATTCTAATAACATTTTTTTTCTTATGCAATATTTCAATCCAATACAATTTTGTATCTCCTCAGGTTATTGTTTTTGTTGTGGACCAATTTTTTTTTTAAACAAACTTAAACAAAGAACTGTAATTGTTTACTTCAATAAAAACAAAAACATATTCTCATGATACATCATACGTCAACTTGTTGATTTCTGGTAAATATTGTTCATATTCTGTTTATTTAAAATGAAGTTTGGATTTGAATAAAATCCATTTTCGATTAACCTGAGAAAGATCCAAAATTATATTGGATTGAAATATTGTATAAGAAAAAAAAATGTTATTAGAATAGATTATAATTTTAAGTTGTATTTAATTCGTCTTTATTTTCTTTTGCTCACTAAAAGTAGTTATGTGAACTGAAAATTGAAATTAGCAATTAAGTGTTCAGGAACCTTTGCACTGAATAAATGAACTCCTACATATTCTATCACTTAGAATATTACCCTTAAAACTTTATGACACTGTTAAAACATAGAAAGATAATCGAGCAAGAGATGGAAGTCCCAAAGCTTTTAATCTGTTTCCTTACATCCAACTTCACCAATATTTCGTTCTGTTATTCAACGAACTTCTTCAAGGTGTTTTGTTTCTATATAGGAAGGATTTAATATATTTAATAGTTTTCGCTTTCTTGTTTCTCCGCTATTTTAGATTTCGACCGGATATTTAATGATATTGGAAAATATCATAAATAATTTGGGTATATACAGATATACTTTATCTAAATTATTATCTAAATCAATTCTACATCTACGAAATTCTTCTTCTATCTTGTACCTTCTCGTACATTCCGTGATTTTATCGTTCGTCAAAAATCCTCGCATATTATTTTCCATTAGGGCTAGCATAAATTGTTTTTACATTTAGATCCAAACCAAACTTAGTTTTAATTATTTTATTTTAGATCTTTGAAGTAGCACTAACATCCTTAGCCTCTGCATTTTTAAAATTGTCTGCGTGTTTCTTTGACGATTACAGTCCATTGGGTTTAAAGTTCTTTGACCAATTGTAAAATAACCATTCAAAGTCGAAATCACTTGAATATTGGTTTCACGGCAAATAATTGAGTGGTTTTCAGCGGAACTATAAAAATTTGAGCCTTATATAATGGTGAGTTTAACAGTAGGAACAAAAGGTTAGTTCTCACGTTGGAAAGTCTTCAGTGGAGTTCACCATGCTGTGGATTTATTCAGAACCAAAAATACCATATTACTTTAACAACAGCAAGGACAGAAGAATAAGATATAGATAGTGAAAATAATAATAATAATAATCAAAACAAATAAATAAATAAATAAATAAATAAATCGAAGTTTTGGAACATTTAGCGCCATCTTACGGCAGCGGAACACCCGTCGATTAAAAACCAGTGAAAGGGTAATTTTCTAAGTTCTGACGTTACAGAAACTAGCAGCCAACTGATTATTACACTTAACCGAATTAGATATCCCCACTGTTGAATCAGTAACTCGGTGACGATCGTGTTCGTAAACCCTCCAGAGTTTCCAACATTTTTGAAGCAGGCAGCTAGGCGAGGAAAGAAAGAAAATAATGTAACGACATGTATTTTTCTTGAATTAGGTTTCTGTTACAGAAAACATGAATTTCTTTAGTCACTTACCTGTAGAAGTTCTGTAAAGCTGGGCGAACACGCGGCAATTTCAGGCAATATTGTGGGACAATATTGCTCATTTATATTGCTGACAACCGTTGTCAGTTCAGATCACGCGCGAACACGTAGTGTTTCCGAAACGAATATTATCCTGACAATTGATGGTTACGGCGCTTCTCACTAGGGGGAGCTAAAGAGAGCGTGTTTTCGTACAGAATTGCTATAGTATTAAACGCCGTCCCTCTTTAGAAATCAATTACGATTCTTTCTGTATCAATTGACAAAATGTTGTTGTTGGAATTATCTGTTTTGGGCCGACCCATTTTGCTGATTTTTAAGCCTTGTTTCTCAAAGAAAATGGCCGGCGTGAGTGACTGAATTTCCGATGTTCAAAGTCTCGCCTCCCTCGACGTCAGCATTGTCACGTGATTTCATCCGTTCATGTGATTCGCTATTGTTCCAGCAATACGTTGCGACAACTGAAATTGTTCCTTTTTTTCCGACAATCTCAATTGTCTTGAAATGGGCAATCTTGGACAATATTGTTCATTTTTATTGCTGCAAACGGTTGTCAGCAATGAAAAGGGGCAATATTGTCCCACAATAGTGCCTGAAATTGCTACGTGTTCGCCCAGCATTAGAGTCAACATCGGGATATAAAAAAACGACACATTATTATCTCACCATCTCTAACGGCCAAATATGGTAGTTTAGAATAAAGTTATAACGATCAAATAATATCAATTGATAAAATTTTGAACTATAATGAGTTCTTGGAGCGTTATAGATTTCTTTTCTCTGCCTCTCTCTTAATCTGATTGTGTGTATGGGTTTTTTTCGGTCGATCCATTTTGCTGATGTAGAGGGTGTCGAATCGCTCATTTGCCTGCTTCAATGGGTCCTTGTTAGCGACGAATTCATCGAGGCAAATGTTCACCAACGCTGATGATGTCATTAACGAGAAGGAACCCCTTTCCTTAATCGAATTCCTCCTCCTTGTGTCTTTCTTTTTTCTCTCCCCCTTTTTCCATGATGATTGTGCCCAGGAATTCAGTTTCGTTCGCATGACTGACTTGGCTGAAATCATTCGAATTTAAAAATTCAGGTTTTTTTTTTTTTTTAAATTCTCTTAATTCTTTCCCAAAAATCCTTTCGAAATTACATCCATTAATCTACACAGAGCCCGGTTTAATTTGGTTCATCAGCGCCACATCAAAAGGAACAATGGAAAGGTTATTGACAATCGTCTGCTTCCGCCGTAAACACGAAATAGCAAGGAACAACGGAAGTGAAAATTGTATCGTTAGCGGGAAACGAAATGACACCCTCTTCGTGTCGAATTTCTCAAGGGATTGTAAGCGTCTAGGTTTCTGTTGTAATTCCAGCGATGTTTGATCCTTTCCATAGAATACTTTGTGGAACGGGAAATGTCTTATAAATATAAACCCCCGTGACACCCTGGCAGCTCATTTCTTCGTTTGAAATATTTAAGTAGTAAATCTTCACACTACAACCGATCGTTACTAAAACCTTTGCTGTTGCTGTCTCGTCAGGTCTCTTTCACACGTTAAAATGGGAGTGTCAAACATACGGTCCCCGCAAGGTTTTTCTGTCCGGCCCGCATGAGCTTCTGGCACTCCTAAATAACATCTGTCGAAAAGCTCTGCAGGGTGCGCAGGATTGCGATACTTTCAGTCATGTTTTTAGTATAGTTTAATCCTTCATTAAGCAATATATTATCTATTAAAAATTTTTATTATTTTGTTTTAATTGCCGAGTTTTCTTGTTCAAGTAAACCAGGCGTTAGTAATCCATCACATGGCCGTGGGCCATTTTCGCCCCGACAGCGATTGAGCTGATTCCTATTGTCTTTGTAATGAATCGACGTCGGAAAAGGAAAGCGATTTAGTGACTGAATAAGATTAATCATTGATTAGTTAATCTAATGAAGTCTTGTTAATGGCGGTCACAGAGATTCGCTAAGCGATTGGATCAGCACCGGCTGAAAGGATTCGACAACAAACCGCGTTTGGAAATTACCTTCCTGTATTTACGTAAATAAATGGACTTAAATCGCTGAACAGAAAAGGTGAAATTGATTGCGAAACGAATAGTCTATTAGTCACGTAAAGTACTGCGGTGAATGCTGCATTTTTATTATTTCACCAACCAGCGGGAGAAATCAATGCTTCAATCCAGTGTTATAAATGCACTGTTAGATGGTTGGACATGTTTTGAAGTTGTCTGATTACAAAAATCACGCATGCGCACCTCCTTCTTGTAGATGATGGCGCTATCACAAATAAGGTAAGGAACAATCCGTTCTATTGTCGCAGATCAGCGTCTGTAAATATTAAAACTATTTTACTAATGCTAATTTCGTAATAGCGAGTACATTGGCAACCGAAATATGTTGTGGGGGTGTAAAATCGAGGACTTAGATCAAAGAGACGTAAATAACTTTCCTAACGTTGCTTGAAGCATTGTTTTTTTAAGTTATAAATCGGTCTATAAAATTGCACATCTGTTTCTGCTAATCTAAAAAAATTCTGTGTGAGTATTTATAGATAAATATTCTTTTTGAATATTTTTATATTTCCGTCGCTCGCTTGGCTGGCTAATCTCCAAACAAGATCCATACTTAATGAAAACCTTCAATTAGTTAAATAAGTTAAAAAAAATAAAAACAAAAAACTATGCGAATGTAGAAGTTTTGACCAGTTTGTCTAATGTAGATTATGTGTATCTGTATTTTCTACTGTACTGCATTGCAGATTTCTCTTGAGATCCTTTCATTACCTATACATTTATTGACCAAAGCTCTTTATTTATTAATCCATTTTTTAATCTTAAATTTTAAAGTAAGAAAAGATACTAAAGATGAAAAACGCACAACATTTAAAAGATCCACTGAGCTATTTTTTTGGAATTTTCGTACCGGGAATCAAAGACAGACAGTTTCTAGTTTCATCAATTTGATTCGCCCAGCATTCAAAAATAAATCATTCTTTCGCACGTTAAATTTTGCCATTATATGTATAGGCATATTTATTTTATAAATTAATTCTGTCTAAGCTAATCGTTCTGCTAGCGGGGATTAATTTACTGCCCTTTTTATTCTTAATTTATATTTTGATGTCTTTTTGACTGTAGGGTCATTGTTCTGTTTGTTTGTCCTTTGTTTATGTTTCTGTGATTCCACTGAGCTATGTGTACTAGACGAAACCTAGGAAGGTAGAAACAGTCTGTTTTTAATTCCCGGTACGAAAATTCCAAAAATTGCTCAGTGGATATTTAATTGTTGCTCATTTTTATCTTTATTTTTTCTTACAAACATTCTTATGCATGTTAAATTTTGTGGTGATATAATTTTAAAGTATTTTACTGATTTCCAGTTTCTTTCTAATATTGTGCAATTTTTTTTTTAACAAAATAATAGTTATTGATATTTTAAGTGTAGTTTTGCTGCTTTGGGAATCAAGTGTAGAACGGCCTTCTTGTAAGTCCGTTTCAGTGTTATTTGCTCGTCACATTTTAATGGTTATTCCCATAATTGTTTTTAAATTATAAGCTACTACCATTGTTTAAAGATCTCATTTGCTTTACTGTTAGAATCACATAGTTTTAATACTTAGTTCTAAATAGTAGATGTCAGATTAACTATTTGGTTAACATTAGTATTCTTATCCTGATTTCTTCTTTTCTTTCCTTTATTTTTTTCTTTCTTTCTTTCTTTCTATCGTCTTCGGTTCTTTCTTCTTCCGTCGATCCCTTTCTTGCATACTTTCTCCTAACTGCCCATTATCAAGGCTGCCCTGATGAATATGTATCGCTTGCCAATAAATCACTACCTCTGTTAACGCCAGTGCAGAAGCGTGGGCGGAGGCGCTGATTAAAAAACTGTCGTCGTCTTTTTTTTTTTTTGCTGCCGAAGCGGGATCTTTCCTCGGTTCGAACCTGGATTATGTCGATGTCCTATTGCACTGCTCCACTTGATCCGTGGCTCGAATACTGAACGCCTTCAGATTAGAATAGAACAGAAAGCAAGAAATCGTTTTACAGATGTTGCTCTCTTCAGTGATTTCTTTTTCTTGTTGCAAAAAAAAAGGATTTCTTACTGGCACCGATCCGTTTCTGGATTTTCGTTCGTCTGAAAAGGAATTGCGATCAAAAGGCATCCACGTGTCCCATACGGTAAACAGATTTAAAGACAGGAGGTTATTTATGTTACTCGCTGATTACAGTATAAATTATATGCAGAACTGCTTTCTAATAAAATTATCATAGATTCCGCGTTTCCCGTAGCGCAACCTTGTCTCCGTATCTTTCAAACTTTCCACCAAAGTTTGTAATGTAGATATATAAGATTCGTAATCAAGCGGAGCTAGAATTGTGATTCCGTTTCGTTACATTTCGCACAGGTTTCCGGAACAGCGTTCTGGTGCTTTTGAGATGAAAATAGCCTACATCTAAAAAAGGAAAGAAAAAAATTATAATAATAGCAACAACTGGACATTATTAATTCAAGTTCTGTAAACTGGAGGATCAACTGTATAGATTGGCGCCAAAAGAAAAAGGTTTGCCTTGTTTGAGCTTGACCTGGTCGATCAATTACGGCTGGACTGCACATGAATAAACATTTGAAGTTTTTCTCCGGGGTAGTCAATCAGCGGCTCCGATCAAAAATTTCTCTCTGCAAAGGTATCTCTCTGGAGTAATTCAGGGAACATTTTATAATAAAATTTGTTTGTCTTGCAGCTATGTAAATAAAGCATTTACGCTATTCGGCATCTCTGGATGCTAATGTGAACAATAGTAAGCATTAATTAATAAGTATTACCGTATTTTGTTCTTCTTTGATAACTTAGATTAGAATGATTAGAAACAATCCCACATCTACTATACGATTATTGCAGTTAAAAGCACATGAAAACAAATGTTACATAAAAATATTTAACTATTACATATTTAACTGTATGTAATTTAGTTTGTCCACAGTAACAACAGCCAATAAAAAAACCTTTTATTTATTTATTTATTTATTTATTTATTATCATTCCTCCTATTTGCCTTTATGTTTAAGCAAAAAAAGCATTGTTGAGATGATATTCAACAAGAAGACGAAAAACTTTAAACCTACGTTGCTTAAAGAAAACAAAGAATTAAAAATAAAGAAATCTTAAAAAATTAAGGAAGATTTCTTTATTTTTATTCTTTTTCTTTTAAAAACACGAAAAGACAAAAAACGAAAAGCCTGTGTTTATTTTCAATTATAATATCTTGTTGAATACAAATACACTACAACCTCGTTTATCCGGCCCTCGTTGATCCGGATCTCCGGATAATCCGGATCAGATTTGTAGATATATATTTTATTTTTATTTAATGTTCACGTAGATAATAATTTTAACTATGATAACAAGAACATAACTGTAAGTACGCTAAACATTCGCTTTTTATTTTGATTAAATGTACAGTTCCTGCATAGATTGTGCAATAAATTATGGTAATAAAATGCTTTTTGTCGAGTTTAAGAAAGCTTTACTAGAGTGTCACAGGGCGTTGAAGCTACAAAACATAGTTTTTTATCGTAATAAACGGTAAGTCTGTTTAATTAAGGATTTGTTTTGCTTATTACCGATATTAGCTGGATTATCCGGATTTTCGATTTTCCGGATTGCCTTTGGTCCCAGTTAGTCCGGATAGATGAGGTTGTAGTGTAGTATAAATTTTCCATTTTCTGAAAAAAAATATTAAATATAGGTCTAACATACTTAAGTTTATTATAATTTTAATTCAAGTTTAAGTATAAGTAAGTAAATTTTAATCATAACAAACCACTCGCAAATTAACGGATTACCTAAAAAGAGATGAAAACTCACTGTTTAAGAGAATGACAGCATAGAAATCCATCGTTTAGATTCCAGTATTTTTCTTTTGTGGGACTATTTGTCGCCTTCTCGCGCTAATCCCTAGACAAGGAACCACTTGGAAAAGATTTAAAATACAAAAGTTAACTCCTCTCTAGTCCTTAAATAGGCATATTAAGTTTCAAGATGATCCATACAGCGATTCAAAAGGTATTGGAGAAGGGGGACGGACACACACACAAACACACAACTGTGTGATCTAATGAGCCTCACTTAGGAAAGTGGCCAGAAGTAGTGTAATTCGCGTTTAAAATTATTACTTCTATATATAATTTATTAAATTATTTAGTAGCAGGTATGTACTTTATAAACAAACACAATATACAATAAACTTAAACAAAAATATCGGATAATACTTATTCTTCTTCGTAAGCTCTTCAATATTGAAATACGAATCCAATTCAAACTTTCATTATCACTTGACAATTATTCTTATTAAATTATCGGTTCACTATCAGTTCACAAAAAGTTCTTCAATAGTTCGTTCTTTGGAATTCAAGTTCATAAGTTCAAAAAAAACAACAACCATCTTTGAAGAATTCATCTTTCATTTTCTTGTTGGAACACCGTCACGCTTTCACGTGCTAATCTTCTCACGCGCTCCGTGTCATTTTTCAAATCAAACAATGCTTTAATTAATTTTGACTTAATTTCCACAAAAATCGCTTTGAACTTGCAGTGATACGCTGTCCATGCTTCTAAAGCAACGCGAGCTTTGCATTGGCTGTTTGTCAAATATTATTTAAAGCGAGAATTTCATTGTACGGACGTGTGCGGTCGATTTATTACTCATCGAACGTAATTAATAACGAAAAGATATTACACTGACTTGATTTCCTTTTGTACAGTTCTTCGCGAAAGTCGACTTTTCCTTAAGTAGTTTCCGATTTAAGTTTCTGCGCTGGGCGTCTCCTCACTGATGGCTTCGGCTCCCTAATGAGATCCGAAGCTGCGATCCCGATCGGATCTGATCGACCTAATTAGTATCCCATTGTTTCTAGTTAACTTTATTTATTGTCAAAACTGTTATTAGCATTTTCATAATGCGTAAGGTCAGCCTTAATGAAATCCAGGGTCATTTCGTAAAGCACAAATAAATAAACTTTAATTACATTTAATGCTGCAGTTAATTAACGATATTCATATTCGTTCAGCCCGTTAATTGTACTGCACCGGAAGTCTTTAATACATAACGCACAGTTGCCGCACTAATGGCAAAATGCCTTTGTTATTTGTACAATAGCGTCCTAAAGTCGTATCTGAAATCGAATTTCTCTTCCGGCATTGTTAAAACTACAAGATTATGGCCTCATAAATAATTTGAGTAGAATGTACTTAATGAAGGTAGCTGCTATTTCGGGTTTTACGGCTTATGGAAAATTACGAGATGCCAATGTTGACTTGGTTGTTGGTAGTCTAGGTAAGCTCTGCTAAATTGTTTTTGGATGTTGATGTATTACGATAATTTTATGATTATTTTGATGTTTGTTATCCTCAATCAAAGTAGGCTGAGTTTTTAGTTGGAGCTTAGGTAAACTCCTTTCCGAAACCTTATGATCATTCTTGTTTTGAAAGATTCAGAGAGAAAAGAATGGTGTAGGTGGTCGTCTTCGGAAGATACCTCAAGGAACATAAATGCATATCGTCAATAAACTGAGGAAGGCAGAAGTACTGCTCTTGAAATCGTGAGAGGGAGATATACATGCTTATTTAAAAATTATGTATATTTCGTGTATATCATGTATTTTAAGATTGTCTTTCTGCTGGATGGAATAATAATTTTGAATTGCTTTTGCGCTATTGTTAGCGAAAATATCAGTGAAGATAAATTCACTCTCAAAGAATGTTAAAATACGAGGATGTTGGATAATCTTTTGTTCTCTCCAAACTTCTGAGCACCATTTGTATTGGAACGGTGTAAATATTTTACTTATACAAATATGCCACGTATACTAATATCGTGTAAGTCAATCACAGTTATAGATAAAAACCTGTGACGATTCAGATGTTTCTACAAATCTGTCATGTCTATTAGACCAACTTTACCGGCCCGAACGAATGATCACAGATGCTGAATGATTTGTGTTGTGGAGTCGCCATTTTGAATAATGTCTCCTCTGGTGACAAAAACTGAAAACAAATTTTCGATTTTTTTTTCCTTCCGTTTGTTGTTTCACATTATCGTAGTCCTCTTACTTACTTCCTAAACAACATATGAAAGCGCTTCTGTCCTGTTGAAATATGTTATATTATCTATAAATAGAAATTAATTTAAGAAATGTATTTACTGAAGAGAACTGAATATATTTTGGTAATGTCTTCCTTTAGTGATGGAATAGAATAAGTGAAGTAGAGCGTTTTAGTGAAACAGTTATTGATTTTTTTTTAGTAAAACGAAAAGGAAATTTTCGAAGGAAGCGATACAAAAGGCTGAAAAAAATAAAGGACAGAAAGTAAACCCCCTCCTCCATCTGGTTGGGATAATATATAGGTGTCGCTTTTTATAGCGGTCGTACGAAGGCAAGACCCACTTTATCGTACAGGCGTCCCCTGTCACCTCCGCCGTCGATATTTCGGGTTTTACAGCTTCCGTGATCTTCACTTGGAAGAAAGAAAAACTGAAGCTTCCTCAACGGATTCGGAAGTTAAAGACGATAATAAATACAGGAAAAAGAAATATTGGAAACAAAAAAAGAATGGTTCAATAGAAAAAAGAAGCAACAAAAAAGCTAAAAGATAAGGAGAATCTTCTGTAGCCATCACTTCATTGTTGTCTCGCCTTAATAAGAAAAAGTTTTCATTAAATACACGAAGTTCTTGAAAGAACAAAGTCTTGTTTCCCTGAAAAGTTGTCCTTAAAATTTCTTTCTTTTTAGTCTTCTGGTACAAGTATCAGAAGACTAATATTCCCGTTTTGTCTGGGGACAAGTATCATTAGCAACAATGACAACAATCGAATCAACAATCAGAATAATCGCAACAATTACGGCTTTTGCATTCGCAACAATCACATTTATAATAATAAGGAAATTTAGGCAATATCAATTATATTTTCATAGACGTATCAGAAGACGTTGCGAAACATTGTGATTGGTTTACTAATCGCTATCTCTACCTTGTTTAAAGTTGTGAAACCGACACACGTAAAGTTCATGTTTACTTTCAATTGTATATCTGCTGAAATATCTGAGAATTCTTCCAAACAAGGGAATTTTTCGTTTCCTAAAAAATTGTTACTTCAACTTATGTCGCTTCACTAAGTTTCTTAGTCCGATGAATGTTCATCAAATCAATGCGCGCCCCAATTAGTGGATTGCTAAAAATACTCATTGTTAGGCCTCATTGAGACGATTCTAATGGTTTTCTATGGAAAATACTTGTAACCTTCTCACGCTAACTTCCCGACAGAAGAAACTTTCAATAGAAAACTGTTTCAGATGTAAATGTGCACGGCAATTTTCAAGAGGATCCAACCAGCATTTCAAAAGTTATTTTGTAGGAAAAGAGACAGATACAGACTGACGTTCAATGATGGAATCAGGGGTTTAACGCCCTCATTTATTTGTAAGTTTACAACGTAATTGTACATTGAGTTGCCACGCATTGTTGAATAAAAATTTTACTTATTTGAGTAGGTTTTTAGGTTTAGAATGATTTCTTTTGTGCGTCTTCTATAACTGGGGTCTGTAACCATCTATTGAAGAAGTTGGCACAATCATAGGATGCCAGATGAAGAAAAGCGAATTTAAGTGCTCAAATTGTGAATTGAAATGCTAATGTAGTAAATGGGAAATGGTCGAGTCATGGGAAATTGTCTTTGAATGACTCAGAGCAGCTCAAAAGACACTGAAGTCACCATTTCTTTAGTCGCCAGGAAACTTCTTTACATTAAAATATATTAGTCGCGTTTTTTGACTTGGATAAAATTTTCAATTTGCTTTTTCTTTTGGCTTTAAACTCTAAATCTCGATTTGCGCATGCGCACGGCGTCATTTTGTGATTCCTTTAAGATAAGTTTATTATGAAATAAAGAAGATTAAGTTAAAGTGGATTATAAATTCCGCTACTGTTAAAATTTTTGAAAAGCGCCCTGTTAATGTAGGCTCTGGTTAAAGTTCGCAGTGGATTTTAAATTATTCACTTAATTCTAAATTGTTGACACTCTTCTCTCCTGATTAACAAAAATAGACAGAAATTGCACATTGCTTCAATACGTTTTTAATACATTCAACAATGTTGTTCTTCCTACTTCCCTTAAAATTTAAAGATATATTTGAAATGTGTTGGAATCCAGAAAATACGGTACTATACATTTTGCAAATGTATTTGATAATGATTACATCTACTCAAAATACATTGCGCATATGTTTATTGATGGTAGTTACTTGGAGTATTTAAGTTCAAAGTTCGTTGTGGTAAGCGTGCTCTTTGAATTAACTGCACCTTTCCCGAGAATTACAGAAGAAAAATTGAAGTGAAAAAATGTGTCTGTCCGTCAATAGATTTCTTTACAATACGGTTTTAACTCACGGAAAGAAAAGCTTATCTCAATTTGCGAAACACATTTCTACCACCCTTAAAATCGGATTTAGAAGAAATAATAGAAGACGCATCACAGCAAACCCTTTATCCGGATTTTTTAATTGTTGTCGTTTTATTTTTTTCCCAGCCCAAGAATCCCTTATTTAAATTGTAATGTACAAAGATGATCTAAGTTACCAATACAAAGATTTGTTTACAATGTGAATAACGCGCTTCGCAGGTTTTTGTCGGGGTTCTTCCGTTTCCCCTGCAATTTTCCCACAGCTTTTTCTCAGTCTGTCCCATTTCAAAGGGATAGCACAATAGATCGCGGTGCTTTGCTTCCCTGCCACCCACATTCACCACAATCAATCAATCAAAGATAGTATTGTGGATTTCTTTTTTACTTTTTGTTTATCCTGTTTGGAGCAGGTGTTTCTTAGCTTTGAAACGGGAATAGAACTTTTGCCCCGTTCATCTCAACTTTAGTTTTAGCAGCGTGATAAAGACATTAAAGTCTGTATGAAATTCGATGAACGAATAAGATAAAAAAGCGATGAAGTGCAATAAAGATAAATTATATAAAAATTAAGATTTTCGTTAAGGCACCAGTCTTCTTACACCCACTACTGAAGACAATTATCAATATGTTGTTTCACTGAGTGTTATTGTGAGAGTTCAAAGCCACCGAATTTAAGCCTAAATGCTTGACTTGTATGAATTCTTGTAATTGTATTCTTATTTCTGCTACATTTGAAATATTTATTAAAGGTAATGAACCAATGCATTCCAAGTGCTGAGGCATTTCTAATTAGGTGAGTTTGGAAACCCCTTTTTCGCTTCAGTATTTGCTCTGTTTGAGATGGTTTTAATTAAATAACTTTATTTCTTTTTCCTTTCCTTTCCTTTTTTTCTCTCTCTGTCGAATTCCTTGTGGATTCACCGATATGAGAAAATTCTCATTTACCAATACAGTTGATACGGGGGCGTTTTCCATTAAATATTTCCAGCTCTAATTGCCTCACGGCTTCTTTGAAGTTCTTACATACATTATTTACGAATAATCTATCGCAGCATCCAATACATTGTTTTTACTAAATTACATATATTTTATAATATATATATAAAATATGTATCTCCCTATAAATTTAATATAAATGTAATGCAAAATGTAAAATATACTTTTTTTGAGTTCAGTTAAATAGATATAATTTTACAAATAATGATAATAACTACTAATCAACATGCTAAATCATTTGATATAATTATTAAAATAATTAATTATTATTAAAATAATCTCCGTATTTACCGTGTGAAATGCTATAAGGAAAACTATTTTGAGACTGTCACAACAAAATGGAACATTTAACATTCTTAAATTATTGGCGAATTTGAAAACAAATTTATACGTTAATACTAAAACCTATAATAATTATTATAGGTATTAGTATTAATTGCTAAAAAAAAATATTATAAGTTATTGTAATGTATACAACTTAATATAAGGATTTTAATAATAAATTATAATAAAATTATAGTAATTAATTATTATTTTAAAATGAGTAAATTAACAGGTAATTTTTCAGTATTCTTAAACAGCTGATATTAAACCCCAAAAAAATTATTTAGTGCCGGAATGCCTGCATATCCACACAGACCGTTTTTACATCGTGTGCTTTAACGGAATTCTTTTAAGCGATTCTTAACTTAGGATGGGAATAATCAGACAAATTAGAACTTTTTAGAGGATAAAGCAAAGAAAATGTAAATGAACCTTTAGTGGAACATCGGTATTTACTGCATTTTTTAATGATTTTATAAAGGATATTGTGAAAAGGAAAAATATTTATTGTTTTCTATTTCAATTATTTCACGGCAAAATGTAAATATTCGGCGTAGAATCTAGTCTCGTCACTTTGACCGTAGATTTGAAAACGCAATACGAAACAAACAGCTTAAGATATACCGATTTACAAAGTTAAAATTTATTTACCATAAGTCTTCTTAATTCTCCCTCTTCTAGACATTCTATCTATTGAAAAGTCTTCAAATCTTCAAAATAAAACAAAAATAAGCGTATAAAACCATACATTTATTGAAATAAATATTTCTTAATTTTCGAAAAGACCTGACTTCTTTTCTTTTTCAAAGCCTAAAAACAACAACAATACGTTACAAACAAGTAGAGGAAAACGATACAGATATGAGACATTCATGAAGTTGTATTGTTACAACAATACTTACAAATGCTATTCTACTAATTCTTTAATTTTCACCTTATTTTTACAATTTGAAATACATATATTGTTAAACTCTTTGGCCATTTCCACAATAAATTTGTTTACATTAACACCTTCATTTCTATTAATATTTATCTTTTTGGTATTTCTAATTAGTAGACTTTCCATGGTTTTTCTCGTTTTACAATCTTTTTCAATACATACAATTTTGATTTCATTTTTTACACAATGATTTTTATTCATACAGTGTTCAGCCAATTCCGATTTCTCCTCTAATTTGTTTTTTATGTATGAATTATGCTCCAATGCCCGTTCTTTTATTGTTCTTTTGGTTTCTCCAAGATAGAACGCATCACAAATCATGCATTCTATTTTGTAAATAGCCCCCATTTCCCCTTTTTTGTCACTTGTATTTATTTTATTACAAATAATATTTTTTATTTTATTACTGAAATAGAAACCTACATCAATGTTAAATTTCTTACAAATCCTCTGCAGTCCAATACTATTTTTATTTAGGTAAGGAATAAACACTTTTTTCCTTTCCTTATCCATATCCAATTCCTTTATTTTGAATGTGTTGAACTTTTGGATACTATTATCGATAAAAATTTCAGTATATCCATTTTTCATTAGAATTGTTTTCATTTTATCAATTTCTATTTTGTAATCTTCTTCACAGCTTGATGACCTATCAATCCTTCTTAAATAATTTTCAATGATGTTTCGTTTTATATGAAAACTATGTCCTGATGCAAAGTTTAATAAGTGGTCACTCTTGAATTCTTTTCTGTAATATTTTAAAACTATTTTATTGTCCTTATTTATTAAGCATAGGTCAAGGAAATTTAGTTCCTTAAAATTTATTTGTAATTTATGATTTCATTTTACATGATAATGTAAATAGAAAAGCAATAAAAACTTTAAATAAAGGCAGTTTATTTTCCTGGATAAGGGTACTCTTACACTTCTCCGAGCCGGCAGTGGGGAAACCTGTGAAATCGGGTGACGTCGTGATGATATTCCCAATATTGGCGATTAACTTGGAAAGGACTGTTTGAGATCCGCCGACGTGTGTAACAACCAGATGACACCAAACTATTGTCTTTGACACAGTTAGTTTTTCCGCACGAGCGAAGTCCAATACGGAATCGTCATCAGTTTTCCGTTAACTCTCGGGCAATAGGAAAGTTAAAAAGGGCTGTAATTCATGCGTGGGAGGGTCTACAAATTGGGACGAAGAACATAGGACGAAGGATTAATCCTTGAAACACAAGAAGAAGAAGAATGAATTTTGCGGACAAAGCATACAGGGGGCTGTTCGGATTTGAGACCAACCGGAATTAAATGAATGGAAGTTCGATATTAGAACAAATCAACGTAACAGATGCGAAAAGATCGCATTGGAATTGTTCCTGTCCAATTCTCGGATTTATTGGTTTTCATTGCTTTTCACTTTGTTCTTTGGCTCTTCTTTGAACAGAGTACAAAACAGCATTTGGTTTCTTAGGAAATAGTTTCTCGTTTCACGTTAATTTACGAGACTTCAAACGTTAAAGAAAGAGCATTAGGGAAAACAATATGGCGTTGATCGAGCGAAAAGCAGTTGAGAAGAAGAAGAAGCATTTGAGAGGTCTCCAAAATTTGGTTTTGTTTCATCCGTTCCAGTTTGAAACGAAGCAAGCAGAGTAACACTATGGATGTTTCGTTAACAAAGTTGCTTCTTCTGCCATTAAAATTAGACGATAATCTCAAATCTCGGCATCAAGCTGAACATCAGCTTCTAAACAACTTGTTTACATCTTAAAATTACGTGGAAGTTTCTTGGGTGTGGCTTCAGTACTTTTGAAGTACATCGCAGAACGACAAAGAAACAGATCTTCTGAAATATTTATTAGAGTATCGAATAAACCACAACATAAAATTAAAGTTCAACTTGTATAACTTTGTACTTCGCTAACTTTGCGTTAGAAACATTCCGTTTTCACTATAGCAGCAATTCTGATTGACAGCAAATTTAGAGTGAATTATTTTGTATAATAACTGTGCGTTTTTTAAAGCTTACAGTGTTGCAAATGCTTGGAAATGGAAAAATTGAACTTAATTCACGAATTAAAAGTTTCGTTAATAACGAAAGTTGGGAATAAATAACAACCTTGCAAAGAACTGACAGTTAGACGAACAAAACATCGACAGTAGATGTTTGCTAAAAACTCTTTCAAGTGTACAGGTACCTTTAATAAGAAAACACTTGTTAGGGAACGAGAAAACCAAACGTTGTCAATTACACCTTCAGAAGTTGGAGAGGAGATGTCCACACACACCCAAAAATCAATTCCTACTATCCTCAACTCACTATCCACTAACATACCCCACAATGTCAGAAATCCCGTCAACCAGAGTCAGATAGCCAAAAACTGGTAAATGAAAGGGGAGATAAGAATTTTTCATCTCAAAGTATTATTTTTATTTAGAAGGGAACTGGTTGTATAAAAAACTGTTTCATATCTGACAGTGATCAAGATAGTAATTACAAAATTGATTAATATTTTTTGGTGGAGCTGTTTTTCATTACCAAATGGAAATGCTTTCGATGAAATTATGTTTTTTCTGTATTTTTAACGAAAAGTCTTTCAAAGGCGGAACACTTTCTTTTTTAATTTTCTTAAAATCTACTTTCATTTCTAAACTCATCGGTGAGGATAGTAAAAGTTGTTACAATAGTCAACTCCCATTTTCAGGGGGAAAGTTTTCACCGTAAGAACTTGAGTTAAGCGATCAGAACTTTTCGAGGGAATTTCCCCGGGGTCTGAGGTAAGTGTTTTTCTATAGGGTTCGTACATCATAGGCCGCCCACGGACTCTTCCCAACCACCATTAAAATCGACGTTCTACCTAACTCGTCAAACTTCTCCTATTATACCTTGTGAAATTTTAACGCGGGCCTCCACTTGCACCTCTTCCCGCCACTCTTCACTTCTTTTTTTCTTACTATTCCTGGGAAGCGTTACTTTCCCATAAACCGCAATGGCTCTGTCCACCCGCATCGCCGTCAGCCATAACGTCGCTTCCAACTGGGGAATCTGTACAAGGAAAAAAACAGAGAGAGCGGTGGGTTGTGGATCTCTCGTCTCTTCTTTTTTTCTTCTTTTTTATTTTTTACGAGGCCGTTATCTGGTTGCAAGTGACGATTATTCCGGAGCTAAGCCTTGTTCTATGCGGGCTGAGCCTCAGCCGATTCCATTATGTTCCTCTACTATATTTGAGCAGCCCTTTCGCACCAGTCAACGACCGTTTCCCAACTCCCTCTCGAAATCCCGTCTAATTTAATCCGTTCCTGTCGGTGCATTCAGAGCAGATCCCTCTTTCCCATTGGCGTTCCTTTGATATTCATTGACGCTTTCGAGTGTTAGTTGCGTTACGAGTCCCCTAACAACGGCTCCGGAGTTCGTAAATTATTAGCGATGAAAGGAGGTCATTTAAGATTTCCAAGAGCGACATCGATTAAAGCTGCTTTAAACGCGGCCCATTCGGACACATCTCCCCGATGCACATGGGTCTCTGAACCCAAGTGAACCTCCGAAGTTGAATATTCGAATTTCTGTTAGAGAACGAGAAAGTGGAATGATAAATTAATGATGTACGAAAATTTATACGAAAAAAAAGTTGGACAACTAAAAACAAATTGAGGATCTTCCAGAGAAGCCTACTATCCGGAATCCTCATCGAGAAATGGTTTACTATAGTCCCTTCATTATATTTGTGAAGATACGTGATCACAGTTAACCAATCATTATCATATTCTTTCTTCAATAGAGCTATTGCTTGATCTTGGAATTGTCGTTCTAAGTTACTTCATGTGTTTACATCCTATTTCCTCGCCCTACAATGTTTTTATTTTTATTATTTTTATTGGTTTTCCAATATTAAGAATTTATTTATTTTCAGTTTGTTAAAAAGTTTGTTTTTAGTCGCCCATTTCTCTTATCGTTTCAAACAATGGGTTAAGCTTAGTGGTAAGCGAGGCTTCGGTTTCCTTAACAATATTGAACACTGAGTGAGATGAAATACCTTCTGCTTCAGCCGTTTTGCGATAGAGATAGACGACTTGAAATAAAAAATAACATTCCAAATGATTCCTCTGGATTGACTCTTCAAAGTTTTGTTGGCAAAAATGAACAACAGATTCAGCAGCCGCCATATTCAGAACGGAAGTACAAGGAATAACTAATGCTCAATCGTTCACCTTATATGGAGTAGTCACATGTCTTCACAGATATAATAAACGGACTATAGTAATTGTTTTGCAAGATACAATTATAATTAGGAACACGGCCATGTTTTATCTTTTAGCAATAATAATAATAATAATAGTAATAATAAAAAATGTAGAGAAAGAAGCACTGGGTAACCTTCCAGAACTTGTTTCAACCTGCCACCATCTGATACAGTCTGAGAGAGAAAATTCCTCTACGATTGCGACAATCAGTGAATTTATATCCTATAGAAAGTATTTCCTAACTAAAATACTGACCATTCTTAATAGGTTACCACCGAATGAACATCGGTGGAAATTCCTCTACTGAATTTAATTTACACGGCGTCTATGTAGTTTCGTTGTTCACGTTTTCCTGTTAATTCCTGAACCGTTAATTTTAAAACAAAAGCTCTTTTCATTTAAACTCCTCTTGGAACTTTATAGACAAAAGACTCGAGTGTATATCTGTAGAATGAATTATTGCACGAATGAAACTTAAAAATTATTATTTCAATTTTAGTGAAAGATTGACACCAGAGAGAAGTTGACTCCGTTGGAATTTATTAATCAAAGAGAATTCAGCGACAATAAGAGAATATCGCTGACTTTTGGAATTTGAGTAGTTGAAAAATGTGTTTAACTTGTTTCCTTTTCATCGATGGTTTTGATTTAATGAGGCTGTAATGGTATTATCTTAGAAGCTCTTAATCTTCTGCGTCACGGTGTTTCTTTTGCCAGTACGTTTTAGGTTGAATCTACACTAAATAACTTCTTAGATGTAAACAAAAATACAAAACAAATGATGGTAGCTTACGTAAATGTGTTACAGAATTCAGAACTTAGGAAATAAAAATAAACAAGCTTTCTGGAATTGCATTGTGTACAATTATATCAGTCATTAATAGAAGTTAAGTAATGCTTCTATAATAATTGTGTATAGTAACACAAAGATTAAAATGGTACGCCGACGCACACATTAAAAATAAACATACAATATTTGCAATAAAAAAGAACGATTATTCTTCTTTTTTCGATTCTTTTTGAGAATCTTTTACAAGTTACATCTTCATTTAAGCTGACATGGATTATACAGCATTTGGAGAGTCAGAGTCGAGGCAGAGTCACGTGGGGGATAGAAATTGGTTCTGTTGCATAAAAATAATGGGGAAAGGGAGGTGAGAAAAAAAAAGTAATCCTTTATTTGTTGTTAAATATTGTATTGGTAGATGTTCTGAGAGTGTGTCATTGTAATATTCAGCGTCATTAAGGATAAACAGGGATTCCTTGTACTTTCTAAGGAAATGGTCCTTTTCCCTGCAAACAATAACTGCTTCGTCGAAGTTGATTGAAATTATTTGAACGAGTACAAGTTTAGTAATTATAATCACGATTGTCCAGCGCGTATTGGTGTTGGTAAAGCCATTTAGATAGTTTCTGACGCGTTTCTCCAAAATATTTGCATTTTGGGGAATGCAAATATTACGTTAAAATATTCTACAGTTTTAACACAAAGATTGAACTGAAAAAAAAAAAAAAAATTATATCTTTTTGTAACTGCACGAAATAGGACTCCTCTTGTCGGTACAGTCACTTCTCAGTGTTCGTTCACCCACAACAAAACACGGAATCGGGATTTAGGCTACTTTTTAGTAGTGAATCATTCCACTAACACATTCCTTTCGAGATGTAGTGCTCCTTTTTTTTTCCCTTCATTCCATATAACATCGTCAATTACCGTTAAAACTTTTAATTTTGCTCTTAATTCTGCTTCTGGGCCAATTGTAATAAATTCTTTCTCTCTGAAAGAGATTCTTTTTTAGTTTGTTTCCCCTCACAACAGATTTGAAGCGAAGGAGAACTTTGCTTTTAACTTCGTCGGACTCATATCTTTTTCATGTAATTACAGCGTCAGCAATTAAGGAATAATCAATTCTGCAACTGAAGAAGCGAATGCAGTAGGATTTAAACAAAAAAAATAATAAATGATGAAATGTAGCTACGAAATAATAATAATAATAAAAAAAAAGTATTATCGCAGTAAATGAAATAGAAAAGTTCGTTTTCTGCTTCATTTATCGTGATTCAGTTAATCTAATTATGCAATAATGATTAAAAAAAGGAATTCCGTTACAATTACAGCGAAATTTCGGTTGCTCTCTCACATAATTATGTATCATAAGTTATGTTTCTAAGTTAAATCGCGTCTGAAATTAGCGATGTTTATAATTCTTAATTCAGTTGGGACAGGAGCAGAATTATTAAGTAACATGGATTAGTTCGTTTCTTAGAAAAACAAATGGAACATCAGTTAAAGAACGATTACAGTGGTTACTTCCTAAGAAAAACATTGTAATATTTTGATTTAAAAGTAACTCTGAATATTTTCAAAGGAATTATCTTTCTTCTTTCCGTTATGTATTGGTAATTGTATTACACTTTTTGGTATATTTATTTCAGGGATTAATGTTGTGGATTTCACAGGATTACTTTTTATTTGATTGTTTTTGTTCTCGGCGGCCGTTCCCGAGAGCGAGAATGATTACCCTTTAACTTTCGCAGTCTGAGCCAAACATCAAGGGTAAATTCTTCTGATGATTCCTAATAAAGATGAAACAGCTGTTCAGGATTCCCGTTGACGTTGGCTCAGTGTGCGAAAGCATATTTACTGTCCATTTGTGTTTTTTTTTTATTTACAAAATTAAGAATTCGTTACATTTCCATTCATTGATTCATTGGTGTAATTTTGTCCATTTGAAATGCTTGAAGAAGCAAGCCAATAAAATGGTTTTATTTCGTTTACTATTTTTAATTCGATTTGTTCAAAACGAAGATGATTTGAAGTCTGTTTTCTCAAAAAAAAAACTTTTTTGTTCGTTTGATTCAAAATACAGTGTAATCAGGGCCTTTGCTGACCTGCAATGCGCCTTTGTGCAAAACTTTTTTTTTTCCCCGCCCAATTCTCTTAATAATTTTACTTGCTAAATTTTTTATTGAAAAACAGGACAGTAGTTAAGAATAGACGGCAAGTTTGAAATAACTACGACTATTTTATTGGTGTTCAGATTGGAGAATTAATTTGTAAAACGTAATTTGACGCTCCCTTCCCCCTCTCCCTTCTTATGGTATCTTTGTGCAATGCACAACTTGCACATCTGCTTGCGGCGGTCGTGGCTGTAATCGTATAATAATGATACAAGATTATATCTATTATATATTGAGTCCTGATATTAAAAAAGAAATGCTATCTTGAGATGATGAATATTTTAATGAATCCCTTGATTTAATAGAACATATCTCGTTATAGGTAAATTCAAGGGAACTGATTGCCATTAGATTCCAGCTTAGCAAATTTGAAAGAATTAAGATTCCTTTTATTCAAGGATTCTTATTTTATTTATTTAGTTAGTACAAGAATATAGAAGAAGAGAAGACAAACTGAGACTCTAAACTTCGCAGATTAATACTTTAGAGGGATTATTGCATTGAAAAGCCTTACGTGATGTCAATGCATTGCTGATAATTTTAAAAGAATAACAAACACACAGATAAAATTAATAAATAATTATTTAAAAAATATATTACATTTGGAGGGATTAAAAAAATTAAAGAAAAATTGTAAAAATACCATCAAAAATAATAAATAATTATTATATAATAATTATTAATTTTATCTGTGTGTTTGTTATTCTTTTTAAATTATCAGTAATGCATTGACATCACGTAAGGCTTTTTAATGCAATAATCCCTCAAAAATATAAAAAAAAAAGTAATTGCGAAGTTTAGAGTCTCAGTTTGTCTTCTCTTCTTCTTGTATTCTTTCCATCTTTTGAACTTTTATTTTCAAGTTCATTTTTACGATGAATTTCGTGTGAAAAAAATGAAGCTCTAGCTTTAAACAGAAAACTACTAAAAATCATCTTTTTTTTTTTTCCCTGGAAACAATTTTGCAAATTTTCGCAAGAAAAAAAAGAGCTCCTACTGGCATATTGGAGAAAAGTGAACTCTTCTGAATTTCTTTTTCTTTTTTGAAGTTATGATTCGTCATTGAATTGCAATGACTTACTTTGCTTAACGCGCCATAATTAAAACATAGATTTGGCGGTTATTCGGATATAAAGGAACAGTATTTGCTGGAATATTGAAACCGATGCATTTTAATTGTTTACTTGTTTACACCTATCCGTTAAATATATTACGTCATCCCTTAAAGCGATATCTTATCTTTGTTTCTGCCGGAAACTGTTGAGAAAACACTCGTTTTATTTACTTTTGTTTTATTTACTTAAGTTCCTTTAAAATTGGTAATTCTGATCCATTTAAATATCGTTTATCTATTTTTAAATTCTTTAATTAAAATACCTACAAAGAATTTCGATGCCAAGCTGTATCTCAAAACTGATTTGGTTTTATTTTTAATATTTTCAGGTTTCTTCTTCTTCTTTTTTTCATTCTAATGCTTATTTCTACTTTTTTTTAATCGGAATTAATCGTTATAACCTTTCTGAATTTAATTTATCCATTCCCTTCGTCTGTACACAACGGAAAACGACTAATAAGACATTGAAGTAAAAGTGTTTTTATCATCTTCCATTTGAAACGAATTAATCTCCAGATTTCAAAACATTTCGGTTGATGAAAAAAAGAAAAAAAAAATCGGATGTTTTTGATTCGCTAGCAATAACGAGAAATTGATATCACGTGGAAGCATATTAGATTTCAGCATGGAGAGATGGAGGCAAGGGTTTTTTTTTTCTCAAAATATTTTCGAAAGTTGGCGAAAAGTGCTTTTTTTTTTTATTTAATATTTTAGCGTATTTTATAAAATCACGAAATCATTTTTTTAAGGAAATGCTAAGACAAAGTAGATTTAAAATTCTTTCCCCCCCCCCCTTTTTTTTAGATATAATATAAGTTATCTGGAGTTGGCAGCAAACACGTATGTTGCCTATCAATCATCTATTGGTAACTGCTTACCGGGCGGATAGAGGTAACGCTGTTAAACAAAGATAAAAGACCCAATAACTGTTAACTCATAAATTCTAAATATGATCACCAGGATTAACGGGAAATAACATTAAGTTGAAAATTATGTTAGTTTCGTTAAAAAAATTTAAATTGTCTTGATTTTTAAAGGTTGCGAGCTGGACAACTTTTTTTTTTCCAGACGAAATTTAACACAAGACTGATTTAGTTATTTATTTGCTTATTTTTTATTTTATTTTTTCAGTAAATAAACTTTCGATCTCCTCTCTTCCAACTTCAAGGTTGAAGTATTGTTGAAAGTACTTTTAAATTGTATTTGTCTGATATCGTCGTTGCAATGGTTAAACTATTACTTCGGTAGCCAAAAGCTTTATCTAATTTTTAATCAACAAAGTTTTGTCAAATTAAATGACCAAATTAAATGGATTCGTATCCAATGGGTTTTGCCAAAGATGTTTCCCCTACGCTACAAACTTGACTGCCATTTCTCTGTTAAAAGTTGGTTTCTTGGCAATGCCTATCTCTGTAACAGGGAAGCTTATGAGCAGCTAATTCTGTTGGATTGGCCAAAAAGTTCGTTCGATTTTTAAATAAAAATAAAAGACACATTTTTCATTTAACCATTTTTTTTTTTTTGAACAATGTCTTCAACGGTTTGTTCCTTTACCTTCTGCCATCTTCATAATTCATCTTCCCACAACTTTTTATCTTTTTGAGCAAAGAAATGTTCCAGATGCCAAAGGGGTCTTCCAGAGAATTGATTTTTTTATTAAGAGAATTTTGTAAAGACCGAAATAAATGAAAATCCAAAGGTGCAATATCTGGTGAATAGAGCGGATGAATCAGAACTTCCCAGCCAACCTGTAACAGTCTTTGACTGGTCATCAAAGAAACATGCGGTCTTATGTGCTTGTTTTCTTCCATCTTCAATATTAAACTGGCGACACAAAATTCACCAATTTTGATCAGTTTTTGTTTTAAATGCACGCTGATATGACATCTGTTACAAGACAATCTAACATCTTCCGAACGACAATAAAAACACTTAAGCGCTACTAGACCCAACTTACATAAAAGAAAACCGAACGAACTTTTTGGATAATCCAATACTTATAAGATATGTCTTACTTTCCAACGACCGTCGCGTCGTCTGGTTTTTCAAGGACGGAATGAAAACAACTTAACCAAAGTTAAGTCTACGATGGCTGTGAGACTAAACTACGTTACCAAGACGAGTCATTGTTGTAAATGTTTGTCCGTTTGATGTATTGTCCCTTTCACTGAGCTGAGTTATGCTGGGGCGGAACCGGGCTGAAGAGGGTGTTGAAACCCGAAACGACGCCGACTCCGGTACCCAGCAAATAATCTAAAATCAGCTCAGTGAAATTTTTGTTGTTTAGTTATCTTGTGTTTTCTAAGTTTTTCTTTGATGTTTTAACATTGTACGCACGTTAATTTTGATTTCATTACTGATTATTTATGTTTTTAATTTTAGTTATTGAGAAATTGAAATATTGATAGTAAATTCTATTACGTCATTACTAAAAAAAAAAAAAAAAAAAATCACTTACAAGAATGTGGTGAGTGTAAACCCTTTTGAGCCTTGTGTTAGTCACCTTGAATGCTACTTGGACTTACGGTTGAGCTTTGTTTGGTCGCAGCTGTTTTCACGATGAGGTTTTAAGGTTTTAGGCATCGGACTCAGAATATCCACGTTGCTTATTTCGTCTCATTACTTTGAGAATATTAGGCTTGAATTGATTATTTGAGAAAGGAATCGATTGTACTTGTTAATAATTATATTAAACAAATACTTTAATCATTAGATTTATTATATCATTATTATTTTTTGATTATTTATATTCCTATAATTTCAGTCTGCAGAAGGTTTGTTAAAAATCTTTTTTGTTTTTGTTTTAATTTATCTAGTAACATTAAATCAGTCTTTATAGTTTTGACTTCTTCGTAAATATCAATTACTTAACTTATAAGTAAGTTTAAAAAAAGAAGATGGAGAATATTTCATTATATTTCATTTAATGAAAAAGATCATCTAATTATAGAGGGTGTATACAGTAGAACATCATTATAACGGACTAATATGGGCTGAAGGTTGTCCGTTTTAATGAAAGTCTGGTTTACAGCAAATAATTCCTACAGCGGTGTAATTCAGCAGGGTTTACATCAATGAAAGTACAGTAGTTAGCTATAAAAAGTGTTTATTACATATCAAATAAAAAACAGCCTTCAACATAGTAGGTTGAATTGAAAAAGTACGTATGCACTGCATTAATCTTTAGAAAAAGAAGGTCCAGGTTCATGTTGATTGCTTACATTTATTGGTTTCAAAAAGTAATTTCTTTTCTGCTGGCTTTGTTTGCTGCTTATTTCATCAGTTAATAACTGACGGAGGTGTTCATAATATGTAAACCCATTTTCATTTGCCGATTGTTCAACATATTGAATAACAAAATTTAAATGGCCTTTCACTTCGCGCACCTTAATTGTAGGCTGACAATTTTTTTTTAAACTATCCGTTATAAGCGATATCCGTTATAATAGGGTCCGATATAATGAGGTTCTACTATATATACATAAGAATTTCATTTTTTTTTTTACATTTTAACATCTTTTTCACTCTCTTTAGTTATTTGTGATAATTTCAATCTAAACATAATTAACATTGCTTTCTCTTACGTTGAATTTTTTTTGTAATTTTAATCGTTATTCAATTGTAACTAATTCTTTTTTTTTTCTGTTTTCTTTTAGGTAAGTCCCATTTGTTTTCATTGCATTTGTCTTGGTTGATAAGGTAAATAGAAATCATTTCTTTTTATTCTGTTGTCCTAAGTATTTTTTTTTTTACAATATACTGTTATTATTATTATTATTATTAGAGAAGAAGCTTGGATAAAATTCAGTACCAATACTGGTAAACAAATAAAAAAAAAAATACAGTAAACTCCCGATTATCCGCGGAATTGGGTGGCATGGATATGCAAATTCATCGGATAATCCGAAAAAGGACGAAATTCAACACAAAAATGCTTTTAACATGTTTTTTTTTTACATTAAAATGGCAATGCATACATTATAAACAATTATTGTATTTTAAATTATTTATTTATTTTTAAATTTTATTATCACGGGAAGGCTCTCCGTAATTTAGTGTAACCTGCCGGCCTCAGTTCCGCCCACAAGGTCGTTCTTTCAATTGTTTGTCTACACTTACTTTGCTAGCCTCTTTTATTGTTTACCTTATTCTAGATTTTTTTTTTTTTTTAATTCCAGAATTTATTGTACAGTAAAAAAAATGGAAACAGGAGAGGTCCGCGGATAATTGGGAGTTCACTGTAGTTTATTCCTATCAGTAATTCGTAAGCTGATGCCATTGTCATGTGAGCAGTCAGTCTCTGTAACATATTTTTACAAAACAGATTTATTTATAGTTATTATTTGTTCGTATAATCTTTAATACCTTGACAGAAATAGAATTTTAGTATCAAAGTGTTTTTCAAATACTTGATTCTGTCTGCTTCATCACATCAATTACTAATTCATTTCTTTAAGATTTGGTTAATATTTGAATATCTGTAGGTTGTACGAAGACTTAATTCTATATTTCTCAGTTGTGTTTCCATATTTCTTTCTTTCTTTTTTTGTTTTTCTTTACTACTAAGTGTATATGTTTTCATTTCGCAGTTATGAAATGTGTTCTGTGTTGTTGGCAGTTGGACAGGTAGGTTCGTGTCACGAGCGGGAAATAGCGACAAATTATTAACACCGTTAGAGGACTCAGGGAAGAAGAAGATATTGGGAAGGCGACAGTGGGTGTGTTCTGTACTTTATTATCGCGTTCAGATTTCCTAATAGAACTTTGTTGAAAAGTGTGGCGTCGTCACCTTTTAAAATTTTAAGGCCCATTTAATGCTTTCATTTTTTAAATTTTTAATCTTTCGCAAGGAGAATTTTCAAGCAAGTCATCATTTTGGACAATTTGCGAAGAGCGCAGGGAAAAGTTTACTCCCAAGTTTGTTAAAACTCTCAGCTAATGTTTTTACGACACTCATGAAAATAACATGACATTTCAACTATTTAAAAACGTGTAAATTTCAGTCACTTAGGGCGCTACGGACATCATCGCAGTCAATTGACATTTGCAATGTTTGACTGAATGACTTCTGATTAAAAGTATGAAATATAAAGAGACAAATTAAAAGAGAAAAAAAAAGCCAAAGTTTTTGCTTTTTATTCTCTTTTTCTTACGATTATTAGTATATTTTCCAAAGGAAACGTTACCTGACCTCTAACCATATATATCCTTTGTTCACGTAAGGTTATATGTAACATGCGGAGTGTATGTAACATACTAAATACTTGCTATTTTTTATTTAAATAGATTAAAATTTTTAACCTCAAATTATTTGTGTTTTTTTTATTCTTCGAATTTTTTATTTTTTAATGGTTTAATTAACTTAAAATCTCAAAGTATTTCTTGAATCTTATCATTTACTGAATTATATTTGATTGGTGAAGAACATTCTTTAATAAATTGTCAAAAAATTTAGCGCCTGTTTGTAAATTTCCAGGTGATTCTACCGCGAAATAAAAGAATCAGGACTGTGCTAATTGAAATGTCGTCAGAGGGACTCGGGGACAGCCGTTTCGTGCTTATTAAGCAGAAACACTCAGAATTACCAGTTTCCAAAGTAATTGGAGGATGTGTTTGGTGTGCACTTCATGTCTCAGCAGGGATTTTAATTGGGCCAATGTGTCTTGGATAAAAGAAAATCTTTGATACAAACAGACAATGAGGCTGATTGATTCCAGCGCCCAGGAAGAAAAAAGGTACCAGTCCATCTCTGCCTACTCAGGACCTCCCAAAAAGAACAAAACAAAAAAAGCAAACCACATTTAAAAAATTTTAAATTATTTAAAACTTTGTTACATACGTAAGATGACTTTTAGCCAAAAATCTGAAAGTTACTATTTTTTGTTATTTGATGCCCACGGTCTTGAAATGAGTTAATATCTTATTTGTTTTCTGAATAAATCTAATTGATAAGTGCTAATAAGTATGAAACAATCCTCCTTGAATTCTTGACAAAATCTGTATTTGTGATTTTCTATTTTCGTGATTTCACATGTACATATTAAGCCTCTTTCATTGGTTTTTTTCCCCTATTTTTTTTTGAATTACCCTTGCTGACTCAGCGATTCGCCTAGGCTTTCTTTGTATCGGTTTATTTGAAGTAAAAAAAAAAAAAAATTCTTCTTTTTGTTATTTTTTCCTGGGAGATTAGAGCTGCTCTACTTGGGACTTTTGTGACACTGAAAACCTTCTTTTCTTATTAGCTGGAGTCTCTTGATAGAAGCAGAAGTTGGCTTAGGGTTTTCCAATGAAACGACCAAGAAGTGGAGGTCGTTAGTTCTGTGGCTCTAATCCCTTTCCAGCTAGAAGTCAAACAATTTGAATGGAGATTGTAATGAAAATCAGCTCATTCCAGAAGATCTTCCATCGAAGGGAGGAGGACGGGGGTGGTGCCTGTGGTCAGCTGCAAGCAGGGGGTTTCTTTCTGGACGACCGCCAGGGCGCATTTCCTTCCACCCTTGGCACTTGGATGCGATCCAAGACCGATAGATGGCGGTCGGTGCAACGGAGAGGGGGTTTGCTTGAGTTCAACAGACAAGAAACTCTTTACTTAGCTCCAGGGGTGATCATTACTCCCACGCAAATAACTAATAACAATAATTAACGCTTGCATAAAGAGTTTAACGAAATCGACTATTTGCCGTTTAAAGTCGCCATCAACCCTTTTTTCTTCATCTTATCCTTATTTTGCTTGCAAAGGATAAAAAAAAAGGAATGAAAAGAAGCAGCCAGGTGAATATAGTAAAGCTTTTTGAACATAATCCTAAATTATTCGCACCGTACATTGGGTTTCATTTTACAGAAAGACAAAATAAATTCCATCACCAAGTTAGAAATTTTCCTGTTGTAGTTCACTGTGCGGGGCATCATTAACGTATTTGTAAATTTATTTTTAAATCCCGATATCTGGAAATAGCTTGCGTTCTTACTATTTTAAAAGACTTTGATATCTGTTACTACAATTAATGTATCTTTTAATTTCAGCTTTTGTTTAACTTCGGGGAATGTTTTAAATAGAGCCTTACATCTCTCAAGATATGAGAATTTCTTTGTACTTATACTTGCGCTGCTTGTATTTTTGTGGCTAATGGTTTAAAGAATTACACATGATTGTCTAGATGCTGGAGAAGTCGTTTCAACCCCAGGCTGAAATCTTTAATTTTTCCTTGATGTTTCAGTCTTCCATAGTGAACTCTAGGATCACTGTGACCCTTTTTTCGTTCTTCTGGAATCACAGCTGGCAAAGGAGGGTAAATTGCCATTCACTGTCCAATGTGGTCCATGAGCTTCTATCTCCTTAACAATGACTTAAAATGTATTACATTAGCTAAGCAAAAGATTTCGAAACTATAATCCTAATTGGAAAACACAAAACAAAGCAATCGGAAGTATCCTGATTAACCAAGATTAATTAGACATTTTTAATTTTCTGTTGGTTAACTTTAAGTGAATTTCACTCCTTTAGTAAAAAAACTACGTATTACCTTTTAGTAACGGGTTAGGATGTTATAACGGTTATTAAGAATTCTGAAAATGGAAACGATTAATTAGGTTTAAGGTAGGGACAGACCGAAGCTCCAACGCATACCAAGGCACATGTGGACAGATATTTGGATGCGTTGGAATCGATGTGTACGGCGTTAGCGAACGCACCCCAACGCATTCCAACGGTTTCCAATGCGATTGTTGGCGTTGGCCTACGTTCGGTCATTTAGCGGTACTTCAAACAGATGTTTGATTTGGTGTGGACGAGTTAAAACGTTTTTAGTCGTTGGCAGGTATTCTCTGGTATTGGACGTATTGTTTATTGCTTGTATGGAATGGGACGATGATTTGTCTCAAACTAATTCAACTAAACCGGGATAATCCTATATTGTGGGATCCTATCAATAGAAATTATAAACTCTCAAAAAAGAAGATAGATATTTGGCATAGTATTGCAGTTGAACTGCGAAGCTCATCCAGCAAATTACTTGTATTGTAGGCACTTCTATTTTTATCTGGTGTTGTCATGCACCAGCGTCTCGGTTTACGTTTCTTTTTTTTTTCTAAACTAAAGAATTCACAACTAAAAATCTGGCACTTGCACATAAATCATCTCACTTGATGACATTACGAGACGATCAGTTCAAGACCTTGCCGCATAAAATGACCGAACCACAACCAACGGTTTCCAGTTCAAAACTAAATCCGACGTGGACGACAACATTTTATCAAAATCAAAATCATTTCCAATCGTTTCCAATCCCAAAACCAACGAGCACATTCGGCCGATTCTTGACTTGAGAAGGCTGCCTCTCGACAGCGAAACGTCGTTGTATTTCAATTCATGTCTATAAATTATTTTTCTTTAATCAGGTGTATGGCTTATTTATTGTATTCAATGATATTCAGTGCACGTAAATTCATCGTATTAGATATTATTTTCTATTTTATATGTGTATTTTAATATATTTTGTATATATCAGATTCGAAATGTAAAGTCATGAACACAGTCACCCGGTTTTTGCGAATTATGGTATTTTTAAATTTATTATTATTACATGTCATTCGAATTGTTATTTTTTTTGAAGATATAGACCTAATACCTACTTTAGTGTATTTATAATAGGATTTTTTTTGAATTTAATCTCAACGTGCAAGTCTAAAATTCGCTTGATTTAAACAATAAATGGTATTTGTAAATCGAAGTATCGTATCGCTTGTAAGATCTTCTACAACACACCATTTGGTCTTTTAGATAGAGGCTTATGTACTATTAAGAAGATAGTTGCAAAATTCTTTTACTGCTAATGTAGAATTTTCTATGGATGTCATCTACTTTAGCATTTCACATTTCGATTAACAAGATAGTATTTTATGATTTCGACTTATAAACATACAATGGCTTTACAACCATTTGTCTTTTTAATTTTTTCCCATACACCGAAAGAGACAGCCACAACTTCAAAACCTCAAGTCATTTCTTTTTACCTTTTGCTCTTTTTTGGATACGAACAAGAAACTAGAAAATGAGGTTTTTTTTTTCCTCCAGCTATAAATAGATCCCTCTTCCATCTGTTTAATCGGGGGTAATCAAACGAAAAGCACTGTCAAAGTAACTGGGTCCTCTAAACTCTAATCGACAACTTCAAGCATGATTTTCGAGAAATCACGCATCCGAGTTAACGAGAATTCTCCTTCAGAAATAGACAATTTGTACTTAATTCGGGAAAAGAAAAAAAAAAAAACGCAAATCACGACATGACCTTTTCGAAGATGTCATTGAAAGTTCTATTGATCTCGTAAATTGAAAATTCTTTCGGAAAATCCAAAAGAATCTGTATAGAAGTTTCTGGAAGCTTAACGAAAGACGAAGGATTTTTTTTTTAACCTCCTCCTTGATCGAATCGCTTTTAAATGTAGATTCTTGATTTTTTTTCTCCTCTTCTTCCTTCTTTCTACCTCTTTTAGCGTTGGGGGTATGATTTCCTGAAACGAGGTCTCTTTTAATCTGTTTCTTTCTGGTTCTCTCTGTGTCCGCATCTTTGGTAACCAATTAAGACGACCAATTAAGACTTTGCTCTTAAGCAAGGGAGAGAGAGAGGGGGAAATGCATTAAGAAGAAGGGCTGAATAGAGAAAGGGGGCTTTTCAAGAATCCGCTTTGTTACAAGATGAAGCCACCTCAGAACACCACAGACATGAAGGATTTCCTCCGCAGAACGAATACGTAAACATGAGGAAAAGTCATCTTTTTTATTTTGTTTTTTAAATTGCTTGCTCGTTTTCAATGTAAAACTCCCTATGAAAACGCAATATTTGTAGAGAAGCAAGAATTCTTTAAACCTCTGTTATTGAAATCCTTTATTTTAACTTACTGTCTGTTTCATTGAGAGACCTTCTCGTAAGACCAACAAATCCGTTTTAGAAACTGTACTTATGGTATTTGAGAATAATTTTGAAATTACTTTGCTGTAATCGGGCAGAGGCGAGCGAAATCTTACTATTCATTAATTTTTTCTATTGTTTGTTCAATTTTTAAAACCACATTTTTATATCATTATAAATGTCACTATTTGTAATATCCTTTTAATGTCTAACAAATGGATGTTGATCATCCCGTATTTTCCTGATTTCACGTAATTTACGCGAGAATAGTCTCTATCCATGTCTTCTCACAAAATATTGAAATATTTAAATGAATTATAATACGGGGAAATGCATGAGACTTTTACTACATCTTAATATAGTTTTAATAAATTGAAAACAGTCAATAAACAAACAATAAATTCATTATGTAGCATTTTCCTAGTGACAGACATTAAAAATACTAAATTCCTTGAGACCTGCTGAAGAGGCTAATGGCGAGATCTCGTGTTTTTCGTAATTCTCGCGCAAACGTGATCGTCAACATCCATCTGTTAGACATTAATAACCATCAGAAGTAAAAAATAAAAAAAAGGGTGGAAATTGAAATAAAACAGTACTAATTCGCAAATCCGTTTTTCTGTGATTAAGATACTCAAGGCTGTTTACTCTAGGAAGGTTTGATTTATTTATTAACAGGAAGATGTTTAGTTTATTTTGCAGGATATCGGTCAAACGCAAAAAAAAGGTCACTAAAGAGCACTGTTCGCGGCTTCTTAAACTATATACCTTAGGAACACTATGAACAAAAAAAAAAAAAAAGGAAAACGTTCTAACAAGTTGTAATTACTCCTACTCCTTCCTTTAGCACAACTAATTTGGGTCTTAGCACATTGAAAGTTTAGTACGTCAACTGTACCTCTCTTTCTTATTTACTTGGCTTTTCCATATTGGAAAAGTGTCCTTTCGAAACAGGCGACGGCTGGCGTAATTCAACTAGGTGTTACGAAATTCAACTAGGTGAAAATGGAGGCGATGTGATTAATGTCAGGGGGGGGTGGGAGGTGGGGTGAGTGGATTTCAGAACGGAATCGGTAAACAGCTCGCAAATCATTGTGTGTTTGGTTTGAAGCCTGCATAATGAATGGATAGAGAAAAGGGTTTGGAGATGGGTGATGAATTCGCTCTTTCAAATGAAATTAATTACTATAAATGTTGACGATGGATTCGGTGTCAAATTAGAGCGTTTCAGTGGAGATGTTGTTCTCGGTTCTCGGACGGTAGACAGGAAAGAGTAGGATCTGTAACAACACCACTGGATATATTAGTGGTTTGTAATTGGATAGCTTGGAAACCCGGATACCAAACAAATTACCCGCCTTACTGATTCACAATAGTGAAATCGACTAACTCTAAGCAGACACTTTTTTGTTTTTGTTTTTTGATAACAATTTCACTGAATTGCATTATATTTAAGTATATGCGATTTACAGAAATTTACATTTACAATTCTGATATGTTCATACCAGAATAGTAAATTTGTTGAGGTGTATTTGCTAAGTTTCCTCTTTTAACACGAACCTGGTTTGATAGTTCTTTTATACATTGTCTTTGTTCACTCTGAGAATAAACACCTGCAAATTGTAATAATTCAATTCGAAATTTACCTATTGCAAAGTGGAGTGCTGTCCTAAATACCTATGATTTGTTTGTTTATTGTTGCTGGTTTTTTTATCTGTATTAAGTAATGTACAGAGAAGTGCTTGATTCGAAGAATCCGTTTAATTCATTTAAAATAAATGTGGAATAAGCGATTAAATTCTACAGAAAGCATTTTATATTCTATATCTGTATTTCTGTTTTGTGTTCCTTGATACCGGAATCATTTCCTTTCATTATTTGCTGTTATATTTCTCATATTTCATTTTTTTTAAAACAATCGACACTTCCGTACTTTGGCGATTTTAACCCAACATTTACAGTATCAGTCTACCTGGCGTTGGAGATTTCCAATTGAAAATACAAACTTTTATTAAACACAAAATTGCAATTATTGTTTTAAACGATTTAAAAAAAAATATTTCTGATCACTTGTAATTGTGTTTTATCATAAAAATTCAAAAAAATCACATTCACATGTTATTAGTTAAGATTAATTTCAATGTTTTCTTTTTTAGCGGCCCCAAGGTTACAGCTTGCCGGTAAAACCGCTAGGGGACCACTCTTGCTTTTGTCCTGTCTGTATGTCACACTGTAGCGGCCAAACGGTTAGAGATATTAGAATGAAACCTTCACCATTGTGCTCAGCATCAAAAAGTAGGGACCATGTACAAAAAAATCAGACCTCTAGGACCACTCCCTGACCCCCAAGGCGTTTTTCTGTCTTGGAGGGAGATCAGGGAGTGGTCGTAGACGTCTGATTTTTTTACACGTGGTCACCTACTTTTTGATGCTGAACACAATGGTGAAGGTTGCATTCGAATATCTCTAACCGTTTGGCCGCTATGGTGTGTGCCATCCAGACAGCATAAAAGCAATGTTAGCGGCCCCTAGGTTACAGCTTGGCTATAAAACATAGGGGACCGCAACCTTCACCATTGTGTTCAGCATCAAAAAGTAGGGGACCACGTCCAAAAAATCAGACCTCTAGGACCACTCCCTGAAGTGGAAGTTGGGGGTCGAAAGTGGTCGCTTCCGATAAAGTTGTGTTTATAAAAGTTTGTTTATAAAATTGTGCATATTATGGGGCCGCTTTGCTTTCGACACTGTCTAAAAGCATTAATTATCTTGTTTTTACTTACCCTTTAATAGTTTTTGACGGGGGGCATTAATTTAAAAGGAATATCTCAAAACAGAGGAAACTCTAGAGAACGAAACAGACAAGTATAAAACAAATACGAAAAGAAAGAGAAAAAGACATTGGAAGTTTCTAGACAGTAATTTCGTGCCTGACTTGGGTTCCAGTAAGTTCCGTCTTCTTCTCTTGATTCGTTGGAAATCGTGGTTTCTTCCTGGTAGAGACTTTTCATTTGTTTTCCGGTGTTTTACGACTCAGAACGAGGAGAATAGTCTCAGGTTTTCCTATAGCCATAGAATCATTTTATTTTCAGTAATTCACCTGAAATATCCATAATTGATGGACTTCTAATAGGAATAGAAAAATAGCTGCCGTCTCGTTTTTTATTTTATTTAATTTATTATTTATCTTTTTTTACTTGAAAAAGTAGTTTGTTTGATATTTTAAAATTAATTCTTCTTTTTTTCTGCTTCCGTTGGTGAAAAGCTTTGATTTAATTCTTAGTTTAATTAAGAGATTATTGATAAAACTTAAATGGAGTCTTTATTTATTTATTTTAATTAAAGCCAGGGTCCAAGCGAAACACATATGCATTCGTTTTTTTAGAATTTTTATCAATGTATGAGGTCAAGCATGATTTTTAAGAAGAAAGCTAGGTATAGTAGTAAAGCTGTTTTTGTTGATTTCTTTAAAACGTCAGGTTTGTTGTGTTTTGTTTTTATTACAATACAAGACTTAAGCAGAAAGGGAAGCATTTTCTTCAATTATATTTATAAGTTCTTAACATTCTACGTTTAAAAACGATTCTGTGTAATTGTATAAAGGTAAAAAGGTAATTCGCGTATAATTTTTTGATAACGTAATGTAAGTTCAACAACAAGAAAAAGTGGGAAGTTGTCAGCAATAGAAAAACAAGGATAAAATCAATCTCGAATAGCGCACTCTTGCGTTTATCGACACGATAGGGCTAAGACTATAAATGGAATTTTAACATAATAGTGAGCGCCTGAGTCGTGAAACCAAGAAACGTTTCAAAGAGGATTTGTTGTTTCGATGAATTCATATTAACATTTTGTGTTTTACTATCAGCGGACTTCAATGATGTCGAATATCTAGCAACGAAAGTTGTATGTTAGTTAAAGAAAGCTCTGAAGCAGAGGAAATGCTCTTCAGATAGATATTTATAAGCCTAAGAAACTGTAGGACTCTGGAATTGGTATCTAACTTGGGACACCAAGAGTTTCTTGGGGGTCTTTACAATTTATAAACTTCCTTAAGTTACAAAAAGAAAGTTTTAAGAGAAGAAATTAAGAATTTTAATAAAGCAAAATTAGATGCATTTTTGTCATGTTCTTCTTCTTCTTCACGTGCCATCTCCATCCAGGAGGTCGGCGACCATGGTTTCCATGGTTTACTATAGGGAAGTTTCCGTGGTAAGGCCCCAATCTTTTCCACGTTTGCAATAGCCATCTTACTAGCCATTGACAATTAATTGGTTCATCTGCCTGCCAGTTGTTCTGTGCTGCCGTTGACATATAAACTGTTCTTCCGCCATCACAGAGCTTGATGTCGTTGCATTCCCAACATCTTTTAAGAAGTCGCCGTTGATTAAAGATTGATTCTTCCGCCGGCCTCTTCACCAGTTCAAATGTAGCCGCTTACAGAGTTCCCGGGGATTCCTGGAGTTCCCACAGGCTATCTCTTTCTCGCGTTGTCCATCCCCCACCACGAGGAGGTAAAGAACTGGACTTTGGGGGAAGTCATGTTATTAGTAGTTAATGTTATGTGTAGTTAAACTTTATGGGGGAAACAGATTAATAAGTTTCTTTTTCGGCTGTGTTTCGTTTTTTTTTCCTTAACTCTTTATGATCATCAAAGCAACTAAAATATATTATTAATTTTGTGCGTCGCTGTTCTGTTTTGTGTCGTTGCTGCATCACCTACATCTTGTAATGAATTTTTCATTTTCAGCCACTCTCTTCATTTCTCTACAATCTCGTGTATCGAATCTTTCACATAATTGCTTGATAAACATCCTTTCTCCTTCATCTTTCGACTTCAAGATCTCTCTCTCTCTCTCTCTCTCTCTCTCTCTCTCTCTCTCCGATGATTGTCTTGAGGAAATTGTTGTGTCGCACGAGATGACCCATCCACTTCAGTCTTGTTCTTTTTATAGCCTTCTGTCTTCACCTACTTCCCGAAGGACTTGTTTATCCTTTCTGTACCAGATTTGAGAAGACTCGAATACACTGCTTCTCAAACTTGGGAGATATGGTGGAAATTACTAGTTAGGAAGTTTCATAAAGTCTTGAATGTCTGTGTATTACTTGTATCGCATTACACAATTATTTTCTTGCATTTGCAGTAAATCAATGAAATAAGTAAATTCGTTAATAAACTCAGTCGATATCGTAAGGAGATGCAATAAAATTCCTAATGGTTATTTGTAATCAAAAACTATAAAAATAAATAAAAGGCAGTTTTCATTATATTCGATTTTCATTTTAAAAGTGATGAAGATGAAGTTTGAAAAACCATTGTTCTAATAATTTTTCTGAATCCAATTAAGGATTCATTAATGCATCACAGAGGAAACAAATCAGAGATTTTTTTTTAACATATTTATCCGCTATGATCAAAATAGTATAAGTTTACTTATCCCAGAAACTCAGACTTTAAGAACAGATGTGGACTATTAAATAATAATAGCGGGACGCTGAGCTGATTAGTTAACGAGAAACATAGGGTAGGGTTTTAGTTGCTTTAAGGCCAGCGCGCATACGCAATGGACAAATGGACACCTGCGGACTCCTATGGACTTTTCCGTGTCTTCAGCTTCAGTTTTGTGACGTCAAATTCCGAAGGAGTCCGCAGACGCAGACCACAGCAGCTTTCAAAGTTTAACTGACGCGGATTCAACGGACAAAGCGGACATGTCAATCAGATAGTTTTCTTTATTAAAATGGAACCAATCAGAGTGGCGGAAACAATCGTTTTTCAGATAGCCAATCACGAAACGTTTTATTCCTCAAACGAGGAAATTAGCAGTCATTTCTTCGCTCGATTCATGTTTTCTTTTTTTAATTTCTGAGTGAAGATTCAAAGGCGTTTGATTATCGAAGTATAGATATTTAGTAAACAGTGGAAGAAAAGGTAATATAGCTTTAAGAGGTTTCTAAATCAAAATGAAGAAGAAATTTGAACCGAATCGATGAACCAATTGAACCGATCGTCTGCTTCTTTCTCGCTGAAATGATCGCAAAATCACTATCTATGATTTCTAAATATGAAGTGTGAATTCTAATTCAACGTTGCATTTATTATTTATCTGTAATTAACTGTTTATTTTGGACTATACAGTTCTTCTATAAATAGAAAAAGTATTTACAAATAAAATGTGTTTACCGTCAACACATCGTTTGGCCTTTATCGCCATTCCCAAAATATGCATGTTAGAACATACAAATTGTAGCTGTGGCAATGCTTGTCCAGTTTGAAGGATATCTCTCACACACACACACACACACACACACACACACACACACCTAACCCTCTTTTGTTTTACTCCAGCCATCACTACAAATGTAGAGTTTCCAAATAATATCTCAGTCATTGCTGAGAAGATCCATTGCCGCGAAAACTGAGGAATTGTGGGAAAGTTTCCTTTCCTTTTCCGGTTTGAGAGCGGTACAACGGACTTAATGCGCCCCAATCGTACGTCGCCGCGAAACGCAAGTCCGTTCTTTAGCGCTGACGTTATCATTTGCGCGTCCAGCGTTATGCGGCACAGATTGATTTTTGTATCGAAGCATGGTTTCCATCTGCATCAGAAAGCCATCGGTTCCAGCAAATCTCATTTGTCTTAAAAATGAAAGCTCTTACAATTAAATTCTGAGGATAAATCGCATCCTCATGAGAGAAGTCGAGGCGCCAGTGAGTTGGTACGATTATTTTCAATTTTTGGAATCTAGCGTAAAGCAGAAAAATAACATAACTTTCATTTACTTATAAGAATGAAGATTAATAGTCTTTTTGTAAATTACTTTGCAACTAACTTTGAAATTGTAATTAGTTGATTTACAACCTCAGAATAAACAGTTTTGTTTTTTAAAAAAATTTCCCATTTAAAACTGCAAAGGCGAAATATTTGGTAAAGTGACGGTAGTTTTCTTTCTTTCCTTGACTATTTTCTTTCTTTCTTTTCGATCGAACGGGAAGCTATTTAAAGATTCCAAAAAAATTAAAATAAGAAAAGCAAATGTAGATTTCGAGCAACTTAATTGAATCACCAAGTTTCCAAGAATTTCAAAGCGCCCCCGCCCCCCCTCTCCGAACCTCTTTCCATCTGTTTACATTTCCATCGGTGCAGGCGATTTTCTTCAAAGATTGTTCTCGAATTGTTTTTTTCCCCCCTTTAGAAAAATTGTTCCACTAGAAAACGAAAAAGAAAAAACCACACTCAAAATTGGTTTTTTGCTTAATTTGTTTTGTTTTGTTTTTATTTTCTTTTGTAATTAATTTATAAAAGCTTGATTTTATTTATCAAAGAGGTTTCAGTTATAGGTTTCCAGTTCTATGATGAAAGAGTTTTGTTGTAATTTTCTTTGCCCCGTTGTAAAGAAATTGATTTCCTTGTAACGTCAACGAAAACAAAGTGATTCGAGTGAGAAATGATTTATTTTCACTGTTAAAAAACGAATAATAAAAAAAGGGGATACGGTAACCCCCCGCCCCCCTTCCCCCCCAAAAAAAAAACAAAAAACAAAACAAAACAAAACAAAAAAAAAAAAAACACTTTTTTTTTTAAAGAATGTAACAAAAATAGACAAAAAGGCGAAAATTCGAAGATTATTTATTTATTTATTCATTTTTTTAACGAAATTATTCGAATTAGTTAAAAAAAATAATAATAATTTGCTATACCTCCAATTGTTTATAACCATAAGGGAAATAAGAAATGTCTGATCAAAGACCTGTCGATCGCTAACTCAATTTTGAATGACGAGGAAAATTAAGAGATCTTTAAATCAAATCAAAAAACGAAAATTTAAAATAAAATTCTCAATTACCGAGTATTACGTAATGCTGTCTGCTACTGTTCTGAAATCCGAAACATATTTGGATCTTTATCCAAAGTTTGTGGATCCAAAATCTTTGTTTGTCGCTGTCGTCGATCTTTAGACGATATTAAAATAGAATTTAGGCTTAATTTCAAATAACATTGAATAAATAAAATGGAAAAATAAGGGGTTTTTCTCTTTTCTATAATTTAAAACTGTAAATGGTATTTGATTGAAAAAGTATGATAAGCATTTTTTTCCCTTGTATTTCACAAGAACTTTATGTAGCTGATTTGGTTTCTTCTATTGATACTTTATTTTTATAAAAAACAATCTTTTACATGATACCAAAATTGTAATATCTGAAAGTTTCTGAATTTTATTAAAAAAGTTATTTAAATTTAAAAAAAATGTATGTTAATTTAATTTTTCACTATTATTAATATAGAAGTGTTATGTATATATATATATATATATATATATATAGAGGAATGATTCTGAAATACTTGAACTGGATTTTCTACCAACTCGGGTACTTCAGAATCTGTACTGGTCACTAATCCATTCCAATCTCTGTTATGGTTTGGGGCTCTCCCTCCAAATTCTACGAAAATATGATTCTTAAGGTGCAAAAAATATTTTCTAAGATTTGTGGATAAGAAACCAAGACACTACTCTACCCACTCTCTCGGGACAAAATACAAAATTATCCCCTTCTATCAAATCTATAAAATACAGTTAACCCCACTCACTCACAAACTATTACATATGAATCTTTGCTCATCCGTTACACTATAAACCACTTCAGTCTCTCACTCTTTACAAGAACTACTCCGGCCCTTACTAATACCTAAAACGAGCTCCAACTACGAAAGAAGAACAGTTCTTCTTCTTCTGTTTCTTTTGTCCGAACTAAATGAACTTACAACAAGTTTAATATCAAAATGTAATTCTTCTAAAAAGAAATTTATATGAATTATTTTTAAATGCAAATATTTTAACTGAACTCTTTTGGATACAACCTTTTCTTATGATTCTTCTATTTTTAAGTTCTGAAATATATCTCCAATGTTAACAATTCTTCGCCTGTTAGGACATTGTCTGCTTTTATGACGGGAAAACCCTTAAGGCAACTGAGTGTCGCATCTGTAAATTGCTGTATATTTTAAGAATAAACTTAGAGGCAGTAAATTATTATTATTATTATCATTAAAAATATACATAAAACCGGACAGTGATGTGGAATTTGAAAAAGCCAATACAAAGACCATACACTGTTTCTGTGAAGATATTGCCAATTTATCCTCACGTCATCAGCGGCAAAATTTAGAAACAATTTAGAAAACAAAAACACAATATTCTAAGACTTTGCTCTTGTTTTATTCAAGAACCACAACCAAACTACCTAAAATCTAAAAACAAAAACGGAATTACTAATATAATTTGTTTTCTAAATTTTGCCGCTTATGACCTGAGGATAATTTGGCCGTATCTTCACAAAAACATATGGTCTTTGTATTGGCGTTTTACAAATTCCACATCACTGTCCGGCTTTATATATTTTAGTAATATAAGTTAATTTTATTCTTATATTCTTTACTTTTTCTAAATTGCAAAAGGTTGATTGAAATCTTTGCTTTGCGAAACTCGAAGAGATGGCTTTGAGTTTGCCGGTTCGCTTAGGTATATATACATTAATATTAAAATTAGAACATTATAAACCACATATAAGTATGCATTTTAAATAGAGCAAAGTACAAATATTATACTTATGGACTTTAAAGTATTGATATGCAAAGTAGATTATTTGTGTATATGTTTCATATTTTGCAAAATAATTAATTCTGAATAAACATATTCACCATTTCCATAACCTTTATAAATTTTATTATTTGCGAAGTGAATTATTAGTTGTTATTCAGTTAACATCACTGAATAAAACACGACCCATCTCCCAATTGTTAGCAGAATGAAAACTTTTATAATTTCTTGTGAAAAATTGTCGTAATTGAAATGACGGAAGGAAGACGAATAAGCAATTCATTGAATCTTTCGTGGAGGTTCATTGTAAATGCAGTTTCATCAGAAGCACTAAGAAAAAGGGGGGAAAAGTGGAATTTTTTTTTTCCCTTCCTGAAGCCCTAGAAAATTTACCTAATTGGAAATACCAATAACCATCTTATGACTGTTTAACTGAAAAAGCTTAATTAGGGGGTTCCGCTTTGATGTACGACATTAATGGTATTTCAAAGGAGAAACCGCAACTTCTCTATGGAATATAACGTTAAGGAGGTATTTTAGTATAGTATGAATTTTTCGGATATAAATTAGTAAAATAAATAACACATTAAGCATCTGCTTAATCAAAGGATATATATTTTTATATATAAAAGATTCTTACACATAATTTTATATGTATATCTTTGATCTTAACTAATCGTACAGTTTATATTTCGCTCTCAAATTCTTAAAGATACGGAAAAGAATGCGACCTCCAAATCTAAAATAAAAAACAAGAAATACACAATAAAATTAAAGAATAGAAATTCAAGTGTCCGTTTGGAGATGTCACTTTTGCACTGATAAACACTAGGTCCACCTTTCAATGTCTCAAATTCTTCTTTTTCATAATTGATAGATTAAAATCTCCGTACTCCCTTCATGTTTATATGTTTTTATTAGCAAATTTTCGGAAGCCTTTCCGGTCTTCCTTTTTTCAAGCTATTACAATAAATGGAAATTACTTGAATAAATCTCTTGCTCATGATATCACTGTCATTATTAATCGTTTGATTTTCTACCGTTACTAGACGACTGCCCGTCGCTTTGCTCCGGAAGCCTAACATATCTAACGGAAACAAACATTTTATTTATTAAAAAAAAAAAAAATATGTCAAATAAATGGAAAATAAATTAAAGTTTAAATTCTAAAACATATATGCAATACAATATTGAAATCCATTTCAACAGTCGGAAATTTGAGTTGAGTTGACCATGCTACAATACTCCTGTTGCCTGGCAATGCTTGTGCTATGCTAATTGTTGCGAAATTCCGTTGTTGGGCGGACGAATGCTTACACAAAAGCATAGCGGTTTTTTTTGGTTTTTTTTTAATAATATACGAAAAGAGCGAATGCAACAACGACATTAAAGTGAAGAAATACAAAACTGCACATAAGTAAACAAAAGGTTCTCGCACCTTGAGCTATCATGTAGAGAATCTGGGACAGCTGTTTCAGCCTTATTAGGCTTCCAATCTGGCGGAAGAAGCCTATTAAGGCTGAAACAGCTGTCCCCGATTCCCGACATATTAGCTCAGGGTGCGAGAACCTTTTGTTTAGTTATGTGCAGTTTTGTGTTTCTTCACTTTATTATATGTCTGCACGTTAAACTTTTTACAACAACGACATTGTTAACTAAATAAAAATGGTTGCAAGAAACGGATTACAGAGTCGAATAGGAGATTTTTATCTTTATGACTATATGATACAGTTTGGTTTCGACGTGATGTAGCTTTGTTTTTGTTTCTCTCATATTTCTTTTGTTGTTAGGTTCCCAAACTTTTTTGTCTCGCAAGCCGCCAAAATAATTGAAAATCAGAAAGAAAACGAAAGAAATAAAAAAAAATGAAACACAGAAACGAACACTATCTAACCCCCCCCCCCCAAATGAAAAAAAAAAGAAAAAAGAAATCAAGTCCACCATTACTGAAATTTTCCTGCAAACGTCATTTACATTCACTCAAAATGAATGAGAGATAATTTTAACCACAGAAAACATACAAAACTAAGAAAGTGCCATAGCGAGAGATTACACATTCACTTGTTTGGATATAGTGTTCCCAAATTTCAATTAATTCTGGTTGAAAATAAATTTCACTTTAAAAAAAATAAAAATATACATAAATAAAAAAAATCTACTTAAAGTAAAAGAGTTCGTGTCACAGTTTTGTAATCAGAAAGAAGAAATCTCCAATCTTATTCCGGAGACATCGTGGACAAAGCATATGTCGGGAAATCGTTATTTTACATTCAAAAGCTTTTTTTTTTTCTTTCCCTCCCTCTTATTTTCGTTTTTTTTTTTTAAAGCGAACCCAGTCTGACGGAAATAGTTTTATTGTCGTGTATCATGTCATCATTTTCTTTGGATTTTGTCGAGTGTAAAACTCTATTAAACGACAGAGCAGCTTTCGAAAGAAGATAAACAAGACATTATTTGCTTTGTTACGTTTTTATTTTCAATTTATTTTTTACTTCTTTTTTTTTTCAAAAGGCAGGAAAAAGAACAAAAAAACAAATATATATATATACAGAAAGCACTGAACAAAAAGAGAAATCTCAGTTTAAAAAAAAAATATTTCGAAAATAAACAGATTCTTTTTAAATGAACATCGCTTCGACAACACGGGATTGGCAGACTTGAGTTGCAAACAAGTAAGAGCCTAAGAATTCAAATGTTGATCATTGCATCACTGTAATAACATGCACAAGCTTCGGAAACATTAAACTCTGAATGAAGAAGATGAAGTTGTGTTAAGTTTTCCAGTGGCCCGAAGAGTAATTTGAATTAGGTGTTTAGAAATACAGGGCAGAAATTGGTTCTCAATTTCTTTTTGCTCACGGGACACCTACGTACTAGTATGATAATATCCTCGACAGATGTTCTGAGTATCCCACGGCCGCAGGAAACAGGTTCGTTGCTTTAATGCGTACATTAATACGCTTTGAAAAAAACCTCAGCATGATTTCCACAGGAATGACAATCTTTACTGTTGAATTTCAGGGTCAGTTTAAAAAATTACCCTGAAATGACTGAAAAGTATCTTTTTTTATAAGACGAATTGAATTAATGCTTTTTTAGCCTTCATTGTTAGACTGACACAGAGTCTAGATTACAGCATTTGGATGTGTGCGGACTGTTAATCAAACAAACATTCGTCTCTCTTAAGACGATTAATTCGAGGCTTAGCGTTGTTGATTTTTTTTTTTCTAAATAACTTCGTGTCACGCGAGAAAATACGGAGATGAAGGCACAGCTTAACTTCTGGTCTGTGGTAAAAATTTATGTTCAGATAACAATAATTATAGCTGATACAGGAGTTTAGAAGAATTTCTAGTCCATTTAAATCGAAGCAAGTGGAGCAAATTTTAATAGCTATTTTCAAAAGAGTTCTACCAAAAAAAAAAATACAACAAAGAACTGATCGTGAAGGTAAATGTTTAATGCAAATGCATTCTCAGAATCTTCGGCCACAGTGGACAGTGTGAACTCATCAGGGAACTTTCAATTTTTCTGGAATGATTTACAGACGCTTAAGGAAAATGAGTAGTATTGACTGTTATCCCTGAGATGCACAGCTACGGGCCAAATTCCAACAAAATTAATAGGGATCTCTTAATGAGTAAGAATTTAAACATCTTTTTAAGTCATTGCGATTTCTAGACTTGAACAGGAGTCGTATCTCTTTATCTGTAGATCGATGTGAACTAAAATCAGTTGGGATGTTTTGTCTTTATTAGCCTAAACGACAAAAATTTCGGCTTCCTAGGATAGAAAGGTTTTGATTGATCTTAATCACACACGATAGCGATGGATTTGGGTGCGTATTTCTTTTAATTAAAAAAAAAATATTTAAACAAAAAAAAACGGAAAAGCCTTTCCATTTTAACTTTGAATTCTAAAATAAAAACCTTTTAACCGTTTTACTCTTCCCTTCCTAACTTCCCCCTCTCCTCTTCGATATATGTTAACCTTCCATATTTTTATAATTATCCAGTCTATGTTAAGTTCGATAAGAAGTACATCAACTCCGATTGCTGGGAGGGTAGAGATGTGGGTTTTATTTTCCAATCCTCTATTCTTTAACAAGAAGTTTCGCTTCCCAATATCGTATTGAAATCTTTTATTTCAGCCGTTTAATTACTGAAGCGCCAACGTGTAAGTTGTATCTGATAATTCGTTGCTGTTGTTTTCACTTATTTTAGATAAGAATTTTTTTCTTCTTCCTTTTGTTTAAGACTTTTTTTTTTTTTGCTTTTCAGCGAGTGCCGAATTTTCAATGCGTGTTTCCCCCACCCCCTCCTTCTTTTGATGTCTCTTCTTCCAAGATCTCAATGATCCTTGTTGGGTCCCAAGTACTGCTGCTCAAAATCCTCTTTCTGCTCTTCAATGTTTTCGCTTTTGCGGAAGTCAGATAATTTTGTTTCTCAGTGGGATTTTGTTCCAGTCTCAGTTGGAGGAGGCAGTTGGGGAGAGGGATTTTTCTATGCCTCTATTTCCGCCCAATTGTTTGCCACCGAATAATCCCACATGTCACGAAAAGACACATAACGGGAAATTAAAGATGCCAGGCTGTGGATCCCTATGTGGCGAAAGAAACGCAGCGCACGGATTTGATTAAGACATCAACTGCTAATAAGGATTTCTCAAAAAAAGTAACAAAATCTTAGTAAGATGAAAAATAGTCTTTAGCTTTGTCCTTTATACTGATTCAGTAACTAGAACAGATTCTTATCTTATCCTTCTTTGTACTCCTAAACATCGTCATCTCCCCTGTTCCTTTTCTGGAAGCTTTTATCCTACAATAAAAGAATATGTAAATTGTTTAGAATACTGCACTTTTACAAAATTTAAACGTAGACTTTCACAACAAATCCTTGCAATTCGTAAATGATATAAGTTATTTTAAAACAGCTTAGTTACCAAACACATCATTAGCTAAAATTCATTATGTATCAAAAATTATTTTACAATTTCATGAATTAAGTCAATTGGAAATTAATAACGTAAATTTATTATTACTTGAATATAAAAATGAAATAGGGCCAACACACAAATATAGATTTCAAAATATTTACACCAACTTAAAAATTATGCTGAACAACCGGTTTCGCCCAAGCACGGGCTTTTACGAGTATAAAATTTAATTTACAATTGAAATATTTATAAGTGAATCTGCCTCCGAATGTGTGGGGTCACATGCAGTGGCGTACCAACGCCTTTGGGGGCCCGGGGCGGGAGTTGTAGGTGGGGCCCCCTAGTCTTGCTTTTACAAGCAAAAAAAAGGAAATCTTGTTGGAGGGGGCCCCCTAGTCTTGCTTTTTACAAGCAAAAAAAAAAGGAAAAGTGTTGCTGATGGGGGCCCCTCCCAGGTGGGGGCCCGGGGCGGACCTCCCCCCCCCCCCTTGGTACGCTACTGGTCACATGCTTACTTAAAATCCCAGAAGAGACATCTGGTGGTCATCTTGTGAGACAGGAAACCAGATGACCCAAGATGACGTAGCCTGGCCGATCAGTTACGCCTAGATTGCTTTCAAGTTAAAATTTTAAAAGAAAAAAAAAATTTTTTTTGCTTTCAATCTTCGAAAATCAAGGTTTTCTAATCAGCAACTCAGAAAATGAGTCTGGATGCACATGACATTAAATATAATATAATATTATATAATTATAAAAAAAAATAAAACCGCTAAAGTACTACTATTATCCGATGGCAGAAGGTTTCCATGAACCATCGATTATCCAACAGATTGTTTATTTGTTTTTCCTTTCCTGGCGCGGAGATGAATCCTTTCAAATATCTTCTGCTTTAAATTCCAACCAAATTTGAAATCTTTTATTTCTTATCGTTAACAAACAGTTATTACAGTTAGGCTAAATATTGTTTACATAATATTTTTATTATTTTTGATATATTCTGTGGAATTGTATCCAATCAATGTTGATTCCCTCCGATGTATTTGTTCATTTTCTTTTGCAATGTCCACCAGGGCTATTAAAGCACTTCTCTTCAGTCTCTGAAGTTTTCAAGTTTCTTGAACTAAGTTCAACATTTCCTAAAATTTTTTGATTGTTTTTTTTCCTTCCTGAAAGTAATACCAAAAGAAAAAGAAAAAAAAAATCATAGTTAAAGTTCTGTTGTAAAAGTTTTCTTTCAAAAAAAAAATCCATTAACCCTTACAATACTGGAGATCTTTTCCACGGCTGGAAGACTTCTTCTGGACGGAAACATTCGGCGCAAATTCGGTTTCCGTTCCGGGAACTGAGAACTAATCGGAAAGCGGAAAGAAAGTAAATGGAAAGCTCCTGAACGTAGTTTTGTAGCAGCGCGGATTTCCATCCTTACGATTAAATTTTTAGAATTCGACAAATCGTCAAATTCATTTTATGGAAAATTTTGTAAGGGAATTTCATAATAACAACGAATCACTACTTTTATTAATTATTTACTTGTAATAATCAAAGCAGCAGTTAATTCCAAGCTGTTAACCTTCGATACTGAAGATTTATTAATTTTCTGATCAGTTAGAAATTATTTAGAAATCATCTACTCGTAAAAGAAAAAGGAGGTTTTGATTGTATTTTACAGCCTAGTGCCTTATCGCTGTATTTGATGCCATTTGGTGGCTGTGTGAGTTGTATCGTAGTTGTAATTATAGTTGTGGCAGATGGAGGAGATATTTGTTGATTGGTTGTAATTTAGAAAAAAATTGTAGTGACTGAGCGTCGTTTGAGAGTGACGTCATCGGGGCGAAATTAATTAATAAAGTTGTTCCTTCCCCTCCACTTTCAGACCACTTTCCGCAGGAAAGAAAGACAAGGGCAAGTTTTGAACTAGTGAACAAATCTTCTTGAATTAGGATATTTCTGAACAATAGACTATTTTTACCTTGTGTTTGGGGAAAAAAAAAAAAAAATCTCTACTTAAAAACAGAAATTCCCTCCCCGAGTACTGAATCTTCATTGACTGTTCCATAGAAATGGGGCTTCACGTTTTTTAAGAACTTCTTATTTTAATATGACCACAATAAAGAACAAATAAGCGATATCGCTCCTAAGATCCTGTGGAAAAAAAAAAGAACGTTTAATAAAGCAAAATTAAGAGAAATAGATTATATTTATTGTCCTGATAAAAACACAGAAATGAAACTTTTAGATTTATTACAAGCCTTAATGGGGACTATTTTGTTCATGAAGTAGCGAATTTCTTTTTTTGTTCCTAACAGAAAAACTTAACACAGTCTTTCGTTCGATGTTAAAAAACTAAAGTTATTGTTGCTTCAGAAAATGGAAAATAATTTATTCTAGAGAAATCATAAATTTAAATAGGATTTGATGTTTCAATGGTAGATCATCGAAGAAAGACGAACGAACACTGTTTATAAAATATATTCTTTTAAGAACTTAAACCTAACAATTAAAATTAACATTTTAGACAAATAATATGGAAGATAAATTATTAATAAAATAAAAATAAATAAAAAAAGTGACTTTAAACACGGCGAATTAAAATAAAAAAACAAAACAAACACATATTCTTAATCTTATATTACAAATCTGGTCTTCGGCTTTCACTGTGCTGTAGTAAGATCGCAATCTAGGAATTTACTGTTAAAATGCCCAAGATTTGGTTTGAACTCTGTTGAAAAGAGCAGTTTTTGGCTTGGATCGTCATTTACCTGCTCTTTTTGTTTTTTTATTCATTAATGAAAACAAATTTACCGTCATTTACTTTTGTTAAATCTGGACTCTTGAATCTAATAAAAATATCAGACCAATTTCTAACGGAATCAGATACATTAAATGTCGCTAAACATATCACTAAAATTTGGATAAGTATCCTAGGATAAGTAGCTTTTTGTGATTATGGCACTGAAATAACTTCGAAGTGGAGGCGAGACCGCTCCATTTGCCTTATTACGGACACGTTAGGGATAGGGATTAGTAAACCAATCACAAAGCTTCGCAACGGCTTCTGATATGAAATTTATGTTGAATTATTGCTTTAATTTCCTTATTATTATAAATGTGATTGTTGCGGTTGTTGTGCTCAATGATAATTTAATGAGATTTTAATGTCCACAGACGGACGAACAAAGCGGGATTAGAAGGCTTCTGATACTGTATCAGAAGCCTAAAAAGCTAACACACTTGCTTAAAAACTTTTTTAATTTTTTTTTTAAAAAACTAAAATTTTTTTGAAAAACAAGTAATAAGGAAACCAGACCTAGGTTTCTCTATTATGTTTTTTAAAGTTTTTTTTATTTTTTTTAAAAAAATTAAAAAAAAAATAGTTTTTAAGTAAGTGTGTTAGCATTTTTAACTTCATCCTTAGAAACTTGTAAATTTATAAGCTTAGCATTTCTTAGGAAAATAGAACGTTACCTCTGTAGACCTTCCACTTGGAGACCTTAAGCTAAAAAGCTCTAACTTCGGACCCATCATGGAATTCATTTTTTCTTTCTTTCCAATTTCTGAAAGAGTTCAGCCGAAGTTCATCTCTGGCCTTCGTCTTCGTTTTCGATTCCTCTCTCAGGTAAACTTAGGACCAGGAGGCAGCGAGATTTATTCCAGGGAACGTATCGATACGGTTGCCATGGTTATCGGAAAAGAGAGTTATTTTACTGATGGTGTTCGCAGGAGAGTTTAAGCTTGTACTTAAGACAAATATCTCGAGGGGATTCGGATGGAAGACGAAAAGTCATACGAAGCAGTTGGCATCCATTTTTAATGTGGAGTTCCGTGAAAAGTAAGATCATTCGGCTAACTCCTCGCTGTCATTGTTAAATGGAATTCTTTGCAAATCCGCAGCAGGTTTTAAAGGGAAAAAAGGGCCAATGTTAAACGAAAGAAACTGTTGCGTTAATGGTTCTTTTTCCTGCTGAAGCTTTTAGGGCTGCTGCATTTTTTTCTTCTTCTTCTTCTGTTTCTTTTGTACTTTTGACGTCTGTACGTCTATAAAGAGGAAGAACGAATTTCTAAAGGGAGATCGTTACTGCAGTACTGTTGACTATTCGTTGTTTGCGAATAAATGCTTGGCTTTCTTTAGGTAAGATCCTGCTGATCAGTTTCAACATGTTGTAAACAAACATTTGAAGTTTTTGGCAGTTGTTGTCTATCGTCTATAATTACAGCTTCCTCTTTGCTTTTAGTTAAAACAAGGCAGAGGTACCGATTAGTAAACCAATCACAATGCTTCGCAACGTCTTCTGATACGTCTATGAAAATATAATTGATATTGCTTTAATTTCCTTATTATTATAAATGGGATTGTTGCGAATGACGCAATTGTTGCGATTGTTGTGATTGTTGCTAATGATATTTTAATGATACTTGCCCACAGACAGACAAAACGGGAATATTGGGTTTCTGATCCTTATTTGAAGACTAAAAAATAAAGTCTGGAAACGCGTGACATGAAAATGTGTGAATACTGATAATGGCCAAGCATTTGGCAAAACTGTCTGGACATAAGGCATTTAATTTTGGTTTTTAAATATACTTTTTTCCCCTTGTTTCCTTGAAAATTTGTATAATGGTATTGAGAGTAAATAAAACGTTCAAACATTTCTATTACATCGATCAACAATCGATCATCCAACATGCAGCTTCTTTTGATGTTGTCCTTTATCTGTGTCATTTGAATGTACAAAACCATGCAGCGAACCCTTGTAACAACTCTCGTAAACAATAATTCAGATGTTTCCTAGTTTCACTCAAGCGATCTCAGTTTCCTATCCAGGTTTGCTTAGATTGCTCAGTGTCTCCGAAGTGCTCATTTACATAGAATAAATGAAATAAATTATTTGTGACACGTTCTTTCTTGCTATTGAATAAGTTTTTTTATAGAACCACAATTGCTTTTACATTAAAATCACTGATTTCTGCTTACCGTGTCGTTAATTTGAAGCGATACCTGGATACGAAGTTAATTTTTTGTGTTCGTAAGTTCTTATTATATTGTAATTAAATTTATCAGGTTGAAATTTATTATCGGTAATTAAACGTATTGCCAGTAATACATTAATAAAAGATTATAATTGTTTTTGGATGTAATACATTGAATAATATTAAGCTGGGCGAACACGTAGCAACATGCGACAATATTGCTGGACAATATTGCTCATTTTTATTGCTGACAACCGTTATCACGCGCGAACACACAGTTGTTGCTACGTGTTCGCCCAGCAAAATGCGCAATATTGTCCAGGAATATTGCCGCTTGTTGCTACGTGTTCGCCCAGCATTAGAGGTATCAGTAATGTCAACAAACAATATATTATATTCGAAAAGTTAATAATATAGTTAATAAACAATAATGGATGAGACCAAATTCTTTATCAAGTGACATCCTGGAACAGCCGTTTCACGCTCTTTGCGATCATCAGCCAGGAGCATCACCAGTAAACAACAAGGTCTCCGTACTGAGGCTAATATGGATAATCGTCGGAAGTGCAATGGTGCCTCAAAAACAAAAATAAACAATAAAAACTCATTATTATTAAAGAAGGACGAAACACACACAATTACTAAGAGAAATAAACAAAAATTCTTCATTATATGTTTCGAGGAAAACACGTTTCTCCTCTTCAGATGATATAAAATAGTAATTAATAAATGTAAAAGGAAAAATAAGGCTTATGAACATAAATCTTCAAACTATTAATAGTGCTACAACACAGATATCTCTGTTAGTAATGCGTTGCATTATAACCTCATGTAAGCTTATTTTTACAATAACGGTTGTACACTATTGCTTATTATCATTTGTTGCTATTGTCAATATGCTTTAATAGTTTGAAAATTTATATTCATAAGCCTTATTTTTCCTTTTACATTTATTATTTACTATTTTATATCATCTGAAGAGGAGGAACGTGTTTTCCTCGAAACATGTAGTGAATAATTTTTTGTTTACTTCTCTTTGTAATTGTGTGTGCTTGGTCATTCTTTAATATATTATCACACATCATGAATGTTAGTTACTAAAAAACTCACTAATGAAATATTTGCTTTTGAGGCACCACTGCTATTCCAACGATTATTAATAATACAATGTTACAGCTCGGACAGATAATCAGAATTGAAACGTTTTTATTATTATGTTTGTATGTTTCAAACCTTGGGTTTCCCCAGCAAAAACAATATGTCGGGTCAAGGACCAAAGCACGTATTGCCAAGTGTAAAGACGTGTGCAAGAATGATTAGGGATATGTGGTTGTGTCCATAAATTTCCTAACTATGCGTGTTGTGTTGAGTACCACAGCTCTCTGCAGTTGTGCATAAGTCCTAGTTTTTGTGAAGTCCTAGTGTGCTGAGACTGGTGCAAAGTGTTAGGTACCAGACCAGTGGCGGACAAGACGATGGGTACAACACGTACTCGGTCCTGCCTCTACTGCTTCTGGAGCTCGTGTGCTAGATCGGTGTATTTACTGATCTTGTCTGCGTGAGTTTTCTGCATGTTTTTACTGATAGGCACTGCACTATCAATGAGATAGGTCTCATTATTATTACTATTCCGTGTTTTTCATATAACATTGTTGAGGAACGGGCATGAACCTGGAGCATATTGACGTAATTTTGTAACTGCTACATTAATGTAATAATAATAAGCTAACTGTAAGGAAGTGTTAGCGTATTTATCCGCCATTAGGGAATGACTGAAGATTAGAAATAAAGTTTAAGTAAATATATAAATAAATTAATAAATAAATAAATAGCGAATTGTTTATTCATTCAATTTGGAAAAAGTTTTTGGATACTGTAGCTTTAATAAGGAGATGAAATTCCGATTTACCGACAAAAGAAATTATAAACGATTTAAGTGATTAAAACGAAGAACATAAATTTGAAGAGCAAACTGTGATGAGGAAGATGGCTGTGAAACGTCGTAAAATAAAATGTACAATAAATGTACGTAAAATACTACATTGCAGCTATTCTCAACGTAAGCTGTACAAAGCATGCCGCAGAAAATGCTTATAAAAATTTAGTTATTTTTAAAATAAAATTTCTTTTTACAAAAATCTTTTTTAATTCTCTCTAATGTGTGTTTGTCTTAATTTTCTGTTTGTTCTGGAATCACTTACAAGCCAAATCCATTAAGTTTTCCTTAAGAATCATGGATAATATTAATGATTTCTTGCTTCTTACAGTTAACTTTTCAATAGTGTTGAACAGTTTCTTTGATTTTGATGCAAAGCTTGTTTGTGGCTAAAACTTTCACGGAATAATTACACAATACGCTGCTTTTTTGAATAATTGGAACGTGTTGTTATATGTAGAAGAGAAGTGCGCAAGTAACTTATCAATCAAAATTGATAGCTTTACAGGGGGTTACAGAATTCACGTGTGGACAATGGCCCCCCCCCCCCCCCCCCCCCAAAAAAAAAAAAAAGGGTTGAGGATGACTGCTCTGTCATAACGATGTTTTGACAATGCATTAAGGTTCTTCGCTAGGGACGGACTGGTCGTAGGTGGTGAAACGTGGGAGCTGGCTAGGCGATCGGCGTTATTCGAAAATTTCTTTGAAGTCAGAGGTAATGAGGCCGGTTGTCTTGTGGTTCGGTCAGGGAAAAAAATACCAAAAGATGAGGAAAATAATAAATAAGTAAGATATAAATCGAACAGAAATTGACGTAAGGATATATATAACTTATATTTTTTTCCCCGAAAATTATTCGGCGTTATTCGGAAATTTCTTTGAAGTCAGAGGTAATGAGGCCGGTTATCGTGTGGTTCGGTAAGGGAAAAAAGTTCCAGTAGATGAGGAAAAAATAAAATTTACAAATCGAACAGAAATTGTCATAAGGATATATATATATATATATATATATATTTTTTTTTCCCCGAAGGTTGCTAGTGTCAGTAGTATTTTCTTATCCTCACTAAAGGAATGTAACAACTGACGAACAGAGACTTTTATTTGTATTCTTATGGCTGTTTTGGAAATCTTATTATTTTTAAAGTTTTCTCGAAGATTTAGTTTCCAAAACTAATAATCCTAACAAAGAAAGAAAAAAAGAAATAGGAAAAGTGTCTCTAATCGAAGGAGAAAGTTTAAAAATAAAAAAAGAAGATAAAACCCCTTCCAAGAGCCTGACTTTCATTTTTCTTTTCTCACTATTAGTTTGAAGCGTATGTTGCTGCGATCGTTAGAAGATTTTCTCGGGATTTCATGTTGGAAGCAGAAAAGAGTTTGATATTCTTTTCCGAAAGGGATTAAGGCCGGGGGATTAAGTGGGCGGCAGAGTCTGTCATGGCTGACAAGTCACATGATTGCGTTGTAAGACAGCCACGTAATTGAACTCAGTAACAAGAAATTAAGAAATGATGGAGGGGCCTTTTGTAAGAAATTACCGCCTTTTTTTTTTCTCTCTCTCCTCCCCAAATGGTAGATGTCGACGTACATGGTGAATTATTAACTGGGATGTATTTAGGTAAGGTTTTTATTGCTGTTTTTATGGATTTGATGGGTTGCTTAGCAAAGGGAAAAATCTACTCATCCTTAGCAAAGAAGAATTTTTTTTATTTTTGCTTCCTTCTTATCTATTTTTTTTTTTTTCTTTTTTCATCCTGAATTTTGCGTTACCGTTTTTTAGTTCCTGCAGGCTGTGATAGATGTGTTGTTTTTAAAAAAATACTAAAAGTTTTAAATATATATTTCTTATTATAAATATATATATATTTCTTTAATATTTTAATTTTAATCCTTTTGTCAAATGTTTTTCTCCCTACTCCCTGAACGCTGAAAAGTAACTCGAAAATCGAAAAAAAAAAAAAAAAAAATTAAAAAAAAAAAAAAAAAAAATGATTAAACATTACGTAGAATCGATAATTGATTTCCACCACTTTAATTGTTTAAAATCTGGAATTTATTTTAACTGCTTTAACATTAGAAAACAACAAACGCTGATTATTTTTTTTTTTATTTTGGATAATTAAGCTTAAATTAGCAACAATGCTACACCATTAGCTTCCAACAATAGCGAAACAAAACGAAATACACGGAGAAAGAAACACCCTGCATTTATACGTTCTGATACTTGTATCAGAAGCCTTCTAATCCCTTCTTGTCCGTCTGTCTGTGCACAAGTAGCATTAAAATCTCATTAAATTATCATTAGCAACAATCACAACAATCGCGTATTTTGCACGCGCAACAATCACATTTATAACACAACTCTAAAACAATCACAATAATCGCAACAATTGCGCCTTTTCCATTCGCAACAATCACATTTGTAATAATAAGGAAATTAAAGCAATATCAATTGCTTAACAATATCAATTGTAAATATCAGAAGCCGTTGCGAAGCATTGCGATTGGTTTACTAATCGCTGTCACTACCTTGTTTAAATGCAGTGTATGTTTGCTGAAAATTAATTACATAAATGACTTAAGTCGTCTAAATCGAATAAATTTCAAATCAAAGCGCGAATTTAAATCGACCTACAAAACATAAGACGGTAACTTGTTTATTTCATTGTTGACGTCAGTAAATTGACTCTTTCTGCTTCCAAAACATTTCCAAAGGGATTTTTATCACCTTCAGGCGCTTCTTTCTCCGCAGATATTTCGAACACGGAAGATAGATTGTCTCTTATCCATAAATATGCATGCCAAAGTTGAAGACGATTCATTCAAATGTTTGAAAGTTACCGGAGGAGAATATACCTACTCAAAGGTAAATAATTCTCTTATTGTCACAACCCCTGTGCTCGTCACATTAGAGACATTAGAACGTCGTTTGTTTTTTTGCATCATCTTAAAGCTTTTTTAGGATTAAGTACTTTTTTTTTTATGGATAACACTCCCCTCCCTGTATATAATGGTTGAGCCCAAAGCTTAAGTGGATTTTTTTTTTAGTTTTTTTTTTTTTCCTTACAGATAGAAAGGATGGAAAATTTTTACGAATTATTGTTATCATTGAGTATAATCTGTACTGCTTACATGCTTTGTAATTCTCCTGTACTTACAACTGAAGAAAACAGTAACTATTACACATTAGACGTAATTCAAATGTAGAGTGTCGCTATATTTTACGACATCTCCACCTGATCTGCTACTACGGGTCTCCTATATTCTAGGGGGGTTTGTGGCAGTGATGCCTTTAATGATGCAGTAGATTTTGACCTAATAAGTTTTATGAAATTCAATAGAGATATTTTTTTTATGATAATATTTTCTTACAACGGAAATCTTCATAAATCCTCATAAGATTTCAACAGAAACCGTTCTTGAAATACGCGAAGCAGTAATTATTGTTATTATTTTTTTTATTTCCTCATAATAATTGTAGGTAGAGTTTAGGAATAGTTTTAATATTACAGTTCCACTAAGTTTCCGCATCATCTTCTTCACAAGAACTGCTTGTCTAGAATTCCAAATCTACCTTTGCTGAAGGATTGATATTCTGAACTTTAAAGATATGACAAGTTCAGATTTTTTTTATTTAATTTTTTACAAGCAGGTTTTTTTACTTCTTAATCGATGACTTGTTTAAAATCTGTATAGACTAATTAAATAATTCATTTTCTGTCCTGCCTTTTCATTTTCTTGTACGATTATCTTCTCCTGCGTCCGTAAATCTCTTGGTTTGTCTGTGCCGGAATTTTCATTGCCATCGCATGAGTAGGTTCACGGGAATTCGTTGGAGGTGGCATTGATTTGCCTGAGATATAAGCGCTGTAGCTCGTTAGGGCGAAGGGAACGGAAGTACCTTAGTTTGTATCCCACCCCATCCCTTTTTTTTTGTAGCTAGTAATTTACGATAACGACAACTGTCAAGTCTTTTCATTAATGGGAGTTCGGTGTCAACAATCCCATAAAGCACAGCGCCATGGTCGCAGTTTTTAATTAAAGCGCCCTGTGCCGTGGAGCGATAGTTATCCGAATTTTCTTTAATTTTATTCCTATTTGGGTTGTCGTTTTTTTTTTTTTGTGAGTGTGTGTGTTTATGTACTGTTTTGTGCAATCAACGCATTTGGCTGTTTTATTTTTAGCCAATTAGGTGAACGCGAGCGACACCTCCATTTGCAAGGATGCCTTCATTAAGAGGGTGATTGTTTGCCGACGCAAATATCCAGCGGGGACGGTTAAGAAACATGCGGGCGGCGTCCTCGGATTCTCGGTCGGCTTCTGTTGACCTGAAAAGGATTGTGTCTCGCGGCAACAGAGTAAACACACAAGATGCTACAAGAAGCCCAGATTAGAAAGCACAAGGGAAAAGGGAAATTTAACAACCACGAAAAAGATTTAGGATTTAGGGAAGGAATTGCGCATTTATAATCAAAAATTTTTCTAAGGAAAATTTATTAATTTTTCAATACAGTAAAACCTCTCAAATCCGGCCTATTGTGGCGCCAGTAGGCCGGATTACAGAAAAGACGGACTACCAAGAGTGTTCTTAAAATAACTCAATAGCTCAATTTTTGATAAGACGTAATGCCAGGTTTAATTAATTTAACCCCATTTTCCTAATTTTGCACTCAAATTATTAAAAACAATACAAATGTGCTTTTTCCGACACCAAGCTCTAGTGATATTTGTTTTGCAGATTCCCCTGCATCCAATCTCCTTAACGCATTAAGCTTCTGTTCCATAGTGACAAAGTTTTTCTTTCTTTTTTCACTCATAATAAATACACGCGGATAGGGAAACGAATACAGTTATTAAAATTTTTTTTTTTTTTACTCAGGACCAGGCCGGATTTGAGAGGTTTTACTGTAATTTATTAATTTTCAATTTATTACTTATAAGAAGAACAATAACAACTTTTGGGGATATCAGGAATGAAGATTGAAGTAATGCATTAAAGACCTTATTAAGCTATTTGCCTTAAAACAAGGGACTGTACTTGTAGATCATTTTACCATATTTAAATAAAGTTTGTAAATAGACGAACACGTAATTACGTAGGAATGAAATGCTGAAGTTTTACCGAAATAAAGTGCGAAAAAAAAATAATAATAACGATGAAATTCGTGTGAATATTATGAAAGTTTTAGATGTAACTTAGATGACTTTGTCGGGGTCAGGAAGATAATTAAGTAAAAATTAAAACTTCCGATTTCTCTATAAACTGCGCCCTTAGCGGAATAAAGAATTAGACTAAATCACCTATGTGGGATGACGCAAATCAAATGGAAAATACAACTCTTTAACTTATTAAGTAAAATTAATGGTAATAAATTTATTACGTAAATAAATTATTGAAGAATTATGGATAAAAGAGGCATTGCATGTGTACAGTGAGCTTGTACTGTTATTTTGAATGTTGTAGCTGAGACTGAGATTAAGTGTTTGACCTAAGTTTCCTAATTTTAAAATGAAGCACTATTTTGTTTTCCCGAGTGCCCGAGCTCTTGGCACTTCTGCCTTTGGCTGCGCGCTATTTGCCGAATAATCGTTGCCCAGAGTACATCCGCAAAAACAGGCGAAACACAGAATGACCTAACTCACAATTCATGCCGACTCCGAAATTCGAACCGAGGCTCAGACGTATTAGCCTCAGGGCAGGCCGTGGCCTTGACCAAAAGGCTGTGCCTATACGGTTATTTAACTGCTGATTCATAAAGAATCGATTCCGATTTGGGTATGAGTTGAACCCCAACGTAACCTTCAAGAGAATGAAAGCAAATTAAAGAAATAATAACATAATAAGCTGTAGCTAAAATATCATCAATAGTCTTGGTTTATCCAAAGACAGAATTTCAGTTGACTTCTAAGCCTTTTTTTTTTTTTTTTTGGTATAAATACCTGAAAAGTTTTAGTCATATTTTATTTGACGTAAATAAATCATTACATTTAAGAATTAGATCTGAGATCGGAAGTTCTAACAAGCATTATAAGTTTGTGATTCCATTTTGCTATTATTTACGTGGTGCACCATGAACGGAAACAACATAGAAATAATTTTGTGTCCAATACAACCCAAAATCCCTGACCAAGCGTCTTTTCGCTGTGAGACGTTTAAGTATGCGTTTTACCTCTGTAGATCATAGCTTTCCAATAAGGCATGACTCATGTCTGTACGACTTATAGTTTGGCTGTAGAGATGGCGACGGACAAATGGAATCTTCTTAAAAGCTCCCCATTCGCTAAAATATGTAAATTTTATCAGAATTAATCGAAATTACATAACGAAAAGAATTTAGTGTATGTGGTATTTCCTGTCTTACATAATAATAGATCGCGTTTGTTTGGCGTCAAATTAAATTCATTTAAAGTGAATAGTTTAATTCAACATTGAACATAAGCATCAGAAAAGACAACGATTAAGAATCTGAAGAATGACGAGTGGAATGATAATTAATCAGAAAGATGAAAAACTGAAAATGATCATCACAGCCTCCTAAATCACGAGCCACTAAGTTAAATAATCCCTCGCGCGACCAAAAAAAAATAATAATAAGTTAAATAAATCTCGTTGATCCATTGGAGACCTGAATATTTTTCATTACGAAGCATCCGTTCATTGAATTCCATCGAAAACTGTTATTAATTCAGCCAATGATGCTGGCGCTGTTGTTACCATGACTACTTCTGTTGCGGTTCCGGTTGTCATCATTACTGTTACCATGTCAACCATTGTTGAAATGCTTCTTAGCTGCGTCCCGTGTTGTGCCATGGAAACCATTGTTGCGGTGGTTGGAATGCGCGCGCATTTCATGGAAAACAGAGCTAGGGCAGAGGACAGACGAGTAGAGGCTTTAATTTAGCCACTATCATTGTGTTGGGATTGCTTATGAGTTAAGAGATGGAAGAATTGGATTCGAGCAAGAATTACGTCTTTAAATGAAAATAAATAAAAAAATACCATGTATTTCCTCTGCTGTAGTTGTTGGGAAGATAATAATGCTATCTTTCAAATTACGGGTTTTTTTATTTTCTTTTTTTTTTTGGCATGATTGATGCAATACAGGATATGTGGTTCTTAAAGAAATGCCACTTTAAAGTATTTTTTTTTTTAATGTTCAACGCTACTTTTTCCTTTCCTTTCTTCTTCTTCTTTCCTTGCTAACGGAGAACCCACCAAAACTTTTTCTTGTCTCAATTTAAGCGACACCGGAGATCGAGTTTCTCCCAAGTGGATCCTCCTCCAACCAATCCGGCGGCTTTCCGTCTAAATCCTGGCATTTTCTTGTAGCACGCTTCAAGGCCTCTCCCCCGCGATTTGCCTAATTGAGAGCGACAACGCTTCCAACCCTTTGAGGACTGGAGCGTGTTTATTCAGGGTTGTTGACTCTCGTCGTCAATTACGTCATCTCGTGCGCCCCAATGCCGTCTTTCATTACGCTGCCAGGCTGCGAGAAGCAAGGCTCAACGCTACGATGCTTTCCAAAGCTCTAGGATTTTTCACTGTTAGCGTTCATTAACAAAGATTTGGCGCACGCTCGCCTACGCCAACTATCGTCCACCTCACTTGCTTCCATCCCGGCATGCAACGAGGAAAAAAAAAACAACAAAACAACCAGTCTTCATTACAGTGCTTTTTTTAAGATTATGTTCTTCTTAAATACGATGCAATTTATTAAGATTAAAATTTAGAGAACTAATAGATTCTTTCTTTCTTCCTTTCTTTTTTTAACCTTAGAATCTAATATCAGCTGAAGATACAAATAGAAACGAGTTATACAGTATAGATGCATTAAAATACTTTTAACAGCTTTTTATCAACCTTGCTGATGTTATTTAAAATAAATATATGTATCTGTATCTGTATGTATAATTTTTATTACAGTACAAAGCATCTTCTTAAGTTGTTAGAGCTTTACATAAATTTTCATATTGCGTAAGTACAGAGCTGTCTATATATATAGCTATTAATTTCTTAATGTTAATTTTTTTCTAACGGTACAAGAGAATACGAGAAAGGTTGTAACAGTGTTCTTGTAGGCTAATACATTTCGTTTCAGATTTCTGTGGATCATTGTTAGACGGTACATTTGCTTTCTTTTCATTAGATCGTCTAGTAAAGTAAAACGTTGACCATCTATTATATTATGTCTTGTTAATTCCATTTGAGCTTCTTTACAGGGATAATAATATCAGATAACCTGATGTTCTCACACAAACATTTCTTTTGTGTCTCGTCGCTTGATTCCTACATCTTTCTTTGCTGCTTTGAGTGGTCTGCAGTGTCTGAATTGCTTTCGTGGTCAAATATGCATGTAAAAATCTATCAATCTCTCTCTCTCGACTTCATTTATATATATATATATATATATATA
>JAFIDM010000001.1:16155181-16226880 GCA_023159025.1 Thereuonema tuberculata
AAAAAAAAAATCTGCCTTTTCCTTTGTTTTAAATGATAAAAAAATAATAAAAGACAAGTAGGGATTTGTATTAGATATCTGGTGTCCAACTGTCAACCATTCATTGTCCCTTTAAGCAATGGAGACAGGAAATATGAAGTAAATACAAATGGCGCAGTTTAGTAATGTCTTCAGGGAAGATTGCAATCATCATTAGGCAAACAGTCGGGATTTACCTGAGGATTGCCTATTAAACCCGATTATGAGTTCATTAATTGAAATCCTTTGATCTACAGCGCGATAAAACAAAGTTTTCATTTTTGATTCTTGCTAAACGGTAATCCTGGTTCAATCAATCGGAGGGGATTTTCGATCTATGATTAATCTACGTGGTAATCACAACCGCACTTTCCCTTTAAACTTAGGCTAATGTATTAAATTGATTACGAACAAATGTCAACAATAGTTTGGTGATTCGCCGTTAAGCGGTCGAATTTAGTTGTCAAAATAATTTAACTAATTAATATCATGCAATTGATTTCGGTGGAAATCTCAAGAGATTGTGGATTTATGATAATTGTTGTTGTTCTGAATTTCTCGTAAATGCTAAAACTGTTTGTCGCGCAGCTCTTTTAAATCGGCCACCTATCTGTCTGCAGAGCAGAGAAAACACTCAAGTTCAACTTGTGTATTTTTCCTTTATTTTCAATTAAAAGTTTCGTTTCCAACAGCATTATTTGTCAACTGCGTTTCTCCACAGGAACATCACTGAATAAGTTTTCGAATCCATTTGTCATTTATCAATTGCTATGTTTGTTTCGAAAAGAAATAGACATTCACTGGTTCAGAAGTTAATGGATACAGGGGCTCATGATTTTGCTGATACTGATGTTATGGAACATACCATACATTTTTACACTAGTGAAGCATCTTACATTACTGATTGTAAAAGAATTTTTAATAAAAATGTTTTGTGCTAAAATCAGTCGTCCAACAAAAACAAAAAAAGGGGGGTAAGAATTCTGTTACTGACAGGAAAGTGGTTCCAAATCATGTGTATCTTTTGCGTGTTTATTTCTTCTTATATTGATAGAAGCAGCTTCACGGTTCTTCTTTTCTTTTTTTGTAAGATTGACGTCAGATGAATTCTTCAGGTCATTTTAAGTGAATACAGACATATTTTGGAAACTGTCTATGTATGTGTCATCCCACTGAATATTTCAAAATAATACATTTATTGTCTTAACACCAAACTTCTTTTACTTATGTTTGTAACGAATTTAAAAAAACAAAGAAACAAGATTTCGACTCTAACAAATTGCCAGTCTTCTTCAGGCATAATTTAGTCCGTTGATGACCAGAGACTAATAAATAACATAAAGTAAAAGTTAAATTTAAATAAACAAAAGATATAACAAAGTGAAATAAAACAATTTACAACAAATAATGAAGGTAATCTATTATCGTATTTTGACATCGTTTTCTTAAAAATTTCAGAGATGTATTCATTAACTTTCACTTCCTTATTTATTTATTTATTTATTTTTTGAAATTTTCTATCATACATGATTCGAAAATAAACCTAGGTTTTTCATCCTCATTCTTTTATCTCATTAAGCAATGATTTGCCCAATCAGATGTACACTGACTGCTCAATTGAAATGGACACCTGAGTGTATCATCCCAACAGTGAAGTTTGGCGGTGGTGGGGTGATGGTGTGGTCGTGTTTCTCCTGTTTCGGACGTGGTCCGTTGGTTGTGATCGAGGGGAACACGGTATCGACACAGTATCTGGACGTTCTAGACAATTCCATGCTTCCTACGTTGTGGCCGCAGTTCGGTGAAGGGCCATTTATATTCCTGCACGACAATGCGCCGTGCCATAAGGCCCGTGTTGTCAGCGCCTGGTTTCCGGAGAATAATGTTCAGGAACTTCAGTGGCCCGCCGTCAGTCCGGACCTCAACCTTATTGAACATCTGTGGGATGAATTGGAGCGTCGGATTCTTGCGTGTCGGATGCGACCGCAAACACGCATCCAACTCGTGCGACTTTGAAGGAGGAGTGGGCAAAAATACCGGTTGCTTGCTATCAGAAACTGGTGGAGAGCATGCCACGGCGTGTGGATGCTGTGCTTAGGGCAAAAGGCCACAGTACGCACTATTAGATATACTGTACATAAAGCGTGTGTTCCGTACCACAGGTGTCCACTTTCAATTGAGCAGTCAGTGTATTTCTGTTCTTATTAAAGTAAAAGTAGAGGAAGTTTGGTGTCTAATTTAACTAATACTTGTGTGTGATATTACATACACTGTCTATTATTAATGTGAGCAACAGCTTCTAAGTAACAGATTTTCCAACTTGTTCGTTACTTGGAGACCTAAGTTACAGAAGGAAAAAAAAAAATATTGTTTGTATTTTTACTTCAGAGAAAAATGATGAGGAGATGAGAACTTCTAATTTTCACAGAAATATTAACTTAATCTGTGCGGTTTTGTAGGTAGCAGCCAATGTCGACCAAAACGGTTTTAATCCGTGCATGCTTATAGTAGTGGCATTATTATAGTTCATAATCTACAAACATACAAAACATACATTGCAAAGCCTTAGATAGTTTTCTAACCAGGAACCGTGATTGTACTAAGCGTTTAAAATAATAAAACACGCTTCGTATAGATGGTGATAATGAAAATTGCTTGAGCCTTGTTGGAAAGTTGACTTTAAAAAAATCCATTAAACATTTATCAGCCATTGGCTAAATAAAGGAAGAGTCAAGTTTGTAGCTCAGTTTCTATCTGAAGTTTCTTGAGTCGATCTGCGAAAGAGGAATCAGCTAATAGCTTCTCATTCAATCGGATGCTTCCATTACCATCCATCATTGGTGCCTGGACTTCTCTGCTAACGACGACGGTCACTTCTTGATTCTCGGCACGTTTCTCAGGAGTGGGTGGAAAGGGTCCTCACGAACGAACGAGACGTCCCCGCAATGGAATAGTCTGTCCTATTCAATTATTTATCTGGGATACGTTGTATCAGCTCCTCTCACCTTCGCTTTTAAAGTGGTGCCGTCCAACCCATAGGAGTTCACCCGTGGGGGGTTCGCAACAGGGGTCGATTGATTTTTTTTTTTTTTGTTAATTTATTTATCAAATTTTGAGAAGGAAGGAGAAATAAATTTCAACAGCTTTTGAAATAAATTTAGATTTTTAATTCAAAAGATTAAATCTTGAATGACATGGTTTTCTACTTTGTAGACTATAATGAAGTTTTTTTATTATGGTATTTATAGTATTTTAAATAACATTGATGAACTAACACCAATTTTTGTTACATTAATTTTAAACATTTATGATGAAATGAAATTGTAGGTATTTTAAAGCCATCATTACAATCGTCGACAATTTTTTTTTTTTTAAAAAATCAAAATACAATTGGCAATTTTTACAAGAAAAAAGTAGAAAAAAATTAATTGTTTTCATACTATTTGCATTTATTGATATTAAGCAATTACAGATCCAAGCAAAACAAAGCAAATGCAAAAGCAAACAAAATTCTTAAAAAAAAAATCCTGCAGCATGCTCCATTATCACAAAAGGGTGTTCAGAGATTTTACTACAACCAATCAACTGTCCTTTAAATACACTTTTTTTTTCAGTAGATTAGTTACTGTGGTTCCTTCTTGCCAGATTCCATTGTATCACAATATTTTTCCATATTCAATTTCTCCAAAAGAAAAAAAAAGCTTTCAAATGCAAGAAGTAATAATGTCTTTTCCATAAACACGAATATCACCTTTCAACATAATCCGTTCAAGTATTCAGAAGTTGTTGTACAAGATAGACAGATGGAAACGAACAAAATATTCATCAAGACAGTTCCCAATTCTTTTAAAATCTTAAATTTCTTAAATATGATTTATGCAAAAAAGAACATTTTATTTTACGTAGTAACTTCACTACTCCATCTCCAATAAAGCAAATTTTAATAAATAAATAAATAAATAAATAAATAAAGCAGAATTTCGGAATGATTCTTCATTTCTTTTTCAATTCTAAAGACTAATATCAAAATGAATGTACATGATTTATGACATATTATCCTATTATTATTAGAAATTTTAATTAAAAATTGTATCATATTATTATTTTATCACAGAGATATCATAGTATTATTGGAACAAATACTTATTATTTTAAAGGATGATATGTCAGTCATGTACAGTCATTTTGTTATTTGTCTTTAAACTTGAAAAAGGAATGAAGAATCATTCCGAAAAATTGCTTTATTTTTATAAATAATTTATTGGAGATGGAGTAGTGAATTTACTATGTAAAGAGGATTGACTTAAAAGAGATGTTTGGTATTAATAAGAACTTTTTATTGTTATTATTATTTTATAATATATCTTAAGAAAGCTTCAACTAAGAATACATTTTTGTTTAAAAAAAAATTTATCGTGTTAATGTTTATTGCACTTTTTCCAGTTTGATTTTGCTTTGTCTATTATTTATTACTGATGACGATGTTTGTTTTTTTTTAAATTTCTAATATGTTTTTTTTCTTTTTTCTTTTAGGTAAGTTGCTTTTCTTCTTTTCCCCGTAAGTTGGTAAGTTATAAATTTTACATGTTTAGAATGAAAAAAAAAGAATTTTATTATTTATTTATTGATTTATTTATTTATATGTAAGATTAAGAAAGCTTACGCTGATGCGTTTATACAAATAAACATTAAAAGTACATGAAAAAGAAATGAGAAATGATTCGTCGTGTTAGAAATTACAAAAAAAAAAAAAAAAAAAAAAAATTCTCTCTTTGGAGTTTTGAAAAACATAGAAAATGAATTTTTCCTCACAGAATATTTCCTTTTTTTTTTATCTGACTTCCAAATGCGCTTTGTATCATCCTTATTGCCAGAGTTATTTTTCCTCTTTACCCCTTCCATACAGCATCATTCCATTATCATTAAATTTATTGAATTCTGTAAAAAGCCACTGTACTTCACCCAAGTTATCTTCCAATTATTAATCGCTTGAAAACCCTCCGTTGTGAATTCGTTATTTTCCGGGGGGGGGGGGTCATGTAGGATTACCCTTTTTTAATCCAACATTCCTCGATTTAACTTTCAAATCTTCAAACGTTTCTTCGAATTCACATTTGTTTAGGAAAAACCTTTTTAATATCACAAAATAAAACACAAAGCATTAGTGATTCTCCATCTTCTCGATGAAATATGTTTGGGACAGTTGATATGAATCGATACCTAATTACGGGACGCGCCGTTGTGACCTGAGAGCGTTGTTTTTGTGCAAAGAACTGACGGCTGTGCGTGGAATCCCAAGTGAAAGTCTCTTAAGTTATCCATCATGTTAATCTCCACTTATCTCGTTCCGTCCAGCAGATGCCTTCGTATATTATTCAATTACCGGGGAAAATTTCTCTCCTAATTAAGGCAAGAACTGCCAAGATCAAGTCTCGGCGACGTCGTGACTTGTCAGGTTCAGATGCCAGAATTTCCAGCCAGATGTCGCTAACTTCGCTAAATTGCCTTCATTACTCCGTTTTACATAGATAACAGCCGAAAAGCACAGACAGATTTTTAGGAAACCAAACAGAAGGAAATTAATGCACGTGGCCCAAGTTATCAAGGAGTGAACTAACCGAATTTGTTTCGAAACATGAAGAGTATCAATTCGTCAATTAGTTTATTAAAAAAAAAAACAAAAAAAAAAACAGCTTTTACTTCTATTTGTGGACGCGACAAAACTTAAGAATTGTATTGTATTCAAATTATTATTTGATAAACCTTAAAGAATAAGTTCATTAAAAGTTGTTTTTTTGTTTTTTCGACTCCTCCTGGCTTGTTTTACAGATGGAATCTTTTCGCTTTTCACAAACGTTTGTGAAAAGCAAAAAGATTCCATCTGTAAAACTACTTTTTACTTTGGCCGCTTAGAAGCCAGCTGCCTGTTGTCAACCAAACAGACAATTCAGCAAGAATAAGATGTGGGTAGGCTGGTAATTGCACTTTTTCAAACGACTACCAGCGAATTGTCATCCATGGAAATACGGAGAGCCGTTCGTCCGTAAATGTGGGACTCATCAGCCAGATTTAGTCAGTTGTTGAACGGCTCAGAGGGTGCAGGAGACAATGAAGCTTTTCCATATTCCCGCCAATGGGACCCTAAAAAAACAAGCAAAGATTAGAAAATTTACTGCAACCAACAAATGAAAATTTCTAGCCAATTTCACATTCAAATGTTAATTTTGACTGTAAAAAAAACAAACAAAAAACAAAAGATACCACTAACAATCATTTTAAATCTTCTAAAATAAAAGCTACAAGAAGCACGTTTGAAGCAGCTAGATATAATGACGCAAAGAAAAATGAAGGGAAAGATCGATAACTATCTTACATGCACTGTAGTTGGCTTATGTGTTAGCTTATTCACTTCATCATATGTACAAGAGATGCTGGAAATGACGGTCACCAGCTTCGATGCAAGCGTTGCAGCAAAAGTAAGCGCAGTCATTTTGTTCTTGAATAAACAAATAGTACTTCAGTAAACAAGAAAAGCAAACGGTTACTGATTTCATCTGATCATTGTATGTTGTGCGAACGACAGCAATGGTATACGCAACCATCTACTGCCCTGCATTAAATATAACATACCAAACCGTTCAAAATAATGAGGTGAATAAACCAGGAGATGTGAAAGGGAATTGGTGCGTTTCCGGACCCAAGTTCCTTATTACAACGTGTCATACAACCTTATATGCCCTAGAAGTTTGTTACATATATTCATTTATGTCCTGTATGAAAACAAGTTAGACATAAGGACTGTTTAAAGATGATGTTGTGGATCTTAACATTTTTTTCGTCCAAAGTATCGTATCATTTATTAATTCGTGCGTTCAAGATTACGGAATGTACAACCAGATTGTAAAACCTATATTTAAAAAAAAAAAAAAATGTAAAAATGTAAAATAAAGTTTTTAGAAGATGTCTTTCTCTTTAAATTTCTTTCGTCGAATCTCTATGGAAAATCTTAAGACAAATAAATTATGTTAAGAAGAGTGGAATTGGGATTGAGAAAGAAAAAAGAAAGTCCTTACTCATAAGAGAAACTTTCTGTTTGAATTATTAATGCATTCACGATTTTCCAATTCGTCTTTTTCGAATGGGAGCTCGGAGAATAGAATTCTCCTTTGAAATTACTGTTAATTCGAATGCATTCCGAATAGCCTTGAAGAAACCAACGTCATTAAGGTTTTCTCGACCGACCAATCACAGTCAAACCCCGCGTTCCTATTTTTGATATTATTATTATTATTATTATTTTTTTATGGTTGAATTTACAAATGCAAATAGAGGAAGCAGATTATTCTTATTGTATCAATTCTTTACAATATTTATTGTTTTCGTTTTAATTCCTATTTGATTTTAAAAAGCTTTACATATACTGGCAGTGTAAGATTGTGCTTACTGATACTAAATGAAATGTGCTATGTCATGAGCCTATTTCGGTTTCGACAAGACTGTCGGATAGTTGTTTCATGTATTGTGACTCGTCAGGCGCAGTAATCCGTCTGTCAGGTGTTTATGGGTGAATCTACAGAAAACCTGCAGTTGTTAAGTCCAAAAATTTTGAGATTTTAAATTACAAGATACCCTTTTTCAAAAAAAATTGAGATGATTGCTTTTGATTTTCTTACATCTATGATATATGTGGTCTAGGTCATCCCATTTTGGTTATTTAAAAAACAAAACAAAAAACAAACGGAAGTGACTTGTGATGATAATGATGTCGGATTTTAATATAAATTATATTCGAAATAAAGAATTTACTTGGGAAAAGCTGTGAAATAAGTAAATAGAAGACAATAATTTACGAATTAAAAGAACTTTTTATTAAAAGAGGAAAACCATGTACAAGAAAAATGAATCGGACCGTAAATCTTAAAGTCCATATAAATGTGAATATAAATCTCCCAATTTCCATTTAACAAAAACTGGAAGTGAAAGACAAATCTTAAAGAAAAATAAAAACTTAGTATCCTCTATTGTTGAGGTTAGGCTGTTTAGTGTGAAAAGTATGTCTTTCTTTTCAATTACACAAATATCATCATTTAGTAGAAACATAAATTTTTGTCTGGATTTTCTTTTAAGGACAGTCCTACTCCATCTCCTTTTCCGTGTCCGCTTTCAGCGTCAAATACAGCTCTTTGCACCAATTTCTTCTGCAATAATTGTTCCTACGAGATGAAACATCTTGTTTCGATAGGTCCCTCAGTGTTTCTACATTTTAAGTTTCTGGACAACAGGTTTAAGATGAACGCAGGATCACGGCGCGGCGTAAGTTTTCCTTAACTGAGAATTACGTAAAACATAAATGACAATATAACACGGAAGTGTATCAGCTCAGTTGCTTCTTTGATGACCCAAAGCGGGTTGATTGAACTTCTTCTGCATATTAGCAGTGAAAGTTCTATAAAAAAACTCAACATTTTAGCAGTGCCTCATCTGATTGTAGATTTTTCTTTATACCGTCAAGTATTTCATGCTGATGCTTGACATTGTTAACATGTGCATGAAAAGTCGGATGGACTTCAAGGGGGTTGTCAATAACTTTGCTTTGGGCATTCAATAATTTCTGAAATTTTTTAATACTTCGTTTAATACTTCGTTTAATATACTTCGTTTAAGTATTCGTTGAATACTTCGTTCTTTCGTGTTCTCATAGCACATCTCCTTGATCACTTCCTGAGGTGTTCTCTGATCTATTATCTTCAACGCCTTCATTTTATTTTCACCATAAGGGACAATTGTTTCCATGCATCTTGCGTAAAAGGTTTCAATGATTTGCATTTGGTGGTAAAATCCAGAAAGATCGCAGTTTACAGAACATCTAATAACTTACATCTATGTTTGGTCCAGGAGAAACTCCTTGTGAAGGTCATCGAGTCATTCAACAGCCTTATTTGATATTTCTGTTTATTCCTAATAATTGTTTCTTTCCTGCATTTAATTCAGCTTGATTTCTCTCTAGCTCTGCTCATGCTTTCTTTTGTTTTTTTGTCTCTCCTGCTCTTCCGCATGTTTTCTTTGCTCCTGGCATCCTTTTACAAATAAGAACTTCCATGACACAAAACACAAAATTTCTATTCAAAATCGACCTTGACAATAATATAAATGCGATGTTAACATTTATAGGATTATCTTCTTTGCATTTGTGTGTGTGAAATTAAACATCAGTAAAACAAATCACTTCTGTTGACATGTCCACGGAGGTGATGTCCGCAGAAGTGACGAATACTTATGTTTCTTGGCCAATGTGCTCTGCATTTTGAGATTACTAACAAGTGTCTTTCAGAAAATTAAGATTACCATTGCCTGATTACCTGATTTACTCCAGCTTGAATTCAATTCCGCAACAACAATAAAAAAATTGAAGCATTGGGGTCTCCTTCTCTTTGAGAATAATCAGCTCAGCAGGCGCTGCGACCACCAGCCAAAGGGTCTAAGCTGGGATCGGAGAACTGAACGTCACTTGGCCGTCGTAGCCATGGGGCGGGGAAGGAAATGATTTAAGGGACGTAAATCCTGGGACCCTCCGGGAGAAAATTGCCCGATGACCGCCACGGATTTGATCCGGCTCATCCCGTTCGATTGCTTTATTTAGATGATGATGATGATAATGATGATAATAATAATAATAATAATTATTGTTTTCTGTGGGTATTTATCCAGGCCACAATCGGCGACTTGATAAATTACCAACGCAAATAATTTATTTTTTATCTGTTCTGTTCTTTTTATTTTTTTCCCCGGGTGTTTGCATGAAAAGGGCAGACAAAAGAAAGGATGGGAACCCTACGTGTGGGTAGGTCTTTCTTATTAAGGGTTTAAAAAACGCGCGTGACAGGTGTACGGAGCCATTAGTCACCGGGGAGTGGCGAGTGGGTGGTTCTCACCCAATCCATCCACGTGTGACTGAGTCATCTGCTGGATCCTTGCAAGGAGAGGCAGTCTCACAGGGGGCCCGTTCCCACATGACGTCATCGATTGGAACCTGATCTTTCTCTTGTTTTTTATTGGAATGTTTGGGAAGAAAAAATAAATCTACATCTCAGAATAAGATCGGCCTTTTCTAAGCTTCAAGCCGCCATATCCTTGTAAACTACTCAAAAATAAGGATCTTACTAAAGGATCAAGTTATGGACAGTAAGTTATTCAGAAACAGTTTGGTTATTCGACTTACATAATATGAAATGCATTTATTTACCGAAATAGTACGATAAGCAGTATATAAAATGAATGAATCATAAGTAAAGTAGTTTTCTAAAAATTGAATAAAAAAATCATTAGTTAAATAAGTCAGATAAAGTTTTCTGTTTTTAATAAATAGATATAATGAAATAGTAATAAATAGTTGTTACAAATATATTACATATTTACTATTATTGTATATAAGTAATAAAGTAAATATATAATATTGGGTTGGCCAAAAAGCTCGTTCGGTTTTTAAGTAAAAATAAAAGCCACATTTTTCAGTTATAATTTTATTGAAAAACGTCTTAACGGTTTGTTCTACACCCTTCTGCCACCTTTCAGATAACTTCATAATTACATCTTCCCAAAACTTTTTCATCAAAAAAATGTTCCAGGTGCTCTTTTACAGTTTTCCAGAAATTGAATTTTTTCCATTAAGAGAATTTTGTAAAAACCGAAATCAACGGCAATGCGAAGGTGCAATGTCTGGTGAATACTGTGGATGAATTAGATCTTCCCAGCCAACTGTAACAGTCTTTGCCTGGTCATCAAAGAAACATGCGGTCTTCCGTGCTTATTGTCTTCCATCTTCAATATTAAATTGGCGACACAAAAATCGCCAATTTTGTTCAGTATTTATTTTAAATACATACTGATATGACAATACAGTCTAACAAAATGGTGTCGAATGACTTTGAAGACACCTTACGTTAAAAAAAACGAACGAACTTTGCATAAAAGAAAGCCGAACTAATAGTAACATCGTAGTAAATATATATATTTACTATTACATACTGTATTTAAATATGTATTCATATCTACTATTTCTTTTCCGATTTTATTTATTTTCAATCATCATTAGATGTTTAAAGTTAGTATTAAGTTTTTATTAGGCCCGTAATAGGGTTTCATCAAAAGTAATAGAAACTGTAATAAAAACAAGCAATTTTTTTTTTCTTTTGTTATTGTTCTTATTTACGAGCTCCAATTTCTGGGAAAATAAACTAGGCAGAGAGAGTAAATAGTTCAAATTTATCATTCAACTTTCAGCTCTGTAGGATAAAACCAGTGGATTTCGATGATGTATTCTAACAATGCATTTTATGTGAATAATTTATTTCTGTTAAGTTAAAGTGTCTCACTACTGGCCGATGTGGCTCTGGGGTCGCGGGAAGTAAGGCTCCCGGCGCTTCGTGACCAACGGGACTAAGTTGGGGGTCTGGTAGTGAGCCCGATGCTTGCCCGCGTTTAACCCCGAGAAAGAAACCCGGTACCCATTCAAAGGCGGGCTGGGTAGACCCTAGGACCCATTTTTTTGGAGAAAAATGGCGCGCAGAAAAATCCGCGCCACCTCCAACCAGCAGCAAGTGCTCTTACCTACTCGGCTACCGGATCCACAGCTTATTTCAGTGGGGTAACGTTAAATTATTTTTTAAGTGTGCGTTCAGTTATATCAACAACAGTCTAAATAATAATAATAATGCGATATTTTGCTGCTTGTACCTAAGTGGTAATTGTTGTGAGTTTGTGTCGTGAATATAAATACGATCTGTTGACGGAAATAGGGGTATTTTTAAAGCAAAGATGAAGGAGTTGAGAGTCATTCATAGTAATAAGTTATTAATATAATAATATAAACATGAAGAACTGAGTGTTATTTACTGGATATTTAAGTGATTCAATATCAATATTTGTGACAACGGCAACGAATATGGATTGAATTGGAATTAACAAGGCTTATTAATATAGTTATGTGAGGAAAAATATTCCTAACGATTATTAATGGGCCGAAATATGAAGGATTGTTCGTCACGAATCATATGTTAGGTTTTGAAACAATCAATATTTCATCACACACTTTTATAGCTGTGCTATAAAATCACTTTCTATGACCTACAAGTTTACTACTTCCTCATTTTAATCATTTTAGCAATGGACTAAGCTTGTGCTTGTTTTAGGAGATGCTTCACTATATGCTTTGAAATGTTAAAATGGGATTTGGATTAATTAAGTAATCCGGATTTATTTCAATTTTTTTTTTAAGAAAATGCGAAAATTGCACAGTTAGCATTGAGCAGATACTATAATTTAATTGTTTGTTAAATCAATTTAGTTTTTGGTTTTTGTTTGCATTATTTTAAAAACAAAGAACAATGCAGTGTTTGAGGAACGTACGCTTCAAGTTCTTTGAGGAACTACTTGTTATTATTTTGTTCCGTTTAAAAAATAAATAAATAAATAAATGAATAAATAAATAAATCATGGAAAGATACAGATCACAGCAGACCAGACCGTCTCCCTACAAAAGACTGGAGAAAAAAGATAACAAAAACAGTGATAAGGAGTCAAAGAAGCCATTTTTCAACCCGGAAACGCGCTTGTAATTTACGATCTGCAATTGCCTTGGGTTCGAGCACGTGGTAAGGAATCACGTGACGTGACATCGTCGCGGTAGTTAGAAACTTTAAATGTGAATTGAAACAGTCCCACAACATTAGAACGTGATCCGATGTTCAGAATGTTTTTTTTTTTTTCCCAATCGTAGGTGTCTGCTTTTTTAATCTTCGATTTTGACTCGGAAGTAGCAAGTTTTTAAGTGCGAACAATACATCGGAAGCGCAGTGGTGCTTCAAAGAAAAAAATACACAATGAAAAACTCACCAATGAAAAATTAGTGAGAAAATTCAAGTGCCAGCAGTGCATAGGCCTCAATAATTTTTTTAAAGCATCAAAATTCAAACTGCGCATTTGAATTATTAATAATAACAATGGGTGAGACCAAATTATTTACAAGTGACATCCTGGAACAGCTGTTTCACGCTCGTTGTCCATCATCAGCCAGGAGAAGTCACAGTAAATTGTTGTTCTTAAGTGCGATTTCAGCTTCATTTACAAGTTTTCATTTAATAAATAAAATACTTATTTTATTTAAAGTGCTGTACATTTTAACTTAAGAATGCCAAATATACGACTTATTTACACAAGAAGCGGGTTTAAATCCATCAACTTGTTGGTTTTTGTAATGTTGTCATTTATTTTGATCAAGTTCTACATTGCAGTACGATCTTCCTATGCCCATATTATTGCCTTTTCTGTCTTATTAATCACCATCAAGAAATCCTTTTTCTTCTCTTATAAAGGTTATTAAAACGATGTTTATTGTAACTACACTGTTAAGCACAAATAATTCTTCACTTTAAGGAGTTAGTAGAGTTTCATTGGCTTTCTCATTGCTCAGTTTGGAACCACACAAACCTGCCTCCGTGTTACGCCTTTTGATACTCATCCCATTGCTCTTGCTTCAAAACTATTTTATTACGTTGCAATTGACAGTTGTCACTTTAACAAAACATACGGAAGTTTATTTTGTTGTTTGAGCAATGCCAATCCTTTTTATTCTGTCAAAAATCATTTTTTGAACCCGAACCACGCTAAAACGGCTTGACCGACTTTCTTACTGTAAGGTAAGATTCTTATTTATGGACGATCTGAAAATAATTACTTTGATTTTGACCGGATCCAAGCCTCCCCCCCCCAAAAAAAAAAGTTCTTTTGAGTTTAATGCATAACTTCTTCTGAAATAAATTTTGATTAGTTTCGGACGAACGATGCGGTGTCTGTAGAATAATGTGGTTGCGACATTGCAGTGTATTTAAAATTTGCGTTTTCCACTAAAAGGAATGTTGTACATCTCCGTTCCTTAAATTATCTTGTACTCAATGTCGTACCAGGAAACACGACCGTCAAATGAGGTATTTTAATGGAGAGATTAAATTAGAATTTCGGTGAATTTAAATAGAATTTCTAGGCTTCGTAGACGTTTCGCAGTCCAGTGAATTTCTATTACTGAATTCTGTGGATTGCCTTTAATCGACGCAGCGGAAATATTTTAAAAGGATTTGAAGCTAGCAGGAAGGGAGAGCCATCATTTGCTATTCCATTTACTAAAAGCGTTCATTTTCCTCGATTGACCCTCGGGGTTGGTTTTCCCAGCCCCTTAATTGCATCAGAAAAGGGCCAGGTGAATTGGACTAATTCGGACATCTCTCTAATAGGATTAGAAACAAAGGGCAATCGCCATCTACCTGCGAAATGACGTCACCTCTCTCTCTCTCTCTTCCTATAGATCGGCTTTGATGGCAGACGGATGCCGGTCATTGTTAGCAGGGCACTGCGCAAAAGTATCGACTGTCTTCTAGTGTTCGTACGGTAAAGAAGGAATTCCTTTGAATCTTGAATCAGCTTTAACCAGATCGCCACATTGGTTTGCTTAGGAAATATCTGCAGCCCAAATCGAAGACGTGAATGCGATCGAAAACGACTCGTGTCCAATAATTCCATTCGACAAATTCTACAAAATCATTGTCACGTGATAAAGAAAAGTCAGCAATTTGGCTCTATATGTATGAAGGTGTGTAATTGTTATGCATTAAGAATATTAAAAGCCGTGAATCATGATTATTTTTTGATGATGTTTCTTGTTCTTCACAAAGTTTCGTAAATCGTTGTGAAATTTATATTTAGCTTACCTTATTGACATATAGAAATAAGCATCTGTCTTATAAATAAAAATCATAAATAGAAGAAGATAAGCTATTCTAAAAAAGATAAGATCCAAAAGAAAGACAAAATCATTAAATTACAAAAGCAATTTATGTGTAAATGAATTGTATATAAAAGGAAAACGCACAAGACTAAAGACTTCACTGATCTGTTTTTGGAAATTGTGATACCGGAAATCCAAGATAGCCTATTTCAGGTTTTATGACCATCGTCAGGAATAGGCTATCTTGGATTCCCGGTATCACAATTTCCAAAAACAGATCAGCGAACTCTTTAGTCTTGTGCGTTTTTGTTTTACATATCATGTAATTGTTTCCACGCACGTTGAAATTTTGCACTCTATATATATAATGTGTTTTAATAGTAAATGAAATGATGAAAAATTATTACTTTCGGCAACACTTGTAAGAAACTTATTTTGTGACATATCAAAAAAAAAAAAAAAAAAAAAATTAAGAAATAAAAATGGTGAAATGTTGAGTTAATTATTTAACGAGGAATTTAGTTTTTTATCGATCATTTTAATGAGAACACAATGAAGTGAATAGAATAGACCCTAAATTTAACTTGTCGTAAAAAAAAAAAAAAAAAAAAAGCCGTTCATTAACTAAGGCGGTATTAAAATAATAATAATAATAATAAAATCTTCGTTCCTATAAAATGTTGCGTTAAAATAGGTTTCCGTTCCCAGAAGAACATTTCATATCATATAAAATTTCAGAGTTTCTATTAAAGGTAAAATTGACTAAAATACGAATTATTTAGAAACATTCGTTGATTGAAGATAAACATTGGTAACGATAAAAAAGCTTTCAAGTGTGTTTATTACATACAAAGTTTTAAATATGTAAGGAAAAAAAATGATAGAAATTTCTCGATAAAATACCTCAAAACCTTAGGCATTTACTTGGTATTTAAAAGCAGATGGAATTTTTTTTTAACTTTTTGAATGGCTTAGAGCAATGTTCTGCATCTGCTTTTACTTTAAGAGTTCATTAGTTTCAGAAGGAAAAAAAATATATATTTTGCAGTTTTTTTCTCAGGCAACAGCGTGATCTGCACAAGAGCCATACGTAGTTGAAGCAAAAAAAATTCGTTAACTTGAAGATCTTTTCTAAAATTAGTAAATACAGTTCTTTTATCCATGTTCACGTTTTTGTTTTCTATTTCCAATCAAATTCTGAGCAGTTATTTTGAGCTGTGGTACGAAAGAGATTGTGAATTTTTGAAGTAACAAAGATCTGAAAGTCAGTCAGTTACATAAGTTATAAGTTGTACAGCGGATTGTACGACTGAAAACCTTCCCCTGTGAGTTTGAGACAGTTAGAATTTTATCAGTCTGAATTGTTAGTTCACAACTCGCTCTCCAAAATGGAGGATTAGGGTCAAACTGAAGGATCCTTCTGGACAACGTCATAGCATAATATCTATGTTATTTCTATCCTAGATTAACTGAATAGGTGTTTGTTTTAAAGAGCAGATTAAAAAGCAGATGGAGAAAGAAAATGATATATATTATCTTTCACATTTCCAGCTCCCGTAAATGATCTGTTCTAAAGAACCAAACTCTTCTTTATGTAGGTTATTTATTTATTATTTCGAAATATCCTTAAATAAAAACCATTGTTTGTTTTCTTTCCGTGAACACTCAACGAAGCAAGACTATTAAATCAAGAGAAAGGAGAAACTGAAATTTACAACCTCTTTTCTTGGCTTATAAACGTACAGAAAAGAAGTCGGTGTTGTTTTTTTTCATCAGCGTCTGTTGAAATGTTTGAACCCTCTTCTATGCGAATTTTTTTTTTTCAGTTTTTAACAATTATTTTTATTTACAACAAAAAAAACTTCCCAACATGCAAAAGTAGACACTTGCTTCAGCTGGTGAATGAGACAGGCAATGCCTTTTTATGATACTTTTAAATCAAAACTAACACTGTAATTCTAACAGAACAGTTGAAAATAGCGATTTTCTAAGAGTTCCCTTAAGAAGACGCAGGGCATGAGAGGCTTGACAAAAAAATTGTGCTAATCAAATCGAAATTTCTTACTTTCCATTCTTAAAATTTTGTCGATTGGATCTTGCACCTCGAAGAAAACGTCTTGTTACATTGTCATTCGTTTTTTTTTGTGACGTCATTTACGGATATTTCCTTCATTGACCAACACTGCAAATCAAGAAAAACTCGACCAGTTGCTTCACTAATTGTTTTTAAATTCACTCTTTAATTCGGTATTTTGCTGATTTTTGTATCCATTAAGTTTTCCTTACATTCTACTATTTAACGTTTGAAGATAGATACTACACATAGGTAACGTTCCACGCATAGAGAATGACTGCAATTGTAAACGAGCTTTGTTTCCGTTTGATGTAAATATTTACTCTTGTCAAACAACGCTGAAACAATTAAGAGCAAAGGGATATTGCCAATAGTTCTGTGATTGTGATTCTTTTTGGTTCGTCATCATTTGTCCTGCACAGAGGAAATTACAATTAGGTTTGTAACTGATAAGAATTCGTAGATTCTCCTGGTGGTTCGTTTGTGTTTGTTTCCAAATCGTACAGAGTGGAAACCCTCATTATTCAAACTAGGTCCATTAGCGCCCTGAATAGTTAATTTTTACAGTATTAAACTTGATAAAATATTTAAATTACGTTTTCGTTAGTCAAAAACTTCAAGCGGACACAGATGGTTAAATTATTTGTTTTTAACCAACCTCTTTTCGTAGGAAATTGAAGCTCATCAATTCAGACAGACTTGTGTCTTTCCCAGAGGCGGATTTATACTTTTGCCGCCTATGGGCTGCGCCAGATTTGCCACCCTTCCTTCTGACCCTCCTGTCTGAATATATTACTAGTAAACTATACTGATGTTTATGTTTAGTTTTGAGTTAAATTACTGATAATTTACAACTCGTCTATTCGTTAGAATTTACTTACTCAGAGTACGAAAAAAAAATACAAAATATGTAGGCCCGTATTAATGCATTCCTTTCCTTAAGTATACATTCTAAAAATATGTTGTAAAAAGTTGTTTAATAGAAAATTAAACATCAATGTTAATTTAAATAATTGGAATATATTTCGTACGTAACAGTCGCAGGAGATATGTATTAGAAAGTAAATACAGGTATAACGTCACTGTCAGACAGTACCCCGCCGCCTCCCACGCCTTAGCACTCCAATTCAACGTCTACTCCTTCCACTTCAAACCTACGGCCACAGTCACCACTTACCCGATTTCCCGGGATGTACACTCAACGCCAAAAATACGCTCTGTTCGTATACTGTACAGACACATCAAAAAGCCAGGAAATGTCTGTTTCTTTTAATGTTTCCCTCATTTTCTGCTTGTAATATGAAACCTAACATTTTTGCCGCTCCCTAAAGTTGCCGCCCTGGGCTGTAGCCCTTTTAGCCCTCGTGTAAATACGCCTCTGGTCTTTCCTAATGACTTACGAACCTCTAAACGTTGGAATTTTTTTTTTAAACGTTAGTGTGCGAACTTAAGACTTGAGACGATCAAAATTTTCTATTTGAAATCTTTTCCATATCAAGAAATTAGAGCCAGAGAAGATTAAGAAATTCCGAAGAAAACCATTAGAACCTAAACAGTAGTTTTCCATCCATAACTTAAATAGTAGATGTTAATCTTTAGTTAATCCATTAATTTGCACATTAATTCATTTATGGTTAATTAATTTAATCACATCCAGTTGATACGATTAAAATTAGTCCGGTTTAGACAAGTTCGGTAATTAACAGGAATTTCATTAATTTTTGCCAAAGAAAAGGAAACTTTGTATTTTTTTTATTCAGTTAATTCTAGAGGAAGTCGTTTCTCTGAGGAAGCCTCGTATGAATTACAACTAATTAATATTACATTTTTAATTGAGGAAAAAAATATTTTATTTAGGTATCGCAGTCACTTTTGTTTTGTTCTTTCGATAATCCATTTGTAATAGTCGCAAATTTGCGCGGTTGAGTTGACCCCACAACAATACACCTGTTGCTTAGCAACGCGCGTGCGAACTTCAATTGTTGCGGTCGTACGCGTGCATACTCACACTCGTGCAGTTTTTTTTAATAATACAGATTATATCTGAGTAAAAACCTCTGGTTTAAGTATTTTCACGATTTTTTTTTTTTTTAAACAATAAAAACTATAATAAATTGTTAAGGAATAACAGTATAATAACAGTAATAAGAGAGGATTTTTCCTAACGTTCTTTCAGGATTTTTTTTTTATTTAATTTTCGATTTTAACTTTGTAAAAGATTTTTGGCTCAATGTATTGAAATAAATACAATAAAATTTCAATTAGCCAACGACAAGTTAAATAATTTAATTTTTTTTTTTTTTTTTTTTTTTTTTTATAATTCATTCAAGACTTATTTTTGCTTCAAGAAACTTTAAAGACGATTTTCTTCTATCGAAGATTGTTTTCCGATGCTTGGCCAATGATTTACGGTCGCACGTAAATCGCTGTTGCTATTCGCGTGTTGTCGTCTGTTTACTCGTTGTTTACGCGGATGTTTCTGTTGTGCAACAGTCCATGGGTTGTTTGTAAATGGCTTTCATTTACTGTGTCCTTGGCTGCCAAAGGTCGCTTCGCGCTTGATAAAACAGACAAAAGATCAAGGAAACAAGTTTATATTTATCAGACAAGTAGAGAAAAAAATGTTTTATCTGCAATTGTGGTGAGACGAAATGTTTCGTTCAAAGATCACTCAAAACAATGTAAAAGTTTAAAGAAAATGAGAATTCGCTTCCGAGATTATGAAATTGGCGCAAAGTTTTCGATTGAGAAATATTTTTAAAACGAGATTAATTGGAGGTCGTGAAATCCTGTTTTTAAGTATATTTCGTAATTTTTGATTTCTTCAGTAAATCAAGAGTTTCTCAAACTTTTCTCATATAAATAAGACTGCAAATCTCATTTATACCTGCTTGGTTAGCGCTGACAAAGGTTATTACAGGTTATCTGATGTTTGTAAGTCCCTTAATATGCATCAGAAAGAGAGAATTAAATGGTTAAAAAAGTTCAAATAAAATTGAAGTGGAAATATGCATGTTCCCCTAGCTGTCAAGATAACTCAAAAAATGTATATCCTAGTAAGATTAAATTTTAGAGACTGGTTTTAGTCTTCTGATAAGATCAGCAAACGAATATTCCCGTTTTGTCTGTCCCATAGACAAATATCTCATTAAAATATCACTAAATTATCATTAAGCACAACAATCACAACAATTGCGTTTATTCATATTTGTAATGCAGATCTACAACAATCATAATAAACGCAACAATAAATCATATTTATAATAATAAGGAAATTATAGCAATATCAATTATATTTTCTTATTAGAAGATGTTGCGAAGCATTGTGATTGGTTTACTAATCGCTTTCCCTACCTTGTTTAGGTTACTGTAAGGATGATACGTATTAGTTTTTGATTGGTTTTTAATAAGATACACCAATAACAGGGAAGGAGCTAGGAACTTTAAAAACATTCGCTGTTTCGAAAATTGTCTTTCTTGTCTTATTAAAATTGGTAGTTGAACAAGCTAGTATTTCCTCTCGACCTACTGGGTGTTTTGCGTATCTGTCTTCGTTACTTTTCAGGCAAAACGTATCAAGGGAATCGGTGACAGAAGCTTCGTAGGAGGTGCATCTCACAAGTCAGTGGCTTCAACGTCTAAACAATTACATTTTAGATTTCTTCGACTAAGATAAACGGTTAGCTGTTGGTCGCATTGTGGGCACTGACTATGCTTTGCTGGGAATTCCATTTTGGTGTCTTGGATGGAAGGATGAGACCAAAATAAATATAACTATGTTTTAAGTTGAACCATAAATAAGCTACGTAGAAAATTTTTTGCCCAACCCCGATAAAAGAACCAGAAAGGCAAGATCATCATATGGGTTGGACTGATGAGTCCGTAGCATGACGAAACAGCTGTTCCCAACTGTATACGATAACGAAGAACCTGCGGAAGCTGAAATTTTAGAGATGAATTTCGTTACTGAAAAGAAGATCCATTTGCTAGAATGTCCGAATACGTGTTTAGAACTGGACAACAACCGCAACACCAAAAAAAAGTTATTTAATATGGTGCACCATGTTTTGTTTTTCTTGTACGAATTCAGTTGTTCGGTAAAAAAAAGGAAAATCGACAGTTGGATTTTTTTTTATCTATTTGTTATAATATTTCTTCCGTTGCTTTGAATCTTTTCTCTTATGGGTAGATTTTCTTTAGCCTTAATGCGCACCTGTTGGAAACTTAGAGATAATTTTTAATCCCTTACATCATGGGAATTTATTTAATATTCAGTTCTTGAGTTATTTATTCCAGGTTTATATTTATTTCACTTATATATATTTTTTTATTAATATTTGTCTATTTAACAGTGAAATTGTAAACCTGTCAATAACCGTGTTTTGTAATTTCCAGTATTTGTGAATGAAGAATTGTACTGACTTGGTTTCTTTTTCTTTCCGTAGTCTTTTTATCGATAGCACTCAGGAGAAAAGAAGGTGAAAATAATAAAGTAGAAGGGCAAAGGTCGTCATTTCATTCGGGTCTCTCACGATCACCTGTGGATTAATAAAACAACTTTTTTTTTTTCTTTTTCCCCCTCCCTTCTTTTATGCGCTTTTTTTTCTCCCCTGCCATAACTGCTGTAGTTTATTTAGCAACGAGTGCCGTGTGGAGTGCTGTGCATCACTGGGGGTCGTCAAGGGGGCGGTTCCACGAATGTTAAACAACTTCCTTGCCTCGCCCAAGCATTTCCATTTTATGAAGAACCATTCCATCCAAGAATTTTTTTTTTATTTATTCGTAACCTCCTCCCCCGCACTTCGGATTTGAAAGTTTTAGGAAGTTTGCATTTACTATTTCAGATATAGAAGGAAGAAAAAAAAAACCTGATTCCTTATTTCGGAAGCTAAAGTAAACAACAATAGCAAATACTGTTAAGGGAAAACGTGAAAAAGCATCGGTCGGCTACATTGATTAATGCAGCCGCTGTGATCCTCAGACAGCTGTTTCGCTCTTATTGGCTAATTGATCAGAACAGTTCACCTCCGAATACTCAGGTGTGATATATAAAGTTGGATTTAAACTACAAAAGGAATTTTCTGAATAATTAACATTTTTTTTTTTTTTGTAATGTTCGGAGTGCACTTGATTTTTACGTCCATTTAATACGTTGTATATAATCCTCAATGGCACATGTCACTTTTTAAGTTTTTTTTTTAACCTCTTTATATTTTGAGATTCCATTCTCTCCTAATTAAATTAAAAAATTACCACATTGTAAAATGTAGTATGCTATATTGATAATGATGTTGATGATAACTCATTGATTTGACCATGTAATACAAGGACTGTCATGCAAGTAGCTTTTTTCATGAAAGATTGATAAAAATTGCGAAGGACAATTGGATAAAAGTTACATTAACACACTCATGCTCAAAAAGTTAAGGATAAGTTGAATCACAGGGAAATGTTGCACTAGACAAAGTGAGTAGTCATATAAACTACTCCATACTTCTACCTGAATAAACAAAGGCACTACAACCGATCACTCAGCACTATATAAATATTAATCAGAAACGGCAGAGCCTACGTTAAGGTGCTCTATGGTGCGACAATGCATTTTGCCACATGAATATGACTTAGAGAACCCGTACTGAGGATGATATCCGCACAGAATCATGAGGCAACTTAACGCTGATCAAACCTACATGGCGGTGTCCGAGGAGCTGTTTGTCCCACAAAATCTCCAGTAGAGACTCCAACAGGATGGGAATGTCAGTCGATGCTTCAACACGGGACGTCCAAGCATCACAACGACATAAGAAGACTTACTTTTTACAGCAAAGGCGGAAATACAACAGAGAATCTTACAAAGGACCCTAAACAGGCGAATCGTTTCCAGACTTATCGTGTACAGACGTTGTGTGAACAGGGGTTGTATGTCTATAAGATGTGTCTCGATGACTTTAACCCACAGAAAACCCTTTTCAGTACGGTGCAGAGAACATCGTGCTAGGACAGAGGGGCTGTGTTTTGTTTACGGATGAGTCCAGGTTCAGTTTGCAAAGCTATTCCTGCCGTGTCTTCATCTGGAGAGAACTCAGTACCACCCCTCCAACATCCTTGAAAGGAATCGTTATGGCGGAGGTAATTTGATGATTGAGGTGCATCGTGGTGGGTTCACTTGCTCCCTTTCATATTTCGAACGGAGAGCCCTAATATTTCTGTTGTGATGTCATTCTTCAACAACCCAGATCTACGCAACGAGAACGAATAAATAAATTGAGCTCTTACAGATTTATGATTTCGTAGATTTGTCTGTCTGGAAACAGGTTATCCGGCGCTTATAGTGGCCAGTTTCTATCTCCCGACGATTTAAAGACATTTGACCATGCATCATGCGAAACATTGGAAGACATCTTTCATAGTCCAGAACTTTTCTGGAGCTGTTCAGGTGAAAGCATTGGTGCAAGAATGGGACTCCATTGCACAACAATAGCAGTTACGCATGCGTCACATTATTTGCTGACCGTCACATAGCATATTGAACATTTGTTGCACCAACAGTACTTTGTTTCAGTTAGCAGAGGTGCAAGTACCATTTCATCTTTTAGATATTACGCGTAAAATGTAGATTGTAATTAAATCAAAATTAACGTGCGGATCAAGTTAAAACTTTAAAGAAAACAATACAAAACCGCACAATAACTAAACAACAACCAATATAGACTGTACTGATGGTTATTTTTTACTTTTTTATTTTTATATTATTTTACGAGGCGTCGTTATTTTTCTTTTTCTTTTATCGTAAGTATGTGGGTGGTAATTTTAATAGAATAGACTTAATAATTCATATTCTTTAGAAATGAGTTTTTTTTCACTCTCTTCCGAAGAAACTTGTGCATCTGTGTTATTTGAATGATGATGATGATTATTATTATTATTATCATATCAAGACGAGGATAATGTATCGTCTTTTAATATCGTTAAGTGTTACCAACGATCTTCAGTTATTGTAAGAAGCTCTCTCGTCTCTCTCCTTGTCCATAAAACGTACATTTGCACAAAAACCCCGAGAATTATTTAGTGCCATGGCTGCCGCAGAGAAGCTTAATGCGCGTCCGATCGGCTTCCTGCAGCCGCTGCCGACTTCCTCTGCTTCGCATCTCGGCCTGAATAATGCAACGGTATCGCACCAAGCTTAAAGGATCGTGTTTTATGGGCGGAAATAAAATTTAAGGCATTATTGATTTCAACGTCTCATCCCACAACTGAGTGGATCTCGGCCGATCTCCGGAATTCTAATGGCTTATTTTTTTTGTGGGGGAGTGCAGGGGGAGAGATTACGCCTCTCCCAAAACTCCCCACTTCCTCTGTTCCTTTCCTCAATCCACACGTTTATCCCACGCGGTGGAAGTTCTGTCTGCACCTGAACGATGCTGTTTACCAGATATCGTAGATCTGAAGCTCTCTCTCGACGAATCTACGATTGAATTTGGATTTTCTGTACAAACCCTTATTGAAAGTCATTGTATTTGTTTTTGTTTTTTTTCAAACTTAGCCAGTTCTGCTGTATTATTTTCTAACTAAAGATCCTTGGCTTTCCTTGCTTCTCCATCCACAGATAAGCACATCTGGTGGATCTTTTTCCTCTCTGGAGTAGATTATTATTATTATTATTATTTTATAGCAACAAAGTGAAAAATATTAGAATCAAAAAAAGGTTTCATAATGCATGTTTATTCGTTCTTGTCCGTCTGTTCAAGATAATCTTCTTCAAAGTTGAAGCTTGTTGGCGTTCTTAGAAAAAAGAACCCTATTAATTTTAAGACATATTGGACCCACACGTAAAGTGGACCAAAAACACGCCAAAATTTTGTTTATTGCCAATACGAAGATCACGATATCTCTACTTAAAACAACAACTACAACATTTAATATTTTGGTAACACATTTTGATACATTAGGCGAACGAGTTAAAGAACATATTAGCGCATTTAGAAATATCTGATTGGGCAAATCATTGTATAACACTTGGACATAATCCAGATCCATTAGTAACAGTCCTATATAATAATATATTTGACACAACAACAAGATTTATAATTGAAGCTTGTGTTATCAATAGTTTTGATTATTTTAATAAACAGAAAGGTGTGGAAATTTTGTTAGAAAACCTCAAACAGCATTGTTAAAATATTGAAGCATTTCAATAATTGTAAACTTTGCCTATTGGTATTTGTTTAAATTATCGTAAATTGCTTTGTACGAAATTAGAAGATAAGATATGCCTGAAGAAGCAGAAAAAGCTACTTTCTGTGAAGTACAGTAATGTTTGGTTAAGAATTTGTGTTGCCTGTATCCCAATTATGTGGTTTATATATTTATTTATAACATTTAAATTCCCTTTCTGTATAATGAATTCTTCTTTTATTGTCTACGACTCAGATTGCTCTTGTTAACCAAAACAAAATTCTAATTTTCCATTCTGATTTTTTTTTTTCTTAATTTTCTTTTTCCCGATCTTACGACATCAATATTCGAAAGTTGGCACGACAACTATTTTTATTATTATTATTATTATTATTTGGATTCTGAGGTAAAATTTCGTGATTTATTATCAAAGTAAATGGCAATAGTAATTTTGTTTTTTGTTTTCTTTCTGATGTTTTGTCTTCGACAAAAACAAATACAGTAGCGATGATTTCATGTACACTACAACCTCGTTTATCCGGACTAACTGGGACCAAAGGCAATCCGGAAAATCGAAAATCCGGATAATCTGGGTAATATGGGTGATAAGCAAAACAAATTCTTAAGTAAACAGACTTACCATTTATTACGATAAAAAAACTATGTAATTTCAATTCATAACTGCTTTTTTTATTTATTTATTTATTTATTTTTAATTTTTTAAAAATTTATAAATATATTAGAGAATTATAATTTAAGCTCTTATTTCTGCTACTCATGGTTTGGTCTCTTTAGAATTCTAATTTTTGAAAAAACAAAAAAACAAAACAAAAACAAGACCTAAGTATCTTAAATCCTTCTACCAGTTTAATAAACTTACGCAATATTTATAAGTATTTACGTTTGCGTAACATCGTGACTTGTAATTTATTTGTATTAATGTCAGTGTACTATTTGTTCAAAGGCTCTTCTGTTTGTGTTTGCTATATACTAACAAAGGAAGTGTAAACGACGTATTGTGAAACACCAAAATAATACATTTAAATGAATCAATGAGGAATTAGGCCACAAATGCTAAATATCTTAATAAACATTAACTAACGTTAATTAAAAGCAGAAATGAATGCTATTCTAATTGCAGCAATCGAGAGACGAACCTTTTCATTACTCTAAAGTATGTTATCAAAAAAACATTTTTTCGTCTTTGTTTTTTTTTTTTTTCTCCTAGTAAGCATCATCATCATTATCTAATTACTCTTCTGCACTTATCTTGCATGTTTTTTTTCCATCTTCTATTTTCTTCTTTTCTGTATAATTCCCGAGGTGATCATTTTGATGGTCTCTTACGGATCTCCTTTTTTATATATATTAGAATAATTTCCTTTATCTTTAATTCTTCTTTCATTCCCGTTCTTCTTTTACTCTCCCTTTCTTTTTGTAGAACTTTTTATCCAATTCGCTTTCTTTTTCTTTGTGAGTTGCTGCTTTTCTTTATTTTTTTTTCCTTCCTCTTCGTTTTCATTTCTTCATCTTTCATCATCTTTGTTCCCTACTTCTTTTCCTTATTTGTGTTTATTTCGATTCTCAATTTTCTTTCTTTCTTTCTTTTCTTTCTTACTTATTGTTTTAAGCTTGCCCATTCTTTTTTCTTCGACATATTCCTACCGGTTTTTATTTCCTTAAGATTTTCATTTATTTCTCGTTAATTCTTTCTTTTCCTGCGGTGTTTTATATATATCTTCTTTCTGTCCCTTCCTCTTTGATATCGCTTTTCATTTCTTTTTCCGAATTCCCTCTTACAGCAATTTTTTTTTGTAGTTTCTTCAATTGTTTTTTGTTTTGTTTTCTGAATATTTTATCCTCGTCATTCATTAATAATTGAATTTAGAATGAATTATTAAAATGAAAATAAACACGAATTGACTAAATTTTATTGAACGTGAAGAAGAAAGAAAGTAAAAGCAGAAATAAATGAAAAAATCTTAAGGAAATAAAACAAGATAGGGATAGCGATTAGTAAACCAGTCACAATGCTTCGCAACGTCTTCTGATACATCTATGAAAATGTAATTGATATTGCCTTAATTTCCTTATTATTACAAATGTGATTGTTGCGAAAGACGCAATTGTTGCGATTGTTGTAAATGAGATTTTAATGATACTTGTCTCCCAGACAAAACGGGAATATTAGTCTCCTAAGGGGATGTCGAAGAAAAAAAGAATGGATATACTGAAGACAAAATAGGAAGACGTACTTTTTGAATTTTAGAATTCTACTTTTTTTTTTAGCCTATTTATTAGGGAAGTAAGGCTTATCAAATCAATCAGTCTGTGTGTGTGTTTGACCCTTCTTCAAAACTGCTGGTATGATCTTCCTTAAACTTGGTATGCACATCCGAGGCTGGAGACAATATATTATAACATTGCTTTAAACTTCAAAATCTAAATATAGATGGATACGGTGAACTAATTGCTAATAAAAATCTAAAAATTTATTGATCATTTTCAACAATTTGCAATTTTTGTACAAATCCTCGTCAAGTGTAACTTTGTGTAAAAAAAAAATGGCGAATTTCTTCTTCTGTGTTCCGAAATAAAAATTAGAAAGAAGTTGGCATCAGAAAAAGATCTCGATCTCAGTTCATTTCTTATCGAAAAACTAAAATTTTATTCTGAGTTGTAGCTTGCTGGAAAACTTTTTTTGTTTGCTATGACGGGAAATTATAAATGTTGTTTATTGAATCCAGGTAACAAAATTCAAAATTCAGGAAATTTATGATTCTAATTTTATGCTTTTCTTTTATGTTAAGTGTTAAAATAAAGTCTCAAAGTTTTATACACTGTTGTAAACTTCGTATATACAACTTCATGATAAAATCTTTTTGCATAAAAACATGTAATCTATATATTACTAAAATCTTTTCCGTCTGTTCGGCGCAGTTCAACAATGGACAAGGGTGTACCTGTGTAATTGTTGCGAATGCAACAGGCGCAATTGCTGGGGATTGTTGTGATTTCCAAAATTCATAAAGGTAGTGCAATAATGGCAAACGGGTGTTCAGTTGTCATAGTTGCGAGGAAGTCGACAAATGCAAAATGAGCATTGTTGAACTTCAACTTCAAAATTTGCGTTCTCTCCGTCTACAATGGCGCGCGCTATCAAATAATGAGTTCATTCAAAAAGAATAACATATCACTATTTTGCTCAACTATTCAACAAATCATAACCGCTTTCATTGGAAGCGATTCTTCTTAAATAAAAACCAACATAAATTCCTAACCTTATTTACAGTAAACTCAATTTACTGTAAATTCAAAGAATCACCAAGCCAAATTGTTAGCAGTAAATATGGTTAGGATGTACATTGGTTGTTATTTAAGAGCACGGGCTGATTGTATATTTTCATACATCACATATTATAAACGATATTCTGAAAGATATTGGGAGGAAATGATTGAAAAGATCACAATAGACAGATTTGGATCGAAAGAATGAGGCCGAACGTAAAAAACGGTCAAGAGCTAAGGAGACAACAGAAGATACAAGAGAGACAGAAGTTAGACACAGAAGTTTGACATCAGGCAGAGAGAGACACAGAGACTTTAGATCCCCGAACTCTACTTCATCTAACATCCATCTCAACTTATCTCTTCTTCAAACATCTGTATTGATCAATCTGTACGCGGGATACTTCTAGAAAGTAGATTTTCAAGCAAGAGCTTAGAAGATATCGCCAAATTACGAATAATGAATAAATTAAAGTTTGTTATCGATTTTTTTTTATATCCTCTAAATATCGTTCAACATATTCAATTAAGGATATTAAAATTTTGTCATTTTGAAAAGAATACAAGTATGTATATATACATATATAAAAACAATAGTTTTTCTTTGAAGATCTTAGCAAAAGATAAATTGATAGTTATTTCTGGAACAGAAGTTTCTGCTTCGATTTGTCTCACAGGATACATTTAGAAAAGAGAACGATGGAGAGCTGTTGGAAATTTATATGCCGGTAAATATTGCTTCTAGTTACACTCGTTCAAGTCTAGTTGTAATAGTTGTAGTCTTTAAGATGACTCATTTATCTTGAACTGGGTAGAGAAAACATAATAAAAACAGGGTCATCTTTTCATTCATCACCAAAGAAAACATTGGGTTGTTTTTTTTTGTTTTGTTTTTTTCTGCATGCTACTCCTCCGAAACCATTAGACACAGAAATACAAATAAGGTATCAAATGTTGGATGTGCTATTGAGGATGCCTACATTTCATTTTTCATCGACGATGATAACCGTAAGTCACGTGAGTTAAAGTCAACTGCTAAACTACTCATTTTTAGAAGACCAAATGGTCGGCTTCCCTGCCACCCACTCTCACCACACACGCTCGAAGGTCACATGACTGAGAAAATGAGCTCGGAATCCAAGGTCACGTCAGCACTAAAACGTTTGCGGGGTTGTTAGTTGCTATTAAAAACGAACACAGAAGAAAGAAAACTATTCCATTTTTAATCAATGAAATCATTGAAAAAATAGTCGTTTCTGTTGGGCATCCAATTCCTCTCCAGTACGTGTCAGAAAGGGACAACTAAAATAATGAGTTAAAAAGATATGCATATACGTTCTTTATTACGTGTCTGTGAAGTTTTTGATGCAACGAATATGCTTGACGCTATTAAATTTCTGAGTTTATTAAAATTTGCTAATAGGAAAAATGTACTTGTTGTCCTTAGACATCTTCTATTTCTTTAGGTGATAATTTTACTTGCCTTTATTTAAGTGCTATATGGAATTATCAAAAAGAAAAAAAAAGCGAAGGATATGGTAATATGTTAAAGTAGGCTTAACGATGGTAAATAATAAATGACCACTCAGAGCATTCCGGAATATTCAGTACAAAAATGTAATACATAATAAGCAGTCTCTTTTTTATTTTTTTATTTTTTTAAATTTTAAATCGTCTGGCGTTTAATCTGCTTAGTGGGTCGTTGTTGTCATTCATTAATGCTGTTTTCCCCAATGGAATTGACAGATATCCCAGAATGCACTGCTTGCTCATCCTTCCCCCTTCACATTACCATGAGCGTCTTTCAATTCCTGGTGGCTAATACGATCCCATTACATCGGCGATAAAATTTTCGCGCTAAGAAGAAACGGCGTCGCCGCCGTTGGACGGACGCAGATAGCGTTTTACGACGGCGTCTCTGCAGCACTTGTCAATCAATCAAATGAAACGCTCTGGGTGTAATCACTGGAGAACCCTAGAGAGAAAGGGGACACTGCGGGTGACAAGAGAGCTTCAACGATAAAACTACTTCATGCTTTTGTCTATTTAAAAGTTTTTAATTTCAGTCGACTTCGCTTTTTTGATTCAAGCAGAGGTTCCTAAACTTGGGACATGAAGTTGTCAGCCAAAAACTAAACTTGTACAGTATCTATACATATAAAAGTTCTTATATCAATTGTTTGCAATTCAATCTTATATCAATTGAAAAAAAGAATTGTTTGTTTTTTTCCCTATCTTTTTAAAATAAATTTAAGCTGTTTTTAGTAAGAACAGTAACATCTAGCGACCATTCGTTGACCTACAGTATCGTGCAGTGGCTCAAAAATGGCGGTTGTTTAAACTAAAATGTAGCTTTTTTAGTTTTGTCGTTATTTTACGTAGGCAGTTGGAATCGAATAAGTATGTAACGGTTTAATCTGTTTCTGAAAAGTGTTTTGAAAAATAAGATAGTCATATCATACAAAACATAGCATCTTAGTTTTTGTAAGATATTTTTATCTTTTCCAGTAAAAGCCCACAATCAACAGTTTAGTTCAATTTTACTTAAATTTTGTCCGTTGTAGTAGAAGTTGACCATCAGTAATCCGGCAATCACTATTCATATACGTAATTGCATTGTTAAATCTGTCATATTTTGCCTAGTATTTCTCTGAACACGTCAACTTGCTGCGTCTTCGCAACTTATTCCACAGCGTCACAATTAGCATCAACTAATAGCAGACATTGTTTTTATTTTATTTTTGTTTTGTTCTTTTTTTTTTTTATAATGTTTTTCTACTTTACAGTAAAGACAGATTTGGATGTTTTTAGGCAAATCATCTGTAATCCGTTAACGATGCCGGATTAGTAACGGTAATCTGTACTAATTAGAAATGATGAAGTCTGAAGACAGTTAATTTATGTCGTTCGAAGTTAGTTTTCTTCATTTGATTCCTGAAGTTTTTTATCAGTTAAATCCCACTTTCGACTTGAACTTCGAAGCACCTTCATTGTTCTCGACGCAGTGTCCAGTATAAAGAGAGAGAAAAGTCGAGACTAAGTAATCTTAATCTTTAATTGTTGGAAGATTCTAGATCACAAGGCAAGATAGATCCCGCCTTCTGCAGGAGAGTCTGTGGGGATTAGAAGCAGCTTATGAAGATTGACTAATTCGATGCAGGCATTCCATTTGTTTGAAAAAAAAAGAAAAAAAAAAGTGGCTTGAAGTATTTTTCTTTCAAACTCGGCTTAAAATTTTAAAGTTTTATCAAAAGGTATTGGTAGAGTGATAATGTATCTAATCTTAATCTGCTGAAAGAGTGAAATAAATCTTTGCACTTTTTAATGTGTTCGAAAAATTTGGAAAGGGGAAAAAATTGATTTTAAATCCATAATGAAATGTCTGTATAATCGAAAATGCTATATTTGTTAACGGTGGCTTAAAGATTGAGTCGGAAATTACAGTATTTAAAATCACCATTAAAATAATTATTGTCTGGTTTTATGAAATAGTTGCATTCACTGCATCATTAGATGGACGGAGGTCAAGCAATTTTCGGGTTTTTTATTCCTTAACTGACCAATGGAAATGTGCCATGGATGGTTTGACAGACGATCATTGAATTCAGGATAAAGTTTGCAAAACTGCGATATAATTGCAGATTTCAGCATGATTCTAATACTAATATAAACGACAAAAGGCTGAAATCGAAAACTTTAATACTTTAAAAAAACTTTTAAAAAAAGGCGGCTTGCACGTATTATAACACACCAAGGATATTTAAACGAATAAGAACGTTATATCGAAAACATGCTTTACACACGTTTAACATTAAAACGATTACAATCGACGTTTTAATACTTTGTTATTGTGGTTTTAGAACTAACTTTTATCGATTTAGTTTGAATATATTTATAAAATTTCATGTTGAATGTTGCTTTTTACCTTTCCTGTAGTTATAATTTTTGTTTCTATTTTAGGTAAGTGCATTGATATCTTGGTTTCGTAAATTGGTGAGTCATAAATTACGTAGTTTTCTTACTAAGATTTTTTTTAACACTTATTAAATGTATTTATCTTAACAATAAAAATGGTGAGTAAAAAAGTCAAAAAAAAATATTTTTTTTTCTTTTTCTATCAAAGAAATAAATTTGCTGAAATAGTTTAAAAGAAATGTATATTTTACAATACTCAAACTTTTCCCCTCTCCAACCGTTTGTATATGTAAACTTAAATTCAGGATGAAAATGCTTGGGCTCACGCGCAGCTAATATTTTATTTTGGTTTGTCAGGCAGGTCAAAGTTCACTTGTGAATTGATTGTTGCTTCAGATCTCTGTTGATTCGATATCTCAGCTGGTATCGAAGCTGAGGCTCTGGTGGAAGGGTTTTCTTGGGACGTTTGTTAATTTTTAATCGAAATCCCATCGACTCGTTTAGGTTCGGGAAATTCCGAATAAAGAAAAAAAGGGAGGGTGTGGGTGGATTCAAGGTTCCCAATGAATTATGTTTATTTAGAAAGTCGATAAGCGTGGAGAAAGAGAAGAAATAGGAGGAAGCGTGGGTGGTGGGTACAAATGACACTGCTTGTGGATCGGTCCAGAGGCATTTTCCGTAATTGCTTTTTGCTCCACGAGAAAAAAGTCAGAGAGGGCATCAGAAAGAAGGGAATGTGGGGGTGGCAGGAGGCAAGTAAGATTCGGGGGCAATTTTCGTCCATCATCATTACGCCGATCTTTATCCGTCTTGAAACGCCCTCTCGAGTTTTATCTTCCAAACGGATCTGCAAGATTAAAATGGCACGAGACGATAGAGCTTTTTTTTTCTTCTCTCTCTCGCGCGCGAAACGCGTTTTTCTGTGGAAACTCCTGTGTGAGACAAATGTCAGAAAGAAGAAGAACAGAATATATATATATTTATTCGAATAAACTTTTTTTTTTTGTGTCCCATTTCGGAACGAAAGTTTCAAGAGCACTTTAGAAATGATAAATATTTATAGAAACTAGCACTCCTCTGTTCCATTAGAGCATTTAGTTACAAAGTTAGTTCCAAAAAATAATGGGCTATGTCCCTGCTCGCTTTTTTTTTTTTTTTTACTTTTTACTTTTTCTTTCTTTCTTCCTTTTTTTTATTAATTTTTTAACGACTTTTCTTATTAAGTAAACTTGAATGCACTCTTTTATGTAACACACTTATATATCTTCAAAAAGTAATTTTACGTGTGCGCCTACTAATATTAAAATTAGAGCCAACACACAAGATTATGATAAAAAGATTTTTTTATCCACCTTAAAATTAAATACAAAACCACGACTGGCTTCGCCTCTGGTTCAAGGCAGCTCATTCATCAAAGCCTTGGACAAGAGGCGAAACCGGTTAAACAGACAAGAAATCGCATCAGTCGAACAGTATTTTGGTATTGTAGATGATTTTATTAACAATAACCAAAAAAAGGGGAATGAAAACATTTGCAACACTTAATGAAATTCAGTTGAAGTGAACACAAATTTTATTAATATCTATGAATTAAGTGGCGTTCGACGCCTAGTATTTTTTTTTCCTTATTGATTTTATTGTCCGTATATTAAAAATTTATAGTAAGATTACATAAGTTTCTTACAGTGTGTGGTTTTTACTAATGTATTCGATTTGTTTAATTGTAAAAATTAACGCAGTCTACTGGAATTGTCGCCGTAATAAACGGAACCTTCTTTAATTATCAGTCATATTAAATAATATATATATATTTATATATATTACAGGGATTTATAAACAAGGGAATTCCCTAGGCTAATACCATTCTACCTAAGTTGACGCTAGTTAGGATGGTCCGTGCGTAACTCTCGTTGAACGTGACGAAGATTTAAACGTATAATAAAAAGAATTTGAGAAACAATGTCTTGTAACTTCGAAATCGCGCAAAAGTAAAAATTAAGATAAAAATCTTACCTCTCGTAACTTCAGTTTTTTTTTTTATTAACATTTAGTAATTGAAAATGTAAAGTACCGACAAATAAATGATTTTTATTATGTAAAGTGTTGGATGTGGATAATTGGAAGTGGTTTATTTATTTATTTATTTGATTAGACGGAAGTCTTTTATCCGATAAACAAAGGAGTTACGCATATGACTTGTACTGAAGCTGCCAGTTGTATTCAGTTGCATTCAGAATCCCCTGGAAGCCTTTCCTTCCATCGTTGAAAGTAACTCAAAAACTATTTATTCTCGAACTTGAAACTGAGTTTTACGAATTGTTTATTAAAAATAATAAAAAGAAATATTGAATTTTTTATTTGTTTTAATCTTTGCTTTACCTAGATAAGCAGCTACGAACTAAAACTCGGCAAAATTTTCGTGACATAAAGCGTAAAAGTCAATATATCTAAAGTTACTTCGTTGAAACTGTAACAAATGGCTTCAGACAGACTGTAAATTGAGATCGTAAATGATAAGCTTAAACAAAATCAGAATGTTTAATGTTATACTTTAAAATGCCAATTGAAAGTATTGTTGAAAGCTTGTTGGTAGGTTTCCACCATTGTTGCATGTATACATTTTTAACTGCCGATCCTCATTTCGAATTTAAAAACAAATTTAATTTACATTTAAAAATATATATATATGGAATTGGGTGAAAAAAAATTCACTTGTCTTCTGTATGTCGGAAGAGTCTGCGTGATCTTTCGATATAATGCCCGCGACTCGGGGGAGGTGGGTAGTGTCGTCGCGACCCAGCATTTGAGAAACTGGTTTACACTATCCGTTACTTTCTTGAACTATTTTTTTTAATGATAATGGCATACATTAGAAAGTTGCCAAAACAACTGAACGTTTCATTTAAAGTTTATTACATTTCTTAAGATGACGCTAAAACGTTCCTTAATTGGTAAGAATGAACATAGACGGCGCCACATTCAAAATGGCTTTCAGGAGCTTATTAACTTATTTTTGTTAAAAACAACAAAAACACGAAGCTAACGATGTAAAGCAATGATGAATAACTCAGTTATTGAAATACGGCAGTTAAAAAAATAAAAATGATTTTCACTGAATCGAGTCTAAGTCTAACCAAATGTTTGAGTTTAACTAAATTAAATAGTGAGTGAGTTAGTCTGGAAAAGTTACTGAAACGCGGTGATTATGAAGCCGTTCACCTCATTTAGAGCTAACGAAATATCTGCATTTTAAATTGGTTAATTTATACCCAGTTAAGCGCAATTACATGCGCAATAGTGATTGGTAAAATTTGGAATAAATTGGTCTCCCTGTCGTGGATGCTGCCCATCAGTTTAATGGGATTTCAACGTTGGTTTATTTACAGTTGGATGTAATGGAATATTGTGCTTATTTCAGTATTGATAAGGTTAAAAAGGAAATTAGATTGTTGCCAGCTTAAATTTAAACAAAGGATAGCGATTAGTAAACCAATCACAATGCCTCGCAACGTCTTCTGATACGTCTTTGAAAATATAAGTGATGTTGCCTTAATTTCCTTATTATTATAAATGTGCTTGTTGCGAATGCAAAAGGCGCAATTGTTGCAATTGTTGTAAGCAGCATTATAAATGGGATTGTTGCGCATGTAAAAGACGCAATTGTTGCAATTGTTGTGGTTAATGATAATTTAATGATACTTGTCCTCAAAAAGGGGATTATAAGTCTTCTGATACTTGTATCAGAATCGGGAAGCAGTCATGAAAATATCGCCTCCTATGATATTAACGATCGAACTGAGACACAGCAGTGAAATTCAACAAATAGAAATAAATAAAATGCAACTATTTTTTTAAATTATTTAAACGGCAAACATAGATATGGAAATGTTCAGTTTTTACTGTTAGTGAATGATGTAATATTTTAATTATTATCTTTTTTTTCTGTTAAGGGATGAAAACTTTGCGAATGAAGATTCATGGAAAAATTTGTTAATACTACTTATATTATTTACAGGCGCTAGATCTATCATTACGATCTTTTCACAATGCGCCGTAACTGCCAAAACTAGATATCTACAGTTACGAATAATAAAGTTGTTTCGTATTCCCAGTCCGCATTTTTTTATTTACAGACAAGATCATAACGAAGAATAAATGATGTAATAAATAATACCAAAATTTCAGATTATCATATTCGCCTAATTGTAAAACAATGGTTGACAAGTTTTTTTTTGATATCTTATTTTCAAAATTATTGTAGAATTTTAAACACATACACACACACACACACACACACACACACACATATATAAATATATAAATATATATATATATATATAGAGCCGGATAGTGATATGAAATTTGAAACCAATGTAAAGAACAAATCACTGTCTGAAACTGCCAATTCAAATTTCATTGAATAATGAATGACCAATATATATATTGAATGGCCAAACTCGAATGATGCATAATTTCGAGTTTAGCGATGCAAAGATTTCAATTAAACATTTGCAATTTAGAAATTTAGAGCGTAAAGAATATAAGAATAAAATTAACTTATATTACTAAACATATAGCCAAGCCGGACAGCTATCTGAAACTTAAAATCCCAATACAAATTTCAGAAAACTGTTTCTGTGAATGTACGGCTTCTAATTACATTCACTTCATCAGCGGCATCTGGTGTTAAATTTTGAAACTAAACTAAAATTTGGAAATCACTGAAACGCATTAATTAGAGAAATTTGCTCTTTCTTATTGTAAATATTCTTTTTTAGGTTTTTTTTAAATATATATATATATATTTATAAATATATAAAAATGAACATAATAGACCAATAGTTCTTTTTAAAACTAGAGACGAACTAACGTTTAATATTCAAAATATTTTCCAAATGCGCCCTTAACAAGAAGTTAGTGCGAGAAAGAAACAAAAATTTCTATAAACAATGTCTAAACGAATGTATTAAATCCTTAATTGCTGGATACGGTTATAATCAATCCGATTTAAACTATTTCAGTAAATAACGAGGATTAAATTCCTTTTTTTATATTTATTTATTTAGAAAAACAGAAATTTTCTAATTTTTTTTTCATTTATAATAATAAATATAATTTTATAAAATTAATATAATAATAAAAGAATTTTAATTTGATCTTTCGATGGTTTTAAATTTACTGAAATTGAATTTTATTAGTCATCGACGTAAAATAATGAGGATTTTACAACAAAAACTTCACGATTTCATCTTTAAAGTTTGAGATTTTTATCTGTTAAAGAGATAAGACGAGTTGAAATTCTGAAAAATGACTCCAGTCTAATCTTGAGAGATAAAATCTTCTGAAATCCATTGGGAATTCTTAGTATCCGTAACTTTCTTTTTTTTTATGTTTTATTTCTTGGTTCCGGTTTTAATTCCGGCTCAGGAAAACAGAATTTTCGTTCTAAAGTTGAAGTAAAGATAGAAATGCGTAAATTATCGAACGTAATTGAATTTGTCTGAAATAGGACGGGAATTTAGTTCGTTTATCGCGATAGAAATACTGCATTTAGCCTATGGCCATACTATGCAGACATATTTTAAGTCTGATATAAACTAGTTTATTTTGTTTACATTTGAAATTGTCCAAATTTAATTTTATTTTCCCGTTTATAAGCATTATCTCAATTATTTAGCAATAAGACGTATTTTGTATTACTTCACTTTACGATCCACTTCAATGTAATAAAAAAAAAACCCGACAAAAACTGGCCAAGTTTAAACCATGAAAACCGATGTTTGTGAACCCATTTCGGAAAGAAGATAGTACAGATTGTTCTAATCGCTTCGTTGTCTATCTACTGTCTTCGTCAGCCATTTCCGGGTTTCGCTGACGTTTTGGTCCCCCATACTAATCCGAGCACGATGCAGATGTGGCGGCACTGCGATGACGAGTAGAGGCTAGCGAGCGCCCGAGGGCCGTTGCTTGTTTGCGACGCATCGGCGTACTGCCGAAAAGCCCGCAATCAGGCGGACGTTCTGTCTGGAGTGCCGGTACTGCAGAGAAGCCGCCTTTATCGTACTCGAGGGAAATCGCCACCGTTTGGAAACAATAAAGATATCAGTCATCATCAAATGCTTCTGGAAATTGCTTTTAGAAATAGATTCCTACTTTAATTGAGGCAAGTAATTGCTGCAATGAATCTCCATGGAAATTAATCTCATTATTTACATAACTGAGATTAAGTTCCTTAGGCTGATTGTCGTGTATATTAAAAAAAAATGCATTAAAACTTTTTATTTTACTTTTTTGGTAATCCGTGATGTAGTTAAGCACATTCCTAAAACTCATTTTAAAAATTCTTTTATCCCTGGAATTTCTGTATTTTGGAATTTTTCGTTACGATCTTGACCTACAGAATGTTGTAGGTATGGTTTAATTTTTGTAATGATCCCTTAACGTGCAGAGGAGGGAAAAATGATATTTAAATATATATATATATATATATATATATATATAAAACATTTTGTGAATGTTTCTCAAAATACAAATATCCTTCTAAAATTAAAAAAATAATTCAAAAACTAAATATCCTTGGAAGCTAAAATTTAAAAATTTAGCAGAAATTTAAAGTTTTTGAATGCAGCTCAAACTATATTATCCTTCTACGATAAAATAATAATAATAACAATAATTCAAAAATTAAATATCCTTGAAAGTTAAATTTAGAAATTTAGCAAAAACTTAAAACGTTTTGAATGCAGCTCAAAATCTATATACACTTCTGTGATAAAAAAGTAATTCAAAACTAAATAACCTTGGTAGCTAAAATTTAGAAATTGACTTGGGTTATTGAAAGGAAGGTTCTGTTGATATTGGACCAATACCTCAGGAGCTATTGCAAAAAAAAATAAAAGTTCCAAGTGCAGTAGCAAATGTAAATAGCAAATCAAATATATTTTCTAAGTAGTTTTATTCTATATATCTGCGAGATATGCTGTTGGAACCTCTGTCATATTAAATGTATTTAGAAAATTTTCCCTCGATTACCATGAACATTACTGAAAGAAAAAAAAAATAGTTTCCGAAAGAACATACAGCTACTTCGTTAAAATTTTATGTATGTAGACAGAAAACCCCCCTGACTGAGGAGTTAGGTGGAATCATACGTAACGAAAACATACATAACCTGATGCAAATATAGTAATGTTTTGGTTTGTTTGGTCTTCCATTTGAACTGAGATTGGGGAAGTATAATAATGTACACAAACAGTTTAATTAAAGAGTTAAAATAATATAGTAAATCTACAAAATTCATATAGTAAAAGAATACACCAAACGCCACACGTGAACCGAGTATTGTAGGCGGGAAGCACAGTTGCTGCGCACTTTCATGCCGTATTCAACTCCACCTTTTTTTTAGATTACATACAACGCAAGTTCGGAACAACGCAAGTCAACCCTTCAGAATATAGATAATTTTTTTTTAAGAGTCTGAAAAAATACAAACGCAATCTTAAATTTTATTCAGTCTATAAAAAAAAAAAGAAAGAAAAAAAAATGCTATTTCTGTTGCAATTCGCATTGTAAGGGAAATCATATCCCATTAATTATTCTTCTCAAAAACAAAATCAAGTAAACGAAATATTTTGCAGACTTTAAAATCTTTCATCTACTTCTTGTTTTAAGATTCTGCGGAAACGGATTCTCGGGAGACGGAGAACAGTGAGATCCATTCTTCTTCTTTCTTCCTTCCATTCGTCTCTTGTCAATTTTTCTCATGCTCTAATAACTCTTTTCTCTTTGTTATGCTAAATTCCTCAACTCATTATGTCTTTTCTTTCTTTCACTTTCTTCTTGCTGGATATAAAGAAAAAGTATGAATATTTCAGTACATCAGTTTCCTAACCCTTCCCCTCCCTTTCCTTCCGCTCTTACCTTCATTTCCTGCCTCCTTCTCCTTCTTCTTTCATCCGCCACAAATCGTTTCCTCCCTTGTGTTTTTCTTGGGCTTCCAAATGGCGTAGATTTTTCATTGGCGCTGTCACGCCTTTCTCTTGCTTGAGCGTCTCAGGGCGGCGAAGGTGTTCATGGACCAAGAAATTTTCTCTCCCTGAAAGACGGGCGGAGGTTATTTACCACGCGGCCAGATTAATATGATTAGACAGCTTTAAATTCAAACGCCAAATTGAATCGTAAACTAACGAAAGAAGAAATAAAAAAACCGTGATCTGAAAACGCATCTTTCTGTTTAGAATTTAGGATTTTCTTTTTCTTTTTTCTTTTGTTTTCCTTTCTTTCTTAAAGATTGTGTCTTTTGTTCAGGGCTAAAAATTGATTTTGGATTTCATCAGGAATGCCTATAAATTGAAGTAGAGAGAATTTAAACGAGTAGTTCTTAAAGAACTTACATAGTACTTTACTTTAAATGTTGGCTTTTATTTATTTATTTATTTATAAATACTTTAAAAAAAAAAAAAAACACTAAAATTTAAAAAAAAAGTATACTATTAAAAATTATACAAGCTTTTCAAACGACCAATATTTCGTTGACGATTCGGGTAAATTTTTAATTTTTAATTTTTTTTTAATGTTAATGGTGTGTGTTGGCCTTTTATTCCAATAATATGTTACACATGTTCAACCACATACTTTAAAACCAAAACATTATAACAAATCCTGAAATTTCCTTCAGCTGAAAATTGATTAAAGTCAGAAACACTGGCCTGAATTTCTTTAGTTTAATCAAATTAAAGAACAGTGGCGAATTTAAAATAGATTATAAAATGGAGTTTGATGATAAGCCATTTTGTTGGACTGGTTTTATCCCGGATCCATCTTGAATCACTGGAGAATTGACCACACGACGGTGGGGGGAAAAATGCTGCTGTCGTTTAAGATATCAATCGAGGAGGCACCGTTAGAACAGTCAGACTTCTGCCATCTTTTAAACGAATAGAAACAAACACCGAAGAAAGAAACCCGCGCCGGGATTCGAACCACGATTCCAAAACAGCAGCCGCGTGGATGGCCACCACCTTGACCACAAGGCTGTGCCGGAACGATAAGACATTGTACAGATGTCAATAGGAAATCTGTGCGCGCAAATATCTCCACAGGGACCGAGATATATCCCGAATTACATGAAATTGCTAGCGAAGTTTCAAAAAGGTTCAAAAGTTCTTGATAATGAGACATTGATTGATTGAATTGCGTTTGGAAATTAGGATACAAAGGACCAGACGTATCTTTTTCCTTAGATCATTTTCTTAAAAAAATAGTTTCTGCATAAAATTAATGTTATTTCGTCACCTTGAAATCGTAATGTTAGAAATAATAAATCTCAGTTTATTTAACTTTTTGTCTCTCTTTTATTTACTTTTTAACTTAATGAATTTCCAAACAATAATTCTTTTTAATCTTAATACGTCAGACTTAGGTAGATTCAAGAATAAGCACAAACGTATTAATCCAGAGAAATGCTGTGAAATTCATTTAATTAATTACTGTCGTGCATTGTTGGTTTTACCAATTTTAGTGGTTTTGTTTACTAATTAAGCTGATGAACTAACAGAGGGAACGACGTTTAATTGTTTAAATTAATTGTTATTTTAACTGTTAACATTCAGGTGCTGATAAACCAATTTTGACTAATTCGGAAGCCTATCAAAGATAAATACAAATTGCTGTTCGTGGATCCCATTTGTCAGCACTGTGTTGACATTAGTTTCGTTACCTTTTAACAAAAGGATTGTAGACGAATTTAAAGGATTTTTAGTTTCTTTCTTAAAGAATTTGAATTTTTTAGCTTTTCATTTTTTTTTCTTTGTTTTTCTTTAGAATTCTTGGCGCTGGAATTTTAAATGGAGTAATCCTGTGAAATTAGAGCACAGAAATCCCGAGCTTTTCAATTTAATTAATCATTATCATTTCCTAATTTCCTTCGATCGGTATTAAAAAAAAACCGAACTCATTCCGATTCAGTTTTAATTTCAATAAAAACCATTTAATTGATTAATTATTTGACTTCTAGAATTAGTTAATCACTCGCATTCAGTCTACGATGAAAAACCTGTCTCAAAATAGCTCACAAGTGCCTGAAATCTTTGTTCTTTATATATTTGAATGGAAAGAATTGTTTTTAAGTTAACTTACATAAAAAAAATATGCAACATGTGTTTGTTTGTTATTTATTTACTTATCCATGAAATGGCGCAACCATGGCTAAGATGAAACGTTAGCTTTCAAATTCTACATTTTACAAACACATCTACGTAGTATCTTTATGCCAGAAATTATGTCAAGATGGTCTCCGATTAGGTCTCACTTATCTCTCGATCTTCCTTCAATTACGGCCTCTTTTTGAAATGCTGACTCGCTGTAATAAGTGTGTGTCAGAATTCAAAGTCACCTAAACTGAGAGAGTTTTAATTTTTTTGACTCTTTAACCATTTTCAATATTTTGGTTACCGCCGCCTTGCAATGGATGGACGACGATTTGCAGGAGTCTCCATTACAAAACGTTTACTGTGAACTTTGTGTAAAACCAGCGGAAAATTCTAGCTTAGAACCTTCATTTTTATCCGAACCTTTATTTATGTTGAAGCCACCTCATTTCATTCATTGCCTATTGGAAACATTTTATGAGCATTACAATCCCTCAAAAAATTAAAAAAATGAAGTCTAAAAGTTTTTGTAATCTGATGTTTCTTCTCCAGAGAAAGAACTTACTGAGATCTGTTCTCTTTCTCGTCAATAGGAGTTTCGAACATTGGACCTTTCAACTCTGCTTCTAGCAATTGAGAGTCAGCATCTGTTTCATCTCGTCTCCATCTGCGAAAAAGGGACAGTGTTTTCTAGTAATCGAGTAGATTTCTGCTGTTCCCGTTGTTGGTTTAATTTTGTGGAAAGTTCCCGAAACTCACGTCACGCGCTGTTGCGTTGTTGTTGTTATTGTTATATGTTGAAATTGATACTGAGAAGTCCGGCGCAAAAGTTCTCAGAAGGGAAAGGATGGGGAGGGTTTATTGGAGGAAATATGAAGTGGGTGGATGTATCGACGGCGAACGAGTCTCATCAACCGAGCTCGGGTTTCTTTTTTTTTCTTCCTCTCTTTCTCTCTGTACGGTTCATCACAGAGAGTAGAGGGTGTGAGGGGACAGGGGTAGGAGATATCTCATCGCCAACTTTTCCCCGTCGTCCGATTCGCCCGCGCTGGAAAACGGCGTTATGGCGATTGGCGCAATTGGGACCCAACCCTGGCGGTGGCAGTCGGCGATTGCGCAGTAACAGATGCACCCCGAGGGACCCACAAAACAAGAACGAGCGGGAGGAGGAAGATGAAGCCGAGCGGGGGAGGGAGAACCAGCGCGATCTCCGTCTGGTGATGGATTGTGCCTCTACCACCATAGATCCTTCGCCTTTTATTTATTTACTTATTTGCTTTAGGAATTGAATGCACGTAATTGAAAGCAACTTCTGTTGCCAAGAGTTATTCCGTTGTAAAGGTAAATACGCTCCTTTAATTGATTCGCAGGTTCCAAACACCCACACACTCACCTACCTACCTTATTGTTAGGATGGATCTCCTTTATGAACGAATTTTAATTTTTCTCAGCTGATCAGAAAGAATTTCATTAATAAAGTTGATTTATTCTATTTAATAAAACTTAACTATTTTCTATTGTCTTAACAAGAAAGTCAGGCCTTCTTGTTACGAGATGTTTAATCATAAATCATTAGTTACCGTTATGTAGTATATTTTCTAATACTATTAAAAATGCCATTTAATCAATTTGAAAAAAAAAATCTCAATTGCTTTTTTCTTCACATTGTTTCATCCGTCAGTAGTTAGTCTGAATGAGATGAGACATTTATTCCTTTATTAATAAGGTATCAATTAAACTCATCGAAGCTGAAATATTAGTGATGTTTGGAATTAAACGAAAACGCCATTATGATGCTGGAACCTGGGGTTATTTTTCAGTCGCTGATTATTTGTCAATGTTACCATCTGTTGAAATGCAGTAAAACTTTGGCATCTTTTCCCCCGCCGAACTGCTGAAATTTATCACATTATGGAATTTTGTTTCAGAGGAGATACATTACCTTTTAACAGAAGGATTGTAGATAAATTTAAAGGATTGTAGTTTCTTTCTTAAACAATTTGAATAAAAGCTTTTCATTTTTTTTTCTTTGTTTTTCTTTAGAATTTTGGTGCTGGAGTTTTAAATGAAGTAATCCTGTGAAATTACAGCACAGAAATCCCGAGCTTTTCATTTTAATTAATCATTATCATTTCCTAATTTCCTTCGATCGGTATTAAAAAAAACCGAACTCATTCCGATTCAGTTTTAATTTCAATAAAAGCCATTTAATTGATTAATTATTTGGCTTCTAGAATTAGTTAATCACACTCATTCAGTCTACGACGCGACGGAAGACCAACAAAAGATACTGTTACTCAGATCCTGTCTCAAAATAGCTCACAAGTGTCTGAAATGTTTGTTCTTTGTATATTTAAATGGGAAGAATTGTTTTTAAGTTAACTTACGTAAAAGAAATATCTAACATGTGTTTGTTTATTTATTTATTTATCCGTAAAATGGAGCTAAGATGAAATGTTAGCTTACAAATTCTATATTTTACAAACACATCTACGTAGTATCTTTAGGCCAGAAATTCCTTCGCTGATGAAATTTAAAAATTTGTAGCCGATAATTTCTGTAATTCTTTGAAAAATCTCGAGGCGATTGTCGCTTTAGTGTCTTCTTCTCAGATGTCGTCAAAATTGGTTGTGTAGTTCATGAAGAAAATCGCAAACATCACGTTTCGGTTGGACTGGTGATGTAGGGACCCTTCGCTTCGCTGCAATTAAGCAATTCTTCTCTAAATTTTTTAATAACAAAAATGAAAAAAATAATAATTTTACATAAAACAACGTAAAATCTTCGAATTTTTAGTTACACATGTTTTTTTAAAAATTCTTTTTATGTGTTTACCTTTTATTGACTTTTTTAAAATTATCTACGCACATTAAGTTTTCTAACTTTTATAATAGTTTCATTTAAAATGGAGTGTTAAAATCGATTTAAATTAATCGAGCTACTTTAATGATATTTTCTCGCCTGTAATTTCCTGTCCCAGGATTGTCGACAAATTAACTTAATTTTAATTTTTATTGAAAAAAAAAAGTAATTACAAAACCAGCTCTATCACAAAAAATTTTAATTGGAACAATTTTTTTTTTGTAGATTTCATTTCTTTATAGAAAATGTTAAACAAATTGAGATCTTTTAATTTTTGAAATCGTTAGATTTTTTTTTAAAGGTTCTCAGCATTTGTTTCTCTTTAACATAATGAGTCTCTTCAAAGTTAAATCCATTTCAAACCAAAGTATTTTTCTTTTTTCATCAAAATCGTATCAGCCGAGAAATGTTTAGTTTTTCAATTGGGAAGCAATGGCGCATGCGCAGCCGATAGAACGGAAATTGAGTGCGGTTTGATTGTGTGTCTATTAATTTCGTGAGACCATTTGCATGGGAATTGTGGGCATTGCATTGCGGAGGTGGAGGTACTCTGCGACTACATAAATATTACGTCGTAGCTTCATTATGGATCCCAGTACAAGCCGAGAGAATACAAGTAATTTTACAATTCACTGGACGACAATTATCAGGACAGCAATAATGAATGCGGCCATTGCGCACGCGCTGTGCCTGAACGGCGCTTTAACAGAAGAAATATACATATTTATTACTTGACTGCATTAGTTATGCTTGTTATGGCGGAGATATACGTAATAAAGGACAACTGAACCGATGTGAATTAATGAAAATGTTAAAATTAGTGTTGGGGAGGGGGGGGGGCGCTGTCTGCTCAGTTACCAGCCCCTTTTCCCTTTGCAAGAATTTTTAGTTGAATTATTTAACTAATTAATTACAAAAAGTATTTTTTTTTTTTTTTTTTTTTTTATTTGAAGTTGTCTTATCTAGGTAGCTGTTACTTGTTGTGAGAAATAAACCCGAAAATGAAAATGTTTTCATTGTTTTTACTCTTAATCAAAAACATTGAATATATTTCATCGCAGATTTAAAAAATAAAAAATAGACATTACATGAAAATGTAGTTCTGTATCTAAAGTTCCCTTGTTAGCGGGGTTTTATTTGTAACGAGCTGTGCCGCGCGATGTCACCCGTGTTAAATTCGGCCCTTCTCGGTAATGTTCGGTTCTCCTCGTGTGGCGAAGCCACTCATCCGCCGCCGCCGCACCCGTTGGTCGACGTCTATGTTTACTGCTTCGCTCCTATTGGTCGTAACGTGATGTGAAATTGCCTATAACCTTCCTCAATAAACGGGCTATGTAACGCAAAAGGAATTTTTCAAAACGGACTGGTAGTTCCTGAGATTAGCGCGTTCAAACAAACAAACTCTTCAGCTTTATATATTGTAAAAGATTTATTCAGTAACTGCTCCTATGATTTTGTCTAAATATATTAAGACACTGGATTTAGATTTGTAGTATTCATATAAGTAATGTTTCGCTTATGCGCAGAAATATTTTATTTTTCGTCCGTCCCAGTCTATTCCCGGGGACAGCTCGGGGTGCAAATTCTTTCTCTTAGCGTTCGTTTGTTTGACATTTCACTCTATTTTATTTTTGTGGTATCTTGGGTAAATAGCATTTTCTCCTCATGAAAAATAACTTGATGTCTCTATAAATTTAAACGGACTAAATAATTCACTGGGAAGATGGTATAAGTAATCCCGGGGACAACCCTGCGCAATATCTTGCTGTAACGTCCACAATAATTCTGTAATGATAAGAACCGCTGGATTGATCTTCATGTAATTTGGCGTGCATACTTGCCGATTATGCACGATCTGACTTTTATAGTTGAAAATCTTTTCATACAGTTCGTTGCGGATTTAGTAGTATTTAAAAAAATACTATAAATATGAAAACGTTTTTAAGTTTTAGTGCTTATGTTCGTTGACACTAAATGATTTTCCATTCAGTTCTATTTTATTGATGGGAATTTTCGATGTTTAATTTCCGCTCACGGATCGTCGGCCACTTTTTGATTTCAAAAAAATTTTTTAAGCTTGAATCTTTAATTTCTTTCCCGCCTGTTACATTATATAATACATTACATATTACATTACATAATTCGAAGGCAAATAATTAAAATTCCTTACCTCAAACAGTCATGCTGTTGTAATTTGGGGGAAAAAGAAATTGAATTATGTCTTAAACTACTGTACAGTGTTACTCAGTGTTACAGTAGTTTGGCAGTTTGTAAGGGATAGGATGTATTACAGGATAAGCTAAATGTGACGTTATCCTGTTCACTGTAATCGCCAAGACGTCTTTTCCAGTCCTGTAATTTCAGGGATTTAAATCAGACGACTTGGTCGGCCACTCAACAAAAACGTCGGCTGTGGAATTTAGAAAAAACATTTTAATTATGCTAAGGATTACAATATTTAGAAATGGGAAACTTTTAATATATTAGTGGAAGGAGAGAAAGAAAAAGGAGAAGATGAAATCATGATCAGTCATTTCACGTGGTCCCTAGCTGCTCAAAATCGAAAGAAGAAGAAGTAACAATAATAAAATGATTTAACTATGAACATCATGGTCTGCTTAGTTTTTTACGTTATGTTATTCACATGAATTACATTGCTGTTGTTATTACTGGATCCTGCACTTGTAGATTTGATTTGAAAATGCATTTAATTAATGTAAGACTAATTAGTGCATCGCTAATAAATATTTGAAAGTCCAAAAGTACTGTTATTGTCTACATTAATTTTAATTAGGAACGAAAATATGCGCAAAAATAATTAAAATGAACGCGGGAGAGGGTGGGATGGAACACGACACCGATTGCGGGACCTCTGAACCAAAGCAGACGCTCACTTGGTGGAACGAAAATCACTGAATAATTTTTCCTCTTAAATCTTCAAAAAACGCAGCACCTTCTCCACTATATTCCCTTCATTGATTGTTAAAAAACATATTTTTTTCCTTCCTTTTGTTTTGTTTTGTTTTTTTTTATTTGAAGGGATTTTGTAAAGACAGGCGAACAATCGTTGTAACTGCAACGCGCATTTCGCGCTTCTTTTCCTTATTTAGCCGTGGTTTGTCCGATCATTTACGTCTGGACTGCAACGTCAGTCTTTAAATTAAACATTTGAATTATTGGCGATTGTTTTCGATCGCCGAAGTTCACAGATTTCTATTTACAGTTCAGAAGAAAAAGTTCGAAAATAACGGGACATCGAAGTATATGGAATAGGGTTTGTTAAACAACAGATGACACCCACGAAGTCGACACGAAAGTTTTGTTATTCTTTGGTGGCGCCAGTAATATCATTACAGAAGGGGAGTCATCGGTGGAATATGTTTGTCATTTTCGATTCTTCGGGAGTTGTCTCTTACTAGCCTGATCGTCTTTGCGAAGTTTCAAAACAACAAAGCAAAATTGTGACCTGGAAGCAACATAGCTTCGCGAGTTGATATTTTCTTTCAAATTCATAACGGAAAGAGTAGTCGATGTTTATAAAATATCGGATGTGAACGACGAGCTTAGTCACACATTTATCTTTTGCCAGGCTTTCTGAGTCGCTAAAAAAGTCAACTTTTCAGTTAGTAAAATTAAACAAGCAATGTTGATAGCATTTTCCGACAGCATTGTAGGATTTGTCCGAAGATGTATTCTGGAAGCTTTGCAAATGGTCATTCTTTAACAAGTTTAATGACCTCCTGGAGGAATGGAGATGTTCTGGTTGTCTAGGTGCGCTTTCCGTTAGCGTTTTGTTTTCTTTCTTCTGTGTTTGTGTGCTTTTTGGGGTGATTAAGTGATCCTGGATCCTTGTATAAAAAAAAAAAAAAAAATGGTAAAATCAAATTTTAATTTTAAAGTATATTAAGGCCCTTAATTAAAAATTCTAAATACATGTAGAATCACCCTAATGCAATGACGTACGTTTCGGAACCTCATTGGGCAGGTTCCTTTCTCAAATGAATTTAAAAAATAAAATTGGTTAAAAATCCCCCCTATCTCAATCTGGTCCTCCCTGGTTGTGAATCGTTAGTGAAACGGCTCATAAATATGAGAACCGGATATAGCTTATTTATCTTTTTTTTTTTTTTTTTTCCAATGGTTTTTAATTGTTTTCACGACACGTAAAAACTGTTTTAACTTCATATATTAAGGCCCTCTTGATTAGGATAAGCACATAACATCATTCATGGGCAATTCAGAGGGGGAAAAAAAAATCAATTTTAGTCAATTTCGACTCTACCGTTCTTACTTTTGTGTTATAGGATACTAAATAGATTACTAAAGAATAATGTGGAATGAAAGAAAAAATTAAGTAAAAAAAAAGTCTATCAAAACACGAAACTTAGGCATTTTTAAAATTCAAATATTAAAAAAATTTCTAAACAAATTTTGAACTGATTGTTATCTTAAGTAAAAAAATAAGAACCAGCACACAAAATTTTTTTTCCAAAAGAAATTTGTAAAAAAATTAAAAAATACTTTCGGAGCGTCTCAAGTTCCTCTGCTGAACTTCTCTTCAACACTTTTTTGTTGCTCAACTCTTCCGTACAAACTTAGCTGAAAAATATTTGTTGTTGATGTTTTTTTCCTCGTTTCGTGAAATACAACATGAACAAATTTTTATTTATTTATTTGTTTAAATTATTATTATTATTACTGAAATTAAATTTAACGTGCATACTAGATTATTACAAAACAGAAACGCACATAACTAAACAAAAATTCACTGAGCTAATTTTGGTTTTTGTACTGGGAATCGGAGACGGTACCATTGCGAGTTTCAACACTCTAATCAGCCCGATCCGATCATTATTTTTATTATTATTATTATGTTTGTATGTTTCAAACCTTGGGTTTCCCCAGCAAAAAACAATATGGTGGGTCAAGGACCAAATAACATATTGCCAAGTGTTATAATTATTATTATTTCCTTTTTTTTATTATCGTAAATGTTACAATGTTTCAAATTTTTGTTAATTATCATTAATTGACTGAAGCCACATTGATGATTAAAAGGTTAATTTCACTGCCGAGGCGGACATAATAGAAAGAAAGTATACGTCACATCAGTGTTAACTTTTTAACAACGGCTTTAGAAATCTGAAACATTCAGTACATGTAAGAGAATTTCTAAATAAAAGCCTTCACTTTTACATTGATGAAGCTGTTAAGCATGAAAAAAATATAAATATGCAAATGCACATATAAATCAGTTTTTAGGTAAAAATCATTGGTTAATTTCGTAGGCTTTGCATTCTGTAAATCCCTACTCGCTGATAAAGCCCTGATAGAAACAATGTTGTTATCTCTCTTCTTAAAAGTCGCCGATTTACCGCGATGTAGTGAGCAGCTATTAATCTATGCGCCACAGCGTTCATTAACTTTGATGCCGATATTTACATATTAAATTATAATAATTCGTTTTAAATAATCGCCTCGTCATTGAATAATCAACCGTGACAGTCCAATCACCCATTCCAGTAATAATCTAATACCCGATTAGATATTCTCCACCAGATAGCGGCATATTCTGCTGATTTAATAGGCTTAATAAAAACCGGTTGCTCCGGATTATCTCTGTATTTAGCGGCGGGAGTTTGATTGATTAAACTTTGAATGGTCGAAATCCCTTTCGCATTGAACGGGATTCTTAGGCCCCACGGTTTGGGCGACAAATGGACATTGTGTCCGTGATGCTCCATTAACAACCATAACAGTAGGAGATTATGTCTTTAAACCTTGACGTTCAGTGGCCCTCTTACTTAATAAAATAATCTAAACCAGGGGTGTATCTAAACTTTATTACGACATTAGGGAAAAAGTTCTAATTTTTTTTTTGGGGGGGTGGTGATGGAGAGGACAAGATTTCGTCAACCGACCAGCCAACCCCCCCAAAAAATAAGGCCTGTTCTATAAATTCGAGATTGTGAGTGTGGACCTTCCTACGCCTGGGCTCTAAACGATATTAAAATTATTATGTCTTCTTGAAAACTTCGAAAACTACAACCGTTGCAACTTCGGAGGATCAAAAAAGAAATTGGTGGAATTGTCAGTCAAACAGAGCAGTTTCAGTTCAAAGCTTAATTGGGAGTTTATTTCAGCTGTTTCATACGAATTTCGTTTTGTTCCTTCCGTTTCTTTTCATAATTTCACTTTTAACATGTGACAGATTAAGAACTTATTTTTATACTAAAATGAATTTCAGGACACACGTTTTTACATTTAAAATGAATTTTTTTAATTAAAAAAAGGATAAAGGAAAAAAAAAAAAAGCTCAGGAAAGTTTCAGCCCGATGTCTACGAGGCCTTCATCAGCTGCACAACTGGTCGAAACTGTCCTGACAAGTTTTTTTTTTTTTTTTTTTTTTTTAATTTTTTTTAAACCCTTTTTAATTAAAAAAATAATTTTAAATGTTAAAATGTGTGGTACTGAAATTCTGTTTAGTTCAAAATTACCTATGAAAAAAAAAAAAATATTTTTTTTTATCGCCTATCATTGAACAGAAACCCTCTCATAAAAATGAAGAACTTTTGACAGATTTTTTTAGCTTCCAATTATGTTTGGAAGAGCAAAAAACGATTCCAAAAAAGCGTTTTTCTTTAACTATAATGTTTTTTCCCCCGATTTGAAATTTATTACATACTTAGATCGTTAATTTGTAAGGTATCTGCAGGTATCGCCATACCTACAGATTTTTCTGCTATCGTAGTTTATTATTATAGACTTTTTGAAATTATAATAATTTTTATTACAGAGTTTTGATAATATAATAATATTATTGCAAACTTATTAATATCATTATAATATTATTGCAAACTTATTAATATTATAATAATACTATTGCAAACTTATTAATATTATAATAATATTTTTGCAAACTAATTAATATTGTAATAATATTATTGTATGCGCATTGTAATAGGTAATTTATTGCTAATATTCTAATGATACTATTCGCTGAGTGTATGTTATTTCTACTGTCAAAGATACATACATAAACCTTACTTCATGTCTGTAAACCAGTGATGAAATATGTACCATTTTAGGAAGTTTTTTTTTTTGCTCCTCATTTTGGCATCGGCGAATTTTACAGCAGAAGACGGAGTATGGGACACAAATAACTTTTTCTATCATCACAAATGACGTGATAATAATAGAAAACAATATAAACGATACTGTAATGAAACTTTTGACTTAAGATTGAGTTTCGCAAGTATTTGGGGAAAGTAAAAACTGGAAGGAGAAAAAAAAAAAAAAAAAGAACATCAGCCGTTCTCGAGTCTCCCGCAAGAGTAGCGCCACCGTCGTGGAATTTTAATGTATGATCAAATTCAGATTTCCAGATCAAATAGTGCATGCGTTTTTTGGTTTTTTTTTTGCCCGTATTGGTAATATTTAAAAATATTTAAAATCAAGCTTTGAATTTGTGAGGGTGAAACCTATTTATATGGAATTCTACACCCTCACAAATTCAAAGCTTGATTTTAAGTAGTATTAAAAATTACCAATGTGGGCAAAAAAAAATAAAAAAAACCCACACTGTTAATGACAGTCATTAACTTTAATTCAATTAAAGAAAGAAAATGTAGAAAGTTCAGAACTGCGGAATAAAAAATGGTCAACTACGTAAGTAAGTGAAACCACTTTGACAGATCTCGACGATTGTATCTTATTAATTGTGGAGATTTTCGGTCGACGGACGTCAAGATTTTGGAATGAACTGTTGGATGGGTTTATTATTTTTGTTTTCATTTGTCTTCGGGACGCAGTGAATTAGAGGCTGTAAATCAAGTGTTCCGAAGGGTTGGTTAACCGTGCTTGCGTCGTACAAGTTGCCGCCAGAGATGGTCCCATATTTCATCCGTGTCGGTAGATTCGGCGATGGTCTTCGGTCATCGGGGAACAACGGTCGGGTCGCCGTCCAAAGCGTTGCCTCGTGTTCAGGTCAGGACGCGTCGACATATTTATGGGCAACCGTGGATGGTCAAGTTCTTCTCTGCTACGCAAGATATTTACTAGCACGAATTAGCATAAAATGTTTGTAAGTTATCTAAAAAGGGTGTTCTACAGTTTATCCAGCAAAATTAAACATACTTTTTAAAAAATGTTTTAGTAAATATTAACTTTTTTAAATTTTAATATTTGAAATGTAGAAAACCCCGTAGAATTTAAATAGATTGTAACCTGTTCGAAACATCATGATGTTTCGAACTGGTTATAATCTGTTTAAATCTTGAGAATATATATATATATTTTTTTTTTCCTGATCATCGTAAAAGTTGTCGATAGTCAAGAGATCCCAATGAAATACCGTCACTTTAGGTGATATCTTGCCGAGAGCCAGTAAACTGTGGATTATGACTTGTCTATTTGTAATTTGAGTCATGTGCTTCAACGATACAGTGAACAACAGAAGTGTCCGATAAATAGTTATCCGAACGAAAGAGTTTTTTAGTAATATTTGAAGAGTTTGATCTATAGTTATTATATCTTTTTAATTTTATTTATATTTCCTCATACTTCGATCTGCGGAAAATAATAATAATAAGTTAGCTAGAGTCACTGGAATTCTTTACTGTAGTTAAGATGCCTTGGATAGATTAAAAACAACTGGTTTCGTGGTGACGTATATGTTTCATTTTCGGCCACTTCCTCTGAGCCGGCAGGCCGGAAGTAAGTGACGGCAGACCGGAACTCTTACTTTTCCCTACCTCTATAATTCAAAAGGTACTACTCATGTCTGTTCGACTTGTAGTTTGATCTGTAGAGGTGGTGACAGACAGTCAGAGAATGAACGTAAGAGCTCCCCCCCCCTTCCCTTTAAACTTTAACGTATGAGGACCACGAAACTTAGTATATAAAATTCAATTTCTGTTTTGTGCTATAGTTAGAAGCGTAGAAGTTGTATACTTCTATGTAATGGACTTCTGTTGTAATTTTTCATCAAGACGCATTAGTTGATTTACTTCGTAACAGATTCGATTGTTAAGTAGCCAATGTGTACTTATATCTTCGAGTTGTTCAATATAATACACTTTCTTTGTCCCGAAATTAGACGCGCCTTGCCTTCTTCCATTCCTTCTGCTTATCTTCGCAAGAGACCCAGATGTGGTGAGCAACGCAAGGCCGTCTTGTTTTAATCAATTGATAAACGGGGGACCCTCCACGAGATTTCGCGCGAGGCTCATTAGAGCGCAATAATTGCACATTAATCGGAGCGAATACTCCACGTAAACAGGCGAGGTTTTAAACGAGGGAGATTATCACATGCACAGCCCACCGATCATTTTGCCTTAAATCATTGTTAATCTCTGCGGGCAATGTTTGCTTTCACCTTAATCCTCGTCTCGCGCAATGACGATCCTTTCTGATTACGGGACGCGTCGTCTGTGTTTGTCTTTTAACTCTTCGCTGCTTCTTAATTGCGAAGCGAAAATCAAAATTCGTCGCAGAAAAGGAGGCTCCATTCTGGCTTAAGATGTCTCTGTCATCTTTTCTAAGCCAAATAAATTAGTACAAAGCCTTGCAGTTGAGAGAGTGACAGTTTTACGAGGAGAGTCATCTTTTCAGCAGCATTATTAAGAAAAAGGTATATTGTTAAGGAAATAAAAGAACAACTGAACACAACTTCCAGAGAAGTAGCTACAATAGCGCTACGTAGTGGGCTACATTCTCGAAAACGTGTTCCTCGTTAGATTACAGTGGACTACACCTCCGTGTCCTTCATAAACTGTAATCGACTACAATAGTCAAAAGTATCCGCTGCAGTGATTTCGAAGTAGAGTATCTCGAGTACTTCGAAGTAGAGTATCTCGAGTACTTCGAAGTAGAGCGCGACTACAACTACAGAAACGAAATGGCGGATATGTAGATAGCGATCTAGCAATAACAAAAGTATGGTAAGCTAGAGAGAGTGGGGAGCTATTGTTGCTTGAGTCGGTGTAGGTTTAGAACAGGGGTGACAACCTTTCTGGTATGAAAAACCCTTTTTGTTTACCAAAAAAAAAAAAAAAAATGAACAAAATGCAAAATACACGGAATCGTACGCCTCGCCGAGCCAACCAAAACAAAATTAATAAATAAATAAAAACCGTAGCGTAATTTTCGTGGAACAGTAAATCATTCATCAAAGAGCTGCAGGTTGACAAGTCTCAAATTGATCTAAGGTGAAATATGGATGATAGGAACAAATGAACAGCAACAGGAGTCTGTGATAAGATCTCAACATTTTTTTTTTCATTTTTTTAAAACTAATTTACTAGCAATGAAACATACGTACTTTGTCAGAATCAGACAGAAAAAATAATATACATACACGTGGGTCGTTATGATAGTCATGGCAACTATTTTTTATTTGCCAAACATGCGGCAACAGTGCAATTCTAGAATGTACGTTTGAAAGCCTGTTTAATTTCTTCTGATTGGCATCACTGGAGTGCGCATATGTGCAATAAATGTTTAGTACTGCGCAATCGAACAGACCGTGTTTTTCCGTCACCATTTAAAGATGGAAGTGAGTGGAGCAGCGATCGTACGTCAAAATTGCAGTTCTCTGTGGAAAAAAATGCACGTGAGTGCCATGAAGAACTAAGAGACGCATTGGGTGCTTTGCCATTTCGAACAGTGGTAAGATGGGTTCAGGCATTCCAACATGGACGCGTATCAACACTGACCTGCCACGTAGTGGATGTTGTGTCTGGTCAGAGAAACAGGAGAAGTAATCGAACAGTGCTTCGACGAGGACAAGCATTGGTCTACAAAGGAATTAGGAATGTCTACCTTTACAGTGTTTCACATTTTACGAGACATCATGAAAGTGCGCAAGGTTGCTTCCAAATGGGTGCCACATCAGTTAACTGAGATACAGAAATGGATATCGCATCCATCTAGAGGCTACATCATCGATAAGGAAATGACATGTTAAAGCGCATCGTTGCAATCGACGTAACATGGGCACGCGCATATGACTCTAAACTGAAGCGTGAGTCGAATGAAAGGATCACCACGACGCCACAAGATTCGATAAACATCCATCTCCCACGAAACTCATGATCATTCTGGCGTATGACAATCAAGGTGTTCTTGTGTGCCACCCAGTTCGTGAAGGCCTTATTGTGAATGCCCAGTATTACAAATCATTTCTTTAGCATCAGCTGCGTCGTGCCCTTCGTGAGAAACGTCCAGAACTGCTGTCAACACCGGCATTCTTCGCAATAACGCCATACCTCAAACAGCAGCTCCTGCACAGGCTTTGTTATGTCGATGGGGTGCGAAGTCTTGGAGAACCCTCCGTATTCGCCAGACCTAAGTCCATGCAACTTTGATTTGATTCCAAAAGCCGCTGAGTTAGAAACGCTTTGCGAACAAAGATGAAATTTTGACAGCGCTTCGGCAGAAGATTCAACAATTTAATGACTCACCTGCAGCCAATATTATTCTCCACCTTCCAAAACGCTGGCAACGTACGGTGGACAATCTTGGAGATTACTTTGAAGGGTGTTACCAATGTACATTGGGCATTCCTGTGTTCCTTTTTCTTTCTTAGCTACACTGCTTTGCCTTATTAAACTATGATTTCCAAATACATATTTTCCATTTGCCTCTCATGACGTTTCTTCTCTGACCCAGACCATATCATTGGTGCCAATTTCACAGGCTTTCAAATATACATTCTAGAATTGCAGTGTTGCCACATGTTTGGCGGATAAAAAAATAGTTGCCGTATTTCCATAACTTCCACATATATAGGTATATATTAAGATAATGGATCAAACTTTAAAAGAATTACAACTGAAATAGTATCTTAACAGACAAGATTTCAAAAGTTAGAATTAATTGCCTTTTATAGTATATCATAAAGAGATATTTAGGATTTATTATTATTATTATTATTATTAGTAGTAGTAGTAGTGTTAGTATTAGCAGATAAGTAATCTAAGAAACTATTTTAAAATAACAAGGCTTTTACTCGTCCTTTTCCCTTGGGATTTGTGTCGGTGAATCCTGTGAGCTAAATGAAGCTCGTTTTCCCCGTGTAAACCTTCTCTTTTCTCAAACCATCGGGCCTGAATTAAGTGTCGAGTTACGACCGCCTTAAATCATTGAAACGAGAAATTGGGGGTTGGGTTAAAGTGGGGATGGGTTATAAGTCGCTCAACCTTTCTTATCTTCATCTGGATCCCTGTGACAGTCACGTCTCACTTTGACGATCTCTCTCTCGCTTGTGTTCACCTCGTCGACGGTAAAGTGACGATTGGTTTCAGCGGCATCGCAGTTGGCTTTTACAGGGGAGAGACAAGGCGAGATAATTTCCAAGCTAACAGATTTTTGAAAGCACAACAGCAGTGGACGCGCGCTGCTGTGTTACAGTCCCGATTATCAGACTCCTTCTGAAGAGCAGCTGTACTGAAGCATTTCAACTTTCCGCTAGGAAGTTGTTCAGTGTATTTCGGTTTGTCCAGCGATTTGAATTTGAGCATCTAAATAAAAGCTTTTCAACACAAGAATAGCGTTGGTCTCTCAAGGGATTACGCATCTAATTGATTTCCTAGGCAAACTGTCAGCGCTCATGTTCTCTCCATATCATTATTCTTCATTAAGTTGCCAATTTGAATTGCGGTTAACTGTGTCGCTTCATTTTCTAATCAAGAGACGACTTCATTACTTCGCCATTCCATGGGAGAAAGACGCTATCGCAGTATCTTCTTCCCTTATCCAAATTTATCGCTCAAATATGTACGTAGTCACACCTCTACCAAGAAATAGTAAATTCAGTCGATACATTAACAGCGCGTAAAATTTCAAATTTGATTTACCTATTCCGTTGATATCATGTTTTCCCCGAAGTTTAGATATGCTGTACAGAAAAACATTTTTCCTTAGCCTTTTAGACTAAAGTCTGAAACGACGAATCGAGCTGTAAACAACGCCGTCTTATTATATGTGTAAAAATTGCGATTGTTTCTACAAATGGACGTAAATAAATATCTTCGAGGGTCAAACAGATTTGAGATCTTGTTTAAGATTACAATACTCTTAAAGATACAAATAAAAAGTAAATTTATTAAATAAGTGCATAAATAAATTAAAAATCAAGTATTTACGTTCGTTGGATATAATTACACGAAATATAAGACAAAAACGCACTAGACTAAAAGTTCACAATTTTCAAAAACAAATCAGAGAACTTTTAGTCTTGTACGTTTTTGTCTTTTGTCTTTTATTTCATGTAAAAAAAAAAATCCTTGCGTAAAGGCAACCCTTCTTCCAAAATTTCATGGGGAAATTTTTATTTATTTAAAAGTTGTGATTGTCTTTTTCTTGTAAAAAACAAAACAAAAAAAAAATTAAGTTTTTTTAAATGAATATTTATTTTTAGTTGATTGTATTCAATATTTATATTAATTCCTAGAATTGTAAAAAAAATGAAATGTGGAAGAAAGCTGGCACACTATCTCCTTCGTAAATCACTTCATAATTTTCTATTGTTGAATTAGCATTGTATCTTTTTTTTTTGTTCTGATGACATGTTAATTATAATCACTCATTGTCATAGTATCTGAGGGAGAATTCACGATACATCAAACAAGGTTCATTTGGACTTTGGCTAACTAACGCATTACATCATTGTAGCAGTTTTTCAAGAGATCGCAGTATATGGAAGTTTTTTTTGTTGTTGTTTCCGTGATTGATATTCCTCCAGTTTGACTTGCCAATTTAAATTTTATTCTCTCAAATTATTCTGTTTTATGTGTAGTAAATTGGATATCTAAAAAAAAAAATTCCCTTATATAAATATATATTTATAATAGTAGCAATGAATACATCATACAAAGTCAAAAGCAAATATCATAAATAATTGACGGAGATTGTAACCATTACTATACCGGCTTAATACTTTTTTTTCAAATGCTTTAAAAGTGTTTTTAAAGTGTTTCAAAAAACTTTCATTTAATTCACTTAATAATTCTTTAATATTATGATTTTATGCTGTAAGTAGTTGAATAAATTATTGAATTAGTTTCATTTAGTAAGCAAGGGGAAATCATATTAGAATAAATTTCCTTAATTTTTGTATTTATTTATTTTTTAAAATTCATTACGTTGTTAATATTGCAAGTATTAATATTGAGTGACATTCATAATTAAAGCTAAGTTTTAGAAATATCTTTTAAAGGTGCTTTTTCTTCTCTTTTTACCTGGTAGGTAAATTGCGACGTCAACATTAAAACAGATATAATTTTTTTAAGACTTCAATTCTACATTGTTAAAATTCTACAGTTAAAATTTTTTGGGTATGTGCTAATTGCCATTTTTCTGGTTTAAAGTGTTCAGATTATTTCTTGATTGCTCAAACTGAAACGATACAAGGGCCTGAACAGACAGTCAAAACTTAAATTGTTTAATCAAGTCTTTATTATAGTTATTTTTGTATTCATTTGTATTATTATTGAAGATGTTTTAATGTAAGAAAATAAAACTTGATAATAAGTCTTTACTTACATGTGCGATTTTGTTTTATACAGTGATTGTTTCTAATGATAATTTAATAATATTTTAATGATACTTGTTCACAGACAGACGGACAAACCGGGATGAGAAGGCTTCTGATACAAGTATCATTAGCCTGAAAGGATTTTTGAAACTTGCATATAATAGAGTAGAAAAAAAAACCAAAACCAAAAAAAAAACAAAACAATTAAATTCTTCCGACCAAGGCTGGGTAATAAACCTTGTAGAGATAAAGAACTGGACTGAGAACTTTGTACAAATTGTTCTCTCAAACCCATTTAGAAAGTTCAAGCTTTTAAATAGCGAAAGGACGTTCCTCAAATTGAAGTTCTTATTGATTTTGTACAAATGGAGCCCCAGGGTTAAAATGGTTGGGCCAAAATCGCAATTATTTCACAGTTATATAACAGCTGCTATCGCAAAAAATAAACCGCTTTTTTTTAGTTATTTATATTGATAGTTCAATATCTCACCAACATTTCTAGTATCTGAATATATTACCAGATGGATATTCAGAAGTTGGCATACCAACTGTGTTTAGCTAGATTCTTGTTTTTCTGTTGCGCCGATTTGCAGGCGCAAGTAAACAAACACAGACATTCAAACAAAAAGAGAAATGCGCTCACAAATATAATAAATTACTTGTTGCGAAGACTGAGGTCGATGCTCGCTTTTATCTGCAAATGGATGAATATTTCCCGAAGTCGTTCGAGATATCTCTGTGCTCTGCCTTTTCTTTGGAGTAAATTTTTCAAGTGGTCGTTGGGGGAAAAAAAGAAATGTATTCAGATTGTTTAATGGGTTGGTTTCTTTCTAGGAAATTCTCTTTTATCAGACTAGGCTTCTGATATTTCTTTCTCTCTTATTTCTTTTTCGGTTTGCAGATAAAATAATTGATGCATTGCGAATGGGTTGAATAACCTCGGTACTGGTTGGACTTATTTAAAATAAAGAATAAAAAAAAAAAGGGATGAAAAAGCCTTCGTATTCGAATGTTGTTGGCGGAACCGATTGTTGGTCGGATCAGGGGAGGCGGACGGTGGCGGTTGTTGGAGGCGCTTTGGCGTCTGGTGCGGTTTACCAGCTCATTTCACTATGCATGAATATGTCCCCCGAGACGAAGACAACGGCAACAATTTACCCTGCGAACATTCAGTCTTAATATCAGCAGGAAACGGTTGCCTTTGTAGCACTTCCGAAGCCACTCCAAGAAAACAAACGAACGATTTTAAACCAACACAAAAGCTAACGCCCTCGTACGACACCAAAACCACACAGTTAGCACTACCTCGGTTAATAGTTTGGTGGCATTTCCTTATCGGCCAACTGATAAGAATCACATCAACCCATTTTCAGAATCAGCGCTAGTGTGTGGTTTTTGAAATGGGTTTGTAACCAAAGTTGCTAAGTCACAACTGATTTCGTCGGGTTTTTTTTTTTTTTTTTCAAACGTTACGTAATAGCAGTTATTCCTTCGAAGCTAAAAAGCGAGCTATTTATAAGTTGAGAATCTATTGCATATTTCGAAACCAATTATAGTTTAGCAGTACATTATATCAAGGACTTCAGAAAGGGATAATAAGCTCAATAAATATGATTTTGACTAACATGTTATTAAAGCTAACCATATCCCTACTTAATGTCCAGCTAATTGTTCCATTAAAAATTGATAAAGAGTAACCCAAAACTGCTAATTCACTTTCATTCTGTTAATAAGAAACAATTTTTATCTCAATTACAGATATCTCCATTTATTTATTATTTTTTTTAATGTTTGCTTTCACCTTTTTCTTTAAATCTTCTCACATTTATGTTGTATTTAATATTGACGTTGAAGTATCCCACTACAGGGATAAGACTCCCGGCGTTTCTTGACCAACGGGACTAAATTGAAGTCGGGTGGTCAGCCAGACGCCCGCCCGATTTTAATCCACGGAATGGTACCCCATACCCTTCGTCAGATGGCTAGATGGAACATAGGACCAAGTCTGGAGAAGAATTCAGCGTGGATTCAGTCGGGAAAAATTCCGACTCCTATTAGTGTAGTCATTTTAGGAAAATTAGTTTAAAAAATTGTTACAAGCATGGGACTTGGTATGTGGAAAGTACTTGATCATCCCAATAACATACTAAAAGTCCCCAAAAATCAAACTTGTGCTACGGCCGCCATCTTGGAAAATGGCGGCTGAAATGAACTTTTTGGCAGCAACCCCTTTTAACCCCTACAGGCAGGCCTCTAATTGAGATAGAAAGATAATTTTGGTGTCTACGGCTTCGTAAGGGATTACTCTATCCCCTGATGTGCATTTTATGAATGTCAGGGGTCGTACGGGAGAGAGGGAGGGTAAAGTTCGAGCAATTTGATCAATTTTGTCGAACTTTTTTGTTTTTCTTCTTCATCTTCTTCTACAAATTGGGTACTATCCTCAGAAGTGTAACCTCCTTGGAATCCCTGTTTCATTAGCTTTCCAACGATGTATAGTTCATGGCGCTGGGATAATTAGGAGCCGTGCTACGGCCACCAGTGTGAAGTTCTACGACTTCATTGATTTCACTGGCAGGCGTGTATGAAGGGTTAATCCAAAAACTTCAACATGATATAAAATCTTACCTGTTTGTTTTAAAATTGTATTGACAGAGCATTTTAATGAAGATGAAAGTACAAATTAGTGCCAACAATATAAATTGCGTTGAGAAGCTTTTTTATGTCCTAAATGATTAAACCATGTTTCTCTGAAAAAACAGTACATAAAACGTGGGCTGAAATGCCATACCAGTATATCATAAGATACGCTCACTTAAATCTTAATTTCTTTCAAAGAAGTAAAAACATTTTACATATATTAAATATTGCTGAAGGCTACAAATTAAGGTATGCTTTCTTAAAACTGTTAGTATACTCAATTAAATATATTTTATCTTTAACTTTTATCAAATTAACACTAATTGATTTTGATTTAGGAAAATAAAAAATAAAAATAGAAGACATATGTTGCCTTAATGAAAATATAGTACATAGTTAGTTTTCTTCATCATCATCAGAAAGAATTGTAGTGTTCACTTCAGAATTCATACATGATAATCCTTGACAGTTTCTGCACATGGCAGAGCACGTCAAGCCAGATCTTCTACAGTCACATCTATTAGTACAGTCTGATTTGCAAGCACATGAGATGAGTGTTAACAAGTCTGGTGGAGCAGGGTTTTTGGTCATGGGCACAGGTTTCAAGAGGTTTCCTTCTTGTATCCATCCCCATTCAGTGGGATTCATCTCATTACCCATCCACTGTTGAACTTGAAGGTAAACGCGATATGAATGCTGAGCTGCTGCATCACTAGTTGGAGGCAAAGATGCAAGGTCAAAGGTTTTGCCCACTGACTGCTTAGAAATCAAGTGATGGTATTTGTAATATCTGAAATCATCTAAGGTAGTACTGTTTGATGGTCCATACAGTTGAAGAAAAAATACTTCGCCTGCAGCAGCTATGTCTTCTTTGCTTGAAGAAGGATCGTTAAATACTTTCATTTTCTCTCTGAGAGCACTGTCTTTCTCTAATACCCTAAATGCATTTAGCTTTCCTTTCCTGAACATGGCAGAGGTTGTGTCACAGCCTGTTACTGCATGTGCAAACATAAGAAGCTCCCTAGTTTCTCCAAGCAAAGGTATTTGTCGAGCTATACTGTACAAAGTTTCTTGTGATTTAGAACCAGAAGCAGGACTGAGGAAGAAAACCTTGTCTGTTTCAGAAGCAAATGTAGTTAAAAGAACAAGCAAATCTGTGTCTTGGCCAACAACTACAACTGCAGCACCAGTAAGTGCCATTTCTAATGCTGTTGAAACGATTACAGAATCTGCATCTGCTTCTGCCAACTTCACTTGTATATTCGATGACATGAAATGTCTCGCAATAACTTCTATAAATGACTTTTTGTTCCTACTGTTAGCTAAAAACTCTGCCTGTGTGGTTGTTACCACCGCATTTTCTTTGGGTTGAATTGTAGCAGACGTTCTTTTGGCAGCTCTTCTTTGATGTTCACAGCACTTGGTTGTAGAATAATCAGGATACCCGTCAAAAATCACCCAACAGTTACTTCCATAGCGAGATGTGATGTAAGAAATATAGCAATTAACCACATCTCCGTATGTGGCAGGTCGGGGCCAAAGTACACTGTGGAGAAGATGTCCCCCGTCCAAAATAAATACACAATTATCAGGAATGTTTGTAGTTTCCGCAGCTTGAAAGACTTTAAGTAGAGAAGACTTCACACCTTTTCTTAGTGACACTTCATCAAATAGAGAAGGAGGCCTTGGTGCTAACTCATACGTGAAACACTTTTTCAATTTCTTTGGTTCTTTCTCAACACATATAATTCTGTTGAAAAGCTGCTGGGTATTGACAGTAACAGTATCAGCTCCCAACCTGATTGCAGAGTTGACTTCTGCAAGCGGTTTTGCCTTATATTTCCTTTTAATTGTGATCGTACCAAAGATTTTTTCTTTCATATCTTCCATAGACACCTCTCCCAACTCTCGTGCTTGATCACAAGTTATTGATGAATCACCTACTAGTCCCGTGGATAGAGATACTAATTCCCCAGAGGCATGCTGAAATGGATTGTGCTCCAATAACCAGTTACAAAATATTTGTAAATCTTGTGAATCTCGAATTTCTCTGCTTGGGTTCTCTTCTGCATGATGTTCAGATGTCTTTGAGAATACACCAGTAAAATGTTCAACAGTTTTGGTAACTTCAGTGCATAGTGGAAGAGATGTGGTCCATCGTAAAATAGTTTTCTCTGTCATACCCCGGCCATGTGTTAGGCCACCAATAGATTTCATAGGTCTCATTAGTGATTGTTCTATTACCATATCAGACCAAGTACCAGACCAAAATCTGGAAGACCGACGAATGCAGAAAAATCCAGCCTTAGAAAAACGCTCAAAATCTCCATCTTCCATCTTGGATGGTAGATCAAGCATCTTCTGGATATAGAGTTGAGCACTTTTTGCATACAAATTATGACCTGCGGCATGAAAATAAGGTAACATACAGATTACTGTATTCAGATGAAGTGCAAAATCTCCTGTCCTTTCAGCTCTGATAAACTCCATAATGAGAATAACCATTTTAATATATTGGACCCACAGTTTAGCTGTCCTACTACTTTGTTCTGCTTCTCTGCAGGCAGCTAAAATATCCAACACTATGCGTTCTCCTGCGTTTGAAGTCATGATATCCTCTGGTGCTACTTCATTTCTTAATACCCGTTCACTGTCCGAAACAAAAGTTTTCAAGATGTCACTTACCAGAGCTGGAAATTTTACAGTTAGACACTTGAACAGAGCAACTACTGTGAGGAAATGGGCTCTCAAAGATCGATAAAATGCATGGCCTGATATCAAATGAGGAACAGTATGTTTGGCATAGACACTTCCCCACAGCTCTTCTATGCCGCTTCCTTTCATGATGTTTCCAATACATCCCAGATAACTCATTAACAGATGAAAGCCTCCGAGTCTAACAATAACTGAAGAGATTATGCTGTCCTTTTCTGCTGCTTCCACTATTTCGCATGCTTTTATGAAAAGTGGTTGGTCAAAGGTTACAATACAAGACCTATTCTTCAGATTGCATTCTGATGCAGCAAATGTCAAAGCAGAATTAATTGTGGTCAGATTGCTGGCCTCTAAATGGATGACAGGCAATGGTAGAATTTTTGAAACTTCATAATTTCCAGCTTCTTGCATAGCTTCTTGCATGAATCCATTCCAGAAGGGAAGAGAATTTTCTGAAAATAAGAATCCTGCAATCCAAAGAAAATTGACCTGAAATCCATTTTGAATCACGCCTAACTCAACACTTTTAACATCAACTGATTTCATCTTTAGGTTCTTTAAACCTGGTGTGGATGGTTTCCTGTATTGCACTAGAGGTATTGAGTTAATAGCAGGATTTAATTTCCTCTTAGTGTCTCGAACCAAAGGAGTGGAAGTCAAAACTGTATTGCCTGGCGTTATGCATTTTATACCGCCAAGTACGTGAATTGTACCATGTCCATCTATAGTTTTTGTGTTTACATCGGCATTGTCGAACACATATTGCACAAAGGCATCATTACGTACCTCTGGTTGCACATTTTCATTGGCTGCATTTAGGTATGCTACAGTCTCATTATATGAAGCACACAGTGACATTGAATGAAGCAGATCAATTACATGTCTCGAGCTATACTTTGAATGTAAGTGTACTGATAGGGACAGGTGAAGTGGTGAAAGAAATGATCTTGGGCGACAAGCTGCTATTATAGATTGGCTAATGGTAGTAATTGCTCTTGATTTTTCATTTTCTTTCCCCTTACTTCCCTGAATCAAAATGTTAAGGAATCGTTCTAATGATTGTGGGATAAGGTTTGAACCTCCATTATTCATTTCATCTACCGTTGGATACGCTGACATGTCATAAAATTTTCCTCTAATATCCTGCCTTACTATTTCTGCAGCCATTTCTACTATCCGAAGACGTTCACTTTCTATTGTTTTCTTTCTTTGTGAATACCACTGATCAAAGAGAATGTTATGAGCAGTTCCCAAGAAACTGATAATAAGTGGCCTGCTTCCAAACGCTTCAGTTACTATTATTCTGTCTTTAAAGTGACTTTTTAAGCGAGTTTTAAGAAGGTAGTCCGAAATATCACACTGCTCTCCACCTGGAATATGGTTGATAATGTCTTTCATTTCAGGTAAAGTGAATTGACATTCATCTTGGCTCTCAATATAATCATACAAAAATTGCAATACAGCATCATATTTATCATTAGTTGGTCTTCCTGACCTGGTATGTTCCTTTATACGCCTGAAACTAACATAACAATCAACATGATATCGCGCCTCCTCTGCTATCAAATCCACATTCATTACCCGATACTTCACATCTTCACCCAATTGATCTTCACGTTCATTACATTTAGTCAAAATAGATTTCTGAATTTCCTTCGTTTCAATCAATGAAATTCGCCTTCTCCTACCTTTTGACAACTTACGATTCGGAGTTACTACATTTTTCTCACAAAATAGGCAACAAGTCTTGTAACAAAATGATGATCGTGATCTTCGTGAAGGTCCTGCACTTCTTTCTTCATGTTCTTGCTCTTCACGTTTTCGTTTTGATGCTTTAATACTGCTTGATTTTGTGTATATTTTTCTGCAAGTAACGTGAACTTTAATTTCCTCACGATTTACAAACTTCTGCCACAACTCATCTTCTCTTTCTTTACTTGCTGCAATAAGTCCACCCAATCCTTTTCTTATAATCACAGTTTTTTCTTTACTGAGGTTCTCATTGCACAAAACACAATTCACTGTTTCCATATTTATGGTTCACTTTCAAACACATGTATTCTTTTGATGATGTCTGATCTGTCTCTTCCCCAATGTCCAAAGTCCAACATCACCCTGACAACAATTTAGCCTCGCACCCATGTCCCCTTCTAATCCCACCTATTAAGCCACAACACACATTTTATGCAGCAGATCTTCACCTGGTAATTCAAGTTCAACATACAAATTTAAAACATTTCGTTACGGTGCATACTTTCTGAGAGAATAGAAATATCTTAACCCTTCATATACGTCTGTCAGTGAAATCAAGGAAGTCGTAGAACTTCACACTGGTGGCCGTAGCACGGCTCCTAATTATCCCAGCGCCATGAACTATACATCGTTGGAAAGCTAATGGAACAGGGATTCCAAGGAGGTTACACTTCTGACGATAGTACTTAATTTGTAGAAGAAGATGAAGAAGAAAAACAAAAAAGTTCGACAAAATTGATTAAATTGCTCGAACTTTACCCTCCCTCTCTCCCGTACGACCCCTGACATTCATAAAATGCACATAAGGGGATAGAGTAATCCCTTACGAAGACGTAGACACTAAAATTATCTTTCTATCTCAATTAGGGGCTTGCCTATAGGAGTTAAAAGGGGTTGCTGCCAAGCGCATGAGAAAGTTCATTTTAGCCGCCATTTTCCAAGATGGAGGCCGTAGCACAAGTTTGATTTTTGGGGACTTTTAGTATGTTATTGGGATGATCAAGTACTTTCCACATACCAAGTCCCATGCTTGTAACAATTTTTTAAACTAATCACCAAAATTTGACTTAAAATGACTACACTATATAGGCCGCAGTCAAGTGCTTTACCTTTTGGTTTCCGAGCCCGCTATTAATGTAGTTTTTAATTTTTATTTGATATGCATACTTTTGGAGCTGATTTACAAAAACAAAAGAAAAAAAAATAAACTCCTTTTTTTTATGTATTTCCTCTATTATAATTTTAAGATATAAATGACATATGTATATTGCAAGGAATCTACTCGTAAAAAAGGATTTTATTTCAGAAGCCTAAAATCGTACATTTACGATCTCTACCGATGTGGCGATTAACGTAGCACATTCGAGTCATTTTTACAAATTCTTGCCGCTTGAAAAATACCGAAAGATAGACAAGTTAAAATGAAAATGCATTTCAAAGAAATACATTTGAAATTATTGGAATCCTTTAAAGTTTAAATTGGAGCAATGTTACAGTTTTTTTTTAGGCATACGCACTATTTTTTAACAAAAGTACATAGCAACTTGTAGAAACCATAACATTTCGGGTGTATTATAACAGATCTCTTTTTTTTTCCTTTGAAACATTTGAGAAAATGGGCTGTTATTAAAGGCCCTTATGATTTGATTTATTTATATATACAAAGTTTTTAGATTTTAAATTAGTTTAAAATTGTAGTTACTGATTTAGCTGGAACTATTATTACAGTATCATTTTCCTTAAGTAAAATTCTTCATTGTCAAACAAATAAAAGAAAAAAAAAACTTTTATTTTAATTTCTAAAATCCCGATATAAAACGTAGAATAATTTGAGTGTTTCCTCTTTAGTTATTGCATTTCGTACAGAGTTTTTATTAGCGAGATCCTGCCATGAGAAGACCCTTAATGCGATGCTCCAGCCCAGTTTTATAAAACAAAAATGAACCACAGGAAAATAAAAAATGTCGATCTTACCATCTTTCGCGTGCGTGTTTTTATCCTGTATCTCTCCTCTACTCGACTTTCGCCGCCTTTGGCATTCAAGGAAAGAAGAAGAAAGAAAAAAGGAAAGAAAGAAAGAAGAAAAGTTCCTAATGTAATTTGCAGGAAACAGTCCCTCCCGATACCCAGCAGGGCACTTTTCATCCAACGTACATATATATGTATATATAAAAACAAAGGGGTTCTGAAAAAGAAAACAGAAGGGATGAGGAGAGTGTAGGAGTCCGTCTGTCAACTTAGAAAAAAAATAAATAAATAAATAAAAGTTCAAGTCTAGCTACTCCAAAGTATTACGAGTTTGGTGTAATATTTTTAGAGAACAACAAAATTTAGGGGAGCGGGGGAATTTTAGCATGCACAAAAAGTTTTTTTGACTGAATTTTTAAGTTATCGTTAGCCTGATGTTCCGGCCGCAGTCTTACTGCGGAAAAGAAGTCCTTAAAAATTATTTTTATTGTTTTTTTTTTTTTGTTTTTTTTTTTTTTTTTATGCTTAAAAAAATTCTCTGAATAAGAAAGGTAACAATACATCAAAGGAAAAAAAAACTATTTTTGCTTCTACATTATTTTAGTTAATAAGTGTTTCGTCCGAAGATTTACTGATCTTAGGGAATTGAAACTTTAATGGTGCGAAAAGGTTGCTAGTTCTTCCGAATATTTTTTTTGTAGTTGAGAGTTTTATGCTAAATTCCTACTTCGTTTGTTTTGTTTGGTTTGCTGAAATTTAAATCCACAAACGAAGTGAACTCTTTCAGAAATTGGAACGCCAACTGGGATTTCCTTCATTCTGCTTCGATTTCTGCTTTATCCTGGAGCCGTAATCCTGGAATAAATGTGCAATTTGTATGCGAGTCCAGTCCTTAATAATTAAAAGAGAGTCGAAGAATACTTTATAGCTTTCTTTGTAAAGGCAACATCATTCCATCTCGTGGAGAGGAAGTCAACCTTCAAAGCAATGACTGTGATTTCATATTCACAAAGAACGGAGTGGTCTTATAATATCCTCTAGAACTCCTAATCTGTAGATCCAACTTCTTAGATTCTATCATTAAAAACAAGTTTTACTTTCTAATGCAAAATACTTTTATGAATACTGTAAGGACGTACAATGAATTAAATTCTGTATTTAAAGATTGCAATATAACCTATAATCTTTCTTTGATGTTTACGCTTACCATGTGGATATAAGCAAAAAAAAAATCTTTAAATTTAACATATTTTTTTTCTTGTCTTTCTTACTCCTACTTTATTTATTTTTATTGTTTTTTAAATTCCTTTTCCTTCATTACTTTTATTTCCTTTTATATTTCAAATAGTTATTTTTTTCTTTATGTATCTATATATCCATGCACTCACTCGGTTCGTTCTTAATCGTTGTTGGAAGTATGTTAACCCATTTGACATCGCCATCATTTAGTGACGGGAGCAGGTGCATCTGCGACTGCGATGTTAGAGGATGGGTCACCGGCTTGTCGTCCCCACAACAGCTGACAGGAACGTTATGATTTGGCAGTCGAAAAGACCCTGCAAAGCTTTTTTTTGTCGTTCCCATTCGTTTCTTTAAAGCTCGGCTGTATCTGAATCTTAGCATAGACTGGCTCAGTCACGTCAGTAGAATTCGATTTTTGAAGAATTGAATTGAATCTTTTATGCCTATCCACGATTGAGGTTAGTGCATTAGTATTAGTGCATCTTATTCTTTATCTCAGACAGACTTCAATAATTAATTTCTTTCTATTTCTTTTTTTTTCTTTTTTTTCATAAATAGTCAAGTTTGTCTTTTTATTGTAATCTTCAGTTTTGTATTTTTAGTATTGTATTCCGTTATACAGGGTGGGCATAAAAGAATGGGGGGTTTCAAAGACGGGTAATATCGTTCCTGTCCGGTGATGAATTATAATGCACGCCTAGTGTCGACACACTGGTGTTCAAGTTTTTGCTTTGTTCATTTGCCCACGTTGACTCCGAAAATGGATGCACATGCTACAGATGGAAACTGCGGTGGCCAACACGATCCCCAGATCTAACACTGTGACTTCTTTCTATGGGGATAGGTGAAAGAAATTAGACCTACCTCTTGGATTTGTGTCAGGTGACGAAAGATGCACACATTGAGGGACTTTGGATGAAGCACATCAAACTTGGACAGTTGCACTTCCAATTGAGATATGTCATGACTGTTTATGTTAAGCAATACATGTCTTTGAAACCCCACCATTCTTTTATGATCACCCTGTATAAGCATAATGTTGCAGAATTATGCCAATACAATAAAATGATGAAATCTATATATATATATATATATATTTTTTCTGTATCGTCCAAAGGTTGTGTCCTCGGTATCTTCATTGTCTCCCTATCTCCCCCCTATACAAACCTTATTTCAAAAGAATTATAATTCTTTTACCAATCTTTTAAAAATTGTCTTCTCGGCACACGTAAAAAATGAATTTGTAAATATCTTCTTATAATTCAGAACAAGTTCTAATTTTAAAGCACATCCTTACATAACAGCAATTTGATACCAGCGCACCTGGTGTCGAATTGTAGAACTTGAAGTCCAATCTCATTTGTGTCTGTTTAATCGAAATTATTGATTATAAAATTGATTTCCACGACATACTCGTAGGTCATCTTTTTCTTGTGTTTACGTGGATGCTTCCAGAAAATAAACTACATCATTAACCAAAGCAAAACAGAAAAATAGCCTGAAAATCTGAAGTGGCGGACCGATTGAATTCTCGAAAATATCATCCTACCCAAAACATTTCATGTAAAATAAGTTGCCAAGACTCATAA
>JAFIDM010000001.1:16227280-16260418 GCA_023159025.1 Thereuonema tuberculata
TAGGACTTCAGGAAGTACCCTAGAGGTTTTGATGATCATGAGTCAGTCAGTCAGTCAGTGAGTGAGTGAGTGAGTGACGGAATCGACGTATTTTAGATATTAATAAAATCCTAAGTATAAAAGCTAAATAAATGAAACTGAGCGTATTTCATTAGTCTGCTAACTGCATCTCATCCTGAAAATTTGAGCTCTCTAGTATTATCCATGCCGAAGCTATGAGGGTTCGAAAATACGTCGAAACACTTCCAGAAAAGGTACGTAGTGCCCTTCCTGCCTTCGGCTCGTCTTGGCGGGGGCACTGCCATGCCCCCAGATTACTGGTCGAGATTTAACGAGAAATGTCGAAACAAAACAAAGAAATACAAAAAGATTGAAAAAAAAAATGAAACACATATTTCCTGTTTTAATTAACTAAAAACAATCTATCTCTCTTCTATTCGATGAACTGAATACATAATTTTGATGCAAATCAATGTTAATTTTCTGATGAATGGCTATTGAAGAATGTAAGAGCGCGTTTTAAAGGTTTTTCTTTATTTGCAATCTACCCTCACACATGCCATTGGCTTTGTTTGCTTAAATATGCACGCGTCTAAAACTTTGTTAGAATAGCACTGAAAAAAAAAAAATCAGTCCTTTGAAAATGTTATGAATTTAATTGCGATTGACTGTTTATCAATCAATGGCTGTGTTAATAGCGTAGGTTCCAAGTGATGTTTGTGTTGGATGTAGACTTTGTTTGAATTAGTGGTTTCCTAACTGTGATGTCAATGGTTTCATCATTAACCTTTGTAGTCGGTCAAAGTGGGATTGATTTTCTCTTTTCTCACACGTTAAATATTTATTAAGTGATCTTGTAAACGACAAAATTGAAAGTTATCGAAGTTTAATGGCGACTGCGCTATTACACATCGCTTTTCTTGTTTTTCCAGTATCCGATCGCAGCGGCAAACATTCTCACTGACGTAAATATTGATATTAACAAGATTTAAGTTTGAAATTACAGTTATACATCAATAGGTAGAACTGATTTGATTGTATTGCAGGTGTGGAGTGTTGACTACAATTGCTGTCACGAAAGAAAGTTTATTAAATAGTTATTAAATAGGAAGAAAAAAAATGAATTTAAAAAAATAAAATTGATAATTATAAAATGAAGTTAATACTTAAATTTACAATAAAAAAATTGCACATCCCCAAGGATAAGGAATTTTTACAATAATGTTCAGCATCGCGTTTACAACAGTTCGGTTTTTCAATAACAGATTTCTAATAGTAACAACTCGGGTATTGTAGAGATTTATAGAGTTTTCTTGGCATTCATGTTTTAAAGTGAATAGTATTTGAAAAATTCACAAATTATGAAATTATGTTCCAAATAAGAAAATGGCAACCTTGCCAATTTTTTTTTTATTTAAAAAAATATATACTGATCAGAATAAATTTTAAATGATTAAGAATTGAAAATTGAATAACTACTTAGGTCGATCTCAGAAAATAATAAAAGCTTTATAAAGCTTGTGTACGAAAAATAAGCTTTTATTGGAAAAAAATTAGATGGTGTCCTTAAAGTGACATAAATACACTATTTTTTTTCTACTAAGCCACCTTGACGATTAAGGCATTGTCACAACGCTTCATCAGTTTATCCTTCCCAGTCGCCAGGGTCCTGAAGTTACAGCCACTTTTTTTGCATCACGTTGGACTTTTTCATTGCATATAAAATTTTGGAACAAGTGGCGTACAGTTCGGATAAGTTTATAAGATAGGAGTATAAGGTTTTGAAGATAGGAAAAAATCGTCAAAAGATTATATATATATAATATAATATGCAGAAGACTTTGAATGGCAAATATATTTCGTGATATAGAACCCCTGATCAGTACTTATCACAAGATTCCGGACTCCTTTGTTCAGATTGAGTATAACGCAATAGTTTGTATTTTGCCTTTGGAAAATACACTAAAAGCGAAATAACAATTATAATAAAATCCTCAATAAATTGAGGTCCAATTTGACTTCATTTTCTTAATAAAATATTTATTATTATTAATATTAACAAGATTGCAGATGTACTCTGGAAATAAAAACTAGAATAGCAATAGCTAAGACTGCATTTAGAACAAAACAAGACATATAAAAAAAAATAGATATTAACCTAAGGAAAAAGATACTTGTTAACAACTTAGATTTGGTCGGTTGCATTATATAAATCGGAAACACGGACACTTAACACTAAGGAAAATAAATATTAGAAATCTTTGAAATGTGGTGTTACCGAAGAATAGAAAAAATCAGCTGGACAGAAAGAAAGACAAATACTGAGGAATTAGAGATAGTGGATGAAGAAAAGAAAATTATGAGTATAATTAAAAGAAGAAGATTAAAATGGCTGGCACATGTTTTGAGACATGATAATCCTATACAGAGAGTCCTAGAGAGGAAGATTATAAGCGAAGGTAGAGGAAGAGGAAGACCTCGCAATAATTTTAAACGTGCAAGGATTTAGGAGTTAGAGGCTGTGTGGAACTAAAGAGGATGAAGGAGGATAGAAACAGATGGAGATACATGGCATGGACCTCATCCTCACCAGTCTTCGGACTGAGTCACTAATCATCATGATTTTTAACATTAAAGTTGTTTGGTTGTTTTTTCCTTTTTATCTTTGCTTTCGAAACAGCTTGCCTTATTTCATTGATATTATAAAAAAAAAAATCATTTTGAAAATTATCGGCACTTGTCCTTCAGTCATCACTTTACACCATGGCAGAGCATATATTGACTGATAAAATAACCTATATTAAACAGAACAGGAAGCTAATGATTCTCTAAATTGATACCTTTTATGTTTAGATAGTTCGTTGGTATCTTGCAGGCAATACGTGGAAATTAAGATTAAATTGAACTGCTAGTTCCAATTTCATCTAGGTGTGCTCTGTCTCAGGGGAAGGGCTTTAATTAATGGAAATATAATTACCCAATAATTGTATTTGCAGAAGAATGTTGGATATTGTATTGGAATGTATTTGACATTTCTGATGCCAGGGGAGTGCTCAGTTTGCAAAGGAAATTGAAAGATTTCGAATGTCAGCCATGGTTTATTGACTGCCAGGAAGATACAAAGAAATGTGTGTCCACTGTCACGTTCTGTCAACAATGTTAACAACTGATTCATTTACTTCGCTGTAGTTCTTAAAGTTATACATTTTTGTAAATAAGGTTTCATGCAATACAGAATTCGGTTGTGATCCTTACGGGTACGACTTTGGCGCCAAAAGTTTTAGCATATTGCAAAATAATTTGCTTGAAGTAATTTTCGAGGTTTAGGACAACAGTTTTTCATTAGTTGGTAGGGATTTGGTTTATTGAGTGGCGTCGAAACTTCTTTCACGGTTTCTCTGCTACGGGGACTTGTTTGAATTTTATTAAATTCCCACAGCTTCTTCGGAGCTCTTCCATCTGTGTTGGAATCTCACAGAAGAGTCTTTCACGTGAAAAACTTCCTCAAATAACTTTTGGCGGAATTGTAACATATACAACATAATATTATAAAAAATTTAATTGAGAAAATACATAAGAGAAAGAGTGAGAATTGTATAGCCTGAAAGTTGGTAGCGATATTTTAAATCTTCGTATCATATACACTAACGTATCTATGGAAATAAGATAACATGGTTACTATGGTCAGCATATTTGTATTCAAGTCTAAGAGTCTACTCAAGTTTTATGGTACTGGGAAAACTTAGCAGCTAAATAAAGCCAAAATATATTCTCCCTTTTAAAATTTTCTGGATCAACTTTGGAAACAGTGGTATTTGAAATATTAACATACTTTTACAAGCTCTGAATAAAGCACCGTATTATTTTTTTTCTCGTGAGTAAATATTTTAAGAAAAACTTCTAAATTTTTGATGAAGGACTTCCTCACTAGCTAATCGATAGCTGTTCGGAGAGGGAATTTCCTTTGACTTTTATGTATTTTTTTATTATTATTAAGAAAAATGTCTTAAGATAACAAGTTTTTTATGTCTTACGTGAATCGTTCGATATCGAGCTAAGTTAATCCCCAAGGAAACCAAGACGGCAGTTTTGCTTGAAATTGACCGACAATAAGAAACATAAGATTACTTACATATGCTGATTTAAAATGCTTAAATTAATAAAAACAACTATATTTCTGTAAGTATTTTATTACTAATCGTAAATATATGCGTTGAATTAAAACAAAGCTCATGCATCTGTTTAACTAACTTTACTAACATAAAACTTAAAATACAGGATCGATTTCGAATCCAAGAGGATCCATCATCACGCTGGGAATATATAATTCAAAAAGAGAGATTTAAAACAAAACAGCAAAAGTCTTATTGAAATTGCCCAATGAGAGGATGGATTCGCTTCAACTTCATGACATCATCATCACTGCGGGATAGTCTTGTGTGCGACATCTGGTGTTGTAAACAGGAATGTAAATATAGTTTATTATATTCGGGCAAACCAAAGAACGACCGTGGCCACCAGATGTCGCAATAGTAGAATTTGAATCGATTGTATATGTCAGTGTTTATGGCGGGAAAGTGCTTGGCTTCTGATTGGCGATTGTGAATAGTTTCTCTATACAAACTTCAGTCCTGGAATGATTAAGAGATCATTGTTGTAGTTCAAGGTCAGAGTCATTCTTTCGCTAGGAGGACTTTAAATGTATACTGCAAATGGGTCTAAAGGGACTGGACCAACGAATTGAGTTTGTTTCGGAACTAATATTAACGGAACCTAATGGAATGTTTATTATTCGGAGATATTTCGGTAATATTTATATTTTTTTTCAACATTTCAAAGATATTAATCAAATGTTTACCAATATTAATTATGTTTACAATAATTCCAATGGAAAAAAAAGTATTAATTACTAAAGCCACATTGGCTGATCTTACGAAGAAAAGACGCTGTATGAAACCGCCAAATGGATTAATTTATTGTGTAAAAAGAAAATTGGCTTTGTGTTTAGTAGGCTTTTTATGTTGAATATATTTTGCGATAAAAAAAAAACAAAAATATTTTGGAAACATTTGATTGTGAATTGAAAATTTCGAAACTATTTAATGTTTTATACTGTGTTCCACAAGAACTCGGATAAAGTCAAGTTTACAAAATATTTTCAAGTATATTCATTAAGTAAAATGTGTTATTAAGGACAGTTTTTTGCTGATGACGACCCACAAGCTTGCCGGAAGGCTCCGCATCATAAAGGCCTATATTAACCGCGTTCTCGTTTAATGTCACGGGGCTCCTTTTTCACACACTTTTAAAGACTTAAGCAGTATTTTAAACTTGATGCATTCTCATCCCCTTCATTTAATTTAATAATCTCGGGCACAGCTACATAGGGTCATTCGTAATTGTTATCTCTGCATCCAGAAACTTTGTAACAAAGACAAGAGCGTAATTCGCAAGAAAAATGTTCCCTATAACACGTGACTTATTCGGGCCGAGTTTAACATTTTGAATACAAACACTGTTCGTAACCGCACGAGTTTCGGCTGTCGCACTGAAGGAGACAGGGAAGGGAACGTACCACAACTTCACCACCAACTCTTTCCCTATCTTTTTTATTATTTTTTTTTCGGTTTTAAATACGTTTTATTCCCTCGCTGTATGTTTTCAGTTTCTGCGTTTTTTTTCATCCCCTCGAGCAACTCAGAGAGGTTATCCACGAAGCACAGTAATGAGCTCGATGTCGGGTGGCTGGATTTTCTGTGTGTTACCGTTTTATCATATCTTTTAAGTTTCGAGAAGGGATTTCCACCCATTAAGTGTAGCGACGGACTAGCGGCCCTACCTCTAAATTACCTCGTTGTAGCTTTACCTCGAAGCAACACAGGATTTGGAATTGTGGGGATTTGCATTCTGCGAAGACCTCATTAAAGTCTCCCTCCACCCTCTCCTCTAGACTCCTTCGAATCCACATTTCAGTTACACTAAAGGATTTGTACAGATTAGCGAACTTTGTTTGTGTAAGAGCTAAAATAATAAAACAAGAATTAGGAAAAGGTAATTTGATTTAGATTCCAAGTTTCATTATTCAGACGTCGGAATCTGTCTCGTGTTCTTTTTTTTTATCCGATCTGAAACTTTTCGTTATTATTCGGAATTTTGAAATGAAAAATTATGATTTGAATTTCCGTAGCTTTCCTTAAAACAACATCGTCCTCGGTTTATTGCAAATCGGGGATATTTTTGTTTTGATAAAATGATTCGGATTGGAAGGCACAGGTGAGCTCGTTTCCATATAAGTTTTGGGTAACGTATTTCGAAAAAAAATTGAAAATTAATAAAAATAGTCAACAGAAAACCAGAAGGTGACTTACTGAGGCTGAAACATCGAATTCGTCTGTTTTTATTTAAAAGCTTTTTGATTCTGTTTCTGCTTCAAACGTTCTCCTAAAGTTTATTTTCAGATTCGAAGACTGAAGCTCGAATATATTGATTGAGTAAGAAAAGACATTTACCCTTCCACTCGCCCTTAAGTCCCAAAGGTAAATTTAGTTTAATCCGCTTTTGGATGTAATGCTTCTGATACAGATAAACAGCAAAGTGCCTTTACTTTCTGAAACAACTGCAGAAATGCTTTGTCTCTGTTATTTCGGGACGTGCTTTTGCTCTTTACTTCTAATTTCTAAGCCATTGGTTTGGCTAAGTTGGTAAGACCGGAAAAACTCTTACAAAAAAAAAATAAAAATTGTTGTAGGATTAATAATTTTTTTGAAGGAAATTTAAAAAGTGAGCTTAATAATATACTTACATCAATTCGTATCAAATAATAAGATAAACAACAACACAGACTAAAAGCCTTCTTTGCATCTTTACTGCAATGTTTCGAAAAACATTTCCGGTTTTCTTCATCAGGTTTACATGGAAAATGGAGAAGAACTAATGTGTTCTCTCTCCTGAAATATTTTTAACAAATACGAAATATTATAAACTAAATATACCAAAGCCTACAATAAAACAACGTACAATTTTTGAGTTAAAACATTTTTCTTTAAAACATCGGAAACCAAATGTTCCGCTTCTGTTTTTGAGTGAATTCATAAAGTTCATGTTTCTTAAAAGATCCCAAATCTCCAAAATTCGCTAGGACTATTAGAGTCGTGAATGATATACTTACATCAATTCTTATCAAATTGATGTAAGTATATTATCAAATTCTTGGTACATTTAGTTTATAATATTTCATAAAATATTATGAACTAAATGTTAAAAATATGTTTGTTAAATGTTTGTTAAAAATATTTTAGGAGTGAGAACATATTAGTTCTTCTCCATTTTTCATGTAAACCTGATGAAGAAGACAGGAAATTGTTTTCGAAATATTTTTCGAAAAATAAAGATGTAAAGAAGGTTGTGATGTTGTTGAGCTTAATAATATTCCAATTTCTTTTAAAAAAATGTAATATTGTTTATAAATAAAGTTTTCGTTAGCTTTAACCTCGAATTGCGAATTTTTTCGGGATAGTTTACAGTATATATTCCTAGACGGACATTTTACAATTTTAAATATTTGTTTTGAATGTAAAATTTTAATTCATCTAGCAAACATTTTTAGGAGTACTGAAAAATGTGAACTAAAACGTAACTCCTTGTATTTTAAATTAAATGATGCACTATAAGGATGGAGAAAATAATGCAGGGACGTCTGAAGAATGCTGAATTGCGAAAATAGTTTAGACATATTGTTTATTTATGGTTACACCTTTATCCTCAGTAGAGCGTCGACAGCACAAGAGTTAAGGCTCCTGCGATTACTAGGCAAAGGAAACGAAAGTGAATTTGTTGGATGATTGTCTACCCGTAACCAACTTTCATATCCGAGTTAACAAAAACAAAACATGGTAGCCACTTGATTGCATTTTCAAAGAATAAGGATACTAAATATTTCTCCACTTCATTTTTAACTACGTAATAATATTAAACAAAAAAAAAAATATTTTCCGTCCATCATGAAAGACAGAAGACGGAAGGATATATGAAGTCAGATATTTATCTAGACTACATTTATCTGAGGGAATAAACGCCTCCTAGATCTAGGCCTTCATTTTGTCTGTGTTTCAGTTCTTGGCAAGCGAAGGGGATACCGAGGATTATAAATACAACGGTGGATTGTAAAAATATTTGTTGTGTATTACAAATACAATAAATATAAATAACTCTTGATTGTATTGCAAGATATGTGACTGGGCCTTAGTATTAGCGATTTTTGGTTGTTGATTGTCCTTTATTTTATAAATAAAATATCAACACCGTAAATTCCACAACGACGTGACGTGTTCTGTCAGATTCGACGGAAAGGATCAGCGGTAGTTACAGATGGATGCCGTGCCTTTACTTTCTATCAGAAGAACTAGAAATGCGAATGGAACGCTTCCAAGATATTGTGTGTTTTTTTTTTTTTTCCTTCGTTTCGTTTTGTCGCAGAGGAATGCCTTGAATCGTGTCAAACACCATCAAAGCAGTGGGAATCACTCGTGTCGTTGTGAATCGCATGACAATGAGTCCGATTGCATGTTTATGGCAGTCGCGTGACTGACAACGCGTTTGTCGCGGGGGCTTCCGAAATTTACACCTGAGACGAAACGGTCCCCCGGTTTTAACATCCGACATGCATTGACTTAATGCATTTGGCGGGAGACGGTGTCGGAAAAATAATAACAGCATCCCCTTTCGGAATCCTCTTAAAGGACTAAGGAAAAGGGGGAAAAAAAAGAACAGAGGGGATGGAGAAGGAGTTTCTCCTCCTACGTGCGGACGGAAAGTCAAGTCGACTGGAACGACCGGCGAATTGGGCGCGTTTCAGCGAGACATAAAAAAGTATTTGTGTAGAGAACCAAGTGATTTGGCTTTGCCTGCCTAACACCAGAGGGAGAAAGAATGAAAAAAAAAAAAGAGCATCAGCGATTTGCAGATTGACAGCGGGAACTATTTTTGCTTAAAGCATCAGTTGGACTGCTAACCACACTCCCCCGCCCTACGAATTTATGCTTTTCGTTTCATAAAAAAGAAGCGCGAGGGAGGGGGAGGGGAAGGAAGGTTCGTTTATAGCTATATTAACAGAAAAAGTTTGAAGGAAAGCTATTTTAGCATTCTTAAAGGGAAAAAAAAAAAAAAAAAAAACTTTTGTGATTCTGAGCCAAAATGGATTCAGATTTCAGAATGGAAAGAAAACTGTTTTTCTGACGCCACTAAACTCAGTTTTGAATCAGAAAATAAAAAAATTATTGTAATTTTTTTTTTTACTAAAATATTTTTTTTTATAAGAGAAATAAACTTTTTTTTTAATTATAAATTAAGCAGATAAGAAGTTTTTGTGGGTAAATTTTTTTACTATTTAATTTGCATTGAAACCAATTTTTTTTTTTTAAGTACTTTTTTTTTTTAATAAAGATACGTTTAAAATAAAAAGTTTTAAAGGCTTATAAACATATACACGTATTTTTAAGAGCTTAAATGTCCTCATCTGATAACTTTTCGAATCAATGAACGGTCTTCCTGAAATTTGGTCTATGTATTTATGGACAGGAGATTCCCTTCTTGTCATCTGAAAAAAAAAAAAAAATGTCTCTTTCGACAAATCCAATGCACTGGCGAGATGAAATCGTGAGGTTACTGAAAAGACGACGAGTTTACAGTTTTTGTGCTCTCTTTAATAACGGGAATGCAGTTGTTACAATAAAAAAAAAAAACAAAAAAAAAACCAGATTGATTTTTTTTTTAGAGAATAACTGTTTCAGTAATAGCTAAAAGAATCTATTTGACTGACCTTGTAAGGAACTTTCATTTCAAGTTCTATTATCCATTTAAGCCTCTCGACTTGTAATTGTATTTATTTTCAAGTAGGTTTCAATTCATTATATTTCCTGCTTTAATATCAATCAATAACAAATTTAGATAATGGTTTTCACTTTGTAATTAGTAAAGTAAATCAATAAACAAAAGGACGGTGCGAAATGGAACCTTTGAAGGAGACTATTCTTTCGAAAGAAGAATCTTAACATCTTAAAGAGCAACGTTGCATGTTTATTTTGAAGTTGTGCTACGTTTTACCGTATTTTCCAAAAAAAAAAATGTATATATTTTTCGTTCTAATCCGCCAGCGGTGGGTAGTGTCGTTCCTCGGGAAAGTTTTGAATTTGTAGCGCTCTTTGCGAACTCTGCGTACGATGTTTTATGGTGGGTCGTTTGCGAAGTGTACCTTGAATTTCTCCATTACACAGAAAGGTGTTAAGGGAACATCCGAGAGGTCTGCTTTCCCGCACCCCCGCATCGTGAATCACTCCGCTTTGCCGGCATGCGATAGAAAACCCTGCGCACGCAACGGACAGGCGCCAGATTGAATTTGTGATTAATTGTATTGAAGGGGTTAACAGCCATATTTCTGCAGCGCCGCTAACAAAGCCGTCTCGCGCGGGGGTGGAAGTGGCGGAGCCAGTGGTGCTTTTGTCCCGTCCCTTCATCCATCATTCCGAGGACAGTTTTCCACACGTTTCGAATTCCTAACAAGGAGAGGCCTCAATGCAACGGAGTCGTCCACGGCCTCTTCTTCACTCGTCGAGGCAGCGTTCTTTTCAAACACGTCATGCCTTTCATTTTTTCTTCGCCTTTCCCCTCCGTGTCAAAATACTGAATGAAAGTTGTATTCCCTCTTTCGCTTTTATTTTCTTTGAAAACAATCCAAGATTACATTAATTCTTCAGTAATTCTCAAAATCGGAGGGAAAAAGATGCTCAATTGTAGGGTTGTGTCAATATGATCTCTTTAATCACTTCTGAACCAGCAAATAGATTTGCTTGATGCATAGGACTCAGATTTAAAGAAACATTTACCATATTTTCAATAATTTGAAGTGGTGAAATGGGAAAAGGCTTCGCCCTCCACCTCTAGTCTAAAAATAATGGCGTCCTGCTTGTGAAATTCGGATTTTTTTTGTTTTTTCTTTTTTCAATCAACATTTCTGTACTCTCTCTCTCTCTCTCTCTCTCCTCCTCCCCATAATCAGTGTATGGCTCATCTTGAAATTTTATTAACTTATTTTTGGACTACAATCATTTAGTTTGCCAGAATTTAAATAATTTCAAGTCTGAAATGAGTAAAGATTAGGGCCTTCTTCTTCTGTCGAAAGATAATGGCGTCCTGGTTTTGAAATTCTGCATTTTTTTTTAATATAATGTAGTTAATAACGATTAACAAACTAATTTTACGTGCACTCAGTTCTATCACTTCATAAACAATGCCATGCACCCGGCTAAATTAAAAATAGCTTGAAAATATAACCTAATCCACGGTTATGAAACTAGTCGCTGTATGTTTTAATTGTAATAAAGGTTTTTTTTTAATTTAGCCGGGTGCATGGCATTGTTTATGAGGATGATAGTTAATAATGGTTCGTTATTTACTTAATAACTCGAGATATGTGCCTCTGGAAAAAAAAAATTTCCTTTTTAAATTATTCCCTCTTAGAAGAAAACAGAAAAGAAAAAGTAATCACTAAAAACAGCTTTACAACTGAATTTTTATTTCAGATTGGTATATGTCCCGTCAAAAATGAAGGTAGAACAATGTAACGGCTTTTAGTTGAAATAGAATAGCATATTTTAATAGAAGTTTTTTCTGTGTTTCAATATTATTTTTAATTTCTTCATTCACTTCTAGAATTGTCTCTAACGACTCTTCAATTCGTCGCTGAGGGCGAGCCTGTATCTAATGCTCATCTGGCCTGCGCTTGTAGTAAGCTACAAAAAGGAATACTGAAATTTAAATTTTAATCTAATTGGCTAAAATTAAGGAGTTTTTTTTTTTCTCTGACTATTTCCTCATTGCGTCATACAAACACTGAGGAAGTGATAAGAGATATTTAACAACAATAATTTGAATGTTGCCCCCCATGGCCTAATGGATAAGATGTATGACTTCGTATCAGAAGGTCGCAGGGTTCGATTCCTGTCGAGTACGTTTCATTGTGGAAATTATTTCTATTTGCCCAGGAAATTTACGTTATTTTCCAAACACAGAGAAAGTGCGTTGTGCACAGTCAGATCTGGGAAACTGTATAAGAGATTTTTATCTTCAGATGTAGTGTGTGAAGCTAATCTAGATGTAATTATTGTTGGAGTTATGTAAGAATGACTGATTCTGTCACTAGAACAAAATTTGATATTTAATTGTTGACTAAATTACAATAAAAGTGCAATCATTATTTTGTTAAAATAAGAACAGTAAAATTAGAGAATAAATGAAATTCGGTTAAAAGCGGGTGAAATTTAATCTGAAGCCCAGAAATTGTTTTCGCAAACAATTATTGGATGAATGAGGACTTGAACGTACAATGGTTCGAGACAGATCCGCTGTTGTCGTAGGACCATCCCGAAGGCCTTGGGACGTGTTCGCCGACGAGTTTATGAAAAGACGCGATTGGGACACAAACAAAAACGCCGGCGTCATCCATCCAACTTGCACTTAAAGCAGACCTTGTTTACTGATACAAAGAGCCATATTTTTCAATTTGACTATCGAAAACAACGAGAAAAACAGAATCAAGAAACCTATTCAGTGCATTATTATTTTAACACGCTTTTTTTACAAAATTGAGTCTTTGAAATGTAATGTCTATGAAAATTCATAAATACCTTAAAAGATGTACCTCTTTACGTAATGCTCAGTTGAACCAGGACTTTTTTCAGTCAGAAATCGCCGTTTGTCATTTTCTTCAGTAGCATAGGATATGTCGTACACTTCACATTCCATACAATAATTATGGGTAAATAAAAGAATTAAGAACAGTGATAACAATAATGACCAGGTCAAGACTGTGGTTTTAAAAAAAAAAAAAAGCTTTGATAACAATCCTTAAAATTACGAGAAAGCAAATGAACAAGCTGTTCGGGCGTAGCCGAATGGGTAAGATAGTGATCTGCCTTCACTGATAAATCTGAGTTGCGGGTTAGAATCCCTGAATTGACTTGGACGTTTTTCTGTGTTCTTTTCTTTCCACGATTAAAGAAGACTTTTCTCTGATAACATCTTTTGCAGAATTATAGAGTTGAGTTAGTAATAATAATAATAATAATAATAATAATAACGAAAACTTGATGGATTTATAAAGTCTTTCTACCTTACCATTGAATTCCATTCTGTTAGAAGTATTTTATCAGTTTATAAAATCTCTCGATATTATTGGAAATTTAAAAAAATAAGAAATAAGTTATCTTTATTATTTTATAAATTTCCATCTTCTTTTCATTCACATTTTTGCGATTTTTCCATTTTGGCTTGAATCAACGGACCCTGTATCGATTTGTTGTTGTAAAGCGGCTAGAAAGTGATGCGGTTAAAATCAAAAAAATTGAAACTTAATATCCTGAAGGCAAACAGTAGCAAAATCCTTCGTAAATGTATTTCGAAATTTGCAATTTACAACTGAAACTTACTTAAGATGAACTATTATTATCGTGTAAGTCACACAACAATTGCGAAATCTTTGTTTTTATTTTAAAGAGATCCAGTAACATTATTAATATCACGATATCTTATCTTATCAAGAAATGTGTAACACTTTAGTGCTACTGAACGTAATGGAAATGGACCTCATTGGTGAGAGTCCAACCAAATTCCAAAACATTTCATGATGATTCCTAAAGCGTCCCCTGTATATGAAAAGTAAACACTTTAATTATCTGAGGAAGTTGAAAATTTATTACCTACTTTTGGGTCAGTCCATCCGAAAACTGACGTTTCAACTAACACTTGTTACACCCGTATGATTAAGTTGTATTATAGGTTTGCTGTAAATTCCATAAACCCACTTATTATATAGCATAAATTAGTATAAGGAGAGGAAAAAAAAATACAACAAAAAACATTTTAAATTCACTTTGAAGTCGAGTTGCGCATTCCCGTTCTGAAATTTTAAAGGTTGGTGTAGGATATTAGAAGGAAGATCTTTATGTTATTGTTGATAAAATTGGATTAGGGAAGAAGATACGGGCCAAAATATGTCCCTTGTAAATGTTCGGCCACGACCGAACGAAACATGTCGTGTTTTAAAGGGCTTTTATGTTTTTTAGTGTGTGTGTTGGCTGTTTATTTCATTTTTAATAACTCTTACTATACGGGAATTCTAAAGTTTCCACGCCTACTACATCTCGTTTTCTTAAATTGCATTGCTTTTATCCCTGGTTATTGACTTTTGTCATCATAATAAACAGTAATTGTAGGTAGGGTTTTTTTTTTTTTTTTTTTTTTTTTGCAGAATAAATCGTTGATTGAAGTTCAACCATGGGAGGCACTTTTTAATTTTAAGTTAACCAACGAAGATTCAAAAGTACCTCCGGGATTCGAACCCAACTTCAGTGTGTGTGTGGCCTTCATTGCTTTCGTAATTGAATTCATGTTTGAATTGGTTTTGATTAAATATTTAATTTCAAACAAACTACTGAAACTCATTTAATTAAAAAAAAGAACTTATTTTTTTAGTTCTTTACAAAATAAAAGCAAATGATGCAGATACTTTAAGAAAGGAGAGGGGGTAAAAAAAAAATCAAATAAATTTCAAAGGTCGCAAATTCGATTAGAGACGACATTGACCCACGATAATTCGTAGGATTTGGCGCCAATATTCTTGAAGCTTTAGTGGGGTTGTGAAACGATTTAATTGAAGAGGACGCAAACGGAGATAAGCAAATGGAACGCTGACTGCGACACAAACAAAAACAGAATGCTACTGCGCAGGCGCTATTCTCGTCTTCACCTTAAAGATATTCACATAATATTATTGTTAGTATTTTTTTGCCTTCAAGAGGAAAAATAAAATAGAATTGAAAAACCAATCATTACAACTGATATTTTTGACTTCTAGAACAGTTCTTGTCTAAATATGGATAAGAACTACTGTATAACAGTGTTTCTTAATTTCGGGTGCCTCTCAAATGTGAGACAGACCAGATTGATTTTTTTTTCTTTATATATTGGAAACAAATCATTAAAAATATATAAGTGAAGTAAAAGTCTTCCTTACAAGAACTTACGTGATCTACAAAAAGGGTTAGCTTTGAAGTTTTTGCTTAATCTCTCAGATGGAGAGGGAGAAATGTTAGACCAAATCTGTAACATTTCTCTGAATATACACATTTGCAGTTTTTCACTGTTTTCTTAAATTTAAGCGAAGCGCAATAAGAATGTTATTATTTTATGTTTCTCATTATAATGTAACTGTGATTTAAAGAATTGAGTCTCTTAAGTGTCTTTTTGAGCTTTGCCGAATATTTACAAACTGTCCCCGACTCACGCAGATTCTAAGTTACGTAAAAATTCAGTAAAAAGTAAAAATAACGTTCGAGTTGCCCGAACTTTACGTAAGGCTCTAACGTAAGCATTTGAGATAAACGATGCTTTTAGGAAACACTATATCCTGCGCATGCGCCAGGCAACCGACCAATTACCATCTATCTCTTTGTATAAAGACGATTTCTGTGTTGAGCGTTTCAATTTTTGTCAGTTATTTCTGTAATTAAAAAGCAAGGAGTGCAAATGCGTCCACTTAGTGAAGTATAAGTGACGTTTTTGCAAAATAGCTTTTTACATTTGATTTTTTTTTAATTTGATTTATGTATTTATTTACTTTTTTTGTAATTTGTTGTATTGATGATTTATATATTTTGTCTTAATATTTTTTATTTGAGAGCTACGTACAGGGGAGTAGAACAACACACAAATGAATCGACTGACGTAGGGGTCTCCAAAACGGATCCCTTATATAAATCGGGGACTTGCCTGTAAAGAGAACTGCTGTAAAGAGTGTTTATATTTTTACCCATAAGCCTTTGTTTAAAAAAAAATCACGAACGAAATTTTAATATAAGAAAATGTAAATAATACATTTAAATACAATAGCGATTTCGAAATTTCCGATTGTCTTCTAAGTACGGAAGTAATAACAGTATCTTCCATCTCCATTCTTATCAGCGTTAGAACGTCAAGGGTCAGCAGCGAAATGGTTGAAATCTAATAATTTAATTTGAACATTGAGATTAGAAACTGCTTAATGAAAAGCTTGCCCTTTAATCAATATTGACGCAGTCTTTAGGAAGTTTTGACAAAAATAAATGAAAATGGACTCCGCCTGTCATCGGAACAGATAGGGAGAAATTACAGGGTTCGCACGACGGAATGATGTCGCAATGTGGAAGAAATTGCAGTGAAAATGTTAGATTAAATGCGACATTGACAGCAAAATTAAGAGCCCAGGTTAAAAATAGAACGTTGCTAGAATCTGACGTCGCTGGAAAAATAAATACAGTAAAACCCCGTTATTACGCTCCCGCTTATAGCACTATCCCGTTCTTTACGCTCCTTTTATACGGTCCCTGGAATTTTCTATATAACTCTGTATACTTTTACCCTCTTATAACGCTTCAAATCCCGCTTGTAGCGCTTTTTTATATCGGAAATTTTGTATCGAAAAGAAATGTAACACTGTAAAGATTCTTTTCTTTCCCTGGTAGGAGGGAATCTTTGAACTCTTTGAAGTGCGGGTCTGTGATACAGTAAGTTAGTGCAAAATGTCGAAGCGGAATTCCCTTTCTATAAGTGAAAAATTGCAAATTCTCCGTAAGTACGACGAGAATTCTACACTAAGTCAGAAGGATTTCGCAGAATCTCTAGGAATTCCCTGATCCAGTCTAAGAACAATAACAAAAACTAAGAATGGAATTATCAATGCAGCGAAGGGTGGTTGCAAAATTAAAAAAATAAAGTGTGGAAAATATGAAGATGCCGAGGAAATTCTAATTGAATGGATTCATCAGTCCCGTGATGCTTCAGTGCCATTAAGTGGCCAATCATTCAAGAAAAGGCGCGTGAAATAGCGGGCAGTGCACTAAATCTGCTCCGAAAATATATTAGTATTGCTCCTAGTGGTGTATCAATTGATGTTAATAGTTACTTGAATCGCATTGAAAATGTCATAATTTATAACAGTAACAGTAGGACACATACACGGCAAACCACAATCAAAGATTTTCTTAATAAGAAATAAGCTCACATTTGCACTATATTTATTGCAAAATCAAATATCTTTCCAAAAAAAATGTTGTGTGAATGTTTCCCCATCTCATAAATCATTTCCCCCTCTATAGCGCTATCCCGCTTATTACGCTTGTAGAACATGGTCCCTTGACGAGCGTAATAACGGGGTTTTACTGTACTTCAGATCTTTAGATTTTGAACTTTTTAGTTTTGTATTTATTATTTTGCCGCGACTATATCGTCATTAATTTTTATATGTTGAAGTTGACCTACGATTTATTGAGGATTTGATCGCAGACATCGTATTATAGCAGTTAAGAGTTCTCTTTAAATGTTAATACCTCCAAGAATTAAAAAGAAATGCTACAAGTAAATGGTTGACATACCAACTTTGCTCTCGGCCTTCAAGGAATAAGTTAATTGTAAGGAAAAAGAAAGCAGGAATTTATTAATTATTTTAAATGAGTATCATATTGATTTTTGTATTACCGCAATGAAAGCAATGGAGCATGTGAAAATTGTCTTGATATGAATGTTTATATATAATCTGAGATGTACACATGATGACACTGGCATAGTTCAGAGGTTCTCAACTTTTTTTCTCTCTCCTTTTCTGCGTTTCTCTGTTTTATCACGAGTTCCCCCTCGCAAACAATCCAACTAAAAAAAAAAAGTCTCAAAGTAGCCGTCTTACAAAGCCGAGACCAGTAGTTGGACGTTACTTACTGAGAGATTTCCTGTAAAGTAAGAGTGGTCTTTTGTTTTAGTTGTCGCCAGAACTTTCGAGATTGGTAAAAGCTGTTGACAGAAATAGAAGAATTTTAATTTAAACACATAGCTATTAATATGAGTTTGATTTAGCTTTAATATAAGTGACTATCATTCTAATGATTAAGTTTTTAAAATAATTTAAAAAGAAAGCGTTCTTCTTTTTAAAAAATAAATTAAAGCATAATAAATAAAAGGTACCAATTAATTATGAAATCTCATTTACAAGAAATTAATCGGGGAAATTATTTTTTTTTTTTTTTTTTCTTTGAAATTATAAGTATTAAGAAATTGTTTTAATTTGTACCTAAAAAATAGTTATAATTTAAAATAAGTCTGACAAACCACACAAGAATCTTAATAACGAAAAATGCCGACACACGTTGAAGGTTAAAAAAAGTTTATGACACTGAAAATTACTTTAAAAAAACGACCGGTTTCGAATCTGTGACGATCCATTGACAAGGGAGTGAAAACTACAAATTACATGCGTTGTATGCATGAAGTGAACGAATAACAAAAGAACATTGAAGTCTGGAAGGCTGCAACCAATGGGGAGGTGTTGCTGGAACCTCACTGTGATCGTTTTTTAATGTATCCTAGATTTTTTTAACCCTTGTGTGTCAGCGATTTTTTGTTATTAGAATTATTTGCTCGCGTTAAAATTCAACTTACCGTACGTAAGAATATTCTTTTAAAATTGTAATAAAACTTTAAAATACATTGCAAACCGATGAAAGCTTTCGAAGTCTTTTTGTAATGGATTTTTGAAATTTATTAAATTTTTTAAAGAATATTCTTGTGTATTTTGTCAGAATTATTTTAAATTATAAGTGTTTACATTACTTTGTAATATGTTTCGAATCTTGTATTCTAGTGAGATTTGAACCCAAGAAAATAGATATTTTAAAGATATCATGGTAAATCTGACTTGTAAGGAATTTTGACTAAGAATTAATATATAAAAAGAAAGAACTTACAAGAGCATAGTGAAGTTGATTTGTTTTCGAGTTTAGTTTGTTTGGATTTCATTTTAGTTTTTAAACAATAGGAAACATTTTCATTTTAAGATTAGGCTCAACTTAACTGAGTAAAATATATATTGCATCGAATAAGCAGAAATGAAAGAAATTCCCAGACAAATTGAAGAACATGAAAGGAAATTTAACATGCCCGATGATTCAAAGAATTGAGTAAGCAAACGAAGGCACAACGCTACAAGAAAGGATTCGCACCCTGAGTTGTCAATGGGAAGAGACTGGGATGGACCGTATCATCCTTTTTAGGACTCATCAGCCAGCCAATCTCCGCCGATGACGGACTCAGAAGGTGCGCGAGGTTAGCCTTCCCGGGTCTCGCTCCCGAGAGCGGGAACTCCCCCCTAAGAATCCTAACCAAATCCTATAAAGGGTCCGTCCCAGTCTCTTCCCGTTGACAATTCAGGGTGTGAATTCTTTCTTGTAGCGTTGGGCCTTCGTTTGTTTACTCATTTCTTTGAATCATCGGGTACTTAAATTTCTTTTCGTTTTAAATACAAGACTTTTGGGATTTATTTAATGCCACATTTAAATTCCTTTTGCGCCTAGCAGATTTCAGGACAAGGAATAGTTGTTTTTTGGTTTTTATTTATTTATTGGTTAGGATTTCTTCGGGGGGAGATCCCGCTCTCGGGAGCGAGTCCCGGGAAGGCTAACCTCGCGCACCTTCTGAGTCTGTCATCGGCGGAGATGACTGGCTGATGAGTCCTTAAAAGGACGAAACGGTCCGTCCCAGTCTCTTCCCGTTGACAACTCTAGTCCTTTTTTGTAGCGTTGTGTCTTCGTTTGCTTACTAGAATTGAAGAACAGTTTGGAGAATTTCTTCAAATGATTTGCTTGATATGAAAATAAAAATAAAAAAATAAATCAGCCTTAACATGGGAGTGAACCAACAAAACCACAGCCAATAAAATACTGATACGTATTACTATTAGGTTAGGCTTAAGAAAAAGAAGGAATAGCGCATCACATAACCGATAAGGATCTTCGAATCATAATCCATTCTTCCTCTGCCGTGTAATTTGGAATGTGAGTGCTGTTGGATCAAGGTGCCGATGACGGCGTACTCTTGCGGCTTTCGGAGAAACTATTCCCACTGTTAACTGCTGTTTTGAGTGCAGGCTTTATTTATTTTATTAAATTCGATTTCGATTTTTTTTAATTAAATTTCGATTATTGTAACCTAAAACGTTGCCGGAATAATAAGCATCGCACGCTTTTCGTTGCGTCCTATAAGAAACTACGAAGGAATTCGATTGGTCTCAACTAACAATGCAATGCTTTGAAATAGGCCTTTAAAAAAATAGAAAGGAATGAAGCGGTTTTGTTGTACATTAAAGGTGGCGCAATTTATCTTTGACCGCGCATAGATGCCAGTGATTTTTTTTTATCTTTGAGGTGGTTCCTTTCCATCCGAATCGTCCGGTGGAATTTATTCGGTTTCTGTTGTCGATCAGTGGTGTTGGAGTCCAGTTGGAAGCCGTAAATCACGCAGCCACAGCGGCGCTCCTCCTTCAACGCCATCCATAAATCGTCTATGACATCATCGGCCTCTACTTGCAACCGTTGATGTTAATGTTATTGCAAGGACAGCGGAATTTTATCGCTGTAAGTGCTTTTTTCTTATGCTGATGTCTACAAAAATGGATTTAGATCAAGAAAAAGCGAGGAAATCATAAAAAAAAAAAATATGTATATATAAATCCAAAAGTTTTATTCCTTTGACCGTGAAAACGTTTTTATCGATACCAAATTTCGTGCAGTAATTTTTAAATTCAGTAAATTCAGCTTCTTTTTTATTACTAATCTCTAGTTCTGCTATAAACAGATAAAAAAGTATACATATAAAAAAAAAAATATGCTATAAACATAATTTTTTTTTTATCTTTTTATATTTTTAGACTAGAATAAAAAAATAATATTCATCAAAAATCTAGAAATAATTTGATAAATTAAATCTGCCTTCAAAATCTTTTGAAAAGATGAAGGTTACGATCTCGGAACTTAGTTTTAAAATGGTGACAGAATTTGTTTGTTTTTTGAATTTTTTTGTGAGAGAAGTAATTTAGAGCTGTTAATTACAATACAAACACAAACAGTTTACCTTTAGGTTTTCCTTTTGAACGATAATTAGGCTAATTAAATCTAACAGTAATTTGCCAAATTGAATGAAATCAAAGCGTGAAAGTGAAGTTTGATAATGAATCGACTACGAATACGCTCAGGAATCTATCCCACAGTAAAGCTACGCGAACACCATCGGATTTTGCACCAACTTAGTTGGCCTACTTCGGTTGGTCCGATTTTGTCAGCCGCGAACACCAGCCAACTCGCAATATGCGATAGCGGCAATCCCATAATTCTATGCATTTCCCCCACCAGGTGTGGAAAATCCGAAAAAATCGAGGTTTTGAAACCTCTCTGATAAATTCTGCCGCATACAATTACTGCATTTCAGGATAAACTTTATTTATGCGTGAAAAAAACTCGCAATACTCTGATATTCATTGTGTCGCCGTCGATTCGAATCGATGATAATCGTTTATAGACGTCATTTCTTTCCATGGGCGTGACGTAATGACTAACGTGTTCCAACGCTGCCCTGTGATTGGTAATTCCAATCAACTTTCCCGAGTTGGTCCTGCACAACCGACTTGAGTCGGTCAACTAAAATCGATGCAAAATCGCTGAAAAACGTGCTCAAAGTAGGCTGTTGCAACTCGAAAACTGAAAGTTGGCCAACTAAGTTGGTGCAAAATCGGATGGTGTTTGCGGGGCTTAAGGACTGAACAGGCAGTGATGGGGTAGTGAGGATCTCAAATAAGCAGCGCAATAGAGAAGTAAAATTAATCAAGGTCAACCATATGTTTTCAGTTTAAAATAAAAGATTGAAAACGTCTTTACACATAACTACGTTTCTGGTCTCCATAGTTTTCGTAGGTAGTTCGTCCATGTATGACTCTATGTGAAATACCGAGATGGACGAACTGGAGATAACTACAGGGGTCTCGATAACTACGGAGACCAGAAACGTAGTTAAGTAAGTGTAAATATGTTTTATAATCTTTTCAACTGTAAATATATGGTGCAGAAATGGCTAATCTTGATTAATTTATTATTGCAGGTAAAAATATTTTATAGAGTAGAAAAATATTCAAGTTGAATTATAAGACATACTGCGCATGCTTATTAATAATTTAATGTTCCTTTGCAGTTTTTGATGTCAGTTAGAACTAATTGTTTCCCTTCTACTCTTTTTCTTCGAAATTTTCTTCATCTCAAGCCCAAATTTCTGTAGTGATCCAACCGAAACCATTGGTTTCGAATTTTTTTTTTTGGAAAGAGGAGGAGGAGGGCAGTTAAAAGAATCCCACTATGTGGTTTTTGGGTGACGAGAGTAAGACTCCTTTGCGTTTCCTAGCTAACGGGACTAAGTTGAGGTCGAGTGGTCAACCCGAAGCCCAGAAGAGTGCGGTACATCCACATAAGTCAAGTCTCATCTTTCTTTGCAAATTATAAATGTAAATATAAATGCTCCAAAAAAACAAGCAAGGATGATAGAGATAAAGTTATTGTAATTTTAGAAAATCATTAGAAATGACACAGAAAATGAAAAATATCTAAGCTTTCATCGGTGAGAGTCTAGGACGGCCGTTTCGTCCATTTCATGGACTCGTCAGCCAGATGAAATGCTTCAGATAGTGCAAAAGTCATAAGAAACCAGCCCGCTCTCGGCTGTGGCCTCCTTCCAAAAGCAAACACATTTAAAAAAGAACCAAAACAGGAAAAAGTGGCAAAGATTCTGTATAACAAATCGCTCTTCTTTAAGACGATATTGACACTTTAAAAGATACAGCTTAACTTTAAAAGCACGTTGTTTAGAGTACAGTTAAGACTGTTACTTCCCCTTTGAAGTAAGGTTTTTTTTTTTATTTTTTTTATATTGTCATTATCCCAAACTTTTCGATGTCTTGTATCTTTCTCTTGTGATATATATATAAACTCAGAAACGTCGAAGTGATAAATTGCCGTGTTTACTAATTCCAACTCAAAATCCTTAGAATTACGCCTTAAGGGGAATTTATTGAGGAGAGCAACGACAAATAGCCGTAAAAAAGTAATCCTGACCCTCAGTGGCTAAGTGCGATAACACCCTATGATTTACAGGAGCAGCGCGCGCTCTTTTCTCTCTGTGCGAAAACCCTGTCATTTTCTTTTCTCTCTTAAGATGTATGAGGTTGCATTAACAACACCCATCTCATGATTTCTTATCCGGGAAAACAATCTTCCGCACCCCCCAGCCCCCGTGAATTTGCACGGTTCAAGCCGAACCCCGTGACCTGTTTACCCGGTTTAATTTATGTGTGTTTGCTAGGACTTTTAAGGAAAAATTTGCGACACCGATCTTGGTCACAGCCTCCAAATCATCATTAGGAAAAGCCAAGGTAGAAAATAGATGCGCATCTAAAAAGTATTCGGATAATCATCTACTTCTTGCTCCACTTGTATCAAATAGTCAACAGATTTTTTCCTAAACAATGATCTTGAATTGAATTACAAATAATAACTTTCACAATGACTATTTTGAAAACGGTCTAGACTATTATTTTTATTTTTTTAGGATTTTTACTGATCATTGCTAATTTGCAGTGTAATTCTCTCCTCTGATCTCTCTTTATTTGCTCTTGATTTCCAGCGTGCTATCGAAGTCTTTTCATTGTCTTTTTTTTTTTTAGTACTTTTTTCCAATAATTACATTTTCTTTTTTTTTTTATTCCTTTGTAACAGAACATTGTATTAATACGAACACTTTTTTACTATAAAATCATTGCATTTTAGCCTTTTTTTTTTGCACCTTTTAGCACTTTCCTGATAATGTCAAATGTCACCGACAGAAATGAAATTTACATTAAAAATATATATATATATATAAATTTTATTAAGCAAACGTTTTATAACAATATATAATGGAATGGATTTCAGATTTTTTGCCTTTTCTCATTTCATGAGAGATCATTCAAAAAATATATCACCTCCAAGTTTGCGAATTATTGTACAAGACGTTTAAGAAATTAAAAAAATAAATGAATTTGAATCAGGAAATCTTAAACGAAATTTATTTATCTTATATAAAAAAAGAAATACTAAAAGCAGATTAAACTATGAAACAAATTTAAATGATCTTTTTTTTTTTTTTATTTTTTTTTACACGTAAATAGCAAGAGCAAAATCCATAAAAATTCTCTTTATTATATTATTTATTTTTCTTGGAACTACTTTACTGATTTTTTGCCTATTCTTTCATTAAAAAAAAAAAAAAAAAAAAGAGATAAATATTTGAATTTTCTTTCCTTATATTACAGTATTACGGTTTTAACGTAAAAAGGAAGACGTTATTAGATTACCTACGACTTGCGTCATTAAATAACTGTTTATTTATTTACTTATTTACTTGATGTAGCTTTATCCAATTGTCTATAATGAAATGAACAAATAATGGAATGGGGGAATTGAATTCTTTTCTGTATCCTTCCTTTTAATTGTATATTAAATTATTCTTAAAAATAAAGTAATTCCTACATTTTTTTTACTAAAAATTATTTAATTGGTTGAATTATAAAAATTTTGCAGGCTGCATTTCTTTACATTCTCTACAAGCTTCACATTTAAATAGGATTGAATTTTTTTTTTCTTCTTCTTTGGCGGAGGTAATTTCCGATCTCGATTTTGGAAGTGTCCGTTTCGAGATGCAGGAGTTTTATGTATTGGTTTCGCATCTCCAGAATTTATTAGTAAATGATAAATAAAAGTGCTGAATCAGATGAAAAAAACATCGCCTGATTCATGGCTTAACACTCAACAGATTGCCACCGATAATAAAATTTGACTGGCAAAAAAAAAAAAAAAGCCAGAGCTTTTTTAATAGAAGAAATTTGGGGTTTCTGCTGTTGTCAGCATCGAGTGATCCAACTTCTGGAGATTAAAAATATTGGACCCAAGTATGGAGACTGCGCGAGCGCCAATCAGACGAACACGAGGCAAATGGTTGTTTCCTATACTTCACCAACGTACTTTTGAAAAACCGTTAGAAAGGTTAGATCATTGAACATGTTATTAGGATTTGTTGAAAATATTACTCTTAATGATTGGGATTAATAATAATAAAATTCATTAAAAAAAGGGGAAAAAAAGGAGAATTAATAATAATTAATTATAATGAATGTTTGTTTAGCAGAATTTTATTTTCTGATCGACTTTTAATCTTAGATCTATCGATCGATGTTATCTGTGTATTTATAATGTCCTGTATCAAACCATAAACAAATTATTTTTTCACTGTATTTCAACTTAAAATGTATGTGTGTGGTAATTTCCCTGATGTATCTTATTCTCTTATATTTTTACTTACTTTTTCTAGCTAACATTGTTTATGACAGGATAAGCTTGTAATTATTGGTAATAGTTAGTATTAGATGCAAAGAATTTTCGTAATTTTATAAGTTGTGTTAAACCAGGAAGGTGTGAACGTTTTTTTCTCTGTCTCTCTCTATACTTTTCTCTCCTCTTCCCTCCATTTGTTATAGATAAGGATAATCTTAGCTATAACTAATTGTAATTACATACGTGAATGTGTTTTGCACGTTGATCTGTAAAAGCATTTAGTAGGTAACAGTACACTGTAATTTTAAATGGATGCCTGTTTTAAGTTGAGCGGTCTAGAGTGGAGAGCGTAGGTGGATTAACGAGTCGTAATTGAGCGCTGAAGTGGTGCTGCCCGTTTCTTTGAAAATTGTTCAAAGTTCGAGTTAAGGACGCATCAATTATCTTGTAGGAGTTGTTCGAAATATCGCATATAAGTGGGTTGAGATCGGCGTTCGGCATTCGTGGGTTCGCTGTCACTTGAAAGTCAATGTAAATAAGCCCTTCTCCCTCTCTCTCTCCACAGCGTTCCTTATTAGCTCCGTTCGTTCGGGAACCTTCGAGAAGCAGCCGGAAGCTGCTTAGATTAACGATGGGAGCAATTGGACGGCTGTGAGTCATTAACGGAGCCAATGGGTTGACTCCTCTTCCTCCAATAACACAGATCACTTCTCGGCAGTGAGAACTTTTAATCCGGTTGTTGTAATGATTAAATCCTGCATCGAAATCCCCTCAAGGGAAAAGGACGAACAGCAGTTGTTGCACGCACTATTGCATCGGTGTATATTGTCGCCTCATTAAGTGTTGAAGGAAGGAACACAATCCGATATCATTGGAATGCTCGTCTCAACATAAAGAGGAGCTTATGAATCGCTGATGGAATCGCTCAATTCCAGAAATCCACGCTTCCTCCTCCACCTTTTCATACTTCCAGAACGATCCGTGAAAAGACATTGGTAGAACGACGCACTGGAAAGAGCCCTGCAGCGAAAACATATTACAAAAGGAAGTATCAATTCCATTTTATTTGAAACCTCACTACGGCTCATCTTTCCGAAGTTTCATTTCTAAGTCTAATTCATTCCTACTCAGTAATTCTTTTTCTGAATTGCTTTTAATTTTACAGATAATTTTACTTTAACTTGTTTAATTTTTTATGATGGAAGTTTTAAGGCTTAGCTCTTTTAATCGTACTTCGTAAGGTAAGAGCGCTTGAAAACAGTATATGTGATTCCCGAATGAGTTTGAACAAATGAATGATTCTTCTTGGTATGCGTATGAATGGACGTACGAGATTACTTATCTTTTATAAATACTCTGGATGAGTTGCTGTGGAGAAAAGTGATTAAAACACACACACACACATACACAGAAAAGCATTAAAAGCAAAGCAGTTTGTAAACCATTACTCTGTATAGGCCTAAATAAGTTATTGTTACTTCTATAATTTCGATTAGTCCAGTAAAAATGTTCTGGCTTATGTTGTTGTGATTTTACAGATGAATTTAAAATAGCTAACACACTTACTTAAAACTTTTTTTTTTTTTTTTTTTAATTTTTTGAAAAAAAATCTTAAAAAAAAAACTTTTAAAAAACATGTACAATAGAGGAAACCAGACCCAGGTTTCTCTATTGTATATTTAAAAAAAAAAAAAATTAAGATTTTTTTTTTTTAGTTTTTTCAAAAAGTTTAAAAAAAAGTTTTAAGTAAAGTTTTTTTTTAATTAATCTGTAACCACATTCACACACGTTAAATTTTAATCCTCATTATTGTGATTTTGTCCACATAAAATCGAAGAAAGAATGAAGTTATAGAAGGTGTGACTTTAATATTAAAATCGTCTATTAAATTGTAGAAATTAAAGATAAAGTGACTTTTATATTCTTTTATTTCCAGTTCTTTACTAGCAACCTTTGAAAGATTTCTTATTAATCGTAGATATGTCTAACTTTTGACCGAAAATAGAAATATCGTGTTACTTAAGTTTGATTTTGATAGTTTTGAATGCGTTCTACGTGAATTTTTGAAGGAATGTCGTCATTAAAAGAGGTGTTTTTTTTTTCTTACACTTTCATCATTGATTTTTTTTTTTGCTATAATCTCGTTAAGGAGGCGATCGAATAAGAGTTCTGAAATTCGAATTGGAATAATTATCCCGGCTGACATCTGCCGTAAAACGGTTGGATGTTTCGGAGGGGGTGTGGGTGAGAATGAGGAGGGGGTTGCCGTTCTTCGAGGACTTATTAAATAAGTGTTCACGGTTCGGCAGATCCTGGCACTGTTAGGCTTATCGTGGTGCAGCACTTCGCTAATGCATCACATGGCAATTAGCTATTATTAAGTTCACAGAAACGCCCTCTATTTCGACGAACGTCACTTTGTCGACAGATTAAAGCACCTATAATTGCGTCGAGGGGGAAAAAAAAAAAAATAGGGGAAAAAAGGAGGATTTTTGTCGACGGATTTATCGCCAAAGGAAGAATGAATGAAAGGAAAGGGGTTTTCGTTTCGGACGAAATTGAGAACCAAGTTTTAAAGTCCGGAATTGGAAAGCTTTTAAAGCGGTCGTTCTTTGAAAACAACTAAGCAGTCTACTTACAGTAGTTGAATTTCAGTGATCATTTGCATACCGGAAAATGTCTTAAAGCTGGAAATTTCCTCAAGCGACAACTTTCCTCTTTATGTCGGATCTAGTTTAAGAAAAATTTTCTAGTGTTAAGAGCTTGAAGGAAAAGTTAACCTCTATGAAAGAACTTGGAGTTCACTTTCCTTATTCAGTTATATCAGTGCTCTTTGTTGATTACTTACGTTACTGTTCGACAAGAAATATGTTCAAAGCCAAGAAAGTTATTAATACAATTATCGTTTAGGTTATAAAGGTTTTCTTTTTTAAGTCATTCTCTGTTTCTGTTGTCAACCCTCTGCTTAAAATCGAGTAACTGATTGTTTTCAGGAGTGCTCTCGGTTCTGGGTTCGATTCCCAGATCTTGTTGGAATGTTACCTTCTTTTTTCTGCATTTGTCTCATTGAAGGTGAAACATATAGACTTCTTCGTGTGCTTTATCATTACATCGACTTATTTGGCAAAATGATCTACGGTCCCATTTATCATTCATGAGCTTTGACTCAAGTGCATTTCTTAATAAATCAATACACTACCTGGTCAATCACAGGGCTATTGTAAAATCTTATCACAAAGCTTATTTTTTTTCCTGGTAAAAGTTAAAACAACAAAAACCTTCTGATTTTATCTCGGCGTCATATTGAATTTCCGAAAGATTAATATCCAAGGAAAACGTCTCTTTTCCAGGCAAATACGCATACAAGGTCGAAGAAGAGGACTGATTTAGTTAGTGAAGGGCCACACGCCCAAACTTTTCCTTCTTTCAACTCAAGGATGCTTGAATGTACTACTTAGATGGCGCTGTTGTTCTTTGGCCAAAAACCCAAGACAGGATTTTTTTTTTTTTTACTTATTTCTCCCCTGATTTTTGAATTAATGAGTTTATATTACGATGATTTTTTAAATATATAACTTCTTAAAAAACAGCTCTCAATTTTTAATATCTTTCAGTACAATTCTCAAATTGCTGCGAACGAGATCAGAAAAGTTGGGACTATTTTCCACATCTTGAAATAAGATAAAAAAAATTATAGAAGGAATAAAAAGGACACGAGGGAATCGGGCTTGAGAGAATTATGGTGCCCATCGACAAGAAAAAATGATTCATTTTCTGAAAGATGTGGCTCTCTTCCGGATTAAGTGAAGGAAGAAGAGGCTTCCGTGTTCATATTTAATCTAAGCTTAAAGTTCCTTGGTTGCTGCAAAGCACTTTAAAAGAATTGAATTCATTCGTGAGTATTTCTGGCAAGGAATAGGAAAGTTTAGTTGAGTTCTTTCAAGTTAATTGTGTATCCAAAACGGAAAACAGTGCTGAAATAATCAGTTTATCTTCGCTCACTTTGATTCGCCTGCTTTTCAAAGATAAGGCATTTAGGAGACTTTGAACTCCAAAAGAACGATGAAAATATTCTTAACAACGGAGGGCGACTCCAAAAATTAAGATAGAGAAAAATAAATACAATATTACAATGTAGAAACTAGACGCTTACATCAAGAGGCATATTAATTTGTGATAATATGCAATTAAAACAAGAAAAGAAATAATGTAAAATGTAGAATAGGTCAAAAGAAAAGGAGTAAATCGTGATCTTAAAGAGCTTTTGAATCCTGGTGCGATGGTCATTAGGCTCCCGTCAGCCACGGTTACCCAGCGTGGAAAGATTTAAAAAGCTTACGAGGGTAAAAGCAATATAACCAAACCTAAAATTAAGATACAGAAAAATAAATACAATACCATAAAAAGAAATCTCTATGAAAATTCGACAAATGAAACTTGTAGAAACATTGAAACAATGCATTTAAAAACATAGACAAGACATCACAAGAAGGAAGTAACAATAATAAAAAATTGTATTCAAGAAAGTAATTCAAGCCTAAAACAGTGTTCTAGGATATTATAAACAAGTGTTACTTTTATTTATTAAAAGTGTCACTTTTTAATAAGGTGTCATTTATTGTAATTATTAATTAATAAATGACTTTTTCTTTTTTTTTTATTATGTTCATTTGCCTTTAATTATTTACATCTTTTTTATTTTGAGATTTGCGGGGGGAGGGGCAGTAATGCGGGGGAAAAAAGTTTTTTTTGTTTTTGTTTTTTAGCCATAGATTCTTTCCTATCTTTCCGACTTTTAACAAATCATCAGTTTTAAACACTTAGAACCATCTATGAAAGTTTCAGACGATCAATGAGAAAGATAAATATCTTTGAATTAATGACGGACGATAACGAATTGGTGGTTTTTGATCCGTAGCTTCTTATTTATTGTGGGATATGCCGAACCGTCGGCCTTGACGCATTGCTGCACGTAGGTGCGCATAGACTGTCTCTCTTACTGTGGCACCGTGTCAATAGTGATGATGGTGTTAGTGTGTTATCGAACATTCTTGAATATGGGGTTATTTTCAAGCCATAGTGTACTTCATGTAACAGCTGTTCATCTCCAAAAGCGCTTGCAGTGGTCACGTGAGCTTAAAAATTGGACCACTAAGGAATGGAAGAAACTCGCCTGTCCGACGAATCACGATTCCTGTTATGCCTTGTGGATGGTCGGCCACGTGTGCGACTTTACCAAAACCTTCTTATCTGGATGCTCTATGGGACGAACAAAGACAGGTGGAGGGAGTGTGATTTTCATGTTTGAAATCGTTGCTGATCAAGTGTACCCAATATGGTGTTTCTACATCATGAGATGCCTTCTACAACCAAAATAATTCCAACTCTTACAGCTCGGATTGCCAGGGAATGGTTCACAGAATATGAGAAAGAGTTCCATCTATGGCCTCCAAATTCCCTTGATATAAATCTGATGGAGCATTTGTAATTTGAGTTGGAGAAACATGTTGGGATAATGCATCACCTCAATCACGTAATTTGTAGGAACTGAAGAATACTCTGGTAATATCGTGATACCAGCCAAGATCTGATACAACCCATGCCGGATGAAGATTGTTTTGATGACGAGACCACACTTACTTAGCATGTCAACATCATATTAAGTAGGTGGTCCAAATGTTTTGGCTGATCGGTCTACATAGATCTCTTAAAAAATATACTTTTAATGTATACATTAAAAAGTGTAATGGCAAACAACCTAGAGTTACCCCTAAAATGTCATTTGAAGAATTTATAAGTGTTGCATTATGTGACAATATCGGGCGGTTATGCGAAATTTGAATTTAAACCTTTTTTTATTTATTACGCATGAATTTAAAAAAGCTAACACTTGCTTAAAATCTTTTCTTTAAATTTTTTTAAAAAACTAAAAAAAATCTTTAAAAATACATGTAATAGAGAAACCAGACGTAGGTTTCAACCTGTTAACAGAATTTCATCAGTGGATACAGCCTAAAACGGTTTCTCTATTACGTTTTTTTTTAAAGATTTTCTTTTTAGTTTTTAAAAATTTTTAAAGAAAAGATTTTAAGCAAATGTGTTAGCTTTTTTTAAATTCATCCGTAACTGTATTCACGCACGTTAAATTTTTACCCTCAACCCTTTTTTTTATTCTAACCATTTTTTTTTTTTTTTTATGCTTATAAAGTGATATTATGAACTTTAGGCCAAGCTTACAATGTGTACTACCACCAACTATACAAGTTACCTACAAATACTTTGCCTTATCAAAGAAAGTGGGAGCTGTTTGTCAAGCCATGGTTTGGATTAATAAAAAAAAAAAAAGAAAGATTGATTTTTTACGTAATTTTATTCGTAACTACGAATAAAACTATCCCCTCCTCTCACCCATCATTATGCTTTCACATCTGAAATCTTTGAAATGCTTTTATTTAATTGCGTGGGCGCTTTTAGCACAGCAGACGGAATTAAAAGTTTTTGGAAGATTCCTTCGAAAGACTGCCTGTTGACATCTACTGCATTATGGGACATTTCGAAAGTAATTTGAGTCTGTTGTTGGTGTAAATCTTCAATTTCCGTAGAGCTGCAGCCGAGTTCGTGTTTCCGCCAATACGATAACACTTCCCTTGTCGAGAAGGGTCGGAATCATGTTTGGTTAACATCCTTGTATTGATCGTCTATTCATTGGCATTGGATTGCGTTCACAAATCAAAGATGCGACCAGAAGAACTTAAGTTAAAAATACGTTTTTTGAAATCATTACAGTTTTACCGTTTTTCGGATTAGAACAGCACATGAAAATGTAATGAAGTGTAATAAAATTCCTTCGATTTTAATAATGTAATGAACCCGTGCAAGTTTATTTAATTTCTGTGAAACATAATGATAATAATGGGTTGATTTAACTCTTCGATGCCGTTGAAGTGTTGTATGTATGCTGAACATCAGCGGTATGATATTCAGTAAATGTGATCATCTTTTCTACTAATGTGTTTTGCATCTAAAGGGCTGCCTCTCAATTTAAAAAAAAAATAAAGTAGCTTAGTTTCAAATTTCCTTAGGGCCATCATTTGTTTGGTGATGGTTTTAAGCTTTACGCATGCGTATTTCATCTAAATGACTTTGTTCAGAATGATCGTCCTAAAACAAAGAAGCTTCGTCCCAGTTTTAGCAGCGGCATCAAGCGTAGTCACGCAATCACGGGCAGCTTAAAGGCCGGAGACGTGACATGACGTGATGCTTGATTTGTTAATTTATAGATGTGCTTGGCCGGCTCGCTCTCCGGAGCTGTCGCCTTGTGATTTGTATCTCTGTGGTTCGTTAAAAAGGCAAAGTGAATAAGATTAATTAGCCGACGCTGGAAGTAGAGTTAAAAGATGGTAAGCGTCAGTAGATAAACCATGGTTAAGCTGTTGCCGAACCGATCTCTACTTTTATGAATATTTTACAGAGTTAAAACTTTGCATCGCTCCAAATACTTGGAGACTTTTCCCAGTATAACATAAATAAAGTACATTTTTAATAATTTATCTTAGTAATTTTTCAAAGGTAATATAACACACATTCTCCTTTTATTAGTAATAAAACGCTTATTGACAATGACAGTAATTTTTTTTCCACGCTATGTTTACAATTAGTTTTGTTTCTTACAGTAAAACTTGTCTCAGATTTCTTGACACCATTGTTAGATGGCTAACAACGATGTATGACTAATATCTTATTAAATCAGTGGAGGAAAAGAAAATTAAAAAAACTTTAGGATTTCTTAAAATTTCTTCATGAAGAGATATTTTACGTGTGCTGATAATATTTAAGTAAATAAAAAACGAAGAATTGACACACTAAACTAACTGGA